>OY728137.1:131189279-132439279 GCA_963277665.1 Viscum album
AATTTATTAAATCTTATTATGTTCAATTATAAACAACAATGAAATATACTATCTATGATTTTAAATATTATAATGAATAAACATCATATACAAAATTAAATGATAAATTGAACCTAATCAATGAATCATACCCCCTATTTTTCTTTCCCATAACCTATCCATGATTATAGTTTTCAATCCATATGGACTCAGTAATATATATTTTTTTATGTTAAATAACATAACCAACAATAATTAAAATTAATAAATAATAAATAATATAAATATAATTAAATATTTATGAAAACAATGAAAAATATATTCCCATAGATATGTTTAAAAATATATACATTTTATGAAAAAATCAATGAAAATATAATTAAAACCCCACTTCATAATGAAATTTAAGACACACATGACCATTGAAAAAAAATATATCTAATCCATCAATACACAATATCAAAACATTATACTGAAACCCACTATAAAATTCATGATAGACATCATAACAAAAATTTATTATGAATTTATCTATTAACAAAATAATTATTCCAACAATTCTTATAAATATTCATCACAAAATATGCATATACAATCATTTTTTATAAATCCATTAATAATTAACATAAAACTATCCCATGGTAGGAATATATATTAGTCACCTTACTTGATGCACACTACATTAAATTCAATATTTTTTAAAGCTTAATGAATTGAATCATAAAGACTTATCTATATAAATACTCCATATATTAATATTTATAAACCATATGGAATAACTTTTCTAATTATGCAAATTGATTATGACCTATGGAATTTTATAATGACCCATTTCCATGATGGAACCCACAAAAGAGATCATGAACTCCATTGAGTGGAATGACCCTTAGGACACATGAAATGAACCCATGAAACTTGGAACATTCTCATGTAACTCATTAGTTTAATTTTATAGTATAACATGAGGTTGAATGTTGAAATTAGATAATGTATCACAAACACATGCCAAATCACAGTTTTATCACCTTATACATAAGGAAATAAAAACAATGATCTTTCATGATATTGATATGTTTGTGATCCCTATGATTAATATATATAAAATATATTTCATACAATGTTATGAAAGTTTTAATATTATAAACAAACACTATCCTCATATTAATTTCCCATTAAACATCCATACAAAGTACTCCAACACAAATTTAAATTATATTAAGAGTGATCAAATAGAATAATGTTCTAATAAACTCATCTACTAATAGTATATTTAATTAAATTTACCATTGAGTGTCCATAATTCAACCATGGAACCATCATTGGAAGCGGTCATTTTAATGATTCAAAATTACCCTATACTCATCCTTCAAAAAAATTATTACTCATTCTAGAGTTAAATCCATTTAATAAAAAAATTTCGTTCTTATTACATTCATATTAGAATATTTGTTTGAATATGAACAATTAATATTTTAATAGTTATATAAAATATCCATTATAAAAAAAATTTCATCTTGTAAACTCAAAATACATGTAATGAAATACAAGAATTTAATTTTCCAAGTTCCATTTATTACTAAACATTCACTTGTAACATAATAAAAAAATCAAAATTTCATAATTAAATAATAAAATATTATCACATTTCCATGTAAAACATTCCAACAAATAATTATCAAAAATAACATATTAAATTAACTACATTAACCATCATCAATAGAATGTAAAAAAAATAAAATTTCATGAATAATTAATATAATTTTATTATCTCAGCATAAAAATATTAGAATCCTTGATTTTTTTTGGAAAGAATCCATGTATTTTAATTATTAAAATCATATCCATTAATACCAAACCATTATGAATTATCCCATAATTGATAATAAAAATTATAATTACATTCAATTTTTCCCTACCAATCTCACATTAATAAATAATGTCACATGGATCTCTATATCCATTTAATTATTAAAATAGCGGTGTTCCAATTCTAACTCCTATAAAAAATATTCCCTTGGAATGTTACTACACTTCATCTAGACGATTCATTAATTATTATATTATATGAAATTCCCAGTCACATATTTCTTACTGATACATTAACACATCACTCTAAATAAGGGAATAAAAATTTTCTTTAAAACCTCTTCTTACCTATCTCAAATATGCACTATTATTTAAATTTATGTCATATGGGGTTATAACTTATTTGATTTAAAATTTAAAAAATTATATGGATCTTGTGTATATATATATATCCTTAACTTATGTTAATAAATTTTATTATGAATTACATTATATAATGATTGAAATTCAAATCAAAATGCCTCTTCATACATTCATCACATAATTTGAAATGAAAAAAATCATGTTGTGAACATCACATTCTTTACATGAATTCAGAATCCTAAATTAGAAGACACTCATAAATAGTCTTGATTGGAATAATAAACTACAAGATTAATTTATATAAATAAACATATGACTACATTAAATATTATAGTATCCTAATGTAATTTTTATTTATTTATGTTTGTCCCTTTTATTCATTAACTTTTCATGGTTGAATGAATGGGTTTTCAATAATATTTACAAAACATATTGGTTATCTAAAAAACCTAAGAAACAATTCATTGAATAATGACATTAATATTTAAGACTAAAAACAATTATTAAAGATGTTATACCATGAATAAATATTTTTCCAATGAATATCCATAATAAAGAAAAAAAGATCATAATAAGTTCTAAAAAAATATATATATAACGTTATATTGTTTTCCCATGTGTTTATCATTAAAAATATATACTCATCCTATTTTTTGTACATAAATGATTCTGAATTCTGTTTATAATATAGATGTTAAATGAAGAACCATATCAGAATTAATTTTCTTTTGGACTCTATAATGGTTAAAATCTTTCTTTATATAAAACCAATATAATTTCTCATCTGAGTTCATCCCTAGAATAGGTATGATGTGTGCATACAAAGTGAGTTGATCCACTACAATACCAATAAAACCATGATTCAAAAAGTGATGAATGAATAATAATTATCACCCACTTTAATGTTGAAATAGGTAATGGGTTTAACCAACTGGGTTTTCATTGACATTTTTCCTTTTTCTATTGAAAAACAATATATTGAGTATCATTTCAAACAATTTATTTTTATATACTCATTCACATAAACATTTTCATGATATCAAGATACAATTTTGTAGTCAATAGATTCATATCTAGATAAAATTAATGAAATAACATCAACATAAAATTCCAAAAAATCAAAAAAATAAATATTAATTTATAAAAATAAATAGTTATGTCTGATTCCATTTTCCATATTCAAGGGTTGTACTCATCATATAAGTTATCTCACATTTACATTAATTCCAAACCATTCAAATACGACAATTTCACATTATCTGATAATATAAAATTCATATTCCTATAAAAAACCTAAATCATTATTTGTTTTATCCATATAGAATTAAATGGAATCAAACATTCCTATTTTCCAATACTGCACTTCATGTTCACTCAATAAATGAGTTTGTGTATTTAATCAATGCTATAACTATGATATTTTTCCCCTAGTGTATGTAATGGTTCAAAATGAGATGATTGAATATACTCTTCCTAACTTCACAATCTCATATTGGGTTCACATTATGATTGATTATATAACAATATCTTATGATCTTTATTCACCAAAAACATATCACAAAAAAAATTATTTCCCTCATCTCATCAAAACATATACCTCTAAAAATAAATCTAAATCCTGAATAAGATTATTCTTATCATGTTGTTTCATCTACCATTATCCATACACCCTGACCTAACCTCTTTACATAATGATATATCCCAAATGTCCTTCTCATGAATTGAGATATAGATCATATCCCTTTCCATGATTTGGAAAAATAATATTTAGAACTACAATACAGATTTAATTTTATTTTTTTAAGGGGTATCTAGAACTTATCCATATATTGAAGTCTAACTCCTTCAAAAGTACAATATATCATTGTTAAATCTAGTTTTGAGTATCATTAATTACCAACTAACAATATATATCTAGTCCAATAAATATTTAGACCATAATAAAATTCTTATACTTCCACTAGAACATGAAAAACATCAATTTTTTCAAGACCAATAATGATTACATTAGTTGATATAACATTCCCTATAAGATACACCTTCTAAATCTAAAATTAACACATATATAACATTCCATGAAGCTTATTTTGACACAAAATATATAGACCATTTTTTTGGTGAATTTAGAAATATACTTTTGATATCAAATATATTAATATATGATATTGAAATAAAAACAATTATCCAGATACTTTTGGAATATTATTTTCAAAAAATCTAGGTATACTATGCATGGAGTTATAACACTAAATAGAATTACCAAAAACTCATAGTCCAAATAATGAAATTTTACATCCATTTTTATATATCTTCTTATATTATTCTTAATTAATTATATTGAAAGTGAATAAAAATTTTATAAATAAATATATATCCATTTAGTTTATCAAATAAATCATAAATATATGGTGAGGTGAACATATTTTGTTTTAATTTATTGTTTCAATTACTTGCAGTCAATATAAAATAGTAAATTCACATTATCCTTATTAGAAAATAAAATTCTTCGGTCCTAAGGTAAAAACATGGATAAATAAATATATTTTTTATAAATTTTCTACTTGATCCTTTAAATCATACAATTATACTATTTCTATGTGTTATGTTAATGGAGAAATCATATTTTTTGAGAAAAAATACCATTGAAGGAAAAAATGATACTTATCTAGGAACATGTAATCATTAGAAGTTCATAAGGAAAAAATTATGATACATTTAAAATATAACCTGATATTTATGTTAAGTATCTATATCCTTGGATTACGAAGATAATCCTACTTGCTAATAAGAGATACATCTTGTTCCTCAGTCAATTGGACCATACCTTCTTGAAATAATATCCCACTCTCTATGATGTGAATATACAACCCCATCAGCTAAAATAAAAATAAATATTTGACTATAATAATAAATTTTATATTTATATTAGATAAATAACTCTATACTAATGACAAGGTAATATATTTTCATCCCATGGACTTGAAAATCCAATGATAATTCTACAAGACAAACCATAACGGTATAGTATGAGCATTTGAATCCTTCATTTTTCCTTTAAACTGACGAGGTATTAATTATCATATTATAAGGCATTCATTGAACATTTAATACCAAAAGTTGTATTGCCTATGTAATTAAAATTAAACATGGTCAATAAATCAGAAACATATTCTATGAATTTATTATTTTTTTACTTTGGTTCTAGAATGTTAGGTTATATGGTCAATAAAAACACATTAACATAGAAGATGTCACATGAATATCATCTAGAAAATAGTTAACGAATGATTATTATAGGAAATATGTTTCTCTAATATTTCCAAAATTTAAAAACTAGTATTTATAGTTAACAAAATGAAAATTTATGCTTCTATGTTTGAGGAATTAGTAAAGACTTTAATATATTACTGATATTCCTCAATAATTTCATTTCCCATTCCAATCAAAAATCACATTAAAATGCTATAGGATTTATTATTTAAAACTATAAATCATTATCATTATTTATATGTATATATTGGTCAACCGAACCATAATTTTATATTTTAAAGATATATGATCAAAATTTTATAATTCACAGGAGAACTTCTAAAATATCCCCATTCACAATCAAAAGGGACTCTTATATGAAGAACTGATTATATAATCATAGAGGAATTATTTTTAAAATAAATTACACACAAATATAATCTAGGATATATATAGGTAGATATATATCTTAGTTAATTAAAAATTAATTATCAATACTATAAAATATTTTTTATTTTATAAAGAACTTTTTTCTGAAAACATCATCAATTGAGCCAATTGAATTCTATTTTGAAAAATATTTCAAAAACAATTTCAAGTGCTATAGTTATTATATGTCTAGAATGATGATTTCAAATTTATCATCCTAACCCAATATGTAAAGACTCTTATTGAAACATATAATAAGGTATTTATTAGCCATTATTCTACCCAAAATTCTCAGTAATAAAGTTTTTATCATAAAGGGTTATATATACCTTTTTATGGGAACATTTATAATCCAAAAAATGTTATTATATATTACAAATAGTCGTTACATGCGGTAATAATGCTCTAATAAAATTTATTAAGACCCAACCTTAGTACAAAAAATTAGGGACAAAAACCAAATGAACAAAATAGATCAAGAAATATCTCAATTCAAATGACACCGGGAAAAAAACTGCAGGATGAAATAAACCATTATAGATTGATATTTACTCAAAAATATGTAGACCAAATAATAAAATATATATATACTATAAAATATTTTTTTATAAACCATTAAAATTAATCTTATAATAAAAGGACTATGTTTTACAAAATCTAAAATAAACTATAGATGATTTGTTTTCACAAAGGTGACTCATGTCCCAATCCGAAAATCTCTACCGATCATATATCAAATATGGATCTACAGTTCACTAATTTTAAAGAATGATGTATTTATTTTTCCCATATCACATACAACATCATCTACTATTCCATAATAATGATTATTTTGTGGTGATTATAAATTCTATAAGATATCCCCAATGAATCCAATATAACTATATGTATGGGTAATTTATTTAAGAAAATCCAATTAAAGACTGATAAAATATTTATAATTAAATAGTTCACTAAACCCCTTTAATATAAGAGACTTTTTATTACAACATGAAATAATTTATGTAAATATATATTTCTAAGAAATATACTATTTTATTTTAAAAAAAATGTTTTTAAACCACCAATGAATAATAACCATGTATATTACCCTTAAATCTTAAATAGAAATCTCCATATAATAAATCCTAATGTTTATATAGTAAATACATAATATACACAATATTATCATACTAAATCTTATTAATATCAATAATAAACCCTAAATAAAAATAATTTCTATCAATTTTTTGTTTTCCAATATGAATCATAACTCTTTATATTCAATCATATAGAGAAATTCTTTATACCCCTTATGATCTTTTCAAAAACCAAGAAAAAATATAGGGTTATGAATATATACCCTTGGACATATACCTTATGGTCAGTCCAAATTACATAACAAAAAAAATTTATAAATAATATATGAGACTCATAGTTGAAATAAAATTAAATTTTCCAGAGAATAAATAAAAACACCCATCCCTAAGTAAATTCAAAAACCCATAAATTTTATAAACAAAATCCAAGAAAAAAACATTACAAAAAACTATTTAAAATTAAACTTAAAAAAATCATCATTTTGAAATAATATTGAACATATGAATCGCTAAAAAAATATGTCAACAGGTTAAAAAACCCTAAAATAAAATTAATCATGGTTACCAAAATTAAATTTGATTATGAATTAATATTTTATAAAAATAATGATTCAAAACCTGTATAAATTTATGATTTAGAAAACCATTCATAAATTATAAAAATTTTAAATCATTAAAAAATTTAATTAAATTACTATCCCAATATTTTGATATACCAAATATATTTACCATAAAGTTTTTCCATTAAAACATTAGAGGATCATAGTTTAATGACCATAATTAAATGAAACACCAAGTCCTAACATTTAGATTCCTCAAAATAATATTTTATAAATGAAATGGAATAATAATCCTATTAAAAAAATTATCATGGTCAATGGTCTTTTGAAATGAACCCATTCATTTATAGGATAACCCCATATAATTCTATTTTAAAACATGAAGGAACTATTGTGAGTAAAATGAACCTCTTATAACATGAAATAATCCACATATAAATCATTAGTTTTATGGTATAGTATATGATGTACCATGTAAGGTAATTTTTGGTAGTTTTGTTATCCCCATGCCATGTTGGTATCTAAAATTATGAATGTAACAAATCTATGTTATAAAATTTCAAATAGAATTAGTGCTTATTTGTGTGTGCTCTATTAAAAGATTTATGATCCCTTACTTAATGAAGTATAGGTTCTATCCTAGGCCATTCCCATTAAGTTTAACTAAAATTAACATCCCTAAAATTTTATTATTAAACAAATAAATTAAATAAAAGGGGAAAAATATTTTTGGTTTTATAGGTGATTTCATAATAAAAAAATGTTAACAAAAGAAATTTTCTTTTAAAGCAGTTATTTGAAAAAGTATAAGACTAAAAAAGTAACTATTTATTATTATTTCATTATTATACATTATATTTAAATATATTCTATTATAATACCATAATTTCACCAATATTCAAACCCTATTTAAATTAACATAACTATAAAGATATGAAAAAATAGACAGTAGTTAAACATTATAACATCAGAACATAGAACCCAAATTTTCATGGTAGTGTGTTTATGTATTAAAAAATAATAATTTATCTATGTTGGAATCAAATATATTTATACAATAAAATAGTCTTTGATGGGATGAGTTTTCATCATTGAGATTATTTTCATAATATTTGGTTTAATATGGTAAGACCAAATATTGAATTTATAGAAACCTATAATTTTATTATATAGATATAACATATTAATAGATGAATATTCATTACATAAAACAATGATCCATCATAGAATCATATAATCCTCGTATAATTGGAATCATGAATATATAAAGAACTAGTTCATAATATATCTAAATTATATACAACATAGATATCCTTAACTTTATCCCTTCTAAGAAATAACATACATAAGAAAATTATACATAAAATGGATAAAAGAATTATTAGAAAGGGTGAGCTCAAATTAGTAGTAATGGTAAATGAGGGAGATTTCAATGTTCACATAAACATAACATGAGAATAAGGATATGGGCACATTACATAACATTCGAAACCAAACCATGAATATCATATATTCTAAACATGAGTAAAGGATAAAATTATGGTAGTTATTAAGGAATGAATGTAGAAGTAATTAAATAACATGATCCATGATTGCATAACATTATAATAAGACAAAAGTTTGTTTCATGCACAAAAAATTAGAAAATAGTTTAATTAGTAGTCATGAAAAACTTCAAATACTATCATAGTGGATTGATTTCACTCCCCAAACCATAATAGCAGCCATGTTTTACACCAAAAACCATAATAGTTGATAGAGTCCTATACTTATTTGGGATCACTCTCCATTGTAGTCCTGTTAATCTCTTGAGATATCAATATTCACCTAAAGTATTTGAGGGATATATAATCATAGGAAAACCCATAACATAATAAAAACAGAAAATATATGTTCCACAAGATCATAAAACATTAATCATATCTTAACCCGTGAAAAGTAAACGAGTTTACTTAAAATTTAATCATAGTTTAACCCACAAAAGAACTAATTTTATTAAATTTAAACATTTTATCAAATCATAAACCATGGAAAACTAATGTCCTCATAAAAACCATGCCATTATATTCATAAAACAAACACATAAATAATAATTATGTTTTCATTATATTATATATTTAGTAAATCCATATATAACATCAAAGGATTTTATCATAGATGAAAAATTCCATTAGAGGATTACTTGTTGATTTTCAATAGAAAATACTCTTTTCTACTTTGAAATAACTTAATCAAAATAGAAAATATTCTTTAATATTAATGAAGAAAATTTATATGAAAATAAACATGAAATATTTTAATGGAATGTTTAAATGAATTATTTTACATTATGGTGGTAAATTCCATTGATGTGGTATAAGTTAAAAAGAAAACATTCATTTCATAATTTTAAAAATAGGTCCAAACTACCTCTTTCAAAAAAGGTAAGAAGATTAAATTTTATCAATTTTATAACAATTCAATCAACATAAACAAATGATACTATTAAAAACATTCAGGAAAATATTTTTATAAACCATGTATATTGATGAAAAATTATTTTTGACTGAAGAGGGAAATAAGGTCAGTTTTTGCTGAAAAAAATATTTGGGTATCTTGAGTACATAAGTATAATAAAATGAAAATAAAACATATAAGATAAAAAATGACTATTAGAGAATATATTTCATGGGAGTTTTGATATATATATCATAAATTATAATAAAAAAACATAATCATATACAATCCTGATAAATGATGAGATCGTAACATAAAACCATAATCTTAAGTCTGAAGTACTTGGTACATCTTTGATTCTAATCAATAATAAATATATATTTATAATAAATTTATTTGATAACCATAATCATATATATCATACCATATATTATTTTCTTATAACATTTGATTTCCCATATATTAATAAATCACTATTAAAATAACGATTCCGGATGATAAATACATCATTTTTCATGTATGTGAAGTCCCAAGATCAGTGTAAATCATTGAGAGGGGGATGGGGTGAATCAATAAACATATTAAACATTTTACAAATTTATTATTTTCAATAAATAATATATGTCTGGTTAAAGCCTTGATCCTATCTTATTATAAATCTCATCCTTACCTCAAGTGATGATGTAAAAATAATGACACTAAACACAAGGATTTATATGGTTCAGTTCAAAGACCCACTCCTTATTGTGTTGGTTATTCTCCCTAAAAAAGATTATATACTATAATATTATTATCAATTTTGATGGTTAATACAAAGTCACACTGTATATCTCTTGAGTCCCACAAGAGGTTCTTTATACTGCATCCCATAGTGTTACCAAATTCACACTCGCCTACTTTAGAGTCCTAATGAAGACTTTTTGTCCTTCCTAAATCTCACAGGGTTCTTAAAGATCTTGAGTCACATGAGTAGCTTCCTTCTTTTTTATCTTTTTATTCACTATTGATAATCTGATTCTTTTTCCCCATGGTATTTCTGAATCATAATTTCCACTTTATCTCTTTAGGAATCTTCATTGACCTTTATTGAGGTCTGTTGGCCTTGCTCAGTAATTTTGATAACTTGTTCTGATCAGTTCTCAGTTCAACAATGCTCTATAAATTCATTTTTATTTTGATGAAGACCCAACCTCAAATAGATGTGTTCCATTGGATCACACAACTGTTTCAAGAATATTACTATGCAAGAAGTATATTGCACTATATCTGCTATGTCATTCTTTGTGAATTCTCAATCACTGTTAACTCGGTTATGTGGTCTTCCTTAATTATTCCAGTCTTTAGTCTCAATTCAAATAAAATTCTTGCATGGATTTCTTGGAATCCAAATCCACTTGGTTTGGGCATCTCAATGAATTCTCAATAGTGCATGTTTATGCATAAATTCATGAATGTATAATGTATTTCTTGTACACCAAAATACACATAATTCACTTTTACTCTTTTTCATCAATATGAACACACAATTACTTATTTACGTTTGCATGGACATGCCTGGATTCATATCATTAAATATTATTCTTTGTTTGGTTCTTTTCACACACCTACACTTTTTATAATTTGTTTCTTTGTGTTTCATGCGTTTGTATTTTAATGCTTGTGTATGCAATATCTACTTTCTCTTGTACACCCAATGTTCGCATGTCCTTTCTTCATCATGAGTGCACACACACTTCCATTTATTCTTCTCTTCATGTTTTTATGTATGCATGTTAATGTATGAATGCTCCAATATTCTTTTCATACACACACTACCTTAGGTATATGTGTGATTTATTTTTCATCCTCACACAGAGGGTACAAGTTGATCTTCTCCACTAAACCAGGAATGGTTCGTGGCCCTATCTACATAAATCATGATAAGGGTGAGCATACACTAGCTTCTTGCCTTCCATATCAACTCCACAAAACATGATGAGGGTTTAAATAAATCATTTTCATGTTCATGTTCTTCTTTGCATAGAAGGGTGATTATTATTCTTCGTAAGGAAGTGTTGAGAGTGCATAGCCCATGTCGAAGGTCTACGGGATCTTTCTTCTCATTCACGTAGAAGAACCGTGTGGAAACCTCTGCCTTTCGTGACAGAGAGGAGTTAACGGTGGATCTATTTCTTTGAAGAAATTATATTTCTCTAATATGTGAATGGAAGCTATCCACTATTCCTCGAGGATTCTCCTTTAATATACAAGGATACACATTCAAATCCCATGAATAAGATGTGATGATTTTGCTGTTGAATGCATGAGATCTTAGAATGTTTAAAATATAAAAACTAGTTATTTTTAATATCTTAAATCCTGTTCAAAGATTTGATGAAAATATTGGTTTTATTCTGTTCAAAATGGGATCTCCTTTCACGTGAAAACCGCTCATGCATTCGTTTATAATGCATGAAAATCATTATTCTAGAATAACATGGCCTCTGAAAACTACGTTTTACTCATCCCATGTGAGTTATTATTTTTGTTTTCATGAATGAAAATTTAATTTCATTCATGAGTTCGTGACGTTTAGATTATACTCATGTTGTGGATTCGATAAAAAAATGTTGTCCGGAGTTTAATCCAAGAGGTTTATCTTTTTCTCCAACGTACAATGGCGACAAGTATTCTGGAGGTCAAAGATGACCCGACTGTGCATCATCAGGTAGTTGTCATTCAACATGGAGAGATGTGGGATGATGAACTGTGTAGATTTGATCACAGTATGTGGGATGTGGCATGCAACTACAATCACTCATGAGATTTGTCGAACGACTGAGATCATTTCATTTAATAAAAACATCGCCCCACATCGAAATGGAGAACTTCCTGAGTCATGGTTAAAATATTAATCTACTTCAGTATATGCTTAGAATTATCTCTCTACCATCACGTTACCTCCCTATACCATGTTCATTTTAGGAGTTCTCTATATCCACCCTTTCCTCCCTTCTCTTATGGGACTTTATCCCTCACTATGCATGGGCTTCAGCTCGTGCGCTCTAGTTGGCTTATACACATCCCACACATGCATGCCTTTTGAGGGAATACTCGGTTGTCCTCCCTTGCGCGTGGTTTACCCAGTGTCTTGTATGGGCATGAGGTCTAGGCTAGCCATTATCTTTCCTGGTTTGACTATATATTTAAGTATATCACATATGAAACATAGTTTAACAAAGGTTCATTACAAAATTTATGTGCATGGACACCTTCAAACCATGCATGGATGCCTTCGTTAATTTCAAACCCATGGATGTTTTCTCTTTTTATAATCATATATTATTTTATTTCAATATTCTCATCATCATGGATTATGAATTCCATTATTCATTCTTTCTTTATCTTCAATCAAATGGATTTTATCTTTGGATGGTCATTCTAGGAAGTCCTCAATTCTCTTTGGAATTATAATTCTAAATACCTTTAATAATCTTCTTTATACAATTATAAACCAGAGGATGGATCATCAAAATGAATAATGAAATCAAGTATTTCATGGCATTATTCAAATTTGGTAACAAAGTGTCATAAAATGACACATATCTTGAAACTTAGGACCAGTTCAACAATTGTCTGATTTACTATGGATATTGATCAAGCCTGACATCCAATTCCAAATAGTAATTCTCTATGTACCATTTTTTGTTGACCAACATAATCATAATAAAATTGGGATCCTTACTAAGTCAACAACATTACATTAAGCATTACCACTTCAATATTGATCATAATGTCAATCATTACCCTTCCATACACATATTGACAAAAAATGAAACACAATTCTCAACAATATCCCCCTTTGTATTTTTTTCAATATCACCTAAGAACACTTTGTAAGGTTCAATATGTGTGCCAATATTATCTACCCCTTATTGGAAACCAAATTCAAAGGTTTAGTGGGGTATGTTTAAAAACATGTTATCATCCCTTTTAATAACATCTTCTTGATTAATTGTGAGAGAGGGATGATGTCACATGGTTCACTTAGAAAAGATAATTTAGTTTATCAACTCTAAGTCTACATAGAATGACATGGTGTAGAAAACAAGAGATATATGACCATTTTTTCTAATGTTATCCCATAAACAACTATACATGTAAAATCATGCGTTGGCTGTATCAATTATTAACCAAGGGGTTGGAGATAATCAGATTTATCAATGAAATGCTAAATCCTACACATACTTCATTAAACACATTAAAAAGTTAAAGTGACAATATAAATCTCCCCCTTTCATCCCATTATGTCACTAATCAAGCAATCCCCCTTAATTAACATGATAAATATAATTAGGAACAAGGGATGAAAATGTGATTGGAATACCTCATTTTTAACTTCTTGAGATGACATGGATTTCATGATTTTTCATGAAATAATCCTTGATATCATCTCCTTAATATTTTCTCCCCCTCAAGGGATGAAATCCCTTTTATTAATCATTGAGGAAAATATCATTAGATAATTTTCAAGATATTCATATTGATAATCTTCCACTATGGAACACTTCATGTAATTATCAAATCACGAATAATGAGTCCAACTTGTTGTTCTTCACTTTGTTCATCTAATTATCATCATGAGAATGACCTTCAACTTTAATTACCTAGAATGTAAGAAAACATATACAAAATTAATATAAAGGAATAATATGGAACACATGTGAGCTTCTTAATAGGAGCAACATGGTTGAGAATTTTCTCTCAACCCAATAACTCCTTCCCTTGTAGTTCTAATGTGTCCGGTACTCTTCATGCAGGTATCCCCACTCCATTTTTAATTTTGATCTTTCATTATTAGAATGGAAAATTTACTTCCATTCACCTTCAACATGTGTGCATTGTTTGTCCTTACTTCTTCCAGTAGTGATGTAGCTTCCAATAGTGCATGTTTTTCAATTTTCAACATCTCCATTTGACCAGGTAAAAAAGTTATAAATTTTTCTGCATGATTTCCAGCCTTCTTGCTCCTTCCACACAATACTTGTGAGACACATGGTTATTCATGTTCCGAAAACCTCTCATGAAATTCAGACTCATATTCATGTGGAAAAATATTTTTTAACCTTTTCCTTTGCCTTTGCTAGTACTTCTTCTTTATCTTTTTGCAGTTATCTAGAAATTTTCAATTTATTAGACCAGATAACTTAACAATACTTTTTAATATATTATGGATTGGATATTCCATAGGGATTCTTCAACTTTTAAAGTTACCTTTCTTAGTCCACTTATCAATGTTATCTTTAATCATGTTATAAATAAATCATGACTTCTCCTCGATTGATCCTCATTTTAATTTTAGCTTGCTTCCATTAATTTCTATGGATTGTTTACAGTGATCCATGGTATGACATTTCTTTCTATAGTAGGATCATTTTTCTTGGTTGGGTTAAAATTCTGGGAATCCAGCTTAAGCTTCTTCTTGAGAATAGGTTCTTTCATTGTTTTCTTGACCTCACTATTTTCCATATTCCCAATGAACAATTTTCCAAATATTTTCCCTTTCTTATTCATTTTGTGTGTCCTTTTCTTCTTATCATCATATGCATTATGCATTTTTGGACTAAACTAACACTCATCATAACTGTGACCAATTCTATTGAAGTTATCATAGAAGTCTTCAATATATTCAAATCTATTCTTGATAGATAGATTCTTCTTCATCTTTTTATTCTTCATTAGCTTTGCATGATGATTCTTTTATTCAAATCTACATTACATTTATGTAGGCCTTCCATAATTTTCATATATTTACACATTATTCCAGAAACCATTGGCTTAGTGGCCAAACATCCAATAACAACAATAGTAGACAATAAATCTCATTTCTTTTCTTGTAGTATCAGTCTAGCTAGATTCAGTGATTTTTTGTTTTTAGAGTTGTCATTATTTCTTTGGAGCATCCATTTTGGATTTTTTATTATTAAACACTTCAGTATCTATTCATTATAATTCAATGAATGTATCAACATTTTTATCAATCAACATATTTCTAACTTTTAACATTGAACAGGTATTTGCAGATGAAACTGCATTAGTAGAAATAGAAATAACTGGGTTATGTGATACCTTCTTCTTGGAGCATGCTTGCATTGGATTAGAAAATGATTTGTTATTCCTTTTGGAATCAAACTCTTAAATGAAAACATGAGTGGAAAAATCTATTCTTTCAATTATTTGGGTAGTTCCAGATTGGGGTGATTGATGATTCTTCAAATTCACCTCCAAATCTAAACATTTAATGCTGAGAGAGTTCTTATCATCCTCAAATGACCTCATCGTACTTTCTAAATTATTCTTCAGCATTATCATTTGTTATTCATGCACATTACTTAATTCTTGAAATGATATGTCAATATCCTTTACCTTGTTAGTTTTTTTTCCATCTGAGCATATTTTAAAACCATAAAAACATTGTGAAAATTTTCAAATGCATGGAAAGCCTCTATAAATACAATATTAAAGAAATATTTCCCACTAATACTTCCTTATAATTATTTAGTAACTTGATAATGTCTATCCTTGAAAAGTAAAATTTCTTCTACCTTTTCCTTTACAATTTTTGTGAGATTGTTGGATATGCCCCCTATTTTAGCCAATGCCTATTCCATTGTATCAATTTCTTCTTATAGCTATGATTTTTCATCTCTAAGAGCACTAATTGTTGTAGTATTATGAATTTCAACTTCTCTAGTGATTTTCTTCAGATGATATTTGAGTGAATACTGAAGATCACTAATTGTTCCATCATCACCACATCTTGAACATGATTTATCCGAAGTGGAATAATAAAAAGAGTTATCACATGTTGTACCATTAAGATTACCTTTAGTAGAAGTTTTATCCCCATTAGCAGTATAAATGTTCTTCATATTCCTTTCCAATTTCCTCTTTCTATTTATCTGAGTCTTGGAAGAAATGTCAATTTGAGATTTTTCACTCATTTCATAAAATCTCTACATAAAAAATACTCCCTTCGATCTTTTAGAGGTGACCTTCACTCTAAAACCAATTGATGTGCCTATATCAATGTAAATCACTAAGAGGGGGAGGAAGTAAACTAGTGATCCCTTTCAACTTTTAAAAAAAATTATTTTCAATTAATCCTCTACAGATTGTTAAATACTAGATCCACTTTCCTTTTGTCTATCATCCTTAAATCGAGTGATTCTATAAACCTAAAGGCACTAAACACAAGGATTTACAAGGCTCAGTAATAAGACCAAATCCTTGAAGTGTTGGTTATTCTCTCCAAAAATATTATCTATTATAATACTATTATGAATTATAATGGTCAATAAAGAGACAAAAATTATATTTTCTGAGTCCCAAAAGAGTTTATTCATACTTCTTCCCACAATGTTATGATAGTCCCACTATCCTAGTTTAGAGTTTTAATAAAGACTTCTTTACCTCCATGAATCTCACAAGCATCTTTCATATCTCGATTCACAAGAGAAACTTCCTTCTTTTTTCTCTTTTGATTCACTTTAGATAATATGATTCTATTTGCACATGGGAATGCTTTATCACACTTTCGCATGTATCTCTTAAAAAAACATCAACAACCTTTGGTAAGGTCTGTTGGCCTTGCTAAAAAATTATAATCACTTTTTCTGGTGATTTCTCAGTTCAAAAATGATACGTAAATTCATTTTTTTTCTCACGATGACCCATCCTCACATAGATGTGTGCCAGTGGTGCACACATCTTCTTTTAGAATATTAAAATGCAAGAATGATTTTGCATTATATCAGCACAGTATTTCTTCTTTAACTCTCAAACACAGTTAACTTGGTTATGTGGTCTTCTTTAATTCTTCCAAACTTCAGTATCAATTCAAAATTCACTTAATGCATGGATTTCATGGAATCTAAATCCACTTGGTTTGGTTATCTCAATGAAGTTTCAATAGTCCATGTTTATACATAAATGCATGCATGTTTAATGTAATTCTTGTACACCTAAACACACACTATTCACTTGTATTTTTTTCTCAATATACTCACAAAATTCCTCTTTAAGTGTGCATGGAAATTCATGGATTCATGTCATTCAATATCAATCCTTATTTAGTTCTTTACACAAACCTACAATTTTTATAAGTTGTTTCTTTTTGTTTCATGCAATTGTATATGAATGCATGTGTATGAATTATCCACATTCTCTTACACACACAAATTATTTACTTCTCTTATATACTTCACGAGTTCACACACACCTCCTTTTCTTCTTCTCTTCATGTTTTTAAGTATGCATGTTCATGTATGAATTCTCTACTATTATTTGCATACATAAACTACCTATGGTGTATGTGTGGGTTCTCTTTATTCTTCATATAGAGGGTATGTGTGGATATTATCCACTAAAATAGGAAGGGTTCATGACTCTATCTTCGTGAACCACAACATGGGTGAGCATGCACCAGTTTATTTTCTACAGGATCACCTCCGTGATGCCCAAATAGGGTTTAAATGAACCACTGGTGTGTTCGTGTATTTCTTCGCATAGAGGTGTTGTTCTTCTTCTTCGCGATACAACACTGAGAGTGTCTTGCACATGTCAATGGTCCACAATATCCTTCCCCTCCTTCACATAGTAGATATGTGTGGAAACCTCTTCCTTTTGTGGAGCAGAGGAGTTCATGGTGGCTTTGTTTCTTCACAAAAATGAGAGCTCTCAAATATGTGGAAAATAGTGACAAATTATTCCTCTGGGATTCTCTTTGTATAGAAAAGGAGGCATGTTCAAATACCACGAATAATATGTGAATATCTTCCTATTGAATGAACGATATATTTGGGACTTTAAAATATTCAAACCTTATGTTTTTAATATCTTTAAACCTGTTCAAATATATTTTTAAAATCATGGTATGTTTCTATTCAATGCAGGATCCTCCTTTCACATGAAAACTTATTGTGCATGTGTTTAGGAACACATGAACATAATCTTCTTGAAATGAAATGGCCTCTGGAAACTAAATTTTCCTCACCCCACATGAGTTCTTTATTTTTTATCATGAATGAAAATGTAATATCTTACATGAGTTCATGGAGTTTAGATGATACTCATGCAGCGGGTTCAATCGACAATGGCGGCTAAATTTCAATCAAGGATGTTTAGCTTCTTATCTGGTGTACATTGGAGTCAGGTGATCCATAGGTTGAAGATGACATGGTTTTGGATCATCAAACGGTCTTCATTCACCATGGAGAGACTTGGGATGATGAATGTTTTAGATTTGATCGCATGAAGGGGGTGTGACGTGTAGCTGCGATCTCTCATGAGATCAGTCAAATGGCCTAGATCACTTCATTTAATAAAATCATTGTCCCACATTGAAACAGAGAAGCCCTTGATCCACAGTTTGAATGTCAATCTACTTCAGAATATGCTCGTAATTCTCCCTCTCCCCTCACAGTATCTCCCTATAACATGTAAACTTCAAGAGCTCTATGCACGCACCCTTTTCTCCCTTCGCCTGCGGACCTTTAGACCTCAATATGCATGGGATTTGGCTAATGTGCTCTGGTGTGCTTATACATGGCCCGCACATGCATGCCTCATGTGGGTATACTCGGTTGGCCTCTCGTGGGTGTGGTTGACCCAACGTCCCGCATGAGCCTGAGGTTGAGGTTGGTCAGTATCTTGCTTTGTTCGCCTATATTTTTTATTAATCCACATATGACACATTTTTTAACAAAGGTTCAACAAAACATGTAAGTGCATGGATAGCTTTAAATTATACATAGATTCCTTTATTAATACCAAACCCATGCATTGTTTTTATTTTTATATTCTTATTTTATTTTATTTCAATCTTCTCATCTTCATGCATTATAAATTATAGTATGAACGCTTTCTTCATATTCAAAAATATGGATTGTATCATTTCATGTCCATTCCATTAAGTCCTCAATTATATTTGTAATTCTAATTCCCAATACCTATAATAATCTTCCTTCGTCTAATTATAAACCAGTGGATGGATCTTCCCAATAATCCGACAATCATCTATTGCATGACCTTCTTAAAACATGGTAACACTGTGTCATTCATTGACACATGTCTTGGAACTTTGTACCAATTCAACAATCGCATGAATTACTATGGTGAATGATCAATACTGACATCTAGTGAAAAATTTTAATTCTCCAAGTGCCATTAGTTGTAGACCAACATCATCATAATCAAAGTCGAATCCTTACCAAGTCAACAACATTAATTTAATAATTACCACTTAAATCATGATCACAACTTAAATCCTTACCCTTCCATACACATATTGACACATTATTGATAACAAATGAAACACTGTGCTCAACAATATGTTTTGGTTTTGTATTTTTGATCCTTTTACATTGATCATTGTTTCATAATCTCCAAAATTTCAATCATGATATAAATGAAATGTATATTTAATATATATATATATATATATATATATATATAATCATCCTTAAATGTAGACTTGGAAAAATAAATTACATTTTTCGTGGAAATTATTGGTCGTACGTGCCATTGAACGACGATTTTACTTTATGACGAATGAAACATAGAAATGGAAAACTGAAATTAAAATTTATATATATATCATTATTATATTATATAAAACATATAGATTCCTAAAATACATTGTTATTATCATCCATTTAGAGTGTAAATGAAAAATTGAATCACATCAATTTGTGGCGGTGGAAGTCCACACATACACATGAGCAATGTTATCATTCTACAACAAATTTTAAGGTCAGAAGGTAGATATGATATTATCATCCTAGAAAAATAATTATATAATAAATACTATATTTATATATTATAACCATTATAATACATATATATAAAATATGGTGATGAAAAATGAATTGTTTCTCTTTTTGGATACCATAAGCTATATATACGCTTGAGCGATATGTTCACTTCTCATTTGATAGGAAAGAGGGTGGAAAATTATGGTTTAATAGTAATAATAATAGTTAACTATATTTTCACACTTAATTTTATATTTCATGATGAATACCATAGTTATATACTAGATATAAAATGAAGTCAAAAAAGAAAGTGATCCGTTAATATGATTACCTCTTATTTGGAAGAACACTTTTAGATCCCCCATTACGGATGATAGGGTTTGTATTTTTGGATGGAAAATATATATAGAATGTGTATTGGGATGTTTTTATGATAATTTTTATGGGGTTGTTTCAAAAAACAGGGCTGAATTTTGTGTATTGAAGAGGAAGGTGGTGTGTACATTTATAAGGGCTGGAGATGATATACATGGAATATCATAGAAGATTAAAATATAATAAACTCAATATTAGAATAAATTCTTCAAAATGGAAATTATTTCAATGAGAAATGACCTAGGGATGAAATAACCTCATAAAATTACATTTAGTTATGATTTGGTATCATTATAAACCTTATCATCTTGATTATCACCTTTATTAACTATTTTGACCTTAATTATGGTAACAACTATTTCAAACATAAAGAGTTGTGTATATTACCCTAAATGGACAAGAGACTCATAAATGGGTCTCTATTGATTTGATGAAAAAATATTACATTTAAGTAGATGATTAAAATATTTTTATGAATTTTAAATAATTTAATTAAATATTATTTTTTATAAAATATGATTAATAACAATTTTGGAACTATTCATTTAATTTGACATTAAGAACACCATAAAAATGTAGGAATTCGAATATAGTCTTTTCACACATCCCTAATATATTATATAAATCTATAAAGTGTTTGTAAAAAAATACATAACTAATATTATATTACATTTAATATTTTAAAAATCATTTATTTATTTTTCTGTCATTTAGATAAATATTGTTTTAGGGTTTCATAAAATTTAAATGTAATTATTCAATAACTAAAATTTATAAATAAATTAATATGTAAAAATTAAAAAAATATCATTAAAATAAATAAATAAGAACTTATTTATCCTATTTTTATAATTATTTAAAATTTTAGACATATCAAAGTCAAGAGAGTGATATTTTGTATTAATTCTTCTCGTAAATTAATATAATGGTCATAATTAAATAAATAGGGCCCCATATGTAAATATATTTTCATAAATGATGTAAAAGGTGGAATTACATTGATAATTCTAGATTGATACCTATTTTGGATAAATTTTAATGCTTAATCACAGTGTTTTAACCCTATTTTACCTATTTTACACTTACCGTTGTAAAAAACATTTATACAGTTGATATTCATGTTGGCCAAAAAATAAAAGGGAATTACTTACCAAATTTGAACATCTTATTTCCAAATATAGTATCCATTTTTCAAAATTCATTTTCATTTAGTGGTATAAAATCAATTTTAAGTATAGAAAAAATGACACAAAAACTGTTTTTTAGAAAATTACATTTCTACTAAAAAATGATTTTTTTCATATCTCATAACTATAAATAATTAGATGAATATTAAAAAATTTATTAAATAGAAAATATGCAAATTTAATTAAAATTACTATCCAATATTTATTAATTTCATTTAGTAATAGAAAAATATATTGCATGTATAAAAACATATTTTTAAAAAAGAAACTATTTTATTTACAAATGATATTAATTTTAATATTTAATTAATTTATAACTAATGAATTAATTTTATACACATGTAAAAAATATTTTTTTATTTGTTTATTTCTTATCCATATCCACTAATCCAATAATAATAATATAATTTTCAAATTAACTAATAATATTTTAAAACTATATAGTTATTCATTTAAACTCTTTGTTGCATGTATTATATGATATCATATAAATTTAATTTATTTGGAAGAAATATATCATAAAATAGCATGGTTTACCATTACAACCCATATTTATTAATATCACCCTAAAAATTAAATTACAGTGATACAAAAAATTGAGGCTATCTTTGTTTCATTACATATTTGAGTTCCCAAATAGAAGCATGAAATTTTTAATTCCTCTAGAAAACTTTAACCTATAAAATAGTCTTATTAGTTATGACATTATCTCTATAGTATATGATTTATACTTGTTTCCCTTCATAGTAAACATCATGATCTAGTGGTATGGCCTTTATGTTCAGCACATATGAAGGACCTGGATTGTCCTTCCTTAGGATGGATACATGGAACACATTTTGAAATTAAAATAGGTTTGGTGGAAGTGCCATGTGATAAGGTCCATTCCCTACTCAATCAAGAATCTCGAATGGATCAATAAAATTCCAGATCATTTTTCTTTTACATTTTAATTTATTATCCTTCTTCTATTGAGAAATTTTCATAAAATCATTTTCACAAACATCAATCTAGAGATATCACCAATTATTATAATCATAATTATTTTTTTGTGGATTCAATGATGCCTCTATATTCTAGTGAATATATCAAAAATTCTATATCATTTCCTTAGATATCTTATCCCCCAATACATTTAATTATCTTACATTTTTAATGTTTTTAGGTATTCTACACTTCTTTAGATAAAGGCCATCATAAGGATCCATCTTAATGTTTGATTAAAAGATGATGTTGTAATAGAACTCAACAAGAGGAAGGTGCTGATACCACCTACCATTAAAATCCATAGAAGAAGATATCAGCATATAATATGGGGTTTGAATGTTTTTATCAAACTAAAAAGATGTCTGAGGATTCTATATCATACTAAAACTCAAATCTATATCTAGATCCTTCTTAATACATCACCAGAGATACATAGTAAACATTGGGTCCTGATCAGATACAATTGAATGTTGTATGACATGAAACCTTATCGCTTACTTAATATAATTTTTAGAAAGATAGTAAAGAGTGAAATATTATTAGATAGCAATTAAGTGTGCAGAATCATTATTGAAATCAACTACAAACAAATTAACATTATGAACATTAGATGTCTTTGGGAGTATGATGATAAAATCCATGGTCATGATTTCCCATTTCAATTCCGGTATGGGTAGTAGTTATAACATGGGCTTATAATTTTATTTATTAGACATAATTTTATGATATAATACGAACTAATATACATAATATAAAATATCTCTCTTTATTATTTCTAACTATAAATAGTATTTCATATCTATATATATCTTTACACTTCTAAGATGAATAGATATCGATGATCTTTGAGACTCCTCCAACATCTTCTTCTTCAAACCTTATTTGGATGGAACAAATACATGATTACTAAACTATATCATCCCATCAAAATAATTGTTGAACTCATCATCATTTCAAACATATTCATTAGTTTATGTATTATTTATGATCATATTTAATGATCACATGGATAGATGTTTGAAAATTCATTTGGAAAAGAAATGATTTCTCCCCATCCTTCACAATTTACCTATCCATCATTCCAAAATACATAAATATTTAATTTTTATTGTGATCTACATCCTAGATAATCTATAATTATCTTTTTAAGTCATATAATCTAGATTTTTTTTCATTTCTAGCATAGTTATGTATTTAGAATATATAATGTTCAATCAACACAGACCATATTCCTTAGCACATATTAAAATATTTTTGTTTGAATATATAATTTAAAATTTTATGATTTATATATCTATATATCACACATCTTTCTATAAATATAATTACACCAAATAATTAATATACTTTCTACCAAAAATTGATCAAGGTATTCACTATATACTTTATTCACGAATCAATGATGATAGAGGAAAAATTAAAATGGATAAATGGAATCACTATACATTCACGATGTTCATACCTTATAAGGGGGGTTTTCTTTGGTTTATCACATAATTACCCTTCCATTGATGATATAATGAATAATGATTAATATTTGAAAAGTATTTATGGCCATGTATCTTATCAAAGTAGTCATTAATATGAGTTAGTTGAAACTTATTATTGATTGTGATATTATTATGTTCTCGATAATTAAAGGAGAGTCACAATGATATAGTTTTCTTCTTAGTGAATAGAATTTTATAACCCCAAGGTTTAGTGCATGGTTCAATAAATATGTTGTTATGATTATATTAGAGTTTCTAATTTAAGTATGATAACTCTACATAGAATATTATATATGTATTCTTGATAATAGGTACACAATCATGTATTAGATTTATCAAGAACATAACATCATGACGTGGTGGATGTCTCTGAAAAAATTCATAAATGAAATAAAAAACATCAGTAAAATCAGAATATATTCACTTTTTAGTTTATCCTTGATCATCTGAGATAAAAACCTCTTATGAATTGAAATATTAACCCATTAAATGTATGTAACTTCTAATAGAATTCCATATTTATTTTTATCACATATAGGAAATCATAGAATGGATTGTAATATCAATCATGACTCCATTTCACCAAAAAATAATGTGTGATTTATCTAAATAATGTCATTCGATGCCCAAAAAAATATCAAATCCAACATGATTATGAATAATAAGATTTTTATGAAACAAATTCCCAAAAACATTAATTGGAAAAGAGTCATAGACATTATATGTTATAATCATATCATCAGGGGTTTTCACTTCAAATTCAAAATTTAATCATTGAGGTTATACTGTAATTCTCATATAAAATTATTCATGTAAAAAAGTGTGGGTTGATCCTAAATCAAATAATAGAATACTAGTTCTTGATTGGATGGTTGGGGTACCATTCACCACATTTTTATCCACATCCACAATAGTGATTTCACAAAACATTCCTTTTTCTCTATGATTAAGAAGTTTTTGACTTCAATCATCATTATTATGCATTGAATTTTATCACTAGTTAGTATAATACAAAAACACCTCGTATTTGAGATAATGGAGTGTGGGGGTCCATTTATTGGTTCTTTTCCACTATAATGGGACAACTTATTCCCATCACTATGACACTTGATAGATCTATGAAATTATTTTCCACTCAAAAAACATTTACTAGTGCCAATAATAAAATTTCCTCGATGTTTCTTTCCTCACATTAAGAATATATAAAGAATCATATTTTTATCTCCAGGATTACACATTTTACATTTAATTTAATATTTCTTTTATTATCAAAAACATGATATTGATTGGTGACTTCATCATTCATTTCAAAATTGATTGAAAATAAAATAATTCCTTTATATCCAATAAAGTGTTTTAGGGTTAACAACCTTTGGAGACTTTTTTCAAAGAATAAATATTTGATTTAACTTACATTAAAGTTGAAAGATAGTAAAATAAGTATAAGTTTATTGCCTTGTAAAATTTCCATCATAGGAACTAACATATTCATTATACTTCTAATTTATCTCAATGAATTGCTTCTCAATTTTCATGTGAGAATAAATGAGGAATGTACTTATTGAAAAACAATCTCTCAACCTCATCCCACACTATAGAGTAAATTTCATCCCTTTTCCTCATGTTAATAATAATTTTACACCATTAACATGCTTCTTATTCAAAATGATAAGTATCAAAAATAACGTTTTCATGTTCAATTCATTGGAAAATAGGAAGAAAAAAAAATTTGCAGTACCACTCTATATCCCAGCAAATAGTTGATCAAATGACACATGAAAATAAAGTGGGTGTTTATTCATGTATTATTCAACAAAAAATTATCCCCTATATTGATCATTTGTATGAACACCATGATTTAAAAATTGATAATGATTCATAATAATGAAAATTATATTTCTCTTTCCTAATCCAATAACATTTTTTCCGTAGGTGGAAATTAATTTCATTATCTATCATATTCAGTGTTAACAGGATTCATTTATTTTTTATCCAATTTATAAAACCAAAAAAAAAAGAATGAGAAAAAATAATCAAATGGTGAAACATCATAATAATGAAAAATTATTTCACATAGGTCAAAATAAATACATATACTTTTCATTTCCTGACACGTTAGGTTTAACCTAGGCCATCGATCATCATTACCAAAACATTATAATGTTATTCTATAATTATATTTATCTCCATACTTCTCACAATGATTTTCACATACTAGTTTCTAAAGATAACTAAACCTTAATCTACTACCAACTATAGTTACCCATAATTTTCAAACATAGATATTAAATTACTATAGATTAATATTCATTACATAACATAATGATCGAGGCTAGAATCATATAGATATAGTATCTTTGGAAACATGGATACATAATCATTTTGTTTATAAGATGTCTACATATCTTTCAACTTAGTTTTTCATAACTATCAAATATTTTAATCTTATAATTTCAATAAACATTATTCACCACTTATGTAAAGTAAAGATAATAAATGATGGGATATGATGCTTAGTGCATGTAAAAATTGGAGATATCAATGATCACTTAATCTTAACATGAGAATATGGGTATGAGAAAATTATCATGACATTTTAAAACCATAGCCTACATATCATATATCATTATCAAAAATCATGGATTAAATATTGTAAAAACATAATGTAATTAAAATAGTCGAGCCATGAGACAATGACATAGGAAAAAAATATTTCTTAGGATAAAAATAAGAATAGAAAATACTTTAATTAGAATTCAAGGATCACTACCAAGAATATCATAGTGGATTGGGTTCAATCACCAAACAATCAAATTATTCAAGGTTCACTCCCAATAATATCCTAGTGAATGTAGTACCTTATTGAATTGTGTTCAATCCCCATTTCAGTCATGTTTGCCTCATTAGATATCTATATTTACCCATTATAATAGAGGGATATATAATCTATCACCCACCTATAACATAATAAAAATCATAATTATGTGTTAAACGTGGTAAAAAAACATTAATAATATATTATCTCATGAAAAGGAAATGAGTTTCATAATTATTCCATTATAGAATAACCCATGGAAAAGAAAGTGGCTTTATAAAAACTTATTCATTTCATCATAGGATAACCCATGAAAAAGTAATAGGTTAAATAATCATATGTAAACAAAAATTATAAATAATTTAATGAAATATTAAATATTAAATCATTAGATCCTAACCCATATGAAACTTACACAACATCAAAGAATGTGATATTAGATTAAAAATTCCATTAGAATATCACTTCAAACATTTCCAAAGGAAAGTATCCTCTTCTATTTTAAATCAGTTATTTAAACTATAATAATTTACCAAATAATAAATAATCCTTTAAAAGGACATTAAAAATGTTTAATGGAATATTGAACGCATTGAGTGTCTATGAAGGTGGAGAATTTCATTCAAGTCATATAATTTAAAGAAAAACAATACTTTCATATTCTTGTAAAAAAAGTTCCTCATTCAAAAAAAGTAATATTTCTTTTAATATATTTTTGTAAAAATTCAATCATGGGTAAAAATTTCTTTAAAAAATCATGAATCTATTTAAAATTGTTATTATTTTTTTATAAAAGATAGATATTGAAGAGAAAATATTTTTGACCAAAGATGAAAATATTATTGGTTTTCATTAAAAATAATCTTTTGGTATCATGATTAAATAATTAGAGGAAAATGATAGGAAAACATGTAACCTATTAAAATAAAAATTGTATAATAAAATTCATGAGATTATTGATATATAGTGCATAAGATCTCATCAATGGAACTTAGTCATAAATAATCATGATAAATAGGATATTGTAACACAAAACCCTTAACAGATGAATGATATTATTAATATGTGTTTGAAACTCCTAAATAATTAATATAAAATTTTTATAAATATATTACAGAACCATACACATATAAATCTTACCATATATGATATATTTTTGAATTTTATCACCTATTTATAAATAATTATTTTTTAAAATCTCTCTTTTCGTTGATAAATACATCATATTTCATATATGAATTAGTTTAGTAGTTTTGGTCATTGTTCATTAATAATTATTACATCATCTAAAATATTTTAATGATGATATAATTTTTATATAATATATATATATATATATATCCATTCATTAAATAAAATATTGAAAAATGAATTACATCATTCATGGAGATGGTAAGCCATGCATACACATAAATAGTGTTTTCACTTTTAAAAAAATGATAAAAAACTAAAGGTAAATAATAATTCACAATTAATAAATAATTATTATATTATATAATTCATATATATTATTCAAATACCTTCTTATTACCATCCATGTAATGCCAAAATGAATAAATGAATCACATCGCTTCGTGGAGGTGGTCGTCCATAAGTACCCACGAGTGTTGTTATTATTATACAATGGATTGGAAGGTAAAAAAATATATATTATATTATAATCATGAAATAATAATTATTTCATAAATATCCTATAAAATCATTTAACCCCACATACTACCCATTTATAAAATAGAGTCACGGAAAATTAATTGTATCGCTACAAGGAAACAATATGCCATACGAATGCACACGTGATACACTCACTTCGTATTTGATGGGGAAGAGGGTTTATTATGATGGTTTAATAATCATAATAATATTTAATTATTTTTATTTAATTTAATTTATTATTTTGTTAAAAATATCAATGATTTTGAGGACATAAAATAAGAAATAGAAAAAAGTTATCAGTTAGGAAAATTACATATTCATTGAAATAACTCCTTTAGATTTACTATTTCGGATCTTAGGGTTGAGATTTTGTGAATTATAAAACCCATATAATTAGTCTAGTGAATATTAGAAAGTATTTTGGAAGGTTATGGTCAAAATATATTTCTCAATGTTTTGAAATGAAGTGAAAGGTGTCGTGTCCTTTTATAAGAGAAGGAGAGGACACACTTATAATTTATTAAAATATTAATATATAATAAATTAATTACCAAGAAATATTATTCTAAGAGGATTTTAAATTGAATAAATATACTATTGGGTTTAAATAGATCATAAAATGAAACTTACAATAGTTTTTCCCCATCAAACATTATCTTTTTGACTAACCCATTCATTAATAAAAATTTACCTAAACCATGATAAAAATTACATCATAAATAAATCGTTAAGTGTGTTACCATAAATTTTCAATTGACTCATACATTGTTAATGGTTTATATTTTCAACCATATCATATTCACGTTGTAAAATATAATATTTTAATGAATTTTAAATCATTTAATAAAATATTATTTACTTTAAATTATCATTAATGTAAATTTTGGATCTATTCATTTATGTTGAATTTCAAAAAATCATTATAAATATATATTTATAATATAACACTTTAACACATCCCAAATATGTCTTATTTATCTACTAATTTTGTGGAATAATAAGTTCATTTAAATTTTATTAATTTTAATATTTTCTAGATCATATATATTTTTCTTTTAATTGATTAAATACTAATTTAGCTTTTCAGAATCATTTAATGCAATTCTTCTACCACAAAAAAAATTAGAAATGAGTTACTATCAAAAATTAAAATAATTTATCTTTCAAATAAATTTATATCTGAATATAAATTATTTTTTTCATTATTTATAAACATTAGAGATATTAAGGTAAAGGGAGTGACGTTCCATATTTATTTTTTTCTTAAATTTATACAAAGGTCATATTCAAAGAAATATGGAACCATGTGGACATGTATTCAATGATTTTATATAAAAGTTCTAAATTCCCCTTATCCAATATGATAAGGGTTTGTGTTAGATAAAATATAAATATTTATCTTAATGTTTTAACTATATTTTACCCGTTCTACCCTTATATTGGTGATAATATTTTAATATGGTTACAATTCGTGATGAAAAAAAATAAATGGAACTTACAAACAAAATTTTAACATATATATTAATGATATTAAATCTATTTTTTCAAAATTAAATTTCTATAATAGGCATAAAATCATTTTTAGATAAGTGTGCAAAACATGGGAAACCCATACTTTATAAAAATACATTTTTATAAAATAAAATATATTTTTTCTTATCCCATTCCTATAAAAAAATAATAAATGAATTTTATATTTAATTATTGAATATATAATATATAAATTTCATTAAAATCATTCCAAAATAGCGATTAAATTAATTTATTTAAATAAAAACACATTGCACATATAAAAACTATTTTCAGAAAACATCTCTATTATTATCAAATGATATTTATTTTCCTTTCTAATTAATTTATATCCAATTTTTTAATTATATATATATGTTAAATACATATATTTTTTATTATTTAGTTATTACTATTCATACCTTCAAATCCAATGGCTAGTAAATAGCTATCACATTATCTAAAAATATTTTAATTGAATATTTAAGTTCATTTAATATCAGCTTTGTATATAGCACAAGATATCATATAAATTTGATTTATTTCAAAATAAATATGTAATTATATATTTTGGTGTTATAGTATACACTATTAGACTAAATCCTAATTAATAAATGAAATGACTCTTTGAGAATGATTTTTTTATTAATAATAAATATATATTACAACATAATAAATAAATAAACAAGAATGAAGAACATGAGATCCTTATTATAAGAAATCCTTATCATAAGTATCAATTTATAATAATGGTTAGATAAGTGATAGTAAATCACTCTCATTGGAAAAAATTCATAAATCCATGAGATAATTCTATCCACATCTGGAAAACTCAAAGGATAGAGTTGGTGAGCGATAAAGATTCATATTAAAACAAGTGTACAAAAAAAATTAATTCTCAATATGTTCTTATCAATTTTTATTTCCTTTTTAGTGACATCACTCTTGAATAACATGTCCTTCCAGTTAAATGAAAATATATAAATATATTTATTTAGTATATTTTTATGTTTTTTCACTCTCATTGCAGATATAAAAATGTTATGGACTATATAGAGAATATAGATAAATATTTTTAGTCTAACTGAGCTATTGAGATAGGTGTTTTTTCACTATTCAAATTTGACATCAATATTTCTTGGAAAAAATAAAAAACTATCTAAATTAGTTTATAAAATCAATAAAATTTAATGTTAAAATTAATGAAATAAAAATTCTTGTGATAAAAACAATATAGTGATAATAAATGTGTCAAAAAATATTTTTTTGTGGATTTTTAAAATTCCTCCACAAAATAACCATTTTTATTCAATCAATAAATAAATATATCTTTTGTGAAAGACTATTAGTTTATAAAATAATAAAAACAATATTGTTTATCAACTCTCCCATACTTAACCTTTTACACTCCCGTGAAGATTCACCTGTTATGTATTTCAAAAAGTACTTATTAGATATTAAAGTTGATATTAATCAATCCATTATTGTAAAATTATTAGATAAATAACCACATCTAGAAGTAATACCAATTAAGTTGAAATTAATTATCTCATAAATTGCATCAATAAAAATATAGTGAGATTAGTGTTACTAATTATTGTGAAACAAGTTATCAGTACACTATGCCTCAAATTCTCTACATGTGTGCTTTCCAAACATTTTAGTGTAACCTTATAATATTTTTATTGTATATTAAAATCATGAATCAATTTTCTATTTAACTAGTTAATTTTCATCAGGATTTTTCTTCAACTATTGTTATAAAATTTCATAACCCACTCATTTAAGACAACATGAAAATAAATCCTTTTTTACCATGATTTTCCAATATATTATAAATTTAATCACTCCCCCTTTATTATTATTTTTTGTATTTTAAATTTTTTAGGGTATACAATAATTGGATATTGGTTATAGATAGATTTTTTAATCCTTCATTATAATAGAATTTATCAGAAGATAAATGAGTGTATATAAAAAACTATGCTTGTAAGATTAAAATGTAATATAACATTATTATAAATTTAATAGAGTAATAAAAAGTCACAATACATGGTCATTATAGAAATTTTCAATAGAAATTAAATGGAGCAGTTTTCCCCTAAAATAATCACAATATTTTGTGATGAAATCGTAGAGGCTTTATAATGAAAAAAATCAATCATATTATTAAAAAACATTGATTTTCATTAAATTGAACCACAAATGATTAAATAATTCAAAATATTATCATATTACCACTAATATTTATGAAATAAAATAATTAATTTTTATATTTTCTATGGATTTAATTAGAATTTGACACTATTTGATGTTTTGTTTTTTAAACCAATATTAAATAAAAAAGGAAATTCAAAATAAGTTACATAAAATTTTATCCTATAACCCTCACATTATATTTTACATTATACTCAATGTGTCCCAATTTTATTTCATATATTCATAATAAAAAATTAAAATTATGATAAATAAGTAAAATTTATTGGGTCAGGGAAAACCATATGTTCTCAACTAATTATGGGGTCATCAAGTGTGATAACATCAATTGCATGTGTGAGGAATACATTGAAGCACTACTTAAATATTTGACTATTTACTATATAGATCCTTCTTATTCCCTATTATATGCCCTAAAATTAATCATAACAAAAAATATAATATAAAATCTATGTGAATGACTATTTATAATGAAACTTATTATACATCAATTTAATTTATGAACAATAGAGAAGGATATTATCATCCACATGAGACTCCATTCATTGAACCATTATCTCATGGGTAGTTTTTAGTTTTTATTATACATATTTGAGTTCTAAAATGATGAAAGGTTGATCTCCTCATGATTCTAATGTTTCATCTTTCTTAACCCCCTTCTTATGATATATCATTGTTGTGTTTATTATAGCTGAACATGATTAATGCTCAAGATCTATGGGAATATGAAATGAATTTTGAAATATTGTATAGTGTGAGGGATAAAAATGTGAGATTTTAATTCCATCATATAATCCCATATAACATCTTCTATTTGGGGGCTCAAATGTTTTTTATTTTTATATATAATTATACATAATATTTCTTATAACTACCATCTTGAAACATTAGTCCCTACATTATTTTTGGGTGGTACGGTGTTGAAATATTTTGTATCACTACATAATTTTAATAGAAGTAAGATAAATATGGGTTTAAAAATATTTAACCATTATCACTTATGATAACATTAGATAGACCAAAAAAGTAATATATTTTAACAATAAAAATATAAACTATAAAATAAGGATCATATAGCTTTGTGGGATTTAAAAAAAACCCATTGCATGATGTATTCAATATGAACAAGAATGTATACAAAAATTATTAGGGAAAATATTCATAAAATAAAAGCCTCAAAGTCAAAAATTCTATTTGGTAATATGGATTTTTTAAAGCACATATTTTTTTATAAAATATCATAGGTTAAACCAACCTTCTACATGATTTAGCTCATGATAATGCCTCATGTTAGACTCTCTATATATCAGAGTTTATTGACAAGTAGTGAGTGTATAATGACATATAGTGTGGTTATTATTTTCTTAGATTAAAGTACAATAAATATTTAAATGTTACCTTGAAACATTCACATCCATAAGCAGAAATCAGAGTGTGAAAACAATTAATAAATGAAAAAAATGATATAATAAATGAAATATGGCATCCATACTCCTAATAAAAACATAAAACAACTAATCTCCCACAATGATGATCAAATATACAGAATAAAATAAATGAAAATAAATGCATAAGGACCTACTCTTACACTGAACTAATTGACATACATGATCTTCGTTATCATTGAACTGATCCAGCATTATCCTCATACTACACAAGAGATATCTCAATTGATCATGACACATTGGACCTTCACCTGATCCACTGTGTCATATTATATACATAAAATTAGAACTATGTTCTAACACTCACAATGGTGCACATATATAGGTTGGGAAATAAATCTTAGTATGCCATCCCCAATAGTGGTCCTAACATCTGTTGTACTGACATGTTTAATAAGCATACAATATTTATATCCTAAAAAATATATTACTTGAAAAAAATAATAATAAATGAAATAAAAAATAAAATGGATGAAAATAAAGTAAACAGTGAACCTCGGGTTCTAGCCTGTAACCCGAGGAAAATCTTCCCCTACTCTAGAATAGAATAGAGGAATTATAGAAGGTGTGTCACAATTCAACAAGAATATGAATCTACTATAGGATAAAAAATGATCCATAGATACCCAATTCAATGATAATGACCAATGTGAGAAAGTATCATGTCCTAACCGTCTTATACAACAAGCTAGTTTAAGAAGTATGAACCCTCCATCAGGTTATTTATTTTTAACCCTGTCACCCATGTAGTATAAAAATCCCTTGAAAATGTAACCCACTCTATGAGTGCCTCATCATATCATGATCATGAATACCCTAGCTATAAGAACTTCATAATAACAGGGGGTGTTTCCTCATTCATATTATTCATTATATCCTTAGGCCTTCCTAAAATATCCTAACAAATATAGGAGACAATCAAGTCAATATCATGGTAAAATTCATTTCCAACAATGTATCAATGATCATATCTACCATATATAATAATTATAATAACTTACTCAAACAACAAATCCATGAAATAATCTCAAGAAGTGGGGTCATCAAACACCTAAACCCATCATCCATAACAATTTAAATAAGAACTAACTCTTATAGGGTCCAAAGATAATAAGGAACCCTAGAAGGTCATCTAAAATACAATTGTAACATGAAACCCTTTTGTAAATCCACTAGTATAATAATAAATCTATTCAAATAAATCTACCAGTAAACACTTATCTCGCCTCTGAGAATACAATATATCGTCAAACAATACCCTTACCAAGAAGAAAAAATTCAAGAAAAACTACAACTATAAAGGGTGTCCTAAAATAGGTCCCTTATACTAATGTAAAACTCATCTCAATTTCACCCATACATGCTCAAAATATCATGTTTCTAACCCTAACCAAAAGATAATAACTATGTAAACCTCATGAAATAGCCTAGAGATGTTCATACAATAAATAAATCAACACCTTCCTTGATATATGTTTATAATATACTTAATTGAGATACTTGGAATCCTCTTTCCTTGGTGGATAATAATCACAAAACCCTCAATTAATCCTCTTAAAATAATCAAACTTTATGAGGGTTATAAAAAAATAAATTTCATGGAATTTTCCCACTAAAACTCACACTATACCGAACACCATACAAATGGCCTATTCATGTTGAAAGTATTACACCACTGAAATTTTTTTTGAATAACACTCAGAATGGACTGCTCACATGTCATCTTTGGGTTCTAGGGTAAAAAAATGAAATATACTCATGTATAGTGTAAATAAATTATACCTTAGGTACCTGACATATATCATAAGAAAGCCTCCCTAGTCATGTCTTCTATTTAACTAAGAATATACATCTCCAATAAAAAGTGTGCTCTTATATGGTACATTGTATATCAGTCACACATGGTTTTTTTCCATGTAATTATAATTGTATATCACATAAGGGTTTCCCAAATGTTCTACATGGAATCTGTCAATGTATTATAGTTTGGAATTATTCATGTGACCTACACAAATATTTTCTAACATATGGGGTGATTTTTCATGAAAATAACCACACCTAAGTGGATTTACAATAATTGTCCCAAAAAAACACACCATGTAACCTAAATCTTCAACAATATTCCAAAATATAACATAGATATTTTTACACTAGAACACTTGTTGTGTGATTGGGTTTTTAAAAACAGAAAACCATCCACACAACATGAAATGCATGATTTTCACAAAAATACTATAAAATGACATCCTAGTGGTCCCCATAAACACACACATGGATTTATAATATCAATACAAATAATTTATATGGATCTATACTTAAAATTACATAAATTCCATCCTATCTTCATAAAATGACAATGATTAATGCTCAGATCCATAAGACGCACCCACCACAGCCTGGTCGACCACTATACGAGATCCATAGAGAGTGTACCCCCTATCGATTTGATTTCATTCTCTCCACTGAAGGAGTAATAGAAAATTACCCCCATGAAAATACATATGAATAAAATGGTAGGATAGGTCAAAAATGCCCAAAATAAATAAAAAAAGGAAATGAAAAGAAAAAGGGTTCATGAATGACTTATGTACTTGAAGAAGGTTTCATCCTTGTTTATGAAAAATGCATCATCCTAGACACATTAATTGATTTAAAATCCCAATTAAATTAACAAAATATAATACTTATTTTAACATGTATGAAAAAATAATACATAATTACTTTAATATGAAATATTTTTGGAAATAGTGAACGCATGAAAATTATTCCAAACTCATTTCATATAGTAAAAAACTTGTTATAAGAACCAAAGTGTACTTAAAAAAATTTATATAATTTACCATAATATGATAAATTACCATTTATCCCCAAAAAATCCTCAAAGAATAATATTTTAGAATTTTAAGGATTTTCTCAAACAGTCCCAATGCGGTTGGTGGAATCATTCTCTTAGAAATGTTTCCCATATGTAGGGAATATGAGAATTTAAAAAAGGAATCAGGTAACAATTTAGGCTAACAAAATCTAGAGTTTAAGATATTCCAAGCTATTATTTTGGGTAAATTTACCCAACCATAGTAATTATTTTGACAAAAAATGAATAAAATGACCCAAATTCATGATTAGGAACATAATAATAAATGACTTGGTCACATAAAATGCACCATCGGTATGTATGATCCCAAAAATAATATCTAGATTCACTCTTAAATTAATAAAAATGGTTATTATTATGGATTAATGTAATTTTTATGGAAATCATGAAATTTATTAAATCATCTTACCAAGGATATGTACCTAAGTTTTCATAGAGATGCAAATAAGGAATAGAGTTCCATAGTGGTACCTAGATCTGGGTATCATACTCAATCCAGTGATTAATCAATATCATATAGTTATCCAGAGTATTATAAAACATTTTACTATAATTTATCTCAATGTCATAATCAAAATGAAGGATAATCCCATGAATAAGTATTGAATTGTCAGTTAGCCTCATAAAGAGGTACCTTAAAGCTTCATGTTAAGTGGAAAACTAAATTAAAACTTGAAAAATAACATTGTAATTTTTTAAATGAAAATAAAATTAAATGAAACTCTATCTACATTATTGTTAAATTTTTTGTTCTTGATGATAATGTTCATAAAGAATAAGAAAGAACATGTGGATACCCTTATACACTTTGAAATAAGAGGATATAAACATTAAAGTTTGAGCTGTCATACATAAGATCAAATGGCTTCTTCCACTATGGAGGTTATTTTACTCTTGGTGTGGAGAATCTTTTCTCCATCTAGTCATGATAATCCTTGAGTGTATCATAAAATAAAAGATCATAATCTATTTAAAGTTACTATAAAATTATAAAACAATGTTTTTGAAAAATGTAATGAAGAAGTGATAAAGGAATGCATGTACTAGGAGAAATATAAATCTATAAAAACATATAAGATATTGAAATAATTAAAAAATATATACCTTAGATAAAGTAATTACTATGAAATGTTTTAACTATATTTTCCATAGGAAAACACCATTCTCAATGGTGAAATTTTATTTATCAATGTTTAAAAAATAATTTTTCTAAATTTAACATTGTGATTCTTTACCCAAACCCTAAATAAACATAGAAAATAAGGAACACTGAATAGTAAAATAATAGATTAATTGTTCCATCTGAGTCTCAATAATATAAACAATATACTCTTCATGAATCTTTATAAGGTAATCTTATCATTATAAATTATAAATTGAACCATTCGGTAAGAATATATGCCAAACAAGAAAGGGAGTATCATCTTATCCTAATCTTTAGGAGTAATAAGATACTAAGAATAAACAAATAATCTATCTATGAAATAGTATTATATCATACATATAATTCTCTCAAGCATCTGAAAAATTAATGGGGTGGAAATGATCTTTCTATGTGAGTTTATTTAGTTTCTTATAATAAATACTCATTTTATAACTCTTATTTACAATAATTATCAATAAATACTATGTATCATTTGAAAATATATTAAGTATATTTTTATTAATTATAAACTAGATAGATCTAATATAAAAAGAATCATAGATGGGTTATGTGATAACCACCTCAATATTTTTTTTCAACCTCATTTTTAACAACTTCAAAAAACGTGGGAATAAATTAAATTTTTGACATGTTATTAGTTTATATGCATCCAATAAATGAATAATATGAATGAATATAATTATTTTAATATAGAATATATTATCAATGTTCCAGCTAATTACATTGATGTTCTCCCAAAATATATTTAAATGTTTTATTTCTTATTTAGGTGGGATATTGTATCCATGATAATAAAAATTTTCTTATTAATAAAAAAGTAATGTAATTTCATATTTGGTGGAAAGGGCTTGAGTTCTAGTGTGGGTGGGTGATTCATTATATAAACCATAAATGAAAATAAAATATGTTCACATTAAACATCAATATCAGAATAAAATTCCGTAACATCAGATTAAAATGAATCAAATCAATTATCATATCCCACCAACATGTTATAATCAGAAAGGACATTCTCAGAGTAATAATATGAATCCACCTAAAAATTAGAACCAACCGAGATATTGTTATTAGAAACTTGTTTGGAAACACTCTTACACATCTAATAGTCCCAATTATCATAATATACCTCAGCATAGATTAATCAATATCAAGTGGGGTTATTAAATGGATCAAATTGGGAGACCAGAAAACAAAAATGAACCTTTGAGGGGAACTTTCTTAAGTCTATGATATTAGTACCTATAATTTTATCACCAATATTCATAGATATCAAAACATCAACGAATAATATTTCAATTTTTCTATATTTTATGATGTTAATATGCTAGATAATGAGATAAAAAATCTATATTACTATCATTCATGTTAAGCATCTAAAAATATATAGTAAGGATTATATATCTTACCTGAACAATTACATCATAAAAGAATATTATTGGTTATGACAAAGACATATCATTTAACTACCCCAACACTCTCATAAACTACAACTCAATAATATAAAATGAATTTAAAACAAAATGATGAATGAAATTTATACAGGAATTGAAGTCACCTAATATATCAGAAAGAAATAACCCAATATTTCTTATTATGAGGAATGTCTTAGTGTTTTCACAGGTATGTTTCTTCATTCATGTGTGTGAAATTATTTTTGACACATTCCTAAAATAATTGATCCACTCATTTTTATAATCCATTTTCTATTTGGGAATATTTTCTCCCAATTATTTAGCATACCCTGAGATTTTCTTTATAGCCTTGAGATGATGAATATTTATCTTAACTCTTTAACTTAACTAAAACTTTGGTTTTAATTGAATTTTCTACTATCCTCATGGATTGATAATTTTTTTTGCAGTGAGAAGTGGTCTAGAAGGCACCCTTTTGATATTATGTTTTCCATTCACTTTTTTCCCTCTGGTTAATCATCAACCCTATGTGATTATGAAATCATTTTAGGTGGGGTGAGTCTTAGTGAATTACAAGGAACACTTCATAACCAAATATTAATTTAAATTCAAAACATGATGGAATAAAAAATACCATTCAGGTTTTTTATATATTGGGAAGAAATTTTCACAATGTTTTTACTTACTAACTCTAGTAATTTCCTGAATAAATTTATTATTATATCATTTCATACATAAATTAGATGGATTGAATCATTAGATCATTATGCTAATTAAGAATAATTTTTAATAAAAGGTTATTAGTGTTAGAATCTTCCTTTGGCGGTGAAACCCATTTTTAAAAATCCAATTACTAAATTTTTTATCATGAAATAACTTTTGGGTTTATTGAGTACATTATAGCTAATGATATGTTTTTAGTATTTTTTTTTGGAAAAATTTACTTTTATTCTTCCCACTACCAAGACAAAAAATATGCTTCTATTTCAAAATACAATATATATTATTGATAATGGATAATAATTATTATGAATATCTAGTTTCTGATATAAATATGATCTTATTGGTATTTCTATAATAATGTCTTCTATATCATTGACACGTGAGCAAGAATTGGTGGGTGATTCAGGGTTGTGGAAATGTTATAGAACCTTATTAGTGTTTGTTTTTATTACAGTCAATCCGGTTCAATATTCCTCTCTATATTAGCTAATCAGCCAACATAATTTCACTTAAAATATTCTTAATAAAATAGGGACTTAAATTGTGCACTCCCCGTATAGCTAGTGTACCACGATCCTCGAATCTTAATTAGTTTTCTTCTATATTGTCAATAATTTGTCAAGTGGCCCCCAAGATTTTTTCAACCAATGATCATCTAATTTTGGAATCCACATTTCTCCTCCCATTGGGAGTTAGACCTATACATACATATTGAATTTGGATTTTATCATAAATTTAGTGACGTGTTAAGGTATCAAACAACCTTTTAGTTCACCCCCAATATTTATACAGTGACTCTACCTATTCTATCTTGATGAATGAGATATCTTTTCAAATTTTTTGTTCATTAATACCAGAAGAAAACACCATAGAAAATAAATTTCAAATCAATACATCATTTTATATAATCATGTTCTTAAAATTCCATCTAAACTTATTTTGATTAATTAAGGTATAATTGAAATAATCTTAGCATTATTTAGTCATAAAAGACATTATTTATTCACAGGGTTGTGGATCCCTCATTGAATTATTTTAGATTATTGATTAAACCCTATCCAAAGAGTCTATGATATTTACAAAAAATTTAAATTAACATAGATTTGAACAAAAAAGTATTTGAGAGTTTTATGTTCACATCGTAAGGGTTGACAATTAACATAAGAAGAAAAAACACTTATTTTTTTATATCAATATCATAATATTTTATTAAATTATATCTTGTTTTATATTAGTTTCAATGGTTATAGTAGTTTTAATTTTATGGAATATGAATAGTACTCAAATGGGTGAATTTTTAAAGGTTTCATAGGCCATTATTGTCTAATTCATTCACAAAAGTAACATTGAAACTCAAGATGTTTTTGAAAAAGAAATTTGTGGTGGGATTATGTCATTATTTAGAGGAAAAGGGACAATGGACTATAATATCATTAAATATAATTTAATTAATAAAAAAAATATGGAAGGAGTGAGTAAGAAATATGAAAATAAATTAAACAAAAGAAGAAATAAAAATTAACTTACCTTCAAAAGGAAGAAGAAATAACTTATATCTTCAATGTAATCTAAAATATTATGAGCATTGTCACATGAACACTCAAAAAGTTTTTAATTTTTCTTATGTTTAGTAAATATATATATATAGGAAATTCTAAATTGGAGTAATTTAAATAAAAATACCTTTAATGGTTTAATGAAAAAATGAAAGAGGAAAAAAATATAGGTGGTTCATTGAGTGACTTCAGAACAAAATAAAATGACCATAAATGAAATCTCAATAAAAACCCCTATATAAAAATAAATAAGAGATCTATTATAAACCATAATTATTCAATTGCCATTAAAAATCATGTTTATGTCTATTTAACTGTGATACCTTATCTTTGTCAACCCCTGAACCCTATGAAAATTAACATGACCACAAAGTTGATAAGAAATTAGACCTTGGTTTACTTTAGTACATTCAATCATGAAACCCAACATTGATTATGATACGAAAGTAAGAATACTATTAGTGGGAAATCAGAGATGTATTTATTCATTATAAGTAAGAAATATTTTATTTTTGGGATTAAATTATAACCCAAAATTTCAATAATAGTTTGATTAGATTTTAGGTTTACTATTTCTCCCACATAGTCCAAATACACCTGAACATTCTATCAATATTCTCATAAATCATGTTCCATAAAAATTGAATTTTAATTATATAATATAAATTTTTGAATTATAGTGTGTTTATATATTCAAAAAATATTAATTAATGTGAGGGGGTGGGGGGGTTGTGATTCAATAGACTAAAAATGGGGTATACTCTTCCATGAGTGGAGTTTTCCTCAAGGAGAATAATTTTATAATAAATGGTTTGAAAGTGTATGGAATAATATTATCTTCACTTTTAGATTACAACCCAATGAAATGAAAATAAAAGGATTATTTTAGTATAAAAAATATTGTTTACTAAAGATAATTATAGGTTACATTAACAATAAAAAATAAATAAGAAGTAAAAGAATAATAAGAATTCCTTCTTGGTTGTAATTCTTACTAGAATCCATCCTTCTTCAATAAGGATAGGGAAGTTAGAGGAAACCAATTTCTTATAACACACACTAATAAATAAAAGAGAAAATTTCCCCAAGTTTAACCAACTCATATAATTATAATCGGTGATATATAGGGTTTAAAATGATAACAATGTTACTAATCGACACTCCAAATGAACTTTTATTATAAATGCACTAAAGTGGACGTAAAGGTTCAAAAAATATCATGAAAATTTATATTCGTTATCCAAAAGTATATTTTCATTTTATCTTTAAGACGAATCTCAAAATTTGGAAATTATATCCTTTTTATCAACAAAATATTGAATAGAAATATTATATACAAATAAAAAGATCAAATCAAAGGGTGTTAATATAATTAAATTATTTCTAATCATTTAAAATAATTTATTGAAAATATAAAGAATATAATATTATATACACCTACATATTTTGATTGGTCTCTAAAAAAATATGTCTTTCCATCTAAATGTACTTATAATGTTTAAAACCACCAATAGAAGGGTTATATAGAGTTCTCAATAAGGGTAATTTTCCAAACCTCTCCTCTTTTTTTAAATAATTATATCTACCCCAAAATTATCTCCCATTAATTTCATCATTGATTAACCATGGAAGAATCTCACATAATGAGTCAAAATTCTCCTTTATGCCACCCCTAGAAAAGTATTTCTCCCTTATACATTATTTCATCCCTAAAATTCATTATTTTTTGTTACCACTAAATTAAAATCATTGGTGGTCCACTACCAATAAATATATAAGAAGTAATTTATTGTTCACAAAATAAAAAAAAATTAACAACATTAGTTCAAAAGAATATTTATTAATACCAACAAATTAATTATATATGTTCAATTATTGACCAAAATTATAGTACTATCACAAAATCAAAGGTGAAACCTAATAATTAAATAAGAGAATTTTATCACATTTTCATGTCCATAACGACATCATAAAATCTTAAATTTCTATTTTGTTACATTAATTGAAGGAAATCTATCCATTAAAATTTCAATAAAATTTTATATCATGATTAAAATATATTATTTAATCACTTTAACATATCTATATTAAAATTTCATAAATTCCTTGATATATTACATATATTTCAATTAATAAAATATAAATAATCAATCCCCAACCATCAAGAATTATACCAAAGATAATAAGACAATTTTATGGATTTTTTACTTCAACCAATGCATGTTCAAATTGATAACAAAATCAAATCAATCAATATATTGAATATATATATACATAGATACATACATATATACATACATACATATATATACATACATATATATATATATATATGAAAATATGGGTTTAACAATGGGTAAGAGAGAAAATACTAGCTCTAGGAGTAACATTATGTCTCACCCAACATTATTGACCATTAAATAATGTGCTACTCAAAGTGGAAATGATATTATAGGTGCATAACCCCTCCTATTATAATGAGATAATATAGTTATATTTATAACACAAAAAACAATTATTAACAGAAATCATGTAATCACCCTTAATATCTATATTATGAATTTTATTAAAAAAATGTATGAAAATAAATATACATGAAATCCCCCATGACCCTCTTTTAGGGGTTCTAATAGATATCTTAGGATAAAATAAAACCTATGTAGAATTAAATGAAATAAGTTAATAGAAACATTCTCCAAGGTTCATGAATACAAATATATTTACGTACAATTCAATAATTGAACTTTCTATAATACATATCCTTGGGAAACTGATTGAATGGAAATCAAGAATTAGAATAACAGTTCTTTGGTATTTCAACATCCAAACCCTTTTCTCTATGAAAAAACTAAGAATTTAATTTTTAAAAATAATAATTAAAAAATAAATCTATTGAATAAATTATAATTAAGGACATAACTAAATGGTTATGGATTTATATAATGTGGTTTCATGTTATGTGGTCAGCCTTTGATGAAACCTTTAGGGAATTTTCATGTGATTATTTATATAAAAAAATATTTAATCAAGGAATTTTCGGTGTAGTCCCATGCATTAAAACTAATCTCATACAGTAGAGGATGATGGTGTATATTGTATTGTTCCATGAATTCCCATTGGCATGAGAGTACATTGAGTCATTACTAGGCCTTAAACGATATCCCCAAGATGTCAAAGGCTGGGAATAAATGCTGAAGAGTTTCAAATACAAGTGGGGGATGATTTACCCTTTTTGGAATAAACCAATAAACCAACAAACCATAACCAACCCATTCAGTAAATGATGCATGAACAAAAGAAATAAAACTAAACAACTTCTTATATCTAAAAAACAAATCAAAGTGTGCAATAGTGGAATACCAAACAAGTATCAAAGTAAACAGAAAATAAAAATCTAGAGACTCTCAAGAGACCAGAAGACTCCATGATACACAAGCTCCAAGTTCCATAATCAATAAACAACCCACGTATCACATGGTAGTGCTAAAAATGTGTGAAACATTACCATTTCTCCTATCCCAAAAGATAACCTCTGCCAAAGCACCATAGTGTCAAAGAAGGGGTGAGTATAAAACACATTAGGTCTTCCCTGATGACTTACCTACCCATGCCACAAGGATATCATAGTTAGTACTTTATATAAAAACGTTTATATAAAAGAATTTAAGAAAATAATTAATAACCAAATATAAACAAGTTCGCAAACCAATTATAACCATGTGAAAACCAAGGTAAAATAAACCAATTTTTTGCAAGTTATTTTCAAGAAAATAACTAATCATGGCTTATTAAAAAATTACAATTATTATTTTGGCATAGACATTCTATAGTTCACCACACATCCACACATGCATGCTTCATTATACATTTACATACTCATGTGTGGTCTCTTGTCGCATTAACTTGTGTCCCAATGACACACGCCCCCAATCCAAGGTCACATCCCATGTACCCCAGTGGCACTCATCCCTTATTAAGGACCCATTATGGATGAACTCACACCAAAACCATTTATTCCAAATACTCTGATTACCCGAATAAACCACTTCAATAAAACTGAATATTTATTTAAAAACAAAGAACATCCAACTTCAAAGAAACATTTAATTTTAATAAAACATTACATTTTATTGAAAACATCTAATCCACTTCATGGGCCAACAATCCACAAAAATAAACTTTTTAAAATCCATATTTTAAAACCAATAACCAAATAACTCATTAAAAATCCCCAATTTTTTATATTTCACAAACCGTCAATCAAGAGGGATTCCAAAAAGTGTTCGACAACCAAATAAAAATAAATTCCACAAATTGCATTAAATTTTAAAGCAATCAAATTATATGGAAAAAATAGTAGATATAGCCAGAATGGGGATATATCTTACAAAAAAGAGGGGAGGAGAAGAAGATCTAACAGAACACATACTCGGAGAGACGTACCATAGACGCAATGAAGATCCAAAGCCGATCGGATTGATCAGGAAGGAGTGCCTCTAATAATCACCTATGGATAGTATATGGTCGATAGGAAGGAGGTATTAAATGGATATGCTGAGTGAAACATCCAAACATGTGACTTTAAGCTGGGCATGATCCGGCTCAAAACGTGTTCCCCATGGTCATGACATGACAGACATGTTGTATAAGTACGCCGTAAAACTTGTTGCCTCAGGTTGAGAAAAAAATGTAAACATTATACAATGTGTAACTCAAGTACATGACGTGTACCAGATCATGGCGTGACCCCGACATCATGAATTGAAACCATGCCCAAAAAACATGATGTGTACTTCAGGTACACAACGTGTACCTCAGGTACACGACTAGAATCCTGCAAAAACCCTAGAAAACTACTTGAAAGGAATCATAATCAAAAGGGGACTTAGAAAAGGTGGAAAAAATACTCGATCAAGGTAACATGATGTCACAACCAAGAACTTGGGGGAACTACACAGATGTGGAAATATTCTCCCGATTTGGGATGATTCTTCAAAACAGTTAACGATAGTGAATTCTTACCAACCCCCTTGGATGTTTTTCAATATCATGATCTGGGATTTCTGTGCATTAAAAAATTAAAAAATAATCATAGATTACACATTAGTAGAATGAAGTGATATTTCCTCTTCCTAGAAGGGCCACAACATGCCTGATATAATCAACCATTTAACAATTTAAAAAGTTATAAATTACATAAAAACAAATAAATAAACAGACAAACAAACAAACAAACATACATGCATACATTCATATGTACGTACATGCATACATACATACATACATTCATGCATCCATACATACATGCATACATTCATACATACATACATACATACATACATACATACATACATACATACATACATACATACATACATACATACATACATACATACATACATACATACATACATACATACATACATACATACATACATACATACATACATGCTTGCTTGCATGCATGCATGCATGCATACATACATACATACATACATACATGCATACATACGTACTTACATACATACATGCATACATACATACATACATACATACATACATACATACATACATACATACATACATCCATACATACATACATACATACCTACATACATACATACATACATACCTACCTACATACATACATACATACATACATACATACATACATACATACATACATACATACATACATACATACATACATACATACATACATGCATACATACATACCTACATACATACATACATACATACATACCTACTTACATACATACATACATACATACATACATACATACATACATACATACATACATACATGCTTGCAAACATACATCCATCCATCCATCCATCCATCCATCCATCCATCCATACATACATACATACATACATACATACATACATACATACATACATACATACATACATACATACCTACATACATACATACATACATACTTACTTACATACATACATACATACATACATACATACATACATACATACATGCATGCATGCATGCATACATACATCCATCCATCCATCCATCCATCCATCCATACATACATACATAGATACATACATACAGACAAACAAACATACATACATAGATACATACACGCACACACACACACACACACACACACACACACACACACACACACACACACACACACACACACACACACATAGACATACATACATACATACATACATACATACACACAAACGTACAAACAGACATACTTACATATTTACGTACGTAAGTACGTACGTATGTACATACATACATACATACATGCATGCATGCATCCATGCATGCATGCATGCATACATACATACATACATAGATACATACGTACATACATACATACATACATACATACATAAATACATACATACATAAATACATACATACATAAATACATACATACATACATACATACATAAATATATATAAAGGATATAATGTTCATATGTACTTTAAGAAAAATTATTACTCATGTGAACTAATGATGAAACTAACTCATATATATTTAAATTTATTTTCTGATATTATTATTATAATAAAGAGATGAAGAGTTCATGAAAACAAATTAAAAATTCTATAATCGAGAAAAGCATCAACTCCATCTATGGGTTATAATATTTGAATCCTAATGATTAATATAAGATGATGGAATAGGAGGATCATCATTAGTTATGGGGTTATAAGTAATTCTATTATTATGTACATAGAAATTATAATTATATATCTAAAACATGAATTCTAAATAAAATTAAGGATTATTAATTACTATAATTTTTATAAAATATCTAATAAATGACCATTATATTCTTTTTAAAAAATATACTCCTTATGGTTTTATTTACATGCATCGCCTAATTAGTCATCTAAATATTAAGAAAAATCAATATCATTATATTTATATTGATAAAAATTAATTTCTACAACATTATATTTTTCATAGTTATACATTGTTTCAAATTAATTAATAAATTATAGTAATCATTGGATCAGTGGTTGGTACTGTTAATGGGAATCCACTAATCGAGTTATAAAATCCCATATTCTAAAGATTTTCATCAATTAATTGACATTATATGTTACTAGAATGTACATGGTTGTGGGGAGGGTGTGATATTGGGAGAATGCATGAGGCACATGAATTCCATGATTTATTTTTCCATGAAGGGAAACAATCACTTTAGTTAACTATGAATGATAACAACAAATGTGGATTAGAGGATGTATAATTATTATGGAATGATTTCATGAGTCCTTTTTGGGTGGGAGACAATTACATATTGATGAAAAATATATAATATGGTAATTGATCAGATGGATGGTTCTACATGTGTAATAATAAAAATGTAAGCCTCTAATATATTAATTCATGTAACTACTAACTCAAAATGAATCACATTCCCTGATTAAAATGATGGGGGTTTTCCATTTATTATGTGTGGTATATCTATAAATAGTAATCTAATTCCATTTTGTATGTATTTAAACCATAGAGGGATGAATTGAGTCTTCATGACATGGAGAAATTGTGTGTGTTTGTGTGTGTGTGTGTTTGTGGGTTTGGATTTTTTAATTCCTCAAAACCAACAATTATCTATTAAATTAATTAAATATATTGCAATTTTCAAGGCTATTATTATCATCAATTAATAAAAAAAACATCATCTGTGAAATACAAATCTCATTAATAAATATATGTATTCAAGAATTTGAGTTTATGAAATTCTGGATTTTGAACCTCTATAGAGTGGTTTCTATTTTGAATAAACATGATTTCTTGAGCTTATATTATTATTATACACCTATAATTTATTGATTGTTTCATAGAAGAATGAATACTATAAATATATTTCATGTGATTCATAAGAAATTATAGACAGTTCATTTTATTCAATATTACCATTATACCTTTCACAAATAATTCAATGTTATAGAGAAACATGAAACCCACAATCATTTTAAAACCATTGAAATTGATATATTGTTTTTCCCATGCATGAAAATTGTATTATTTCATATATAATTACATAGTAGTAAAATTAAATATAATTTAAATAATGATCATTTAAAGAAACTCCAATTTAAATTATTTCTTTTACTCATTATATGTATATATATAAAAAATAAAATTCCATTAAACACATAATAAATTTGTTATTGGACAAAATTTTATTATGGAATACCCAGTACACATAATTTTATGTAAATTAAATTTCAATACTTTAAAATATTTTTTAAAAAATTATTCTTTTAAAAAATTTGATATTCATTTTTAAAATTAATAATAGTAAGTAATATATAAAACCATATCATAAAAGTTTTCATCAACATTTATAAATACTTCCATGGAAAATAATTTTGAATTACTTTTAATACAACCATTATATAATCAATTCAACAAATAATGAAATTTTAGTGATGAAAGATATTATGAAATAAAATAAAATAAGTGATTTTATCAATTACATTACAAACTGGATACTTTATCCTAGCTAAGTAAAATATAGATATGATGTTTTTTTTAATCATCTAAAATATAAAATTAATGTTCACCATAAAAACTAAAACATTATTGATTAAATATGTATTATTGATTACATGTGTCAACGTTTACATTTTCTTTATCATAACATATTTTATTATGTTTTGAACTATAATGGGGTTAGTAATAATATGGAAAATAATTTTAAATTGCCTATAGAAAATAAGACATGTAGTTGATCTTTCAACTAATTCTCTATTTCACCCATTTTATTTAATTTCAAAAAATATCTGTTAAAAGATATATGCATTTAATTTTTATGGTCCCTCTTTTTTTTACTCAAATAACAAATGAAACATCAATTATTATATTAAATCAAATAAGGTGGGTGGAATTATTATTCTAATTTATATAATCTCACAAACATGTTGTATATTAGTTAAAAAAATCTATTTAAATAGAATTTTTTTTAGAAAAATCATGATATTTCAGTAAAATGATCCAAAATTGATAAAGGGAAAATTCATGTATAATAAATACATATTAACTTTTTTATTATGAATTTATAATATTGACCTTTTAAAACAATGATATAACCTTTTGAGAAAATAACTAACTAAATTTAAGGCACATCCATCCTATAATATCAATTCTATAATCCATTTATGAAATAATTATTAATTTTGTTATAAAGTAAATATGTTACATCTATTTTGATCCTAGATTTTTATGTTTCATTTTCAAATAGATTAAATTCTAGATATATTTAATGTTTTTGAAGATCATGAAATTCCTTGAAAATTCCTTTCATTATTGTATGTGTGAATATCGTGATATAGAATGTCTTATTAGTGAAATTATCCTCAATATGAATTACTTCAGGTATGTAATGGTGTAAGAAATCATTCCAACATGGAAAAAACTAAATGATGTGTTGTTTTTTCAATTATCAACCTCTGTCAAATCCCAAAATTTTCAGTTGATGTATAGTTAGCCTAAAAATAATATTACATAATGATAAAAAAAACTAATTCTAACTAAATACTTGATACCATTTATATAGATCAATATATTTAAATTGCTACCTTTATTAAATCATTTCTCTTTCTATGAAGGGGGTGAATAATAGGATGATATTTGATATTATAGTAAAAATGTATTTATTCCCATAAAAACCATGAAATCATTATTTTCACCCATATAATATCGAAAATATTTAAAAATTTTCTTACTATGTCAATATAGCATAGAATATTCAGTTAAATAATTAAAAATTCATAATAATGTTGTTCACCATAAAAAAAATTATTTTACAAAAACATCATATATAATTATACCATCACACGATAATGGTTTCCACTCATAAATCAATGATTTAAAATAATCATAACCATTAATTTTTTGCAAGGTAAATAATTAATAATGCTAAATACATATATAATTATATCATCAACATCCAATGAAGTATGTTTCATAATATTTTGAAAATTGAATAACAAGACTATTGACTACCATAAAAAATAAATGGAGAAAACCCATTTATTAAAATACCATTAAATACATTTTTATGTTTAGAAGAAAAATATGGATATATATTTTAAAATTGTTTTATGGAGCCATTTTTTCACCAATGATTCCAAAAAATATTTATTCGGTGTCATGAAATGATTGAAATAATGTTTTTGAATAGAAACAATCATTTGAATGTTTTTATAATAAGAAAAAATTTAGATTATTTAATTGGAATAAGTATACTTTTTCCATGAGGAATTTATTTATACCATGATTTTCTAAAAGATTGTTTGATAATTAAAAATTCAAAAATATTAATAAGATAGGATGAATTCAAAGAAATATGTGAAAATGTTGAAATAAATAAGATCCAAAATATGAATAAACAACATATGATCATTTTTAAAATTTATTTTAATTTAAAAATAAATATTTATTCTAGATAATTACTTATTTAAAACAATTAGTAGACATTATAAAATCAAATTTAACATTGATATATTCTAGAAATGATTTTAATTTTATGTTATTTTTTCTAAGATATAATGATTTCTTATATGGTTTTAATATGTCATAATGTTTATTTGATTAAAAAAATATTTTTCATTATATTTAATATATTAATTTACTGAAAATGTGGGATAATGGTATCATATATTAAATGATTAAGATGTGATGGATCATCAATTTTTTTTATTTTTTGTTAATTGATTTTCACCAATTTGATAATAGAAAATATAATCCATGGAAAACTATAACATAATAGATTAGATCTAAATAGTTGAAAAGTTTCATATATACCAAAATTTCAATTTATATAAGGGAACTTTATTTTCCCATTAAATGTTTTATTTTATTTTATGACACATACTTAAGAAATGATTAAAAAAAACTCTACATAAAAATATTTTTTATTGAAACTAGATAGATGTTTTGATAATCTATCCAACTATAATCACATAATAGACATCATTATATAATTTATACATACAAAAACTTTTAAAAAATTTATATATAAATTTACCTTTTAAAATAATTCATAGAAAATACAACAAAGGAAATTTATATAATATTCATAACATAAAAATTGAACTAACATATGATTAAGAAATATTTTGACCTAGAAAATGATGAATAACTCAATTGATTAATTTTATAAAAAAATTGTATTATGAATGATATTTTATATAGGTATTAAGATATTTTCTTGAAAGAAACATTGCAACAAAAATTAAAAGAATGTAAAAAATACATAAATATCAATTTTTAAAAATTATATTTTAATAATATATATAACTATGATAATTCTAGTGAAGTTTAATATCAAATGAAAACTACATATTTGAATATCCCAAAATATTATTAAATGAAAAAACACTAATCACATATCATAATAAATTCACTATTATCAATTGATGATTGTAATATTCTAATTCCATGTGATGCGAGATATTATAGAAAATAAATATAAATTAATTTATACTTATTTTCATCTTATAGAACTAAAATATTACACTCCATATTTTAATTTGGTGAATTGATTTTCATCAATGATTACTATTATTTTACAATAATTAATCACATATGATATTATAAATGATAGTTTTCACTACATCTTATACTTCTAATGAATCATCATAAAAACATACATTCTTCGGCATATAATATTTAAATAATTAAACATATTTAATTTATTAAAATTATTATAAAATAATGTGGACTTATTTTCATACAGTGATTTATAATTCCATCTATTGAGGTATTATAAATAACTTAAATTGTATAAAAAATTAACCAATTAACTTATTTATTATTTCCTAAGAATGGATATTTATTATTCATAATTTTGGTTTAATAAATAAGTTGTGAATATTAATAATAATTATACCACTCTAAGTTTGAAATGAATTATAAATTTTACCAATTAACATTTTTAGTCAATTATATTTCTTTATATTATATATACATAGTATTTATATTTTTATATTTACAGTTTCATATTCAGGCCTTATAATTATTCTTCTCCCCTATAATAAAAATATATTTGATAATAAATAACTTTAGGATTCACATTTTATAATAACTAATTGTTTTAACATTAGATGTATAGATATATTATTTTATTTTTTTGACAACATATTATATATATGTATTATACTATATAAATTATTTTTTTAATAATAATTATATTTTAAAATATATCATATTTTATTAATTACATTATAAATTATTGTATGTGAAAATTATAATACTGAATATAAGAACATAATAAAAATATACAAAATTAAAATTAAAAAATAAATTTTAAAAAATATATAATTGTACATTAACTGATTAAAAATATTATATCTAATAGTAGAGTTTATATTTTATAATGTTTTTATAATTCCTTAAATAATATGTATAATATATACATGTATAAATATTTTTATATTATTTAAATATATTTTAATCATAAAAAAAAATATTTAAGAAAAGATTTACAAAAAAAATTTAAAAATTAATTAAAAATAAGAAATTAAAAACAAATTTCACAAAAATGCATTGAATATTTACTTGTATATATCCAGATGCTATGAAATATTTTGAATTTAAATACCAATATAAAATCTTGATCTAAAAATAGAAAAAATTTAATAATAAATCAAAATAAATTGAAAATGAGAGAAAATAGAAGAATCCTCAATCATTGCAATTGTGATCATATTCGGGATTTTTTTGTGATATATATGTCTGTATATTTCTATAAGTTAATTAATTATGGTGAACCAAATAGATCATCACAATAGATAACCTTCATTTTCTCGTAGCTACGATGAATATTAATTTCAACACAAATCCAAGTCAATATCCAAATAATTCTATTAATTAATTATTGAATTAATACAGCTTATACCGAATGTTTGCCACAATTTAAGAATTACTTTTGAAAAAACTTTGAGTCAAATCATAAAATTATTTATAGAAACATATTTTTAAATTGCATTTAAAACCTTCAGAGCAAGTATAGTGAACCAACTGGTGCTCAAGAATTCCAATTTAATTAAAAATAGTGTTCATATTTATCATAAACAATTGTCAAAAAATTGTTTATTTATGACAGAAAATATATGAATTATTTTCTCTTATTATGGAAACACTTATTTGTGATATTTTAAATATCAATTACCAATAGTCCAATACAAATTCTTTTATTCCAATTATAATAATTCAATATAACATACTCTTTAAGATATCATTTTTGAATGAAATATTTTATTGAGAGGATGTCATGATTTGAATGATATTTTTATTTTTGGAAATGTGATAAAAATTACAATAGATTTTATTTTTATTTTTAATTATAAATTATATAGAGAGTATTTAAATGAAATTATTTTTCTTAAATCAATAAGGAGTCAATTTTTTTCAAATATACCCAGCAAGTCCAATCAGAAGCTATCCTTCTGAATATTTATTAAATAAAAGAAAATGGTACAGAGGTGATGGGTTTGGTCAAACAAAGTAACTTGCCCTCATCCATCAAACACAACATTACAGATCATAATATGACATGTCATTCCCATAATCAGAGTCATCAGTAGTTTCCCATTTAGAGTGGGAACTACCCTGATTGAGAATCTTAAGAATATCAAAATTGAACTTGCCTAATAAATTAGAAGATCATGTAGACACAGTGCGAGGTGTGTTAGAATAGTCCTTCCTTGGCTGTCTTTTCGAGGAAGTAGGAATGGAGGAAAAATCATCAACCGTCCCCTTTCCAGAAAAGAGAGAATCTTTGAAAGTAATAGTATCACCGTCCACCACTATCTCTTCTGCCTCAGTGATGTCACCCCACTTCCCAGAATTCTTAGAGGAAGTCAAAATATTCTGAATTTCTTGATGACAATCAACATTTTGAGGAGGCTTGGATTCAGGAGCGAACTCAAAATCTCATCACGTATCAAGCCTGCACCAGGACTAACTTTCATACATATATTTGGGAGGTCAGTGCAAGTAGGGGATCCCAAAACAGAAAGGCTAGGAGCATGTCTAGTCTCAACTAACCTAGTGGGATTAATAGCACAACCATCTTTAGATGTAATCTCCGTGGAAAAATTAGCTTGAGCATTAGAGAGACCACTCATCGAAGACTTATCCACTATCAGCCCTTTGCCTTTCAAATTATGTGCCTGAGAAATAGATTTACCAGAATCCAACATCTCATATTGAATGGAAAATGATTTCTTGAGAGAATGTCTATCATGATCATGAGACTTTTTCAAATCCACATTCTTCATCTCAAGTTTCCTTCTACAGAGAGCAACTGAATGCCCCTTCATCCCACATCTCTCATAAGAGATCTTCCTCCAAAATAGCTCCAACGAGTTCCCAACAGACATTCATTAGGTAAAAAAAGAGGTTTCCTATCATACTGAACATCAACATGGATGTTATCAGTAGGAGTGGAAAGAGTTACCTTATCAATCAAGGTGGAGCTCAAATAAACCTCCACCAACATTCTAGAAAAATATCCAAACCGAACAACTTCAGTTTCCTTGTCAAGGAGAATAGGAGACCCAATTGCCATACTAATATCATGAAGAATATTTGGATTCTAGAGGACACAATTAAGCCCTTGCAAACAGACCCAAACCTGAGAAAAATCATTCCTTACATGAGAAGCATTGAAATCAAGTGACTATTTCTGAAGATGAAGCCATCCAGGATTCAAAGATAGAGATCTAATGCTACATACATGTATTTGGAAAGCATTCTATGGAAAAATTAAATGGAAAAATCTACAACCAAGAGAAACACATTTCCAATCAGAGGTGGCCCACATAAATGATACCCGTCTGACTAGATCATCAAACATCTAGGACGTCTCACTATTCGCTAGAACAAGGTGTAAAATTAGCGAATTCTTCCAAATTTCAATCCAATCATCAAATATATCAGGACTGAAATCAACATGAGCCGATGACCCCATTTGAATAATTCTATTTGAGCTGGAGTCAAAGAAAGAATCCAACGAAGGCACGGATTCAGAACTACCTGCTCGACCACTCGGGTCCTTTGAAATGTCATTCTGTACCATTAAGACATCCTTAAACTTCATCGTATGAGGATAAGAAGACAAGGAGGCAGAGGCAAAAATCTTTGTTAACACCCTCATCGTTGCAGACTGCATATGTGACCTAGTTGAAGACAGATTCGATAGAACTCTAGCCACGTGCTTAACACTATTATCCCTATTTACCACCCCATATCTGAAATCACAAGCCACAGACCCCAGATTTACAAGCAGCGAATTAGAAAAACTCTCACTGCTGACCCAATCTACACGATCCAAGATAAAGGAAGCCAAAATCATAGATATAGATACATCAAAAACATTGGATGAGGGAGCCAACCTCGAAGAAAACGACGGATCTGGGGATCCTTCTTCCCGGTGAGTGATGCTAAGATAATTACTCCTCGTATCTGGATGCGAGCCTTTCACCACTGCATCACCAAGATTTGTCCCACCTTCATTCCACGCTGAGCTTGGATATCCTTCCACAAGCACTGAATAAAGGTAGTGAGGAAGAGGCATGGTAAACCCTAGCTAGAAGATCCTTGACCGCCATGGTCGCAAGTCACCCACACCCCCTGAAACTCGAGATCCATCTTTTTTTTTTCCAGATAATTGCTTAAGTAAATTAAGATTTAAAATATGTAGATTTTTTAAAATCCCATGAGGAACAGTTAGTTTCATCATAAATGATTTTAAAATGTGTTTTGGAAAACATATTTTATTATGATAAAGATATTATAAATTGTCTTTTAGTTATTAATGTGTTTATATAAACAAATTTTTACGATTAAATGAAGTTAATGTTTTATGTGTATCAACGTCACAATATAGTTTTCTTTGATTGTTCCATGAATTTATAAAGTTCAGATGTTATTTATGGAATTTTTAAAGGATTTTTTGGTATGAATATGTGTTTAGGAGAAGTATTTTTTTGGTAATTCATTATAGGAATTTAGTTTCGTCTTTCAAATCATTAAATAGAGTATATAACACAATTTTTAGGATTTTTATAGTAGTGTTATGATATTCTCATGTTTAAGAATGATTTTTTGTATTATGTCCATTTAAAAATTCATAATTTAATAAATAATCATATAGTTATTAGTTAATGATATATTAAAGAAATAACCATGTTTGATTTTGAATTATAAGGATATATATATTGGAGGGATAGACTCAAGAGATAGTTGATTAATTTTTAATAGTGGTATAATAAATGTAGTATCCATTGTTTAATTTATTTATATAATGTCTTAATGAGATAATATAAAGGGAATTTATGTGCATTAAATGACATAAAATAAATTATTTTAATTATTCTTGAATAATAATAATAAATTAAAAAGGTAAATATTTTAGATATGGTGGTCACATGGATTGATTTAATTGAATATTTTTTTAATGAATTATAATTTTTTGGTTAATTTAAGGCATTATTGAATTTAGTTTTAATAATAGAATCATCATTGGGTTGGGACATTAAAGTGAAACGAAAAATTGAACTAAATTAGTATATTATGTTTTAATATTTTAAAAAATGGGTTTGAATTAGTTAAAAATAGGAAAATGAGTTTGTAACCCCATGTTATTTTTAGATTTTATTGAAATATGGTTGTGTATGTTATCATAAGTTTCAATTATTTTTTAATGTTTTCCAAAATGTTTTAAAAAATGTTTTATAAAAAATTTAATATCATTTGAATAATTTAGAAAGGTACGCTTTGATAAATAATTATAACCTTCTAAGCAAAAAATTGAGAGAATGAATAAACATTGAATGGAATGATATTTTAATAAAGGATATTGGTTGATAAAATTGGGACTAATTAGTTTAATTTATTATATGGAGACTTTTTTTAATTTATATAAGGACTGAAATGTGGTTTAGAGTGGTCTATAATTAAAAACCTATCCTAAAGTATATTTGAATCTCCAAATATACCATATAGATTATTTTAATGGTTATAATGTGTTATATGAAGTTTGGATTTTTACTATTGGGATTTTAGTGGTTTATGTAACATTATAAAATGAAACATGGTTAGAATATATGATATGTAAAATTTTCATTTGGAAAGATATTGAAAAATGTCTATTAGAGGATTAGAGACATGATTAAGGAATCATTATCTCAAGAAAATATATGAGATGGATCATTGTTTGTAACATGACTATTAAAATATAAATATAAAAAAGATTCTTATGTAGATTCTGAATCACAAATAGAAAAATGGTTTTTAGGTCATGTTTTTTGAAAACACTCTTTGATATACAACATTTTTATTTGATACTCAGTACATGAATTTAATATTTTTTCTATTCCAAAAATGGTTTTTTGATCTTGAAATTTTTTATAAGTCCCTGATATGAAAATTGAAAGGTATCTACATATTAAAAAAATATTATAAATTTTTTAAAACATAATTTTAATATCTAACAATAATTAAATTTGATCCAAATGATCATTTGGGAGCTAAGAGATGGAAAATTGTAACTCTTAAATGATGATTAATAATTTGATATTATTAATGTCTGGCCTAAGAGTTTCTAATTAATAAATGAGTTTTTATGGCCTTCAAATTAATTCTTTTTGGTAGGAGACATTTTTTTATTATGAATTAAATATTCTTGGTGACTAATATAATCTATCGATGATATATTTGGGATAAAATATATGTTAAGGTTTTCCTTCAACACATTATTTTCATCATGGAATTATATTTTAAATAATGTATCAATGGAAATGAGTTGTATAGTCACCCAATTATTTCTCAACCTACAATTTTTGTGTCATTAGTTATTGAATAAAGAAATATTTCATTTAGAAGTGAATTTTTGTAAATATGATGAAATTAGGGATTGTAAAATATCTACTACTTTATCAATATTCTATGAATTTCCTTGATTAATTATGTTTTATAAACCACATAATGTAGTTAACTTTTAGATAAATGAATATGAATGGAGGTGATATTAGACAATATCAGGAGTGAAATGAAAACATGTTTTTCCTGTAATGTCATTGTTCATCAAAATGGTTCATTATATATGTTGTGGTTTTTGAATTATATTTGATAGAGTTTTTATTTGGTAATGTATTAAAACATATAATGGTTGAAATGGTGTTGAAACAAAAATTAATGTTTCTTTAAGGGATAACATAAAATTATATCATATTTTGAATTAGAATTTTTGAAAACACATCACGTATTACAAAAACGAATTCATAGTTTTTTTTCAAATGTGTGGATTTAGAAAAAAAACATTGGTTGATTTTTATGATTTTATAAATGAGTTCTGATGGGTTTTTAATTATCATTGATAAAAAACTATAACGTTGTTCAGGGAACAGTTTTATGGTTTATTCTACCTATGATTATATATAAATTTGGGTATTCCTCTTTTATTTTATTTTATTTATTCAATACAATGATGGTATAAAAATGTATTATTTCTTGTTTTCTGAACATGTTTTGTGGACTCTGGAGTTATTAATCTCTTGAGATAACATCATAAAAATATATGGTATTCAACTTCACAATTCATCTTTTCAACACTTATTTTATTTTATTTTAATTTATTATAAATTCTCACAGAAAAAAGTTGATTAATTTATACCACGTACTATTGATTTGAATATTTTGGATTATTAGTTCATTATAAGATCTTTTATACAACATAATAGTCTTAATATTTGAATTCCTCCATTGGTTTCATGTGGTTTTATGTATTGATTGGAGGAAGTTGAATCAATAACTCTATATATATTTTCTATTATTGAAATAAAATTGTTATGATATAGAGTAAAATATTAATTAGATGATATTGGAAAAATTATTTAATCAAAACTAATCCTTATAGGGTTTTAAGAGATTTTATTCTATGCAAATCCGTATTATTATTTATTTTATGATTTTTGGAATAATTTTCCCTAATATAAAATTAAAATATTAAGCATGTGACAATATGATTTAGAATTAGTAATGTAATAATATTGGGTTAGTTTGATTGACATGGTAGTTTAGAAATGTCATTTTTTGATAGGATATGAATGTGAAATGAATGAATTAATTAATTAAGAAGAATCTACTTCAATATATTCTTATTTAAACTATAAAATGATTGTAATAAATATTATAATGAGGATAAGACTTGGGAATAAATGGATGATATGATTTGATAAATTACAATTGTTAATTTGGCATAGTGTTAAATAACATGATAGAAAATATTTTAATGAAACTGTTAACATTTATAATGGTGTGGTGAACAATTAATTGAATTATGTGGTAGATATGATGACTTGTTTTGGATTTTTAGGGATAAAGTATTTGTTAGGTGGTGATGTTGTGGGTGATGAAATGGTTATAGTGATGAATGTAGAATGAGTATACCTTATGATAAAATTATAACATATTATACATTGTTTTATGATTAATTTTTCAAGAAACACCATCACGTGAGTTAAATGACCTATAAAACCCCTACATGTTGTTTTGGGTGCCTATTGAACCACTATATTTTAGGACTTGGGAAAAAATATGTGTCGATAAACCCACTCTCTTATTCTTCCACATATTCAACTTATAAGTTTTATGTTTTTTACAACTTTGGTATGAGGTCATGTAGTTGGTTGTATTATAAAGTTATGATACATGGATTTTGGAAGGTATGGGATCATAATGACAGATACCGTTGGGATGTGAGGGTGAATATATTAGTGGTGAAGTGTGTGTGGGGTTCCATTATCACTTTGAATTAATTTTAATTAAGTATATATTATTTATATTTGGATTTGGAGAGAAATCTTGTGGTGACATCTGGTTATATATGGTCAGGGATGTGATCATTTTTTAGTTTCACTGGTAATTCATGGAAGCTTAAGTATGATTTTTATTCATTTAAATGAGATTTTCTAATGTGTAAGATTTATTATTTTATTCTCATCTATATATCTATGTACTATTTTTGAATATTTTTAGGATTATATCTAATATCAACAAAAAAATACTTTTCTATGACATTTGTAGGTAGTATACATTACAAGAAAATGTTTTTTAAGAGTTATTTCTCAAGGTGTTTTTTTCAGAGTAGGTTTGGATTTCCAAATTACATACATTATTAAATTATTATTAAGGGATTGGGATCTATTAAATTTGGGTATTTGATGATAATTTTAATATTTAATTTATTTCTTGGGATTATTGATGTGAATTCCTCCCTTGTTTCATTTTATATTACCATGGTTATTGGAATTAACTAATAGACTGTTAAAAGTGGGATTTAGTGGGTATACTTGTCTTAATTATTAACCTTGGAGTGTTTTTGGTGGAGTGTAATTACTGTTATGAGGTATCATTTTTTTAATTATTGATAGAGTTTGGAGTAGGTAATCAGGATGATAAAATTTCTATTTTGAGGATTATTTTTGAGATTGATGGCTCTCATTTTTATAGAATAATGGAAAACATGATATGGTGAACGAGTAGACCCTATGAAATGATGTACACATAGAACATAGGTCATGAGATTTTTTCCAGGATTATTCACCCATACCCTAATAATATACCTTTTTTACATTTCTTAAGTCACTGGATATGTGCCTAGGTTGATTCTCCCAGGTGAGCCTTAGCCCACATTCCATAAAACACCAACCACAATATATCTTTCATATGGAATGATTATGTGAGTGCGCACGTTTTACCTTATATTTCATCAAAAGAACTTAAATAAAAAATACTTTTCCAACTATCCTTGATGTGTCATAGTCTATATATTTCTCATTTATATAGAACCCATGGGACTCCATTATTATAAATCATAGACACACTTAGAATTAGTATTGGAATATGATATATTGATTCCATAAGAGAAAATACCTCCACAATCCCTAGTCTTAAACCCCTAACAAGAAGATCTTTGGATAAAAAAATATTGTGTAATTTACCAAAAAATAATGACATTGAGTTAACTTAAGATTTAAAATGTTGAAACCATCTTGGGTGACCACACCCTATAGATTAATAAGGACTATGGAAAAACTCCTTGAAATGATTCACTGACACTATATAAAAATCATTTCTTTATTATTTAATTATGGATACCCCCTCACCATACTCTTAATTGGTTTCAATATTCACCCTTCCCCATATAACAATAGTGAACCCTTGACCAGACATCTAAACAATAGAAGAACCTATTTTGAACAAAATCTAGGACATGGTATTCATTATACCTTATGAATACACCAAAAACATATCCCTCGTGTCCATACTTGGGAGGCTACTATACCCAACCACTATGTATGGAACCCCATTCACTCTAGTACCCCATTAGGAAAAACATTCTCTCATGTACTTATTGAGGTGTACTACTTATTAAAAGGTCGCCTACTTTGGAATCACCATCACGTTGGAGAGTACCAAAATATGATTACATGAGAAGATACTTCTTTACTACACATGAAGACCAAACCACCATAATTTTTTTCTATAAAATATGGACTACAAGAACATCCCCCAAAATTTAGTTTAATAGATGTTTGGAAGAATATATACCCTACTATCTATTGTAAGTCAAATTAATCAGAAATAATTCTTTAAAACTGATAAAAAATAATTTCATAAAAATAAAATTTGTGGAAAACTAGTGTGTAAAATATGATTATAATTTTGTGAATTTTTTCCAACTTCATTTAGAGAACACTAAAAAAGTTATATTATAGAATTTATAAAGGATTAAAAAAAAATATATAAGTTTACAATGTGAATATTTGATTAAATATAGGATCCACCTTAATAATAGATCCCACTTTTATTTTATTCAGGTTCCCTGATGATTAAGGAACTTATAACTGAAATTTACTATCAACCATCAATAGAATTCATAATTATTTTATGGAAAGCACTAACACAACCAATGAATTTGGTGGACTATTTATGGAAACCAATCAATAAACATTGACCAATTTGGAATCTAGTTTTATTTTTTCCATTTTATTGTAGATCTAACTAATATTCTAAAGACAGTACGACCACTTCTTGGACATGCATGATGTGAATTCCCAGTATTTTTCCTTCAAGTATATTTAATTAGATAACTCGAAGATGCTTCAAAATACTAACAATATCCCAAATATATAAGTCATCAAAGAATATCATCACTATCCTCCAACATAATAAAAAACCCAACCTCCTTTCAAATGATGACTTTGTTCTACAGTAACCACCATTCACACATTTATTACTATGGTGTAATTTTTCCTTATACATTTGATAAATTTTTGTTTATGAATGTATCTATTAGATTTAATTTATAGCTATCTTACATAGATGTAATAGTTTATTTTCGAGTAGAATCTAGAAAAAATAAATTCTATATTAAATGTGTTTCATTCATGAATGAAACAATGTATTTTTATAAAGGTGAATTTTAGCCTAATTATCATATAATGACACTGTAATATATGGTGAACTTCCAATCTCAATCAACATGTTTATGATCAAGAAATAAACCTTCCCAAATTCTATATATATTATGTATTTTACATCCATTATAGATAATGTGACTATATGATGCATCTAAGGCAATCAACAAAGCATCATTAAATTAGAAAAAAAAGATTTCTTAAGTTCCCTTTTTTTGTATTTGAATTCACAATAAAATTAATATATATAAATATTTAAAAAGGTTCATCTTCTCCAAAACAGATCAATTTATCATATGATCTCTTTATGTATCAGATGATTTACTTCATGGATACCAAATTCACCCTCTCATAGTTTGGAACAAATATAAATACTTCTCCCACTAAAAAGGTAATATATGTACTAGGACATGTAAAATCATACCTTATCATTCCAAAAAATTATATGTATGGTATATTCTCTATGTATTAGGGATTTTATTTTGATTAAGGTGAATATGGGTGGGATAACATGAGGATCCAAATAAAGGGATTGATAAAGGATAACATATAGTCACCCAAAAATCACTTAATGGTTTTTTCGAATTTTTCATTCTTGGATATAGACAAAGTACTATATTTTCTATCCCTTTATATCCTAATCCTCAATATTTTTTTTCCTTGTCCAGGATACTACATTTCAAATAATATAAAGAACTAAATATTCTACTCTAGAATCTAATAACTCTCTCATCCAATAATAAATATTTCATCTATATTTATTAGAAGTATGATTTATGTCCCATAATTGCCTAACTATTGATAACATCAATGATGTTATTCGTAACTCTTGAACCATCATCAATCCAATAGGTTTCTAACTTCTAGTTACTCTATAAAGGTTCATGTTTCAATCCACAATGGATTGAAATCAACATAACAACTAGGACCTCCTTCCAAAAGTCCTTAAATTCTTTGGGATATATAAGGTTATTCTCCAACTCAAATCCAATTTAAGGAAAAAATTATTAACAAAAATCTTCTTATGATTAATCGATTTAATGTAAATTTACTCATCTCTATTGAGATGGTAATATGCTTAAATACGGATGAAATTAATTTTGAGAAATTTATTCATATATTCTATTAGAATATTTTCACAACAAATTTTTTCTTTTATATTATATTTCAATCCAATCAATCCTTCAAATAGAATAATTATTTTTTCTTTAGATCTCAATTTACTTTTGGTAGTTCAAAAATCTTCAATATTCTATTAATATTTATTGAATTCATTTATTCTTACCTAGATAGATCCTACAACTAAAATTAACTAATAATTTATAACTCTTTTATGTACTCTGGTTCTTCACTATCCATTAGAAGTTATAAATTCATACCAACTATATTCCACATGATAGGTCTCCTAGATCTAGATGAACTTCTAAACTTTGTTTGAGTCTCTACACTTTTTAGTGCTTTATTTTTTTGTTCTTTAACATATGATGTATTTTTTTCATTTATATAACATTTAGTTATTTATCATATTCCTCAAAATACCATTATAATTATAGAACATATGTTTATGATTATACCTCTGGTAAACTCTAGAGTCACCAAAACTTTTTATATTTGGTTCTTATTGTTATAATAATATGTTCTTTAAATAATGGGTTTGTTCTATAAACTTATTTTTCTCTATGTTGTGATAATTACAAAGGATCTTCTCAATGAACAAAAAAATTGTCTACTAAATATCTAATTCTTTTCATTATCCTGTAGTCTAATGTAAAAATATCTATTCCCATAGCCAATGTGAAACAAGATTTTCATTTTTATTCAACACTATCTATACTATTTGAATCAATTAGATTCTATTCTAGTATTTTTGGGAATTTTTATGTTTCCAACATCAAATGATATTCAATTCCATACCTCATCAAGTATACTTTTCCAAATAGAAGTTGGTGTAATTATTTTGGAAATGTACACTAGGGAATTAATTTCTCCCGCCTATATGGCATTGGAAATTTTGAAGGGAACACACAACCGTATTGAATTTTATTTTAAAGTAAGGTTCTTCTATATACCATATTATTTTTATGTGGATTACCAGGTAATATTCCAATTATCCCAGTACTTTTTCCCAAAATATATTCTATATATTACATCTATTTTATTCTGCACCATTTTATTACACGAGTCACATTGAATTTTGGCCAATCTCACTTCTTCCCATAAATTTCCACCCAAAAAAATAATTAAACTCATCATATTTATGATTATGGAAATTCCATATACCTTCCTTATTGAATTTTTGATGAATATCAGAATTTAAAGGAATCTTCTATGTGAATGAATCAATGATGGTCCCTATATATCATAGTGAATGAGATATAACATATGGGAAATTGGATTTTGACCATTAAAATTGAATAAAAACATTTTTATTCCAAGTGAAAAGCCTTTACAACATATCATCATTGTTTGATTGTGCTCCAGAATGATCTTCCCTACTATAACCTTCATGGTTTTTACATTATGGTGAATAATACATTAAATATAGACCATTAGATCATAAATAGTCAAAATCCCAACCACTTAACTTCCATTTGATGTTCTAATCATGTAGACTGTACCATACTTTACAACATATTACCTAACCAAAGACCCTCGACTCTATTTCTAATCAATATTTTCAATAATATTTCTTTTTTCCTATATCAACCCATTAACCCAAGAAAATATGGTTATTTTGGTAACCTAGATTATATCTCGTTTCATTTAATCATAGGAAACACCCATTATTCAAATAAAAGTCAACATCTCTTTCTTTGATCATATACAAATATTTATCACCCATTAGTTGAGTTTTCCCTAATATTGTATCTTAATAATTATTTATTAAACTGAAACATTCTATTGAGTGGTATGATTCACTATAATTAATAACCAATGTATTCAATAAGGCACAAGAGCTAAGAAATAATTCATTTCCAACTTATCTTACATTTATGTATTTTGATCTTCTGAATTCATTCTGTCTTATATATTATTTTTTTCTTCAATAATTCCTGTGATGATCTCTATACATCCAATAATTCCACCATGAGAGTTTTAGTTTTGTTTATATTCTCCAATATTTCTCTCTAGACATAACCTATCACAATTGATGATTTTTTTAAGGTTAGTAACCACTTATGTCGACATTCATTGCATTTTACCAAGGTATTTAGACCTATATTATTAGGAGTTCATAGCTGTGGATCATGTTATAGATGTCATCAAATACAAAAACAATTATTCCTGAAGAGTTTTTTATCAACAAAACCATTCCATCCCTTGATTCTAGTAGATATGATAGTAATATGATTATACATACATTATCCTTGAATTTATCTTTCACCTCTTATGAATGAATTATGATTATATTGAAGTCATTCACATAAATTGATACATCTAATTCTTCCACTATCCTCATGTTCAAATTTATTTTCCATAGAAAAACCTTTTTTAATGTTTTTTATATTTCATGCATTCCCTCTAGTTCCACAGTATGTTCAACTATACTCTTATTATACTTCAAGTTGAAGGCTATGTTTCGTGAGAAAAACATACTAAAAAATCCTAAAAATTTTCTTTCAATTATTTCCCATCCACCATTCCCATATTTTTATAAATCTCTACACACAATAGAAGTTTCATATTCTTCACGATAAAATATTCTTATATCTAAAACAATGACATTAATTGTTGGTTCTATTGAACTAATAGATTCGAACCATTCTTTATTCTATCATCATTTATTCTAATGATAGTAAAAACAATGAACATATATATAATATTTAGGAAAAAACTAATTTATCATATATTACCACTTGAGTATGAATTTCTTATCTCTGATACTAGCTATTGTGGGAGGACCAAAATATGAAAGCATTAGAAGATAATCCATTCCAGCACTTGAATATCACACAACCATAGATTCTATATTAAGAAATAAGAATAATTGAAACATCCACCAAAACATATTCTAAAAGAATATAAGAAAGCTATGCTCCATACTCACCTCTCCAAGTAAAAGTACTCCCACCCAATTTTACCAAACACCCAAAAATGCATTAAAAAATTGAATTTGATATGAAAATATGAGTAAACAATCAATATTAATTGGTTCATAATTTAATCCCATGTCTATGGGAGTGCACTAAAAACATTTATATTTTGGTTGTATAATGGATTTTTACAACTATAACTAAGAATCCACTATTAAAAATTTATATAGTATATGATTCACCTCAACAAATAGTCTTATTTATATATTATATTAGTTTATTACTAGTTATACATGTGTCAATTTTGGTTAACATTTTTAGTTATCCATTATTACCTTGACCTTTTTATATTCTAAAGACCAATCTTTATAAATTATGGACTATTCATAGCCCCCATGTAGTAAACACAGACCATCATTCTAGCTCAACATATGTTTACCAACTTTTAGAAGATGAATCCTATATATTAAATATAGTCATGCTACATCCATTATAACATTGAAATGATCCTATGGAGCTTGACCATTTGTTTAGTTGAATTTAGTAACTTAAAGAAGCTTTGTATTCCTAACACATTTCCCCATCCAAATACATGGATGACATCCTTACCCAGGTCCCCTAACATGGATCACATTCACATAGGTCCCCTCCATGAGCTTACAAAACGGCTGACCAGACTGCTCACACAAGTATATAACCCATCAATTATGAAATACCATGAAAATAAAATTTTTATATAAATTCATACCCAAATGATAGGATCCCAAATGCAGATAATTTTTTTTCTTCCCTTGATAAAGAGGGTATGGATTTTGAGGATACCAATAGAACATCGTGTGGACTATGATGCTCATTCAAGTTGCGGAAGTGTTGAGTTTCCAACCCAAATGAACTCAATAAGTCTGGTTTATGTAATATTCCATTAAAGGAATAATAAAAATCATTTTTTCCATGGATAAATTCAACTCTAATACCCATCAACGAGTTAGATATATGTAGATGAGTCCAACCTATGTGTATGATACAATATCCAATATGTGTAGCCATATCTTCCAGGAATATAATCATCCTTTTTTCTAGCTATCACTCGATTATAATTATTCACTTTTTTAGGTATCATAGTAAGCATAATTGAAAAAAAATCTTGAAAAGTTCAAGAAACTACATATGATCCTAGAAAAAATTCCTTCACAACATTTACATACTAGGTTAGGAATCTAGGGAATGAATATGAATAGTCCTTATACATATTATTTTTTCTTCCCAGTCACATATTGGAATCCCATGCATATGGCACAACTTCTTTTGATGAGGTGATATTCCCCATGGGTCCAGTCAAACATATCCATTTAAACATAATGTAGTGAGAAGTGGATGCATACATGGGCATATTATTATGATTATGTCATAACCTACCTTATAAGGTTATTATACATTTTATCACCACATGTATCATACCTTATCCTAGAAAAGGATGAAGTTACTCACCTATAAGATCTAAATCAGCCTCTTGGGGATATATATATAGTGATACCCAAACTGAGAAGGCTATATTCTTTATGAACCATATATAGTTTAATGGTCATATTCTCTATGAGACACTATTCCTAAAACATCTATGTTCCCTATGAGCCATATCACTCAAAGTACTATATTCCTTACGAGCCACATTTCTCAAATGGTTTTATTCCATATGAGAGTAATTCATTATATATATATATATATATTCCATTGACCAAAAGGGTCATCTATAATAATTACATGCATCAATATTTTTTAGAAACATTTTTCTGACAATGAACCTTTCTCATGACATAAACATCATGGTATGGTCTTGTCACATGACATTAAATATGGAAACCTAAACTATGTGGGATATGATTCTTGTAAACCAAGATAAGTAGGATTACACATTGTGTTACTACCCAAAATGATAGATTTTAATGATTTTAGGACCATAAAGTGAATCAAAATGGTCTTTTTTTAAAAGGGAAAAAATGTATATCATGTCTCCTTAAGTGTTATTGAACAGTACAGTTTTATATTCCCATCAAAAGGATATATATTAAAAACATTTCATGGGTTCAATAAAAACATAAAAAACACATACAAAATCAATATATGATAATAAAATATAGAGTTACCAATGTTTGGGTTGTTAGACCATTCTATCTCTAACTGATAAAATAAAGATGTAACCTTTACTATATATTGATGTTCGCATTAAGAGATGGTTTTAGTCATATAATTATCATTGTTGTAACTAGTCATTCGGCATGAATTTTTAATGATTGGTGAACATGTCATAAATCTTTAATAGAGTCCCACATAAGGTAATAATTCCCTTACAATGGGTCAAATCATCCCAACCTCCTATTATATTTACTTAGTCAGATTCTAAGTTTTGTTGGCAGTGCTCCAATGATCACATTCCATTGGAAAGATGGATCTTGATGGATGAAATTTAATGTCTGTTGATTTCATTCCAAATATAATATTGAAAAATAATTCCCATCTTTTTAACAGTAAAATATATTATAAACCTCTACGTATTATGTACCACATTTTCATTGAAAAAAATATTGAACATAATATAAATCCTTTATTAATGACAATGATCGATTGACTATTCTAATAATTGTGATGATACCTTGATGATTCTATTTCTTATGATTATTCACCCTTTTAGGAGTCATTGATCTATTTACTAATATTAATAAGATCTGGTGACATTACAGATTTTTTTTCTTTCATGAACATTAATTAATTCCTTAGAGTTCCCTTTGATCCAGATGTAAATGATTAACTATGCCTCATCTCACATCAGTCCACTAACATGAACTGATAGCCACCATGAATCTTTATATCAAACTACTAACGATTAGTTGATACATTCAATGCATTATTCATTGATTATGAGTGTTTTGAGCTCTCCATGAAAGATTATTCCTTCACTATCCCTTCTTCTCCAATAACATGTTACAAATGAATTGATCTGAGAGTACTATATCAATGGATATATCTTAGTATTATATGAAACTCAATTGATCCTCTAGGGGGTGATTCCATACCAATGGTCCTATTAATGATGGTATGTGTAGAATCTTTTAAATCCAATTACCACATTAAATTACATCAATATCGCTTCTGCAATGATTAAAAAAAATGATTATATCCATTAAAAATATGGATATGGAGAAGGATTACATCAAAATACCAAGTTCTACATTAGAGATTCATAGGAGTGATCCTAGTATTTTTCAATTCTATTAATTCAACCTGGAATTGACTCCTAAAAAACACTAAGGAAATCAACCAAGAGATTTCATCCACAATTATTTACACAAGGGTACCTAGAAAGAGGTATATGCTATGTTGATAATAATGAAAATATGGGTAATGTGATATTTTTCATGTTATCAATGAGAAATACCGTCAACATATCCTAAAGGAAAATGAATATAAGGATCATATTCCTTCATATAATATCTAGATCTAGAATAATATCTTGGTATAGAAAGAAGGAAAACATTATTATATTCTAGTGGAAACTAAGGGTTAAATACAATTTTTTATTTTTCCAAAAAACAAGAGAGTTCGCTGACATATCGCAAAGGCAACTCAAACTAATGATCATAGTACTTCTTCAATTTTGTATGGTTAACAATATATCCGAATAAGTAATGAAGACCAAGGGTGGGTTTATAAAACCACTTATACTGTAGTTCATTGACATTTCCTAAAATCCACTTTTTAGTAGGCTCATATCCCTATCATGACCACTAGGGTTCTCTTGTATATGCGAAAATTCACCCCAATGTCAACCAATATAAATACTTCCACCACAGTGGTTAAATGACATATCATAATAGACACGATCATATAAGATATTATCACTTCTCATACTATGGGGGTTCTACAATGTGCATTGGAGTCAATATGGGGTTAGGATTGTATGATTTCATATGCATATGAATCCTATAGTCATATCATGATGGAACCCATTATATAGAAATCTCATATAACTAACCTCACCAAATAGGAATATCATAATAATGCAATGGTGATCGAAGACTAGAAGTAGGATCATATCCCCATTCATTTCTGTACTTGAAAGGAAAATTAGGATATTCTATCAGAAACACAAGAGGGACATCTTCATATTCTAATGAAATGTTAGGGTTCACTTAGGAGGTTGAAAATTCAGAGAGGTTTCACCCCATATTCTATAACTCTAATCATGATTGAGGTTCTAACTAAGTCTACCATATATTATGATCTAATATACCTCATAAAGGGAATCACATAACTCAGAATCGGGATCTTATCGACACTCCATATAATATTGGTATATTGATGTCCTTTAATGAATTTCAATATAATCCCAAGAGTAAACCAACTCTATAGAAGTAGTATAAAGAAGTAGAGGTCATGAAGGTCCCCTTTCTTTATATATGCCAATGACTATTGTGGTCCACCAAAAGTATTATATATGAACATCCTATATTTGGTGAATATTTTGGAGGTCATTCTTAATGTGCATATATTAATAATAAATAGGTTATTATTCTTACCAACTCACCAAAAAATTGTAACATCAGAGTTACTCCCCATAGAATCCAAGATAATAACCAAGGAGTCCCTATCCATGGTGCTTATCATGAATGTACTCTATATAATTTCATCCCATCTCATCATGAATGTCATCCCCGTCCAATCATTACTTCAAAACTACATTTATATTAAGAGGAAAATGATAATTCAATGATGACTATAACACATGCCTCATAACTATATGGTGATATCTCATCCTTATAAATGTCATTACTATAGTTACATTCATCATATTTTCCTCACCTAGATTTCCAACCCTATAATACAATTAAATAGATCCCTAACATCCCCGAATCCATTGAAAATGTGAACGAGATTACACCATTATGATTTGATTATGTTAAGAAATACCACATCAAGGATGTGGGAAATTATATTGTCATGTGGAATCAACAAGTCAAAGGAAATTTACTATTCATGTTATTGGCCATCGATACTCCCGTATTTTACATTCTAGTGTAATTAATTATTTAAATCATATCATATCTTCACATAAACATGTTGGTTACTCTCATCCACTTCAAGGTATAAAATCTATCTTATGTTGTGTATTCTAGCCCCATTAACGTATCGAGTGGGATATGTTGTGAAGTTGATATTTTCTTCCTTGTTAATGGATTGAAACCCTTTGGTGGGAAAGCAATGAGATATATGTGAATAGTATTTCCTCAAGATCAAGAGGATAATTTGAATACTAATAATGAATGCATCATTTGAGGTATATTTTAAGGATTAAGGAGAGTACATGGCTCTACACATCACCTTGTTTTTTGGTTAACATAAATCATCATAAAATATGACATAAAATTTCACCAACTCAGGATGTGTAAATAGAATTGGATCTACATATTCAAATTGGATCAGGAAATTAAATATTACTACACCAAAATTCCAAAAAAAAATTATTTGGTATGATCGATGCATTGATTATCTCATTCATCATATTCCCATGAATGATATATACTCATTCTAATTGTTGAAAACAATTCCAAAAACAATTGATAATTCCCTAATGATAAGAACCACTATCACCTTTAAGGTGTTTTATCTAGATCACGAATGTGTGGAGGCATTTAAATAATAAATACCATGATAAAAAATATCCACACATCAGTACAAGGAATACCAAAACACATAGAAAATGGGAGATTTTTAGGACCCATCATTTCATTAAATATATATTGAATCTAGTATAAATTTTTATTGAACTGTGTTAACCCCAACACATATGTCTACTAAAATTTATGTCATCTTCTCTTCCACTAAGGAAAATATTATTATTTAGGTTATAAAAATATCTATATAAAACTACCTCATATTCCCCCACCACTTATAAAATATCCTCCTCATTAAGAGTGGTGTAAACTACTGGAGAATCTCTCAATATCAATATCTATTGAAGAGGATATAAAAACCCATGATGGGTTCATAAACCAAAGTAGACCATAAATAATTTAAATGTCAAGGATGATCATAATTCACCAATAATGGATATTTTGAGGTAGATAAATCCCCATACTTATCTGTGCATTATGTGGTTATGTTTCTTGTTTTATACATTTGATTAATATATTTCAATGGAATCCTCATCAGAAAAAACCTTGTTTAAAATCATTTTCATGGATGGAATTGATGATGATATGCCAACTCAAGACATGGTTTCCACCAATGAAGAAGTTGTGAATATATATAATTAGAGACATGATAAGAATCTGGGAGCTCTACTGAATCCTCAGCTTCTAAATGAATGGTGTGTTTTTTTAAAAGATAGTGTGAAAATTATGGCTCTATCCATAGTGCACCACCAACTAAGGAGTTTGTGCCACATTTGGTTAAGGAATGGTTCTATTGGTATGAATTATAAATGTAAGATCTAAAGTTACTTAACATTGAACTACTTATCCAAAATATTCTTATATATTACAATTCCCAGAATGAGGCTAATGGATGCCCAATAAAAGAAGTCAAAAATGAGGAATTTCTCATCAGGTAATAATAAATTTCAACCACTTGACTTAGTCTAGGGATAGAACATAAGTATATATAAAACCATTAGTTAGATATTTTAAAGACATTTATATATTTTTGAAGATGGTGATTCAATTTCAATAAATCTACCTAAGGCCAACTCGAACTAGATAATGAGAACCGTTGTAGGAGAGCATATCATATCATATAATTCCCATTACATCCATTAGGGAATCACTCTAACTGACATTTCCACTAGTTCTCCATGAATATATAATGGACATGGATTATTTAAGGGATATTATAGAGGGATAACAAAACCAATTACTACCAGGATAAAATTCATATCTTGATTGGGAGAATGCTTCCCCTCCACCACTGAATTTTTGTAATCCCGCCTTACAAATATTAAATTTACTTGGGAACATAGTGTTGAATATAACTCACATAATATATCAATGTTTCCCCATTTTTGTAATATTGGAATAATAGGAATTAGAGAATCTAGACCCTTGAAGGTCTTGCATTCATTTGTATTAGTAACTTACTAGAAGGATCCTTTTCTAATTCGGATAACATCTGTTAGAAATTACATTACCATTTCTTGTCAAAAATGAAAAATACCACATTTATTGACCTCTCTAATAGTAAATAGGGTGGGAATGATAGGGTCATATGAATAATATATAGATGAAATGGGATGAAATATCTTATAAACATACACCTTATTTAGGAGTAGCCACTTGATATTTTCATAGAGAATCGTTATATAGAGTTTCAGACATTGATAATTCATTTGAAATACCTATATCTATTTAGAGAGTTTATAAATTTTGAAATAGTATTAGATAATGATATTATATATTTTAAAGCCTTGAATTAGATAACATAATCCTCTCATGGAATTAAAATTAGAGGAGTAGATATTACAACCATCTTGCTCATAGAGAATTAAATATTAGATTAAAAATCCAATCCTTCATAATATCACATGGTTCCCCCTAAGAGATTGGAGTAGTAATAATTCCCATAGAATTATGTGTACAGGGATCAACCTTTCTCATGTTTCAAAGATTTAAGGAATAAATTATATTATTTTTAAATAATGTTGGTTCTTAGGCAATTTATTATTGGCATAGAGAATAACTTACTCATGTTTATAGTGGTTAAAGAGCTCAATGAAGTAAATCAAAATGACCACCCATTAATAACACTTCAATTAAATTATATTACATGGAATCCACAATTTCTTCAATATCATTCATAAACTTCAATTGATGGTTGAATCCAATCAAGGGAAGTTTTTTAAGCCCATGAAACATGTTGTACATGTCTTTATTTTGTTACTTGAAGAAGGTGGGGTGTGGTATGAAATCCAAAGTAGGTGAGAAAGAAATTTAAACATTGGATGACCAAGAATGTATTAAACCAGGTGATTAGAATATATTTGGAATATTTGAACTAGCCAACTATGAATCTACTCTCCCATACAATATCATCAATGAAATCAGTATCATCTCATATTTCCCAAATTTTATGTAACTATCATGGGTAAACAAGGAATAATTAGAGGAGTCCTTACAAATACAAAAATTGGTCCAAACCCTCTCAGACCTCCAACCTCCATTTATAGTGGGACGAGCACCATCCCACTAAATGATTTGATGTGAATTTCCCCACTAAACAAAATTATATTTTAAGGATGAATATCAGTATGGTTCTATCAACATTATATACAGGAAAGAACCAATTTCCAAAGAAGATACATATTCTCCAGATATTTCAAATTATATTTTTTTGTGGTGGTAAAAATGGAATAGGTGGTAAGAAATGATTATTTTGAAGAGAAACATTATTTTCAATAATCATTTATTCTGAAGTTATATATGATAGAAAATAGAAAAGGTATAAAATTCTGTGAGCCAAATAGAACACCATACCAAATATAAATTATATACAACTTATTTAGGTCCAATAAAACTAGATAGTTTAATTATGCATAGATATTATTAATTTAAATATTATAATACCATGATTCAACATCAATATAAATCATAGATAACAAAATAACCCCCATATTTAGGGAGGAGACATAATTTTTTCATCATCAGCAACAACCTCCAAACCCCAAGTTGAAGAACCACTATAAGATCTCCATTCATGATACAATTTACATCTCAACGTGACATAGTGAATAAAAAATGAAGACCCTTTTAACCCCTAAGTATTTCATGGATGTTGTCACTACAACTGAGTTATATCACAAAAAGTCTTGTTTTACTAAGTTCCACCTAGCCATTTTATTTATAAATAAATACCATGATGTTGACATAATAAGGAACATTTAGACCATGAACGTATCTATCTAGTTGAGTGATATCAACGTATTTTAAGACATTATTGATAATAGTTTTTTGATCAACATTATATGATCCTAAACCTAATATTTCATGACATACAGTGAAGCTGACATACATCCCTACATCGTGAAAATTTGAGGTTATGATTGAAGTGAGTATAATCCAGATATGAGGATCAAACATAGATCTCATTTAACTGATATAAAATATGAATATGAATTTATGGTGAATTTATAGGACATATCCTTTGATTTATTACTAGGAATGTCATGGATCTATATTATTTATATATTCTATCATCATACCATTTGTTCTTCAAATACTGAAATTATTAATGTGATGAGGGTTTCATACTAATAATTCCACCTTTGAGTCTGATGATTCTATGTATATGGATGTAGTATTTTACCAAATGGAGGGAAAATATATAATGGTAAATAAATCTTTATGAATAGACACTCACATTGACATGAATTTATCCCACCCATGAACCCATTATATAAACTAAAAAATGACCATATATTTCCTATCAATTGTATTGAGGAGACAAATATTGATATCGGTATTCATTATGTCATGAGAGTTCTATTTGAATATAAGTTGAATTATCTATAAATATTTCATTAATATTTGTTTCTGGATATTGTTCTCAAGGAGTATTCATTTCCATGGAATTAATTGAAATTATTATATGAAACACATATAAATAGGTCTTCATAGTGTCTTTACCCTAATGTAGGATTTATTAATCTTTAGTCGTAGTGAAAAATGTTGAGAATATTCAACCATGTGAATATGAATAACATGAAAAAAAGTAAGGTATGTTGTTTGGAAAATTTTTCCCTATTCTCTATGATATTGGTTTCATTGATGATTATAGACCTTGTGGAAGGGAAATGTAATCTTGTGAAAGATAACTATTCTTTCAATAATAATATAACTACATAATAACTTAAATATCGAGATATCTATAGAATATTCATACAATATGAAATATTCAAGGAAGGGAATAATATAATTTAACTTCCCCTATAATCTTTAAGATTTAATGGATACCCCATATAGTCTTCTATATATAAATATACCCATTCATATTCCACTTCCACTAATTGAAGGTTAAAAGAAGAAGATAAAGAAGAACTCAAAAATTTCCCTCTTTTTTTAAAGTGTATCCCCTAAAATTGATGTAATATAAATTATTTATTTTTTGCATAGAAGAACATATTAGGAATATTTTTATAGTTATATCCATCCATATCATATAAAATGAGTTTGGAAACTCATTCCTTAAACAAAATTGATATGTATTTTCCAGGAATTATGAGGAGATAATTGGATTGTATCCTAATGTGGCTACCCATAACATGATTTTTCTAGAAAATAATCATGATTTTAAATTTTCATATCATAGAATGCATCCATATATTACTGTATAGGTAGATGTTAAACTCAATGAACTCATCAAATCCAACTTCATTTTGGAGTTCCAATATCAAAAATGGCTCACAAATATTGTCCCATCAATAAAAAATATTGGTAAATCTATGTTTTCATTAATTTTATGAATACCAACCATCATTTCTTAAAGTAAATTTTCTAATTTTCGAATATAAATATAAGGGATTATGCGACCACTAATTTTTAGGCCCTCTATCTCGGATGGGTTTCAATATATAAGAATATCCATATAAATCATCATAATAAGGTTTATATATTCTTCAATGAACCCCATGGAGTATATTAATATCATAAAAATCCATTATTCCTTATGAATTTCAGCACTGCAGACCAATGTGCTATAAATCATAGCCATAATAATTTCTAAAGGAAGATCGTAGAACACTATATTGGTAATTTTGTTTTCAAATTTTAGAAAATATCTGATCAAATTTATTATATTGATACTGGTTTCAAAAAACAAAATTAATATAGATTATAGACGCACCACATGAACAATGTTTTAAAGGTAATTTCAAGAAAATTTGTCATCTTAGTGGATTTGGTAGTGCAGTTTCAATGTTGGTATTCAGATGGCCAGGGTGATACATGATATGAAAATCAATGAACCCTTAAGGTGATATGTTTTCCCTATTAGAATCATGATTATATCCAAAATGTTATTATGATCCCCATTGGTAAATTCTTACCCTTCACAAAATTGATGAATAAAATATTTACTAATTAGATAGAAAAATATTTTTAATAATCTCTTAATAACACCAAGATTTACCAATTTCACCCTCTTCTACTAATGCCATTTGTTGATGAAAAACCTCTCAGACTCTCGATGAATACCGTTAAATTATTTGTCAACGCAATACATGATTAGAATGTTGTTGTATCCTAGGATAAAAACTATTTATATAAATCGATCTATTATATATCTGAGAATTGATACTCTAAAATTAGGAAGAATATATTATATTTTGTTTTCACTATGCTAAAGCTGATGCATTACCTACAGTATCACAAGGTGCACCATTTTTATGATACTACCCTAGAAAATATTTCCTCATTTTTAATATGATAACTATTTTTAGGTCCTAATGGGTGGTTATTCTAAAATAGTATTATATACATTTCATGTATCTATGATTGGCCAAAGTTATTGTATTGGAAAATTTCCCCATAATACACCCAATCATAAAAAAAGTCACTATTGAACACATATCTCTAAAACAACGTTGTATATTTCATCTATAATAATCCCCAATGGTGGGAGAGGTATAATGAATGTTCTTATAGATGAAAAACATTAAGAAGAATTAAGGACCCAATAAATAATTGGGATGTCTTAGGTATTGTAATTGTCTCCCTATAGAAGTTATATTTCCATATAATGAACCAACATGGGATACCATCTAAACCAATACCCGAGCTGATTCACCACTAACTCATTGACCATTCTCGATCAATACGATCCGATGACAAGTACCCGAGCATTAAAAAATAATTTTTGGGAATTATTTCTCCCATAAAATATTTCAATAATAGAATATAATGTGGAAAATGATTATATAAGTATGTCAATTATTACAGGCATACTAAGCACAAAGAGAGCCTGAGAAAACTAAATGAATAACATAACCACTAGAACCAGTCTCTTGGTGATCCAAGACCACCCACCTTGTCCAAATTCACTCATCCCAGGTCTCCCAATATCCGAATAACAATGTAGGGTGAGGGAACGAACAACTACTATAAGATAATAATGGGCTAAAAAACATAAAATGTACAAGAATGGTGTGAGATAAGTATACCAGTAGGATTCTGAAAAATATTCTATCTAATTACTTCATAAGGTAATTAATACATGATAGAAGAGGAGTGATAATGGGAGAGCATGGGGATTGGTTTAAAAATAGATTTCTAAATATTTAAAAATCATTTCTTAAACTGAACCACTAAAACATTCCATTTCAACATTTAAAAACTAATCATTTTTGTGAAAATATATGAAAACCATTTTACAAGATAATGTCAGGTAATTATGAAAATATGAGAATATGAACCTGATATGTAAATATGAATAATAATCAATAAAATAGAGTGAAGAAGCATAATAACAATAAATGAAGCAAGTAAGGAAAATCTTAGGCCAATTGGTTTCATAACAAAGTAAAATACATCCATTTTAAATAATTTTCTTATTTCAATATAATATTTAAAAAATCATTCATTACATTTGAAATTATGGAATATTTCTAAAAAATTTCTTAATAAAATATTTTATATAAAACAATTTTTAGAAATTCACAAGGAATATAAAACAGTTATAAAAAATAGTGTAATATATTTCAAATAAAAACAAGAGATCAATAAGGCCATGTGAAAAGTAAGTATGGTAGTTTTGGGCTATAGGGACCCAACACACTGAATAAAACGAATTATGAAGATACACCTCTTGAACTGAAGCTGAGAGTTCTCATCACTATCACACAAGGAATGGTGAGTTCTGATATGATATTTTAGAATGTTGTAGAATCATAAAGTGTCACCCAAAATAACTCACTAACTACCTAAATATTTTGTGTTCTCTAATAATAAAAACAGCTGGAAATTCATTTTTGGACTTCTTAAAATAATCCTTAATCCCATTATACATTTTAATATTCCAATTTTCATTTTAGACACAATACTAGTTTTTAATAAAAAACATTTCCTTTTACAATGAAACCACTGGGTTTCCATCAAAACCATTTTATGTAATTTTTAACAAACTACGTTTTAAAGCAATTCATGAAATTTCACAATCCACTTTTACAAATTAAAAAAACAATTGAATTTTCAAAAAAAATTATTCAATTTCATAACAAACCCTTAATTCAATGGAATTGATGTTAAAAACTTTTCCAACAAATACATTTCAAAACCTTTTTATACAATTTCAACATTAAAAAATGGTGACCATATGTAATTCCCCGACCCCAGTTACCTAGAGTCGGTGTATTATTACATAACATTGGCATGATCCCAAAAGATCAAGTCTCGAAAGACCAATTAGTTTAGTAGCCTTGGAAACACTAGACACATACATAAAGTTTACATTACATCATAAAGTGAAAACTACTACAACAACATCATGTATTCATATCCCCTCATACTATCCCTGAAGGTCATTCATAAATTACTTCTTCACATCCTTGGTAAAATAAAACATTGAAAGGGGTGAGCTCAGATGCTCAGTAAGGATAACAATATAGATGAAACTTTCATAAATAAGCATAAACATTTAAGGCAATGTATAACTAAAACAAAATACTTTTAAAATTAAACTTCAGCATAATATGTCAAAGATAAAATGAAATAATGCCATTTACTTATTCACATGGATATTCTACTAGTCTAATAATCACATGCAATATCAATAACCACTTTCATAATTATGGAATGCATAATGCCAGACTATCATAACCACATAGTCAAGGAATCGTGCCAAGAATACAAATAAGATTTTGTCAAGGCCTTGTTCCAAGACACTAGTTTGTCTCATGAGACCTATAAATGCATCAAGGAGCTATAGTGGGATCCACCCATCACATATTAAGTCCAATGCATTCCTCATATCAACAGGTTTTAACATAACATAAACATTCATATTAAAACTAGCATACGAAATGTCAATACTTTCTCCATAAACCATGAATGGTATAAAAATAACACATCCATAGTCAAACATATCAAAAAACCTTCAATACACTATTGATGTTTTTTATCATAATAATAAACTTCAAATAAGCTTAAAATCCCTCAAAGGATGTTGACATAGATGAAATCAAAACTATTTGGGAGAAATATCTATTTTTTTAAATCATTTAAAAGTATCATAATTATAGAATAAAACATTTAATTTTAAAATATTCTTATAATCTTGTAAGGGAAGATTCGAAGATTTTATAACAGCTAAAAATAACCGCACCCCCCGTATATGTTAAAAAAGACATTCTTACCTTAATTTTGTAGAAAAGGTTAAAAAGGACCTTGTTTGGAAAATGATATAAAGATTACTTTATAAACTTCTTATAAAAAGACAAAAGGGTATAAATGAATTTATCCCATAGTCTTTAAAATAGTATGAGTTATTTTAAATACATTTTTAAGAAACCTGGATGTGGATGATAAAGATGTCCCAGTAGATAATTACATATAAACAACCTCAGATAATGAAGAGATTGTGAAATAAACCCTTACCTTGTAATTTTCCTTAGTCGATGGTATGTTAACCTTTTTTATAATAGTTAAACCTTGTTATTAAATTATACAAGAACCATATAAATAATTATTATATCATATATGATCTTCTAATAATGCTTTGTGAATAATATTTTAGTATTATCGTCGTTTCGGGTGTTAACTTACTTGTTTTATTTTATATGTTTTGTTACATAAGTCATGTTTGTTATGAATAAGTTGTATATTATTCATATCCAGAATGATATCAAGTACATAAACATAAATTTTAATCATCAAATGATAATTAGTCTTGAATGGATATGATGGGGAATGAATCTCATAGCGTTCGTGGAGACGGTAGTCCGTACGTACGCACGAGCGACAATACCATTCTTTTGATATTAAAATAATATATAATTGGATGGTATATCATATATACAGAATAATTATCATGTTATATTTATTATTTACATGAATTACACATCATTATTACACTCATCCAAATAATAATATTTTGAATAACAATTACATCACGATGTGGAGACGGTAAGCCGTACGTACACACGTATGGTGACATGTCATTCAAAGGATGTATAAAATAATGAATAAGGTTGTACCATATTTATAATAACATCACAATATATAGACGATACTGGAGTTATTATTTTATAATGTAAATAACAAATAAAGAAGAAGATGAAGAAGAAAGGAACTTGAAAGAGGGTGGTGAAAACATTACATCTTCTTCGGGTTCTTCCTTTTGATTTGATCAAAAGGGCTCCATAGGTTGGCTTTCCGATCAAAATAAGGCCTCTAGGTAGAAGTTAGGGAATTTTAGAGAATATTTGGGTAGGGTTTGGCCGAGGCAAAAGGATTTGAAGGTATGAAATTGAGAGAAGGGAGAGTTCCCTTTTATAAGAGGGGTGAGGGGCACCTTTGGAAAAGCTAGAATTATTATTTTATAATAAATTAATATTCTGTTTCTAATGGCTCCAAAGTGGATTATTTATAGGTTAAGGTGGGTATAGGTCTAACACCACTCAAACAATAGGTTTTAGACAGGTTTGGGTCACTTTATTAACCTTATCATTTAGTTTTAACTCTTAGTTAATTAGTTTGACACTTACCATGTATCTTTGTATTTTTATATTATATAGTCAATAAACTTACTATAAACTTCCAAGAGACCTCAAAGTGGTCTATTAATGATACAACTATCATAATATAAGTCTCTTGGCCGAACCTTAGATTTTTAAGAATAGAATATAAATTAATAATATAATATTTGTTTTAAAAACTCTTTTATGTCAATTTTGACACTATTGGGTATTTTGTTTTTGATAATTTCATAACAGCATTATTACTTCAAAAAAAAATTATATAACCAGTAATAACATGTAATATTAACATATAAAATTAGTGTAATTCATAAAAAGTCTCAATTTTAATTTCTTTTGATATTTATAATATCAATTATTTTAATATTGCATTAATTAAGTAATTACTGCACCACCATTGTGTCAAAAATAACATAAATTATTCAATGTCTAAAAATTATAAATAAAATACCATTATGTAGGAAATATTTTTATATTTATAATGAATATATAATCAAATTTATCTTATGTATAACCCTATATTAAAAATGTTTTAGTTATTATACTTTGATTTTAACTCTTTTAACTTTCTTTGAATTAAATAATAATAAATGTCCTAATCTAATCCAAGTGGGCCTAAATGATAATATTTTATTCCTAAGGTTGTTTTTGGTCGAGATACACATGTACAATAGAATTAGGACTTGTGTTAGGGTAATATTAATATCATTTTTACCCTTAATTACCCTATTTACTTTTAACCGTGGTAAATAAAAGTAAAAAGTTACTATTCAACAAAAATTATTTTTATCTTATTGAACCACATTTTACTCCTTGATATTAACAGTGTCTCTTGTATTTTCAAAATTCCACTCATAGAAGTTGTAAAATTAAGTTTTATATGAATTTCCAAATTCTCCCATGAGGTGGGTAAAAGACAGTGAAAAGTTCCATAAAAGTTTTCTATATCTAAAATTATTCTAAAATAACTCCAATGAATTACATTGAACTTATATAGGTATTATGTATCTATTTTTACCTTAATTAAATTTAAATAATATTAACAATTATTTAAATAAAAATTCAGTTTTAAACTATAACTCAGTGTTTTTTCACTATTCATAAAATTTTGAATGTTTTCATAAAATTACCAAAAATTCACCCTAAGCTAATTTTGATATTCCGAATCCAAAAATGAAGTCCATTTTGAAAGATAAAATTTATAAAAGTTTAAAAAGTGGGTATTACTATTCATAACAGCTAGTTTTATTGGTTGTGGTGTGTGTTAGAACTCGAGGTTGCGTACAACACACGCTTCTGTATTATTAAAAGAGAAGCGTACCATGGAAGATTGGGGTGCTACATTATCCCCTCATTCAAATAATTTTGTCCTCGAAATTTCTAGAATACTACTACATGAAAAGACTTGGGTGGTTCTTCATCATAAGTTCCTCAGGTTCCCACGTTGCTTCTTCCATCTTATGGTTTCTCCACAAAACTTTTACTAGATAAGTCATCCGGTTTCTCAGTACTTGTTCTCTCATATCAAGAATCCTGATGGGCTCTTTGAAATAAGACAGACCAGGTTACAGTTCTAATTTTTCATAGGTGAGTACATGCGTTGGGTCAGGAATGTATTTTCTCAACAGTGATACGTGGAACACGTCATGAACTTTTGAGAGACTTGGTGTTATTTCCAAATGGTAATCTACAACACCAATTCGTTCTAGAATTTCGAAAGGTCCGATGTACCTGGGACTCAATTTACCTTTATTACCGAAATGTATAACTCCCTTCCAAGGAGATACCTTCAAGAAAACATGATCTCCTACCTGAAATTCCAAATCCTTTCTTCGGTTATCAGCATAGATCTTCTTCCTACTTTGAGATGCTTTGATGTGGTTTTGAATTAACTTTACCTTTTCCATCATTTCCTCCACCAGTTCAGGGCCTACAAGTTTTCTTTCACCAACGTCATCCCAACAGGTTGGTGTGCGACATCTATTTTCGTATAACGCTTCATATGGTGTAATCTGAATACTTGAATAGAAGCTACTGTTATAGGAAAAATTATACCATAGGTAAATATTGATCCCACATTCCCTGAAAGTCAAGTGAGCATGATCTCGACATGTATTCTAAGGTTTGAATAGTTCGTTCTGATTGTCTATTAGTTTGGGTATGGTAGGCAGTGCTCAAATGAAGTTCAGTATCAAAGGCCTTCTGAATACACTTCCAGAATTTTGAAGTAAAATGGGGATCACGATCAGAAACAATCGATAGAGGTACTCCATGAAGTCTTAAAACTTCATTAATATATAGTCTTGCTAGACATTCCAGTTGTAGATATTCTCTTATACCAAGAAAATGTGTTGTCTTGGTAAGACGATCATTTATAACCCATATTGTATCATTCCTTCTAGGGGTCTTTGGTATCCCCATGAAAAAGTCCATCATAATATTTTCCCATTTCCACTCCGGTATGTGAAGAGGTTGCATGAATCCTCCAAGGTGTTTCCTTACGGCTTTCACTTGTTGACAAACCATACATCTTAACACAAAATCAGAAATCTCCCTATCCATGTTGTCCCACCAAAAATGTTCCTTCAAATCTCTATACATTTTTGTGCTCCCATGGTGTATAGAGAAATTGGAACTATGAGAATCATCCAAAAATTCCCTTTTTATACCAGGTATATCGGGAACACAAAGTCTCTTCCCGAATTTCAAAATTCCATCTTCATAAACAATGTCACTCAATATCCCATCATTAACTGCTTTAATATTCTTTTGGAATTATTCATCATTGGTCTAAGAACTCTTAATCCTTTCTAGTAAATATGGTTTTGTAACCATTTAAAAAATCATTGATGTTTCACCTTCCATGGTTATTCCCATATCCAACTTTACAAGATCCATGAAAATAGGATCCCTTTCAATTCTAATCATGTTCAAAACTCCATGATCTTTTCTGCTCAAAGCATCTGCCACCTTATTTTCCTTCCTCAGGTGGTAGTGTATCGTGCAATCATAATCCTTGAGTAGTTCAAGTCATCTCCTTTGCCTCATTTTGAGTTATTTCTGTGAGAAAATATACTTCAAACTCTTGTGATCAGTATAAATCTCACATTTTTCACCATATAGATAGTGTCTCCAAATATTCAAAGAAAATATTATAGATGCTAACTCAAGATCATGAGAAGGATAGTTCTACTCATGAATTTTCAACTGTCCTGATGCATAGGAAATAACCCTATCATTATGCATAAGGACACAACCATGCCCTTTCTTCGATGCATCACTATAAAGAATGAACCCATCATTCCCCGACCGTAGAGTCAATATAGAGGCATTGAATAATCTTCTCTTTAGTTCTTCAAAACATTCTTCACACTCTTTTGTCCAAACAAATTTAACCCATTTACATGTGAGCTTTGTTAATGGGTTAGCCAATCGGGAAAAATTCTGGACGAAATACTGATAATAACCTGCTAAACTAATAAAACTGCGTACCTCAGTTATACTCATTGATGCATGACATTCTTCGATTTCCTTGGTCTTAGAAGGATCAACAGAGATTCCATCATTAGAGACAATATGGCCAACAAAAGAAATCTTCTGAATCCAGATCACACTTGCTAAACTTCCCATATAATTCATGTCTTCTCAGAGTCTTCAGGATAATGCGCAAGTGATTTTCATGACTTCATATCTTTTGGAGTATAGAAATATATAATCAATAAATACCACCACAAAATCATCGAGATATTCCTTGAAAACTGTTTTCATTATATCCATGAATATAGAGGGTGCATTAGTCAGCCCAAAAGGCATTACTGTAAACTCGTAATGCCTGTACCTGGTTCGAAATGGTGTCTTCAGAATGTCTTCCTTCTTCATACACAACTGATGGTATCCAGATTGAAGGTCAATCTTTAAAAATTATTGAGATCCATGCATTTGATCAAATAAATCATCAATTTGAGGTAGGGGATACTTGTTCTTTATTGTTATAGCGTTGATTTCCTTGTAGTTGATAAATAACCTCGTAGATCCATCTTTCTTCTTAACAAAAAGGACAGGGGCTCCCCATGGAGAAACACTAGGGCAAATAAATCCCTTATTACTCAATTCATCTATTTGTTTATTTAGTTCAACTAATTCCACAGTTTCCATTATATAAGGGGTCTTCGATATAGGCCTTGAACCAGGAATTAAATCAATGGATTTCTCAACTTATCATTATGGAGGATGTCCAGGTAAATCTTCCGAAAACGCATCTACATATTCTTTCACAATAGGTACATACTCTATTTGAACATTCCTTTCCTCACCCACATTCATTTCATTCTCTTCCTCCCTAATAATAGAATTTAGTTGAGCTATTGGGGGTGGATCTAGATAAGAATTAGGTGGTGACGATTCTCCTCTAAAGATAATGTGTTCCTTATCATCATCATCAAAAATAATAACCACCTTCTTCTTACAATAAATCTTCACATAATGATTTGAAAGCCAATCCATACTGAGTATTATATCAATATAAATCATAGGTATGACGATGAGATTAGTGGATAAAGAATATTTATGTGCTCTAATGGAGACTGATTCACAAAACTTTGTTGCAATGATACTTCCCTTAGGAGTTTTAACTGACAACTGCCTAGTTAAATCAAATTGGAAATATCTAATTTTCTTAGAAAAATGGGAAGATATGAAACAATGTGATGATCCAGAATCAAATAATGCATTTTCTAAACATGAGGAAACCATTAAATTACCTACCACCATATCTTTCGGAGCTTCTACCTCAGTAGTAGTGATAGAATAAGCTTGGACTTGACCCCTTGGACTTTTCTGAGGTAAGTTCCCCTGATGCTTTATACATTCATTTTCATAATTTCCCATCTCCCCATAGTTGTAGCTTTGAAAATTAGTAGCTTCTTTCTTCCCCTTACAATCACGAGCTTGGTGGCCTTTTTCACCACACTTGTAATAGACTCCCATTCCCTTCAAGCAAGTACCTGGGTGTTTTTTCCCACATTTACTGCAGGATGGATATTCAACTTTTCCCTTATTCCCCTTATTTCCATTCCTAGATTGATCATCAGATCTCTTCTTCTCTTGCTTTGCTTTAAATTCATAAGACTTAGATAATTCCTTTTCTGTCTTGATAACACATGAGACAATGCCTTCGTACGACGAGAAGGATTGTGAGACTAATGCTCGACAGAGAAATGATTTTAACCCATCAAAGAAACGATAAATCTTAGTTCTTGGGTTATATATATAATCTCCAGCATACCTTGCTAACCTTGTAAAGTTATCCACATACTTTGCGACATTCTCATCCTCATTGTGTCTAAGACTCAGAAATTTCCTTTCTATATCTGCTCGATGGTCATGAGGAAAGTATTTTTCTAAAAATAGATCTTTGAACTCCCTCCATTCCATATTTGATACTTCATCATCTTCCTTTGTGTTTTGAATCAATGACCACCATTGATCAGCATCTCCTGTGAGGTGGTAAAATGCCATGATAACTCTTTCCCTTTTACTAATACCCAAAGCCTGAAATATTTTCTCTAGGGAACTTATCCATTGCTCAACTACCAATTGATTTGTACTCCCATTGAATGTTGGTGGTTGTTGCCTCATGAAGTTATCTAACATTGATCCTCCACACTATGGATCATGGTGCTCCATACAGGTAAGGTTATTATTCATAACCTGAGTGAGTTGTCCCAGTATAGTGATAAGCTGATCAGCACCAGTTGCATCACCAACTCCACTATAATTATCATGAGCAGGCAGTCAATCCCTACATGGAGTGCATGAATTGATACAGTTTCCATTTCTTCCACTAGGTGCCATTTCTAAACAATGGCATAAACTAGATCATTTTATGAATCAAAATACATAATTCCATACTTGTAAAACACTTAACATAAATTAAACTATTTATGGATATAATCCATAATCATAAAAATGTTTTCTTTGAGGAAGTATATACTCATAAACACTTCATAATGGTTTGTAAAGAAAATGATAATTATCCTAATCATATCCCCCAGGAGTTTCATAACCAAGAGTGCAGCAAGGCCCGTTGTCATGCACCGGTTCCCATTTAAGTCTAGATCAAAGTGATGTTTTCGGGTTTTACACGTAGGTACATCTGTGCCAGAGCCGCCTCTACCAGCTCGTATCTAGACAGGGATGTATTTCTCGAAAAACTCAAAAAATCTCTACAATAAAAAAATTCTAGGAAGTTCTTCTATACTCATCCTCAAAGTATATCTTAGGGCTATGTGCTCTAATCAGAGTTTATCTAAATCTAGCTTCCAAGGTTTGTACTAAACTTCCTCTGATACCAACTGTAACACCCCAACCCTAGTTATCCAGAGTCGGTGCATTATTATATAACATTGGCATGATCCCAAAAGATCAAATCTCGAAAGACCAATTAGTTTAGTAGCCTTTGAAACACTAGATACATTCATAATGTTTATATTACATCATAAAATGAAAACTACTACAACAACATATTATCTTCATATCCCCTAATACTATCCCCATATGTCATTCATAAATTACTTCTTCACATCTAGAGAATAATAAAACATTGAAAGGGGTGAGCTAAGATGCTCAGTAAGGATAACAATATAGCGGAAAATTTCATAAATAAACATAAACATTTAAGGCAATCTATAACTAAAACAAAAGCCTTTTAAACATGAACATCAGTATAATATGGAAAAGATAAAATGAAATAATGCCATTTACTTATTCACATGGATATTCTACTAGTCGAATAATCACGTGAAATATCAATAACCACTTTCATAATGATGGAATGCATAATGCCAGACTATCATAACCACATAGTCAAGGCCTCATTCCAAGACTACAAATAAGATTTTATCAAGGCCTTGTTCCAAGACACTAATTTGTCTCATGAGACCCATCGATGCATCGAGGAGCTTGAATTGGCTCCACCCTTCACGTATTAAGTCCAATGCATTCCTCATATGAATAGGTTTAAACATAACATAAACATTCGTATTAAAACTAGCATAAAAAATGTCAATACTTTCTCCATAAACCATGAATGGTATAAAAATAATACATCCATAGTCCAACATATTACAAAACCTTCAATACAATATGGAAGTTTTGTATCATAATTATAAACTTCAAATAATCATAAATTCCATCAAAGGATGTTGAGATAGATAAAATCAAAACTATTTGAGAGAAATATCTCTTTTTTTGAAATCATTTAAAAGTATAATAATTATATAATAAAACATTTAATTTAAAAATAATCTTATAAGCTTGTAAGGGAATCTTTGATGATTTTATAATGGTAGAAAATAGCCGCACCCACCGTATAAGTTTAAAAAGTCATTCTTACCTTAATTTTGTCGAAAAGGTTAAAAAGGACCTTGTTTGGAAAATGACAGAAAGATTCCTTTATAAACTTCTTATAAAAATTCAACAAGGGTATAAATGACTTTATCCCATAGTCTTTAAAATAGAATGAGTTATTTGAAATACATTTTTATGAACCATGGATGTGGATGATAAAGAGGTTACAATAGATAATTACGTATAAACAACCAAGGATAATGAAGATATTGTGAAATAAACCATTACCTTGTACTTTTCCATATTTTATGGTATGTTAACCTCCAATATAATAGTTAAAACATTTATATTAAATTATAAAATAACCATATACATAATTATGATATCATATATGATCTTCTAATAATGATTTGTTAATAATATTTTAGTATTATCTTCGTTTCATGTGTTAACTTACTCGTTTTCTTTTAATGTTTTTTTACACAAGTTGTGTTTATTATGGATAGGTTGTATCTTATTCATATCCAGAATGATATCAAGTCCTTAAAAATTACTTTTAATCCTCAAATGAAAATTATTCTTGAATTGATACGATGGGTAATGAATCTCATCGCGTTCGTGGAGACGGTAGTCCGTACGTACGCATGAGCGACAATATCATTATTTTGATATTAAAATAATATATAATTGGATGGTATATAATATATAAAAAATCATTATCATGTTATATTTATTATTTACATGAATTAAAAATCATTATTATAACCATCCAAATAATAATATATTGAATAACAATTACACCACGACGTGGAGACGGTAAGCTGTACGTTCACACCTATGGTGACATGTCATTAAAAGGATGGATAGAATAATGAATATGGTTGTACCATATTTATAATAACATCACAGTATATAGAAGATAATGGAGTTATTATTTTAGAATTGAAATAACAAATAAATAAGAAGTTGAATAAGAAAAGAACTTGAAAGAGGGTGGTGAAAACATTATCTCTTCTTTGGGTTCTTCCTTTTTATTTGATCAAAAGCGCTCTTTAGGATGGATTTCTGATCAAACTAAGGCCTCTATGTTGAATTTATGGAAGTTGAGAGAATATTTGGTCAGGGGTTGGCTGATCCAAAAGGCATTGAAGGTGTGAAATTGAGAGAAGGGGGAGTGCCCTTTTTATATGAGGGGTGAGGGGCACCTTTGGAAAAGCTAGAAATATTATTTTATAATAAGTTCATATTCTCTTTATAATGGATAGAAAGTGAATTATTTTAAGGTTAACGTGTGTATAGGTATAAAACCACTCAACAAATAGGTTTTAGATAGGTTTGGGTTACTTTATTAACCTTATCTTTTAGTTTTAAATCTTAGTTAATTAGTTTGACACTTACCATGTCTCTTTGTATTTTTATATTATATAGTCAATAAACTTACTATAAACTTCCAAGTGACCCCCAAGTGGTCCATTAATGATACAACTATCATAATATAAGTCTCTTGGCCGACCCTTATATTTTTAGGAATAGAATATAAATTAATTATATAATATTTTTTTTAAAAACTCTTTTATGTAAATTTTGACACTATTGGGTATTTTGTTTTTGATAATTTCATAATTGCATTATTACTTAGAAAAAAATTATATAACCAGTACTAATATGTCATATTAACCTAGAAAGTTATCTGAATTCATAAAAAGCCTCAAATTACATTTATTTTGATATTTATAATATCAATTAATTTAATATTTCATTAATTAGGTAATTACTGCATCACCATTGTGTCATAAATAAAATAAATTATTTAATGTCTAAAAATTATAAATAAAATAAAATTATGTAGGAAATCTTTTTAGATTTCTAATGAATATTTATAATAGAATTTATCTTATGTATAACCCTATATTAAAAATGTTTTAGTTATTAAACTTTGATTTTAACTCTTTTAACTCTTCTTTGAATTAAATAATAATAAATATCCTAATCTAATACAAGTGGACCTAAATGATAATATTTTATTCTTAAGGTTTTTTTTGGTCGAGATACACTTTTCCAATAGAATTATGACATGTGTTAGGGTAATATTAATATCATTTTTACCCTTAATTACCCTATTTACTTTTAAACGTGGTAAATAAAAGTAAAAAGTTACTATTCACCAAAAATTATTTTAATATTATTGAACCACATTTTACTCCTTGATATTAACTTTGTCTCTCGGATTTTCGAAATTCCACTCACACAAGCGGTAAAATTATGTTTTATATGGATTTCCAAATTCTCCTAGGAGGTGGGTAAAAGACGATGAAAAGTTCCATAAAATTTTTATATATCTAAAATTATTCTAAACTAACTCCAATGAATTAAATTGAACTTATATAGGTATTATGTATCTATTTTGACCTTAATTAAATTTAAATAAAAAAAAATTATTTAAATAAAAAATCGGTTTTAAACTATAACTCAGTGTTTTTTCACTATTCATCAAAAATTGAATGTTTTCATAAAAATACCAAAAATTCACCCTAAGATAATTTCGATATTCTGAATCCAAAAATGAAGTCCATTTTGAACGATAAAATTAATAAAAGTTCAAAAAGTGTGTATTACTATTCATAATGTCTAGTTTGATTGGTTGTGGTGTGTGTTAGAACTCAAGGTTGCGTACAACACACGCTACTATATTATTCAAAGAGAAGCATACCGTGGAATCTTGGGGTGTTACACCACACCCTATTCTACTCACAATTAATTTTTATAAATCCCAATGGTCCATTATAAAAACCGTCAATTCATTACAAATCCTTTTAAATAATTAAATTTCAAAAAGGGTAATAATACCTGTTTCAGTTCACAAATCATCATTAAAATGCTAAAATGGCCATTAAAACAATCATCAATTCATTCCAAATCCTTTTAAAAAATTCAATATTTAAAAGGGGGATAGTACATGATCCCTTTCACAAATTGTCATTAAAATTCCAAAAAGTCCTCTAAAACAATAATTTATTTCAAACAATCCCTAAAGAATTTAATAAAATTATTACAATTTAAAAAAGGATTGAATAGATTTTGAAACATTGGTTTTCACCCACCGTCCATGAAGATAAATCATTTATTTTAAATTACCCAAGAAAAAATATTTCAAAAAAATGTACAAATAAATTAAAAACGGGGTTCTTGGTTATTTAATGAATTCATGCATTTAAACCTAATTTGAAAAAGTCAAATAGTTCAATTCATTTAATTGAAATACTGGAAGTTCATTTTAAAAATCAAAACTCAGAAAAAATACTATAATTTCACCAAAAAGTCAATTTAAAAGTTTTTTTAAAATCTAAACAATCATGGAATTTATCAATTCACAATTGGTGAGTGAAATAAAAGTTAAAGAAATTTAATTCATGTCATGTACAATTCTAATGGAAATTGGACAAAGAATATTTATGAGGAATTATGTAGAAAAAAATATTTTTGAAATTTGGAAACATGTACCTATAAATTATCTAGCAATAATGAATCACAAAAAAAAAAGGAAAATCAATGAAACACCTACGTGTAAATTAAGGATTCCCACCACATCATATCTAGGATGAGTTACCTTCCATAGAGATCACAGGATCTAAGAATATTAATCTTGAAATAGGAGATAGGAGATCCTATATATTCAATTCCACATCAATCAATCAAGATCTGACAATATGAGAGGCCATCATGACCTTTAAGTAGAAAGAATATTTAGGAGATGGGAGATCCAACTACAAGAATAAATGAACTAACTGAAAGATGAAATCCTATTTGATTGGCGCTTCAATACACAATGAGATGGGGTTTGTGAGAGAAAAAATGAATCAAGAGGGCATCCAAAAGTCCGAGAATCAACTTAAGTTTGAATGGGAGATGTTTAGGGTTATTTAGTAGGGTTTTAAGAATTTAATTATGATTTTTTAGAACATTAATTACCATCCACATAGTTTCCTGGGCCAAGTCTCGCGGTTTTCATTAACCATGCAGAAACCATGCCCCCAGGACAGAGCCACTAGATGTGTATCATGGGCTGGATTCACACATTTTCAAACTGTGTACCAACAGTGTGACACCCTAATATCTAGGATTCACACTTTTTTATACCATTATCAAACCATGTATAATCTGTGAACATGCCCATAAACCCTAAAAAATTCTTGAAAACTCATAAAATGACCCGTGAAGATATCCAATCAATCGGTAATCAAATCATTGGGTCAAAACACATAAAAAATAATAGCATGTTAAAAAATCACAAACATAATACTTTTTTCCCCATAAATCAACCAATCCAAAAGATAGAACACAATGAAACAACAAAATTTCCCCACTTATCTTATGAGGTGAACAATCCATGATCCAGAAGAGAGACTCACCCAAAGGATAACTACACGCACAACTCAAAGATAAAAATACCATGTACCTCACACATCTCCAAACTAGGGAAATACCATATACATTATATACAGCTCTCCTCCATTTAATGATTCACCATAATGGTGTAACATAAGAATAACAAGTCCCTTAATCACCAAGAAGAGACTTAAACCACTATTAATGGAGAATCATCAATAATCAAACATCCACATGCAAGCTGATGAACTGATAAGTATTTATACCATTGGTAAATACTCAATGTTAACCAACGATTTTTTAAACTGATCCTCACACCTCGATCAGATCATTAAAAAACACTAGCACCACTGTGTTATTAGACTATAAAAATCTCACACCATCCTAGTTACCCACATACATTCCCATGATTTATCCATGTATCAATGGAAAAAGTATAACATAACTTAGTCAATAAACAATAGGTAACTGCACTCTCACATGGGAGATCATCTAACACATCATAATTGAGACACAACCATCAATTTAAAACAAGAGGAACACTAAGGAACGACAAATAATATATCATGAAACGAAACAATTATTATATCATCAATCTACAATGACCACAACTAAGGTCCAGAATATATCATTCATAAAGATCCCTAATAAAAAGGTTTCCAAAAATAGACATTCCATAAGAAGGAAAACTCAAACATTTTCTACTCCAACATTTGATACAACATGTTGGATCAACATTAAAAACATTTATAGAAAAACAGCTCGCATCTAGAAGCACCTGATCTACATGAACTGCTTCACTCTAAGGCCAATGTATGGACCCCAATTATCACGAATCATCAGATTCCCTATAGTCAGGAGATAATATTCCTAACTGAATTTTACTTGTTCCATCGCCTAACTAATAGAACCTCATAATGTGACCAAAGTGACCACGCCATTTATAAACTATCTGAGCATTAGAACAAAACTTATTATAATAACCAGGTGCTCCCACCTAGAAAGTCATGGTAGTACCCTACTTTTCCTAAAGGTACTGAACATCCTCAGTTAGGAATGTGTCATTTAGCCAATCTTGTTGTCTTTAAAGATCCACTTTAGATGGAAAGGGGATTTCATGCATATCTGGATAAAAGATAAACCATTCTACCAACATGGATATTACAAGGTCTTGGTGAAAACCTTTTCCAAAATATATTGCCTTACAGAATTCACTACTAATAAGATAATGTATGAAACATACCAAACGTGAGATATTATAGGCTTATTTTTCAACTGATAGACCATATTGGCTTAAACTTATTATCTTTGAAAAATTCTCCATCCATACATTATACAGATAGTTCCATTGAATGAAGACTGACTTGAAGAATTCACAATATATTATTTCATACATACAAGAGGTAATCAAAAGTTACCACCACTACTAGATAGGTCCATCAAATATGAAGTGAATAGACTTTAAATTCAAATATTTAGAAGTATTGGAAGTATCAAGGATCACATAAAATTATTCAAGCCACAACACTACCTCAATAGAACCCTTTTAAACTTAATATTAAAGGTGGATGACAATCAAGGAATTCAAGGATGGGGTTAGAAGGCAGTAATGTAACAGACTCCAACAATCGACATGGAGTCTAGATATAGTCATTGATAGGGGATTCAAATTTATGAAAATGAGAGGAAGTACTTCACATATTGGACCATAGCACCAACATTCAATCTTTCATGATGGAATTTCTAGGAGACATGTTAGAACATTAGAAAAAATAGGCATATCAATTCAAGAATAAAAGAGAACTCAAACATAGAAAAAATATTTTTAAACAAGGTCACATCCCACAATAATCAAAACAAAACTAATTTCGTATAAAAAAATATTTCACCATTTATAAAACAATACTCTTTCCTTAAAAAAATGAAAAACATTCCATAAACCAATCACAGTTTAAAAACCCATTTACCAGTAGTTTCAAATTATTCTACAATTTCAAAATCATTAAACCATTTTTTAATTAACAAAACCATTTCCATTTAAATCCATTATAAATAAAAATTTCTTCTTAAATTTTTTTACCACATCACATAATATCCTTTAATAATTAGTTTTTCAAACCAAAAAATTCATAAAACTGATTTTTTAATTGAATTTTTTTTCCCAAATAACATAAAAAAATGTCTTAATACACAATGGGATTTAAAATATTTATCAAGGTATTAAATTTTAAATATCCACAGAAAATAATGGATCATCCCACATTAATAACCCACATAACAAACCTCACATAAGTGAAGTCACATACAAGAAAATGTATAAGGTTTAATGTTTATAAAAAAATAGAATTGTAAAAGACTTGGTCGTATTGGTTAGTAAACCAACAAAAAAACTCACAAATTTTCATGGATGGATGTCCAAATCAGCCACACTGATTCCTTAGAGTTTACTAGACTATGAAAACATTGTGCCACTATGGTCAGCCTTCTATTCTAGATTAAAAAATATATTACCAAAATAAAATAATTTCTCATTGGGAATATAAATATAATTTATCCCAAGGAAACCAATAACTCAAAATAAATACTCAACTCCCTATATCCCTAATAACTCAAGTGTCACCATGAAGTGGTTGTGATCAACCACCCGCTCACGGACTACCTCATGATTCCAGAATAATTATTAATCTACATTCTACCATGACTATAAACAAATAAAATATATATTTCAAGGGTAATAATTTCCCTTTATGGAAATACCTACTATGATACCATTTGTAATGATCCAATCTGGTATACCATCTAGACCAATACACGAGAAGATTCGCCACTAAGATGAAGAGTGTTCCCAATCTCTATGGGCTGAAGACAAGCACTTGAGCTCTTTAACTCACACCATACTTGTACCTTTTGGTGTTTTCATCTCTATATTCTATTATAGATGGTGTTCATGCTATTTCCAGTATTATTAGTGACATGATACGTGGTGGGTGGTAATGGAGCAGAAGGAGATGTGTTTTACTGACCATGTTATGTTTATTAATTTCATTGTGTCTCCTTGTACTTTTTAATCATGTGTTGATTGATATATATATATATAATGTTGTTTCTGCCTTTTACTATGTTTTTTTATTTCATTTGTTTGGTGAAATCATTCAACACGGTTATTTGTTAATGATCAGGTTTTTTTATCGACTCATAGAGACTGGGAATGCTCTTTGTGTTTGCGGATAATCGTCTTGGATATTAATTTAGATGGTATTCTGATTTGGTATTTACAAATGGTATCATTACCTGAACCAGTTTTCCACTAAAGCGAAGAGTGTTCCTGATCACTACAGGATGACAGTAAGAACAAGGGAATTAAAAAATAACCATTGGGAATGAATTCAACCATAAAATAATAAAATAATAAAATAATTGATTTCAATGAGGGAACATAATTATATAATTATATAAATCAATACATGCAAACCATGATTAAGGAGACATGAAGAATATTGAAAATAGAACTGAACCACTAAAACCTATCTCCTAGTGGTCCACAACCACCCACCATGTCCCAAGTCACCGAACCATGGTCACCAAAAAATGGACACACAGAGTAGGGAGAGAACACAAACATCTGCTATAATATAACAATGGATAAAAAACACTAAAACGTACAAGCATGGTGTGAGATAAAGATCCTAATAGGATTTCACTGAATATTCTATGCAATTACTTAATAAAAAATTCAAATATTTATAAGTGGATTAAAAATGGGAGAGTATTAGGATTAGTACAAAAATAGTGTTTGTAACATTTAGAAATCATTTATTAAACTAAACTGTAAAATTTCTCATTTCATCATTTAAAGAATAAAAATTTTCTTAAAAATCTTAGAAAACCATTTAAAAAGGTAAATTCAGGTAATCAAGAAAAGATGAGAATATACACCTGATCTATATATATGAATTAGAATCAATACAATAGATTCAAGGTTTATAATAACAATAAATGTAGAAAAAAAGGAAAATATGGTGCTGGAAGGTTTCAAAACAAAGTAAAATATTTCAATTTTAAGTAATTAGGTTTTTCATTTCAAAAGAATATTTAAAGAAATCATGATTTATATTTCAAATGATAGAATATTTCTAAACATTAGAGTAACAATTTTTTATATATAAAACATCTTATATAAATTTTAATAGTATGTAAAACAGTTTTCAACAACAGTCTCATATATTTCAAATACAAACAAGAGAGGAACATGGTCATGTTCTAATTAGGTATGATAGTTCCAGGCTATAGGGAACCAATATTGTGAATACAAAAAATTATGTACATACGCCCATTTAACACAATCCAAGAAGACTCATCAACATCACCTATGGGATGGTTTGTAAAGACCTAGAAATTCCATGTAATTTTTTTAATTATATTGGAATCTTACGAGTCCGCAAAAATTGACGACACATGATTCTGAGGCTCGGTGTGCTCAGAATGAATTTCTGAACATTTTTTTTGGGTATGTTCAGTAAACATACAAGAAGGTATTTTTAACTTTTGAACCAGTGCTCAGAATTGAAATCTGATGACACAGTTGAACATGTAGCACTGGTATTCTATTATGGAGACCTCCACCATGACCATAGTAGGTTGAGAGTGAATGTTAGTTTTTCACTTTTTCATGGAAAAATAAAAATAAAATTATATAACATATTTTATTCTTGTAACCCCCCATTTTGAATTTAAATGGTGGGGACCACCAGAACTAAAAACTCCCTCTTTAATGTGGAGAAGTCTCTTGAACATCCTCCACCTTAATTTTTCCAACCACCTTTAATTAATGTTGCCAATTAATTCTACCAACAAAATTAAATTGATATACTTAATTTAATTTGGTGTTGGCTCCACACTTGTTTTTTTGGGAGAAACTGTTGTCAAAGGAGAAGTGGAGAGATTTTGGGTGGATTATTCTTCTCCAACAAAGAACACCTCCCAACGAATATCTTCTTCAACAGAGAACTTGTCATATTCTGCAACAAAGAACCTGTCACCCTCCAATGTGGGATGTCTTCAATAATGACGAACCGACATCAACCCTTATCTCCTCACCGACGTCTACAAACCTTCGAGGTAGGTCTTGATGTTTTTAGTACCACCCCCTTATCATTATTAATATTCTTCATTCAATATTTATTAAACCGCTTGCTACCACCCTAACATAGAGGGTGGGGGCCAAACGAACATGGCCTAACCTCTCCTCATTTACTTGAGTTTTTTGTTGTGTTCCTTGCAATGGAAGAGAGTGGCGATCTATGCCAGAAAATGGCATCGGTGGGACTCAAATACAGCAAACGTCACATCACTGGCCGTGATGAAGGTGACGGTGTGACCGCGCCACTTGACGGAAGAGAACCGCAGCCTGTGCCACAACAGCGAAGGGAGGACGAGCGGCCTAGACGGCCGCCAGGGAAGGCATGATGCACGATCGCACCGCATAGAGAGGAAGGCTGGCCATCTGACCAGCCGTGACCAACCACTGCACCATGGCCACCTTGTCGCACCGCGACACCCCGTAGCCCCGCAGCACCGCCGTACCGCCACGCCCCGCCTCACAGAGGCCGCCCCGCCACACCGTAGGCCGCCCAGCGGGGGTCGGGACAGACCCAGTGGGCCAAGCCAGACCGCGAGCCTGGCCAGACCCAATGGGTCGGGCCGGGGCGGGCCGGGTCGGACCAGACCCAGACTAATTTCGACCCTTCCCATACTTTTGTCCAAAACATTGGCACCAAGCATCCGTTTGATGAACCATTTACAGCACCAAAAACCATAGAGCGAGACAGTCCTTTTGGTATACCCCACTTGAGATTTGAATAATGTTGGGGTACAGTCAGGTTGTATCAAGCACGAATCCAACTGGGCCCTCTGGAATAAAAGACTAATAACTTACAGACCGGGCGTCCGATTGACGCATCATCTATTGCGTTGAGACCCCTTTAACGTGGCGGTCCTTTGGGATACTTCTTCATGGTGCTTTGTGGTATTTAGAGTATCGACCAGAGGCTTGAAGAAAAGACCATCACAGCGACAAGAGAGCTTAGTGTGGGAACCCTGTAGCTAGCTGTGACGATTTACTAGGATCCTGTGTGTGTCTGACGATGTACTGACGATGTAATAGGATCATGTGTGGGTATGAAGATGTACTGAAGAAGTACTAGGATCGTGTGTGGGTCTAAAGATGTACTGACGATGTACTAGGATCTTGTGTGAGTTTGACGACATACTGACGATGTAGTAGGATCCCGTGTGAGTCCGGTGACGTATTAAAAATGTTCAAGAATTCTGTGTGGGTCTGACGATGCACTGATGAGGTACTAGGATCCTGTGTGGGTATGACGATGTACAAGGATCCTTTGTGGGTTTGACATTGTACTAGGATCCTCTATGGGTTTGATGATGTACTACGATCCTCTATGGGTCTGATGATGATTTAGGATCCCTCGTGGGTGTACCTCTTAACAGAGTAAGATGATTCAGTAGTTAAATCTAATCATCTCTACTACTATATCTAAGATATACCTTGTGTGAGATGAGACTGTACCAGTGTGGTACTTTCCTTCATGGTGATACCTTGGTGGTATTCTTCTGTGTGGAGTACCTGTGTGGTACTTACCTTCTTGGTATTCATTCCTTTGTGGAACTGTTGGGATTTAGGATTTTGATTTGGACTATGTGTTTCTTCATTATTGTGATTGGTATACTTGATAACTTAGGTATATGTATCGGTATATACCTTTGTAGGGTTGTCAGTTGATTTCATGCTTCGTAATTTTTCCTTTGTGGATTTTTTTGAGAATTTGAGGGTCTCAGGGTCCCTACTAAGTATCATTATACTCACCCCTGCACGGGCTATACCCACACCCTGTTATGTTTGGTGCAAATGACTGACATCGTTGACTGAGGATGAGGGTACCGGGACTTGAGGTAGATCAGAGGTGGACCTAGACGAGGCGTACCACAGAGACGACCATTTGAGAGATGTAACTACCCTTCTGGTAGGATGCATGGCTAGTGTTCACTGGAGTTATTCCATTTTACTTGTACTTTTCAGTTTTCCTGTTCTTTCCCGTGGGGTTTGTATTCTGGCCTCTTTTGCTTACTGTACTCACACTTTTACTATACATTTTACTTGTGTTCATATCATTCAGTGTGCTTGGTTGTGTGTGTTTATAGGATATAAATTCAATGCCTTCCTAGTTTTAGGGAATACGTCTTTTAGTGCAAGCCTCCATCCCCTAGCCAATGGAAGGCGGGATTGAGTTAGTCACAGCACGAGCCCCGAGGGAAGAGTCACGACAAGTTGGTATCAGAGGAGTTAGTTCTACCATAGAACATATGACTGGGATCTTCTTAACGGTAATTGTGTTGAGTGTAGTGAGTGTGGTTATCAGTTTAGGGAATCTAGTGTTGGCGCAGCGGCCGGCGTATCCATAAAATAGGACCATGACTTCTTGTTTCTAACTCAGTCCACGAAAACGCTGATTGCCTTTGTGTTTTTGAGAGTTTTCTTTGTGATATTTTTGAGTCAGCTCACTAGGTATAACTATTTGACCGTGGTGTACCTGTTTCCTTTCAGGATTCCTTTATGTAGATAGCTAGCCAGGGTTCCAGATATACTATGCACTAATAGCCCACCGAGTAACGAGACCTCGATGCAGGGCCCTCTTCCAATAGAGGCATCAGCGGAGGAACCAACGGTACAATTACCCATTGGGCCACTGATGCCACTAGCCCCAACAGTAGAGGGTGCACGCCACTTGAGCACGTTGCACGAGTTCCAGCGCCAGAGGCCAGCCAGGTTCAGGGGAGAGACAAGACCACAAGCGGCCGAGGATTGGATGGAGGCCATGGTGAGAGTCTTCTGACTAGTAGGGAAACCAGCTAATCTCAGGGTGATCCTTACTGCCAGTGTTCTATAGGAAGCAGCAGGAAGATGGTGGAGCTTGATGCTCCAGGTTCACGATGAGGAGATGATTTTCTGGGCAGACTTCGAGAGCCTGTTTCAGGTAGGGTTTATCCCAGTGACTCTTCGCGCAATGTACATACATGAGTAACTTCATCTGTAGTAGGACAACATGAATGTGGCTCAGTACTCAGTGAGGTTCACCGACCTCTCACGCTACTCCACTAATATGGTGCATGGCTCTTTCTTTAGGGCCAAGACCTTTGAGCAGGGAATCAGGCGGGAGATCAGGGCTATGATTATTTCTATTAGCATCCTGATGTAGGTGGGGGTGTTAGAGAAAGCCCACTTAGTGGGGAGTTTTCTTGAAGAGCATTCACCAACAGTGAGACCCACCACCAGACGTCACGTAGAAGAGTCTTCTGCAGCTGGCAGCAGACAGATGTCATAGAGGTCCAAGAGGACCATACCTACTTGTGGACGACTGCATGACTCAAGATCAGTTGTGCAGGGCACCGGAGACAGAGCCAGTCATGCGAGGAACATGCATTGTTTCACATGCGGTGGGCAGGATCACATGTCTCCTAACTATCTGACCCGCCGTACGGATGATCAGCAGACGGTCGATGGACTGCCCAAATAGCGACAGAGGTTCGACCGAGGAAGTCCGCAGGGAGCAGGTGGATGTGGCAGATGGTCTGTCCATGTAGCTGTCAGTGGGAGAGGATTCGAGATGTTACCACCGCCACCACCATGTGCTCCACCCCGACCACCAGGAGCAAGTGCAAAGGGGAAAGCTCAGCTCAAGGAAACTGAGGCCTACGACCAGGGCACTCTAGATACGATATGAGGTACGATCTGTGTCTACTCCACCTTAGCTGTAGTACTTATAGACACAGGTTCTAGTCATTATTTTATTGCCACTACCCTCGTTGGGAGCTCGTAGATTCCGATAGAGCCATTGACTAGATCTTTACGGCTATAGACTCCTACAGGATCAGATTCGACGTTTACGCACTATTACCGGTAGTGCGATATTACTCTAGGAGGTGATATCTTCTGTTGGGATCACCTAGTAGTGGCCTCAAGGCCTTACGACCTCATCTAGGGTATGGACTAGTTATCTATAGTCTGAGATCAGATTGGCTGTATTCGGAGCAAAGTGCGGTGTGTCCGCACAGATGGGACCAAGTTTACCTTCACTGGCGAGAAGGGAGCCTTTGCAGTATAGGATGGACTTACCCGGAGGAGGGTACATCCGATTATACATCAGTTGTCTAGCCTTACCTTCAATGCGGTTGATGTGGGGTGTCTGAGTTATCCTGTAGTGGTGGACCAGTACGTGGATGTGTTCCCTGATGATGTTCTGGGTCTACCTCCTTGTAGAGAGTTGGAATTTTACATTGACTTGTACCCTGTGATGGAACCGATATCTACACCAACATATCGGATGGCGCCCGTGGAGCTTCGTGAGATGTGGGTACAACTAGAGGACTTACAGGAGAAGGGAATCATCTGGCCCAGTGTTTCTCCATGGGTAGCCCCGATTTTGTTTGCCAAGAAGGCATGTAAGACCTTGAGACTTTGTGTTGAATATCGGCGCATGAACCAGGTGATCATGAAGAACAATTACCCACTCCAAAGGATTGACTACCTCTTTGATCAGCTGAAGGGAGCATGGTAGTTCTCAAAGATATACCTCAGATCTGGCTATCACCATCTCAGAGCGTGAGAAGAGGTTGTGCATAAGATGGTTTTCAGATGTCGGTATGGACATTATGAGTTCTTGGTTATGCCGTTTGGAATAAATAACTCTCCAGTAGTGTTCATGGGACTAATAAATAGGATCATTCAGCCATATCTTGATCACTTTGTGGTGGTCTTCATTGATGACATTCTGATCTACTCGGCTATTGAGGAGGAGCATGCCTATCATTTGAAGGTAGTATTGGACACACTCCAAGAGCACCATCTTTATGGTATGCTCTCGATGTTCCAGTTCTAGATCCGAGAGGTTCACTTTATAGGGCATGTCATCTCAGAAGCTAGAGTTGTAGTGGATCTAGTGAAGCTTGATGTGGTACTTTCTTGGGAGCCACCCAGAAGTACGACAGAGGTACATAGTTTCCTGGGTTTGGCTTGATAACACCGGAGGTTTGTGCCAGATTACTCCAGAGTTGTAGCACCTTTAACAGCGTTGACTAAGAAGGGGAAACCCTTCGTGTGGTCGAAGAGATTCCAGAAGAGTTTTTAAGAGATGGGGCAGAGGCTGACTTGTGCCCCCATATTGAGGCTTCCGGAGGAGGGTGTTGGGTACATAGTCTACTACGACGCATCAGGGACCAGGCTCGGATGTGTATTGATGTAGGAGTGAGCAATGATCGCATATGGTTCTCGAAAGATGAGACAACACGAACAAATCTATGCTACCCAAGACCTGGAGTTTACAGCAGTGGTCTTTTCCTTGAAGATATGACGACATTACTTGTTGGTCTATCATTTTACAGTCTACTCTGATCACAAGAGTCTCAGGTATATCTTCTCACTAAAGGACCAGAACCTGAGACCGTGATGTTGGCTTGAGTTCCTCCAAGACTATGACTTCGAGATAGTCTATACTCCTAGGAAGGGGAATGTTATAGCAGATGCACTCAGTAGGAGATCTGGTATACATCTTCTAGGCGAGGCGACAGAGTAACTGGCCACTTTGTTGATATCCTGTGTGGATAGAGATTGGATCAGAATTTCTTCAGTCTTATACAATCACTCCCCCACTTATTCAGCGAGTTAGGGATGTACAGTGTGGGGTTACTGATTGCAAGGCTCGACGTGCTCAGATATCCACAGAACATGCACCTAATGGATTTTCTGAAGGTGCAGATCATGTCATTGTCTTCATAGGACGTACCATGGTACATGTGTCGCTTCGAGGGAAAGTGTTGAGGGATTTCCACACATCCCCTCTAGTGGTACATCCAAGAGTGGAGAAGATGTACCAGGGTCTCTGACGATATCACTGGTGGCCGGGAATGAAGAAAGCAGTAGCAAAGTTTGTCTCTCAGTACCTCACTTGTCAGCAAGTGATGGAAAAGCACCAGGTACTAGTAGGCTTGGTTCAACCATTAGAGGTAAAAGAGTGGAAGTGTGATGGAATATCTATGGACTTCATGATAGGACTTCCACATACATCCAGAGGTCATGACTCTATCTTGGGGATTGTCGACCGACTCACCAAGTTGGCCCACTTCCTACCGATTAGAGAGCAGGGTTCAGTAGAGAGCTTGGGACGCCTCTATGTGCAATAGATTGTGTGGCTACATGGAGTACCCTCAATTATTGTATCCGATCGTGATACACATTTTACTTCACTGCTATGAAAGGGGTTTTAGGAGACTTTAGGGGCGCAGCTTCATTTGAGCAATGTATTCCATCCTCAGATGGATGGCCAGACTGAGCAGACCATTCAGACCCTTGTGGACATTCTATGTGCTTGCATCCTCGAATTCAGTCATATCTAGGAGGATCACTTGAATTTGGTAGAGTTTTCATACAACAACAACTATCACTCCACCATTAGGATGGAACCTTTCGAGGCATTTTACGGGCGACCTTATAGATCACCTTGGAGTTGGACTCGCCCAGGGAAGTTAGCACTAATGAGACCCGAGATGGTACAGGCTACCATAGAGAAAGTGCAAATCATCCAAGAGCAGATGGAGACTGCACAGAGCAGGTATAAGTCTTATTCTGATAGGAGAGGGAGACTTTTGGATTTCAAGGATGGAGACCACGTATTTATATGGGTCTCACCTCGACGATGTTTGTGGAGATTTGTCCGGGGTGGGAAGTTATCTCCGAGGTTTATTGGACCCTTCTAGGTCCTCAGTAGAGTTGGAGAGGTGGCTTACCACCTATCACTTCCCCCTTAGTTGCACCAGGTGCACGACGTCTTCCATGTATCCCAGCTGAGGAGATACATGCATGACCCTTCTCACATTATCGACCACAGTGAGATGGATGTCGATGACAGCGCAACTTTTACGAAGGTTCTAGTAGATATTGAGGATCAATAGGAGTGGGTCCTTCATGGGTGGTCGATACCTATGGTGCATGTTCGCTGGCAGTACAAGAACCTCTAGGGGAGAACATGGGAGCAAGAGGCTCAGATTCATGCTCAGTACCCCCCACTTGTTTCGTTAATTTGAGTTGTGTCTTATTGGGACATAAATCCCTAAGGTGGGGAGAATGTAAAGACCCATAAATTCCATGTAATTTTTTAAATTACATGAGAATTTAACGAGTCTATGAAAATTGAAGGCATGTGATTCAGAGGCCCGGTGTGCCCAGAATAAATTTCTGAACTTTTTCTCAGGTTTGTTCAGTAAATATACGAGCGGGTTTTTGTATCTTTTGAACCAGTGCTCAGAATTGAAATCTGAGGACACCGTTGAACTCACAACGTCGATATTCGCTTAAGGATACCTTCACCTCAACAACAGTAGCTCGAGGGTGAAAGTTAGTTTTTCACTTTTTCGTGGAAAAATAAAAATAAAATTATTTAACATTTTATTTTTATTCTTGTAACCCTCCATTTTTAATTTAAATGGTGGGGACCACTAGAACATTAAACTCCTTATTTAATGTGGAGAAGTCTCTTGAAATTTCTCTATATTAGTTATGACACCACATTTAATTAATGATTCCAATTAATTGTGCTAACAAAATTAAATTGACAGACTTAATTAAAATTGGTGTTGGCTCCACACTTGTTTTTCTTGGGATAAACCGTTGGAAAAATAGTAGAGGAGAGCTTTTGGGAGGAATATTATTCTCCAACGAATAACACCTCCCAATGAAGATCTTATTCAATGGAGATTGTGTCATCTTCTCCAAAAAAGAACGTGTCATACTCCAATGTGGGACGTCTTCGACAACGATGAACCGACGTCCACCCTTCTCTCCACAACGAAATCTTCGAATCTTCAAGGTAGGGTTTGATGTTTTGAGTACCCCCCTTATCGATATTGATGTTCTTCAAAGAAGATTTATTAAGCCTCTTTCTACCACCCAAATGTGGAGGCTATGGTCCAAACAAACATGGCCCGACCTCTCTAAATTTCCTCGAGGTTTTTGTTGTGTTCCTCACAATGGCAGAGAGCTGTGACTTGTGCCGGTGAATGGCACCAGTGAGACTCAAATACTGCGGCCGACACACCGCCAGCTACGACAAAGGTGACATCGTGACCACGCCGCCCGACAGAAGAGAACCATGGCTTGTGCTATGGAAGCGAAGGGAGAACAACCGGCCGAGCAGACTGCCGGCGAAGGCTCGATATGGGGACACACTACATGGAGAGGACGACTGGCCATCTGGCCAGCCGCAGCGGACCGCCACACTGCATCCGCCCCGCGGCGCCCAGCCGCACCGTGACCACCTCACCGCCCCACGGTGCCCCGCCGCACTGCGGGGCCCTACCAAACCTCGACCGCCCCACCCTATCGCGGTGCCCCGCGGCTACCTGGCCACACCACGGGCCGCCCAGTGTGGGCCTGGCGGGGTCGGTCTGACCGGGTCGGACCGGACCCGGACCACTTTCAACCAATCCCATACTTTTGTCCATAACATTGGCACCGAGCATCCATTTGACGAACCGTCTATAGAAATTGAAACCTTTAAGCGACAATGTCCTTTTGTTATACCCCACTTGAGATTTGGATAAAGTTGGGGTACGGTCGGGTTGGATCGAGCACGAATCCAACCAGGCCCTCGGGACTAAAAGGCTAATAACTTATAGACTGGGAATCTGATTGATGCACCATCTATTGCGTTGAGACCCCTTTTACATGGAGGTCCTTTTAGATACTTCTTAATGGGATTTCGTGGCAGTTGTACTATCGAATAGTGGCTTGAGGAGAAGACCCTCCTAGAGACAAGCGAGCTTATTGCAAGAACCCGGTAGCTGGCTGTGACAATGTGCTAGGATCCTGTGTCGGTTTAACAATGTAGTGATGATTTACTAGGATCCTCTGTGGGTTTGACGATGTACTGACAATGTACTAGGATCTTATGTGGATTTGACAACGTAATGACTATGTACTAGGATCATGTGTGGGTCTGACGACGTACTGACGATGTACTAGGATCCTAAGTAGGTCTGACGACGTACTGACGATGTATGAGGATCCTGTGTGGGTCTGACGATGTACTGACGAGGTACTAGGATCCTGTGTGGGTCTAGTGATGTACTAGGATCCTGTGTGGGTCTGACGACATACTAGGATCTTGTGTGGGTCTGACGATATTCTAGGATCCTGTGTGGGTCTAACGAGGTACTAGGATCTTGTGTGGGTTTGATGATGTATTATGATCCTTTGTGGGTCTGATAATGATTTAGGATCCTTCGTGGGTCTACCTCTTAATAGAGTAATTTTATTCTATAGTTACATCTAATAATCTCAACTATTGTATCTAAGATATACCTGGTGTGAGATGATATTGTACCTTTGTGGTACTTTCCTTCATGGTGATACCTTGGTGGTATTATTTTGTCTCGCGTACCTGTGTGGTACTTACCTTCGTGGTATTCCTTCCTCTGCAGAATAGTTGAGCTCTGGAATATTGGGTTGGACCATGTGTTTCCTCATGATAGAGATGGGTATACTTGATAACTTTGGTATATGTATGAGCATATAACTAAGAAGGGTTTTCATTTTATTTCATGCTTTTTGGTTTATCATTTGTGTATTTTGTGAGACCTTGAGGGTCTCGGGGTCCCTATTGATTATCGTTATACTCACCCCTACACGGGTTATGCCTGAACCCTGCTGTGTTTGGTGCAGTTGACGGATATTTCTGACTGAGGACGAGGGTACCATGACTGAAGGTAGCTCGAAGGTTGACCTAGATGAGGTGTAGCACATAGACGACCGTTTGAGAGTTGTACCTACCCTTCAGGTTGGATCCTTGGAAGGTCTTCACAGGAGTTGTTCCAGTTTACGTGTACTTTTCATTTTTATTGTACTTTCTAGTTGAGTTTGTATTCTGGCCCCTTTTGCTTACTGTACTCACACTTTTACTATATAGTTTACTTATGTTCGTATCTTTCTGTGTGCTTGGTTTCTTGCGTTTACAGGATATAAAGGAAATGCCTTCCCGGTTTTAGGGAATACGCCTTTCGGTGCTAGTCACCTGCCCCTGGCCTATGGAAGACGGCCTTGGGGTAGTCATGACATGGCCCCCTGCGGATAGGTCATGACATGGTAAGTGCTGATATGATGTTTTATAACATTATTGAATTGTAAATTTTCACCCAAAATAACTCACTAACTACCTAAGGCATTCATGTTCTATAATAAAAAACAATGATGAGAAATTTATTTTAATAATTATTAAAATTCAATTCAATCCCATTATCCATTTCAACATATCAATTTTCCAATTAAAACCCATAATGGATTTTTAATAAAAATACATTAATTTTCATAATGAAACCACTCGGTTTCCATCAAAAACATTTATAATTAATTTTTCTCTGAGAGTGAATTGAACCCAATTCATGAAATTTCATAATCCAATTTCATGAATTAAATTCAATAATTAAATTTTTAAACACTTTACATCAATTTCATAACAAACCCAAATACAATGGAATTGAGTTTTTCAAAATTCTCTATCAAATATATATCAAAGAAAATTTATACAATTTCAACATTCAAAAAAAGTATCTATTCCCAATTCCTTTCACAATTCATTATTAAAATTCCAAACATCACATTAAAACAATAATCATCTCATTACAACACCTTTTAAATAATTCAATATTTAACAGGGTAATAATACCTGATTCCTTTCACAAATCATCATAAAAATTACAAACGGTCCATTAAAGCAATCATAAATTCATTCCAAATCCATTGAAACAATTAAATACTTAATAGCATAATAATTCCTGATTCCTTTCACAAATCATCATTAAAATACCAAATTGGAATTTAAAACAATCATTTATTTAAATTCATCAATAAATCATTTAAAGGAAGTATTATTAATTTAAAAATGATTGAATAAAGTTTAAAACATGGGTTTACACCATCTTTCCATGAAGATAAATCAATTATTTTATATAACCCAAGAACACCTATTTAAAAACAATGTAAAAATAATTTAAAAAGTGGGTTCTCTGTGTTTTATTAAATTCATGCATTTAAAACTATTTTTAAAATGTGAAATTGTTTAATCCATTTAATTCATAACATAGAAGTTCATTTTATAAATCACAACATAAGAAAATTCCACGAATTTCACAAAAATGTACTTTAAATGTTCTTTAAAAAAATTATAAATTTTATTGGAATTTATAAATTCAAAAAGGTTAGAAAAATCAATGTCAAAAACATTTAAATCATACCATATCCAATTCCAATGGAAATTGGTCAAACAATATTTTATAAAGAATTAAGTGAATAATAACATAAAACATGTGTTTGAAATTAGGAAACACTCATCTATGAAATATCTAGTAATAATTAATCCTATAAAAATAAAAAATCAAAGAAATAACAGCTTATAAATTAAGGAATCTGAACAAAAAAAATCCGGGATGTGTCACCTTCGATGACTATCACCAGATCTTGGAATATTGATCATGGAAGTGAATAAATGTTTCGCTACATATAAAATTACACATAAATAAATCATGATATAAAGAACCAGAGGCCATCATGACCATTGGGAAGAAGGAATCAATGAGATAAGTGAGATCCAAGATCAAGAAAAAAAGAACACCTTAAAAGATTAACACTGTTATGATTGGCACATCAATCTGCCAAGAGATGGGGTTTGGAGAGAGAAAATGACTCTAGAGGGCTCCCAATCATATGATAATAAATTTAGGTTTTAGTGTAGGGTGTTTAGTGTTAATTAGGTGGGTTTTTATATTTCAATTATGTTTTCCAAAAAATTAATTACCATTTGAATGGTTTCTTGGTCCAAGTCGCACGGTTTGGACTAACCGTGCACAAACCACGTGCCTAGGGTAGAGCCACTGGATGTGTTTCGTGGTTTGGATGCACACTTTGTCAAATAATGTTCTAACCATGTGAACCCCTACTATCTAGAATTCAAATTTTTTTCAAACCATGTTCAAACCATGGAAAACCCTTGAACATTCCTAGAAACACTAAAAATGTCCATTAAAACTCTAGAAACAACTCGAAAAGATACCCAATCATTGGGTAATAAATTAATTGGGTAAAAAAACATAAAAAATGTAACAATATGTTACATTCAAAATCGATTCCTTACATTAGAAGGATTCATTAACAAAGGGGATAAATAATATGGCATCAGTACTATGATGAAATTGGATAGAGATATAGTATTGGATTGATTAATTATAATGGGAAACACAAATATGGTAATCAACATATAAATCCTTAATATGATATTAAGAAAGAATAATTTATCCCTTTTTTGATTATTTATAATGGATGATGGAAAATTTCTCCTTATAACTGACACTATCTCACTTATCATGTTAAAAAAATGACTATGTTGCTTCTTTGGCTCATTTAACCACATACATTCTAAATCTTGTAAATTTTGAGATATACATTTACATTCCCCACTATTGGGTGGAATCTTAATTTATTAAAAATATTCCAATGTAGATAAAAGATATTAATACCATTACTAACCAGGTTCATCTAATATTCTAAAAATTTGACATCATGATTGTATTATTTTACTATATACTACCAACATAGTGGATTATACTGCTAGATCAATCAAAGAGAGAATATATATTGTGTATGTTTTTAAATTTAATAATATATGATGGCCCTAACTCCTATAATGGAATCTAAAATTGAGCCTTCATCATACTCATACTATGATGTATTGATGAAGGTTAAACCCTCATGTTATGAAGGAAGTCCATGTTGGAGCTTATAATTCCAACTAATTAGGATCTAAGTTCATTCTTAAAATCAATATACATTGATACTTCTTGGCCTTAATGATAAAAAACTACCTAAACTTTATGGGTAAATATCTTTCTGGAAATATATATAAAAAATGATGTACATCATCCCCATAAATCATATATAACATTAATTATAATTGCTTATTTTTCATTATGGGAGTTGTTGTGATAAGGACGTATCTCTTAGAAACAACCAATATATTCATGTAAAGTTTTAGTTCCACTAACTAATTCTCGATGTTGGATGATTCTACATCCCTCAAAGAAGTATAAATGACTTATATTATCATTTTTGTGAATAACAATACCATTACTTGATTTACTGTCCCTCAAATTTTATTTTTAGATAATAAAACCCATTTATTATTATACATATAGAAAAGGAAATATTAGGAATTCAACATGTATTCTAATAACTCATCTTGTTAACAAGATGCATTGAATGGTCTCATGTAGTCATTCATCCTAACATTGTCTAATATTCTTTAGAAGATGGTGTATAAGGATAATAAGTCCTTCTAGATAAGCTCATATAAAATATATGAGATTATCACTCGCCAAACAATATAGTAACTTAAGAGAAAAATTATCTTGTTATTCATGGGACCAATACATTATTTTCCATTGATTTTCAATTATCATCACTTCATATTTTTATCTGAAATTAATTGTATGAATACTAGTAGTCTGAAATAAAACTAGATGATTTGAATGAACATGATGTGAATAGTTTATTCACCCTCAACAACATTGAAATCTTCCATAAATATGTCACTTGAGTATCCAAAAATATGATTTTTCTCTACTCACTCCTATAAGGAGAATTTGTGAATGTTTTGATAATTCCTATGATACCCAGGTTGAATACCCTAATACGTAATCCAAAATCGTAGTGTCCAAAATATATAAAGAATTTATACTCTAAAAAATAAGATCCGTGATCACAATAGATGTAGATTATATCATGCTAGGAACGAATGAATGATTTCAAAATAAATACATTGCAAAATTTCACAAATGGTTTATAAACATTACTAGTTGTAGGATATTAAAATGGGAAAACGATTTCTCTCTTGAAACACTTCATTGATATATATATAAAATCAACTTAACCATAAAATGATAAACTATGTAGAACTTTTAGTCTTTTTCTCGTGAGATTATGTTATAGAGGATATGAGATATAGTCATATGATGTTAAAGTACATGACATATGGTCCACTATATGTGATCTCTATTCTTTTCAATGTTTTTTCTATCCCATTCTGGTTAAATAAAATTATTATATGAGTAATAATTCTCAATGTGTGTACCAACACTTAATTGATCATATTTCACTGAGATAAAATTAGATCACCAATGAAAAACTATGTTTATATTGATTATTGTTATTACATGATATGTAGTGATTTCCAAACTTCATGATCCAACCATAAGTACCAATTCAAATTACAACCCCATATCTTCTTGGTTTCAATTCCTTTATCCTATTCATATTGAATTTTACATCGTTGGTTGAAATTATGTAAAAGTTCACATATCTTTACACATGGGATAGATATGGTAACCCACCCTCCTTTTTAATGGCCCCTAACACAAAACCTTGACTTGAATAAATCATTTGTAATTGTATTATGCTAATAATTATGGAACACATGGTCCACCATTCATGAACTGAAACTATATTGAGTGGTCCATACCATGAGATGTACCTTATATTATGTATTTGACACATATAAATTAAAATTCTTAACATGTGGTTATTTATAAATAAACCTACATTGAGATAATATATATTCCTCACTTCCAAGATCCCCATCATTTTATACATATATTCTCATCTATAACAAAAATCATGATGGTCCTACATTTCGTTGGAGAAACCCTAAGTAATTATCATATAATGATAAACTACATTATATATGGTTCTAAATGAATGAAATTAATACACATAGAAGATTCTATTCTATATTACACAGATAAAAAATCTCCATACTCTGTGTGAGTAATCGATCGAGATAGGGGACATTATCCTTTTTATAAGGATGAAAGGGTTATTGATATACAAGACAAAAGTAATGTTATGTTCCACCTGATCTATAACTAAAATATTCCCCAACATATATAAGAATAAAAAAATTATTGATTAATTTCATTTAATGATATGTAGGGATATCTAGATCATCCATCTTATTACATTAGATTAATATAAATCATCTTTATTTCCCATTTCATCAAATTATTTAGGAGTTATCCGTTAATGTTAGGTTTTATCTAATAGAACCTATACTAAATAAATTTATAACTATGTGTTGATTTATTGCTACTGACATAGGATACATAGTGATGACTGGATATCATAAAACAAGATCATCCATAAAATCAATCCAATCACATTCTCCAGATTTGGAGTTGAGTCCATTCCTATTTCCCATCTTTTATTTATCCATCTCTCAAAATATATACTTCCTTTATTTAATTTCTCTTTTACTGTGATATATACATATCATTTTATTTGGATTATATACACAAGAACTATTCATGGATTGATTCTTATTATTAAAATATATATGGAGTGGCTGGAATTCTTTATCATATTTCCAACCATGAATTCTTACAAAATCGAAACACTGACTATACAAAAAATGGAAAATCATTTACTTGTGATGATATCCCATCTAAAATAATAAATTGTGATGGGATCTAATTATAAATTAAAATGGATGAAAATTTCATCGTTAAAAAGGGTTTTTTTTGTGATGGATTGTCGTAAGTTTTTTTTCCTGACATGTCATTTCCCAATAGAAAAATGACTTTCCCTTATATGGGGGGGGGGATTTTAATGGAATAAAAATTCCATCACATGTAAATTAATTTTCTAGATAATATATTACATCACAAATAAATAAAAAAGCTTAAAAAATAAATATTAAAAAAATTAACGAAACATCATAAAAATATAAAATATAAAATTTTACACATTTGAATTAATAAAAATTTTATACATAATATTTTCATTCAAATGTATCATAATATGTTTTTCAAAAAATATAGTAATCATTATAGAGGTGGTCGGTGATAGGGAGGAATCGGTTAAAGAAACTATATCCCTATACCATAATCTAGACATCGCATGTACTCCATCATTTACTCATATTGCCTCTTCGGCCATCAATGCCACTCCTCCTTATACTGATGACAATTTCAATGAAACTCATCCCACTCCCTATATCTGGTGTCTATAACCACATTTTGATCTAAAATATTCAGATAATACTCTGTATAAAATGATGAAGTCTCTACATAAAATCCCCTTGACCTAGATAATGACCACACATCAGTAACATATATAACAAATAGAAAGCATCAATCGAGAACCGATACCCACCACATGGTATTTATAGAGAGAATTATATATATTATTCATTAGTATACCTCATAAAATCAATGTGAACTTGTGGTATAAACTCCAATCTCTTCATATATCCTAACATTTGTGTGAAGATTCATGATCTCATATTCCCCCATCATATGCAATTTGTAATTGAAATAGTAAAAATACAATGTTTAGTTAATTTTAAAAATAAATAAAAATATATTGAAATAATTATTATGATATTAGACTACAATAATATCTATAATTGTAGGATCAATTTAAATACTCTAAAAAACATCTAACTCTAGAATATCATGTTTTTGAACTCCCTATATTAATATAAAATAACAATTTTATATTTAATTTTTTTTATAAATTATTAAATAAAATTACTCATAAATTTTCATCATTTTTTACTAAATATACTACTACTATATCTATGTGTGGCCTTCTATATCACGTCATTCTACTAGCTAGATGATGATTTCCTCTAAAGACTATATGTAACTTAATACAAGAACAATCCATCCCAAATAAGAGATGATATGTAATCTGGTTGATGGATGAAACAAGACTAAATAAAATAAATGGAACCATATTTATTCATGGATATATTACTAGATTATGGTAAAACTAACAAAAACACCAATTGATATAGATTTTCTAGGACTCCATGATTGAGAACCTCATATTATCCACGATGAGATTCAATAAACACTATAAATAGTTAATAATATCAAGATAACAATTAAATCAACAAATATGTAATTATTATTTATATTCGTATCATTCAATTATATCAAACAGGCATTTGTAAAGATCAATGAGAGTATTATACCACATCAAGAAAGGTCTAGAAAAATAATTCCATAGAATAAAACCACTTTTCTAGCTGCTACATGCCAAAAACTGTGGAGAAAAATAAAAAATAATTAAAAAATTAGTTCATAAAAAATTTTGTGATAATTAATGGCAATTAATGAATCATAACTATAAAATAATTATGTGTATACATCAAAATGTATGATTCAATATTAATTTTGGGAATTTTCATCTAAATGGGGATGTAAATCATCAATCTTACAATACCATAACCCCTCTGTGTTGAAAATAAATTGGAACCAATAGATGGGTCATATGAAAAAGTTTTAGGCAATCAATAGGAAGAAAAATATCCTCGTGTATATAGAATATCTCATAAAAATCATCTTTGTCTATTTGAAACATTAAATAAATATTCCATTCAAATAATTTAAAATGAGTAATATATATTAATTTTTAATATAAACCTCATTTAACTCCATCATTATTAACATTTTCATAAGATTATTATTTGATGAAGTAAATATAATCATATTCCTCTTAAATATATTCAATTTCCATTGTATTTTCCTCTTTATAATATATTTTATCTGAAATAAATTTCTACATAATAAAATAAATCTTCACCATAATTCTATAACTATTGAATTTTGTCATCGATATTTGACAATTTTCAAATAATGTTTTTATTTGGAGTTGTCTCATGAAAATTTTCAATTCATTTTTCTTGTTTAGAACCACCTTCACATTGAAAAAATGATTTTTATGGTATATAAATTTTTTAAATATCCACTAGACTATTAAATATCTTGAAGAATAATAATTATTTTCAAAATATATGTTTTCACATGATGAGACAATATTATGGTTCATTTTCTACAAGAATGATTTTATATTTATTTTCAATGATTCTCTGGCATGGAGGAATATGTAATACTCTATCAGCATCAAACTAATTTAATTTAATTATTTATACAAAATTTTATCCATGATAACATAACTCAATTTCATCATCAAACATGCCATATAAGTCATTCTCACTTTCTTTATGATGTGATCCTTTTAGGAAAATACAGAACTTTATTTTTTTAGAATCACCATAAACACTTCTATGAAATCGAAAACCATTCAGCCCAAATTCATTATATGATTTAAGCAACATGGATGTTCAGTTACTCAATGCACATAATCATCTATCAATTTTATAAGCATGTTGTGATACATAAAAAATTGAGAAAAATTCTAAATATAAAAAATAATAAATTGATTTCATACATTCTATCATAAAAATTATACTTCACCAGTCTCTAAATTATGTAGTAAAAATTATGTAGTCGACGCTCTTCAAGAAAAGAAACTATATTTTATTGAACTTTTTTATAATATAATGAAATAATTTTCAAATGGAATAATATTAATTTACATTTTAGGAAATATAAATAATATCATAAAGTACCCCTCATTTTACAAATTGTTTAATTTCATCGTAATTGGTAATAACATAAGTATAATCCATGTGATGTTCATATTCAAAACTCCATTATTTGGGAACTCCACTAAATCCATGATTACTAATATTTGAAACTGACAATTAATGGTTTATTGAATATTAAAAATTTCAATCATTAAGACCCATTAATTTATTATTTGAATTATATTCATGTTAAAAATAATCATACCAGAAAAAAGAATTTCCCCTTGTGAAAACACTTATACAATTGACCAATCAATCAATGCTTTAATAAAGAAATTTTTATTAATTTCCGAAAACATTTCTCATATGGTAACATCCAATGGAATAGTAGTTGTCCTACACATTTTCTATCATGCAAGAAATGTAATATTAAAATTTTCATTGGATCAAAGAAAGATGGATGAATTTCATTAGTAGTACACATAAAATTTTAAATAAACATCTTCTTGAATCATTCTCAGTTCATAATTTTATTCTATATCTTTTCAAATTTCTTAGTAAAATAATAATATTTCAGTCAATTAATCCAAGTTTAAATAATCATGAAAAGCACTAAATACAATTGATAAAATTATTTTCATTATAACATAGAAATATGACTTTTTCATATACTAATATTATGATTTTTGACACCTCAATCAAAACTGGAAACATAACCATCTGATAACATGAAATATATAATCCACTATCAAAATAGTTACAAATTTAGTTTAAAAATATTATAATCCTATTTTGGATTCATTTACTTCTATGAAATATCATTTAAAAATAACCCTAATTCTAGTTGGATAGAAATTATTGAAGGATATATACACGCCTCTATATTATAATAATTTTTACCTTGTATCTCCAAATATGTATAAAATATATTATCCAAATAGTTATTCTCAACATGAATGATATATATCATGTGATAGATCTGAAAATTAGACCAATATAAAAGATCACAAAAAATATTCTTTCTTTATCCAATTGTAATTTTTCATTGTTGGTTTATAGTATGTCCAATTGAAATTTGATGTAATTATGAAAGAATATTTTTTAACTAAAAACCTAAAATCATTTTCTGAGGGTCTATATTATTTAGTATTCCCTTTCTATTTTTTCTTTAAAAAGGTTATTTAGCAGGTGTAAATTTTTGATAATGGTTTAAAAAATAAAGTCTTGTTCTATTGACGTGTAATTTTTCCCCTCACTAATATAGTATAGAAATGATTTTGGACGATGTGTACTATAGTTACATAGAATTCCCTAAATTAAGAAGTCACTAATTATCTATATTAATTCATTATTCATTTAAAATCAATGTTTTACAAGAAAATAATATGTACTAACACTATTACTCCATGATAAATATCATTTATTAATGAATGTATTCAAATAAACATTAATATTATTTTTGGGGGTCTTTGGATTAATAATTTTAAAATGTTATATGTTTCATTCATTAACATACAAGGAGGTAAGTTTTACAAAGTTATAAAGATTGCTGAAGAAAAATATTGACAACCATTATAACTAAATAGATATAAACCATCTATAAGAAAACCCAATAACACATTAAAGGCTTATAAAGAAGAAGACAAATGCACATGAACCAAATTACTCCATGAATTCCCAACACAAGGAAAATATAATATTTTAATGGTTAAAATATTAGATTTATTTTAAGACATCAATGATTACATATTAGGATACATAAAATAAGTGCTTCAATCTGGGAGAATGTGGGAAATTTCACAAGTATTTAACATCAACAAATCTGCAAGTTTCTTTTTTTCCCACTTTGTACCTTTATTGTCCACATATATAATGACTAAAAACTCATTTTTAATATAATATATGATGAAATAATTTTAACATTCTTGAATATCATGATAAACAAGAACCAAATTGTTGACCATTATCTTTCTGTCCGGAAAATTTATAGGAAACACATTTGTTTTAGGTAACAGTGATTTAGCTAAAGATTATATCTATTCAAAATAGATAATTTACATTTAATTATTTAATTTAATAGGAAATTTTTTTGTAACAATTTAATAAAAATCTTTCTATAAGTATATAAGGGATACTCTGTACACTTTAGTATATTATTAAACTGAGATGGTTCTAACTACGGATTGGAACTATCATTCTGAGTTTCTATTTGTTGAAAAGAGTGACCAACAGACTCATGTACTACATTATGAAATCTTGATGGATCTGTAATAAATTTATTAGACAATTATTTTAAAATTAATTCACCATGTGGAAACCAAAAAACATAATATTTCAGATAAACAAAACATAATAGATGAACCCTAAATATGTGAAAATTTTCATTTCTCCTCAGATCTAATTTCTTACATGGATACTTAAATGTCTTTTCTGAAACAAATTTCAGGTTTAATGATACAAATAATAAAAAATGGTATACACCCTTAATATATAATGGATTTATACAAGAAAAATTTGTATTTTTGTGATGATTTAACCAATTTTGATATTTTTATAAAAACAATTGTCCACTAATTTTATTCTATTTTTCCAAAAAAAATAAAAATAAAAATATTTACTATTATTAATCATATTGAAGGATGTGATGATACAAAAAAATTATCATATCAAAAAATTAAATATTTCTTTTAAATATTACCAAATATCAATAATTAATGGTATATAAAAATAAATAATATAAATAATTACAATCTAAAATAAGAATTATGAATATCAATATTTCAAAATAATTATTGTCAATTATACAAATTTTTTTACTTAATAAAACTATTATTTTTATAATTATCAATAATTTTTCATAATTTCTACTATTTCTGACTATATCTTAATTTATATTAATTACCAATTTTTTTCTAAATAATTTTTTTCCTAATTATCATTTTTTTCCAAATTACCATATTATTTTTCTAGTCCCTATAAATGTTTTCTAACCACAACACTATTTTTCAAATTACAATAAATTTTTACTAACTACTATATTTTTTTAATAACTAACACACATTTTTACTAATTATCATAATTTTATACCAATTAAAAATAATATTTACTCATTAATTCACTTATTTTTAATTACAAAAAATATTTTCTAATTACATCAATTTTTTATGTACCATTTTTTTTTCATGTATTGATAATTCATACTACATACCTCTAATTTTTAAAAATTACTGCATATTTTTACTAAAGAAATCTAATTTTTAATAATTACCTCTAATTTGGAATAATTGCTATTAATTTATACTAATAACCACTTTTTATTTTAATTACCTCTATTTTTTCTTTTTATTGATATTTTTTTTGTTGTCTATGATTTTTTATTATTACCAATAACGTCTATAATTAATAGTATTTTTCCAAATTTACGCTAATTTTTACAAATTACCAACAAAATTTCATCCAATAATTTTTGTATAATTGATGAAGTATTTTTCTAATTACCACTTATTTTTTATAATAAGAAAATATTTTTTATAATTAAATAACATTTTTTATTTACAAAATTATTTTTCTATTTATCAAAATAATTTCTAAAGACCATAAATTTGTTTAAAATTTCATAAAATTTACTAATTACTATAATTATTTGAAATTGATGATAATTTTTACTAATTTAAAATAATTATTTCTAATTACTGCTGATTTTTTCTCACTAATTTTTTCTACTTACCGTTTTTTATCTATATGCTGTTGTTTCTTAAGTACCACTATTTTCTTCTAAAAATACAATTTTTTATAATTAATTCTCATTTTTACTAATTATAGATAAAATAAATAAATAATGCTAATTTTTACAAATTACTTCTAGTTTTTATTAATTACCTCTTATTTTTACAAACTAGCGAGCTTTTAATAATTACATATTTTCTACTAATTTCAATTTTTACACTATGAACTATTTTTAATAATTAAAATGGATTTTTCTCTAATTAGCACTATATTTTTATAATTACCACTAATATTTTCTAATTATCATATTTGTTTTACTAATTATTAATACTTTATAATCATTTTCACTAATTTTTAATATTAATTATTAAATATTTCAAATTATTGTTGATTTTTACTAATTATTGGTAATTATTCATAATTATCAATAATTATTTACTAGTTATAGTAACAAATAAAAATTATTTTTCAATTTTCAATTTTTTTATGTCAATTACAACTAATTACATCAGATTACAACTAAAAATTTCTAATTAGTGCTAATAATTTATAATATAATAAAAAATAAATTATTTAAAATCTAAAAACACTAAAACAAATACCTATAAAATGTCACATTATGTATAGTCAAAGAGTTATTAAATGATAAAAGCAATATATACCTAAAAAATTGATATTTCAATATAGATAAAATAGATAGACCAATGAATGGAGTGAAATATTAGTGATGAAAAAATTATACAGTGGTTGTATATATAGGTTAGATTAGTTGTGATAATACTACTTACAATGATATTTCGTCAGAAGTATTTTTTCACTATAAATAATCATAGAGGCTATATAAAACAATTTTCAAAGGATCTTGACCCAGATGGTTCACTATTGACATATTATTTTTGATGGGTACAATCATAATTATTGGTGATATAGAAAAAATAGTTGTGATATAAGAATTCGTAATTAGTGGCATCATTATAAAAACATTAACAATGTGCTCTGTCAAAAATTCAAAAGCGGTGGTATATTTTTTCTTATGGAAAACATATTTCCATCACAAATAGGCTTCCCTCCATATGGAGTGCATTCATGCCATAATATTTGCGATGGGAAATACATTACCACTTCATATAACTGAAATTAAATAGTTATTTTTGACCAAATATGGTACTCATCACAAATAAGTCGATCAACAAAGTTATTTGGGATGTGATCGTAACCCATCAAAAATAACTCATCATGAATAACCCTTTTCATATAGTGGTATATCACTCGTTAATTCATTAAAATATAATAAAAAGTTACATTATATTACAAATGATACATATATACACAGAAGCCCCACCACAACCCTGTTACATTATGTGGAACTTCACTATATACTTTTAATCCAGCATGACTTGAAACAATTTGGAATGGTCTATACCATATTAACATAAATTATATATAAGATATGATATCATTTGACATACAATCATAGTATTTCTAGTTTAGTAAGATATTTATTGTAGTGAGGAAAACTATCAACCACTACAAGAGAGAACCCCCATTGGGAGCTCTTATATATGTTATAGAAATTGTTGTATTTTTTGATTTATGTGTCACTACTCACCAACCTCAAGACCAAGACAATTCCCCCAAAAACACTAGAACTACATGTGTAATGATTTCTATTATTCCATGATACACGGTGATTCCAAAATATAGATTTTTGGGCCTTATAATGAATCTAAATAAACCCCTCACTTTTTCATGGAGTTCTAACTCATTTGGTCATGGCATGTTTCCCTTCCCTAGATAGGATCCAAGATGATGATTTTATATTTTTTATATGGTGTAATATTATATAATCCTATAATATAACTGTTTGAAATAATATGACCAATAATCACATGTTACCCAAGTCCATATTATATGATGTCAAACTACACAACATATGATTTATCATGTATAACATTAAACAATTTGGGGTTTTTTATTCTATGCTACCCATTCCTCTACATGAGATAAAAATCCTGTTAAGGGTGCCTTATGTATGGATTTTTTCTATAATTTCATTCAATGAAAAAATTCCCCCCTTATTGAGAATTATGTCCTAGAAACTAGGTTACACTATTTGTATTAGGTATTCTACAATGTCTATGTGCTATTGCACTATTTTTATATGGCCATGTATTATGTCATGGGTATAATCATTTATCTACTTATTGTTCCAAATTTATAACCAAATAAAAATGGAACCTCCTAGTATAAGTTGTAGATCTGTGTGAGTCTGGTCTTTTATTAAAACAATCAATGGTTTAATTTTTATTATTTAAGGACATTTAGTGACATATAAATAATGATTTCAGAACCATCCATGAGTTGTCACCCATATCTATTTCTTTTCATCTTCCCTTAACAAACTAACCATTGTAATTTTAGCACTAGAATGCTCAAAAAACCACTTGAATGTTCCCTTCAACATACAACATATTTTTCCCGAGTGTCTTAAGTCATCATAAACCATTTTTGTTTGTCGGAAAGAGTAAATCCTTATAGAAGTGACACATACACATAGTAGTGATTTTAACTCCTTACTCTTCATAGATAACTAGGGGATTTTTTTCATCATTGAATGTTCCTAAAATATCTACAATAATTTATGAGAATTTTAATGAAAACATTCATTTTAATATTTGTAACATCCCAACCTGATATAATGGGTCCAAACCAGAGTGACACATGATCTCATGCACACCTACCCATTTTAAATAGGACGCTGACATGAAATGAGGGTCTCAAGTAAAACCATGGATAGACTATACCCTTCATCAGAGTTCACAAAAGTAATAAATTAACAATATAAAAAATAAAATAAATAATTTGATTAATACATGTAGAAACATAAAGACTAAATACTTGATACAATAACTAGACTAAATTTTGATCCGAGGTATGGAATAATCCAAAAAAATATAAATAGTTGATAATGACCTTCATAAAATTCTTGTAACATCATCATCATCCTCATGTTCCCCCTCTCCCAGTCATCCACTATAGTTATCTTTCCTTTCACTAGATCCCTAGTCATGGAATCTAAAAGTGAAATAAAATTCCAGAGTTGGGTGTGAGTGCAAGACTCAGTAGGAAACCACAATAAAGACTTATCATTAGTTCATAAACTATATAACTACATTCCATGAACATAAACATGGTATATATATAAAAAATATTTATCTCACAAGTATCATTAAGATAACATGAAGATGGATAGAATATAAAAAACCATACTATAACTTCTTTATCAAGTGTATATCCCCAATCATGTCAAACATTCCATTGGCATGGAGAGTCTCTGTAAATGCTGACCCATGATGGGCACTTCCTTCTTGAGTGGGAATCCCAAACACATGTCAAATATAAAAAGGAAACCCAAGTCTAGCATATACCTCATATATGAATGGACATAAGAATGATACACATCCTATAAACTAGAATAGTCATTGTACATTCTGACCCATGTCTGTCACATCCCTCTCGATGGATAGTCCCAAACATGTGTCACATATCAATGTCATCCATTATTGACTGAAACAGTGCCCCATCTCCCATGGAAATCAAATAGGACAAACCTTAAATATCAACCATATTAGATATGAAAACATAATATAAAAAATATATAATAAAAATGGTAGACCAATTTCATGTTAATTCAATAATTTCCATAAACATAGTCATTATAATCCTTGTGTAATCTATATAGGAAAATGCCAGATACTATACAAACACATCTAATGTGATGAATAATCAAACATAGATAACATGGTTTGTAGATGAACTCTAATAAATTTATCAAATAACCCATAATAGAATATATGCTAATGTCAATATATTCCTAACATAGGTATAATTATGACTGATGATAATGGTTGACATTCGAGTATAATTACACCACCAAATCCCCACCACATTTAGAAAGAAAATATTAGTTTTTAATATCCACTCATTGAGATGATCCCAATGAAAATAATGGTGTGTCAGTACAATCAATATCATAGAATATTTCAAAGATAGATGTTTAAAGAATATAATAAATGAAAATAAAAAAATTAAGAGGGAGAGAAAGTGTTGGGTGAGGGCGGGGGGGGGGGGGGTGATTCAGTGTGCCCCATTATTTTATAGTAAGGTGACTCCTCCCCACCACTTCTTATTATTATTTTCTATTTTTTTTTATTTTCATGCTTAAGTCACTAATGTATCTCTCTCTTTATTCATGAATTGCACATGGACCTCTACTTCCCTATTTCCAGTGTAGCACCCCCCTCCACCCATAATCAAATAATTATTTTTTTACACTCAAATCCATTAAACCAACCAAAAAATATATATTTTGATAAATAATTATATATATATACATAGAAAAATCTACATACCGACAAGTTTATATATTCTCTCATATATATATATATAATATATGGGTTAAATATTTAGGTATATATATACATGTGTGGGTGTAAATATGTATATACAGATGTGTGTATATACATAACATGAATACATATGGGTTAAATATATATATATATATGTTTGTGTGTGTGTGTGTGGGTAAATAGATAGATAGATATATATACATATAAGTAATGAGAGGGTATTGTTATGCCATCGGGACCAGCCTGTGCTTGCACGAGAAGCCTAGTTAGACGACCATGCGAAGGTGGAGAGATACTATCATGATGCAGATGCTGGGGAGGGGTAGTTCCTTGTAGATAGTCTAGTTGAATTCCTGATGACCTTCGGTTCATGTAATATCCTAAGACTACAGGCCAAGTAATCTCTGAGAATACAGGGCTTGTAAGGGTTTCCCCTCATCCCTTGAAAGGGGGGTTATCAAAAAAAAAGGCCTTCGGGCCATTCGGGGTATTAGATATATCCTGAGATATTGATTAGATTGAAACTCTATCACATCCATTGAATTTATATCAATTAGTTGAAATTAAAACCTAATTTTCATTGAAGGTAGAAATTATTTAGTGATGCAATTATACATGGATGTCAACCCTTGTCGTAAAACATCATTTTACCTAAGGTAGGAAGACAATGACTTTAGTACATATTTTAATACATGTTATTGATATGATTATTTTGAATGTATGTTTATCCAATGATAATGTTATATGATGCTTGATAACATGATGTTTGTGTGTGTAAAATTTGATATGTGTTTCAATTTCATTCATATGGATTGTGATTAATATGTTTATGGTATAACTTTACATGATGTGATGTTGATCTATCATTTCTCTTATTTGTATCATATATTATTTTTTCATATCTAATATAGTTTTGCATAAAGGTTTGGTTTATATGGTCTCTATGTGAAAAGTAAGACATGTTCTAGTCATCATTGGAGGACATGAGATATTTTACATATGTTTTAGACTATCCTTTGAGAGAGATTCTATGAAATTGGGTGGACATGTACTCACCCTATTCGAATTTGTGGGATGTGTTACATGGTTGGGGAAATCCATAGAGGATAGATATTCTACACTTAATTCAAAATTAGATATTTGATTCATGTTCATCCTATCCACTTGAGACACATGTGAAAGACTTGGGTTGGCATGTACATTGCCTATCACTAATGGTGGAATGTGTTTCATTCATTGAATTCCCACTTGAAGAGGATGTTTCAGGTTAGTTACCAAAGATTCCAATGGAAATTTATGAAAGAAGGAATGTTTCTCCCAGTATAGAATCAAACTAGGTAGTGATTATCCCCGATGACCCGACATGTGTTTGGTATATGTTTGATATATTATTTTTATATATGTATTGTGCTCATGATCACTGAATGTGTTTTTACATTTTATGAAATAATTGTATTGTTAGTGTTTCCCTAATGAGTATTCTCCTCACACTCTACTAAGGTATTTTAGTGTTGTTTAGGCTCCATGAATAGGGATCTGGTAAAGGGAATGGGCCCTATGGGGGATAGTTGAGTAGGGGCAGTATAAGGATGTTGACGATGAAAGATATATTTAGATTGGGATTTCACCTATTGTATTTATTTTATTTTCATTACTAATAATCTAGAACTATGTTTAGTCTAATTACTAAATCAAATATTCCATCTTTCATTTTTTCATGTTTAAATCTGATTTATTTATTTTATTTTTTATATTTGCTTTTTATTTCTTTTATGAACTCTTATGGAGGGTATAATCTCCCCATGGTTCTATTTAAGTCTCTAAATTATTTTTGGCATACTACTCTATATGAGGAGGTATTCATGAGGTCACGTGGAACTCCAACTCGAACTCAAAGTTATCTGAATTACAGTTTCCCTTACATTGATTTGATTAATGATTTATATGAGTTGGGATAGAGGGGTATCAGGAATGGGAAATTTTAACAGTCTCTAATCAACATCTTATTATGGACCTCCCAGATTCCATAATGTGGAGAAATAATGTTTTCTAGTTACCTTTTATTAAATTCACCTTGGTTTATGAACATTAATCTTATATGTGATTCATGGGATTTTGGGTGATTTCTTACAATATGACTAGGAATGTAGGTTCAAGTGACATGTATATACACCTCTTGTTATGCTGAAAGTTAGTTCCTTAATTAAAATCATTATATTTCACTTCCCATTCATGTTATTTTTTCTATTTATACATTATATCTTTCCTGACATGTTGTTGTGATAAATCTCAATTGGAATTAATTAGTTGAAATGAGCACGTTATTGTGTTAGTTTATATATAATAACTCTAACTAAGGTGTATGGATAAAGACCTTGGTTAGTGCTAGAAGGGGTTTACCATGGGTTATGGGTATACTCTTATGAGAACATTTTATGACCCCATGGAATAGATAATATATATATATTTTTTAATTTTCTCACAAATTTAGAGATTCCACATCAGAGATGTTGAAGAGGGTGTTTGATGTTCGATCTCAATGGCATGAGTTGTTCGAACAAGACCACTAGATATACTTCTTAGGGATTATATGTCCTTAGAGGGGGATGATTGTAATATACTTAATTTTTAATGATAACTAAAAAAATAATTATTAATAAATTATGATTATTTTATTCTAACATGTAATATTCAAGAAATATCAGTTGATAATTAATTTAATGTATTTTCATAAAGTTAAACTCCCTATTGACACCATGGAATATTTTATGGAATATTTTTATAGTTAGGTGCCAAGCTAGCAATATATTATGGGGCATGGATAACCTTAATAATGATGGAATAAAAATATTAAATATATCATATCACACACATGTGATTTCATCAAAAATACTTGAATGTCTTCGAAATAGCATTTCAGATGGATGATGTGAGATCAACATTAGGTTCGGAATTTGATTTTTACCCAAGGTGTGACATAGCCTTTTCCCATGTCATGTTTTAAGTCAGATCACATAGAAGGTTAACATTTGTTGGTATTTAGATATTTATTATATAGTTAAAATAATAATAATAATAGTAATTGTATTATTGTTATTATTATTTGGGATGAAGGAAAAAATGTTAATAGACATGCTTAATTAATAAATTTTTTAGGATGGAAATACTATTCGATCGAATATTTTAGTGATGGAAAATGTAATTTTGTTGATAATATTAACAGTGATTAATAAATGCAATTAAGTGTGATTAATAACATTTAATTACCATTATCGATGATTAATATCAATAATTTTTGAGGTATTAATATTGAAAATGATGATGGATATTTAACAATAAAAATATACTATTATTATTGAAATTATTATAATTAACACATGAAAAATAATATTGATTTGTAATTATTTATAATATATATATGGGGTAATTTTATATTTGTATATATATACATGTGTGGGGTTATATAAATATATACCGATGGACATGTATATAATTATATATAACATGTGTATATATGGGTTAAATATATATTTGTATATATATACATGTGTGGGTGTCTATGTTTACACACACACACACACACACACACACACATATATATATATATAAAACATTTGTATATATATGGGTTTATTATATATATGTGTGTGGGTGTGTGTATATATATATGGGTGTATATACATATGGGTGTATGTATATATATATATGTTTATATATATATATATAATGATTCTTTAAATATATATTTATAAAATTGTTAATGGAATTTAAAAGGAATGAAAAGAATACATAATTATTTGTAGGTGCGGGAATGGTTCTACAACACTAGAAACATGGAAGATGATGTTTATTCATAATGCCTAATGAAATAAATAAAAATATTAATGTATTGAAGATAATAATAAATTAAATAGAAAAAAATAATAAATGTTGGTGGTGATGAGTCACCTTTTAGGAAAACAAAGGGGGAAGGCAATATTACCCGCCCCTACACTTCCATGCACCTAATTCTCACCATGTCTCCCTACTATTTTTGTTATTTTTTTATTATCATCAAACTTATCTCATTGATATATCATGATATATGGATCATATTGATGCATCATCGATGCTTATAGGTTAATCTCAACATGTATAAATTAAAATCTAATTTTTTTGCTGAAAGTAGTGAGGATTTGGTGGTGCAATTAAAATTAGACTTCAAACCTCGATGTAAATCATCATTATAGCTTTTATAGAAACCAATTGTCTTCATAACAGAACATATTATAGGTTGTTAGGATGATTTCTCAGTGTCTTTTTGTGTGTATCACATTAGGTGCATTTTGGGTTCAAGGTCACATGTGTTTTGTGTGTGTAGAATTTTACCTCTACATTTGTTGCTTGAAAATTTATTGTGATGACTGTGTTTTCAGAACTAGTTGACATTAAGTGAAATTTTTATATATTTTCCATTATAGGTATTGTATCTATTTTATTATTTCCTACTATAGATGAGAATTCACATTCACCCTATTTGGTTTCCATATGATATTTGAAATATGGTCTAGTCCACATTTGATGACTTCTGAAATTTTACGCATGGTTGGGACTATCCTCTAAGAGGGATGCACCATAACTGTGTCACCAAGTACATGAAATATTCCAATTAGTGGGATGTATCACATGATTGGGGCTGTCCACATAAGAGGGATGTTATAGACTTGGTTTTCCATGGGATATTTGAATCATGTTCGAGCTATCCATTCGAGTTGAATGTACTAGACTATGGTTGGTGTGAAACTCAACAATACCTTTTTATATAACAAGTTTCACACTTGGGGATATCAACTTGCAGATTATTCTTAAGGTTTTTTAGAATTTTCCATCCAGTGTTATACTGAAGAATGTTTTCTTTTCCCAGTTTTTGTTAAAGTAGGTAGATCTGGTCCTTGAGGACCCGTTATGTGATTGGTACCTGTGTAATATTTTAATATTTATCTATACCAGGTGTTTTTTTTCTTGAAATTAACTTTTATATTTAATGAAAAAATCTTAAGGGCTATTGGTGGTGTCCTATTGAGTATTATACGAAAACTATACATATTCATTTTAGTGAACATGTAGATTCCATGAATAGGGGTGCGATGAAAGGAAAGGGTTGTGTGGTAGACTATAGAGAATATGAAATATAAGGATTTTGATGATGCTGGATAGTGTTCTAGAGGGACATCAACTACTATTTTTATTTAAATAGCTTATCCCATAAGCTATATCCATTTTTTGTTTATTTATTATACCATGTATTCCATATATATGTTTTTTAGGAATTATATTGAATATATATTTTATATATTATATTGGTTATTTATTTATACAATGAACTTTGATGGAGGTTATAGTATCCTTATGGTTCTAATCAATACTCTCACTTCTAGTTGGATGTCTCTTTCATATGAGGTAACGTGCATGAGGTCATGTGGTAATCCAGATTGAACCAATGGTTTGGTTTGGGATGTTAAAATATTGGTCAATGATTATCCAAAACCATATCATCTTCCTGATACATATACTAATTGTCACAATTTAAATTTTCTACATTACCCATTTAGTGGTATTGGGACACTCATAACTATAGAACCCCTTAGGGTATACCATATCACACCCTACACTATATGTTCTGAGTAAGAAAACTGTAAACTATTTTCATCCCCCATAAAATAGTATGTAACATTGGATCCTCCACTAGAAATATTTTTTTACAATGTCATATTTCATTAGACTATATCAATATGTTTTTTCCAAGAACCAAGACATTAAACTTCACATATCTTTTCTAAGATAAAATCATTGTAGTATTTGGATATTTATTCATGTTTAATTTTTTCCATTATATGAATACATTGTTTTTCTATATCCTATAGTCCAAAAAACATTATTTTAAACTATATTCATCCCCTTATGAGATGTCATATAATAGAATTTGGATCCTCATTTACATTAAGTTTTTCTCCCTCATTAGATAATATTTCTCACTTATTTCTCAATGCTCATGGACCTCAAATTCAAACTGTATTAGAAAATATATTTATGATCTTAAAAAACATTAATTTTTGGACTAAATCAAAAAATAAATGTATAAAAAATTATATAGTAAATACCCCATAAATTGTGGACATAGAAAAATGTTAGGTATCTAATTTCTATGTTACATTATTGTATAACTTATGAAAAAAATTATAGTGTAAGATGAAGAAGAATAAAGTATAATAAGACCCACCATATGACCCTAGTAAAATCATGTCCATTCTCAATGTACCCAGTAGTATAAGAAAGTGTTAGAGCACATATTTTACCTTCTCTCTGATAAGAATGTTCATGTAGATTCATGGTATATTCCATTTTCCCTTAATATTTTTTTAGTATAAAATGGACGAACCATCATGCTACTCAAACCATTCTTTGATTTCATTTCCCCCTATATTCCTACTTTATTATTAATGTTGTTTAATTTCATGACACTCTCATTAGATATCAATAATTATTTAATATAGACCTAAGGGAAGCCTCTTATTTGTAATGTTCACACTAATTTATACAACCCTACAAATTAAAGTCATCTTCACCCTGAAGAGAAATTACTTTAATATTTTGACACCCAAACAACATATTGGCTATCCAACATTTGAAAGTCGTAAAAGTACATATCCTTTGATCCAACACTATCCCATCATTCCCTAATTAAAATATTAATGCTATTATTTAGAAATATCATAATCGAAATATGAAATATGATATTAATACCATTGATTGTACAATTTTGTGAATCATAACCAAATTCCAAAAAAGTGTGTGACATCCAACACATTTATTTAACAAGTCCTTATTTCTTGACATTAAATCACAAGGTTTACTACTCAAGGACCCATAAACTTAAAAATTAAATCATCGATGATGTTGTCTATAATATAAATGGGATCCTCATTCTTGTCGGATTTTTCTTCTAACGTTGTGAAATTGAAAATATCAACATTTATGTTTTTTATTAAAATATAAGACCACAGACACTTTCCGCATTAGTCTGATCAATTTTTCTCGATGAAGTTTGAACAATTTAAAATTATGTATTTACTATTGGAGGCCATAACTCATTGATGTTGTGTTAAATTTTCCATCATTTTAGGAACACAAACTCACCCATATCACATTGGTCAAAGATTCATAAACAGACATGTCAATAATATTTTGTGTGAGCATTATGACATTAAACTGTATGAACCATTTGACAATATTATATGTGTTTGTGGAATTGGGATCATTATACAATTATTTTTCTTGTTAACCATGTTTATATATAGGCTACCTCACTTTTAAGTAAATGTCTCTCAATTTCAATAATCAACTATATTATATTGAATTTCACGAACTAAAACTATAAAATGGAGGAGGAAAAATATTCAATATATTGAAATCCAACAAATTTAATAGCAGGAATTTTTTTTAGTTTTTTCATTCTAGGTATTCACCACACATAACCTTTAAAATTTTGAGATTTCGAATTAGAAAGTGCAAAAAAATTTATTGGTTAAAACCCCATAAATGCATTATGGAGAAAATGATGAGTTCCTACCCAATAAACCTCTATCATAGGAGGAATATGAATATTATAGATCTAGAAAAGAGACAACAAGATTATGAAGTTAACTATAATACACTAGAAGTGGTAAAAATATGGTGTCTTGGCCCCTCATCCTTGAAATGAATTTGGGATCTCTTTAGTTACATTAATATTAGTTTAGATCAGTTATGGAAATTTAAAATGGAGTATTATTAGGGTTATAAATCTGTATGGAACATGGAATCCTGATTATAAATTTCCCTCTTTAACCCACATCCTAATGTTCCACTCATATTCCATTTCTAATTAGAAATACTATCATGTTCTAGTTTTTATGATATGAAACTATATTTATCTTACTTATAGATGTCCATGAGGAAACTTCTTAGAGCAAATCATTTTTATTATCGGTGCAGAAAAACCTGGTTGTACAATGATTTTATATATAATTCTATATTATTACTACATATACACATTCATGAGAACACTTGAAAAAGTTAATCATCAAAAATATATTAAAATATATACTATAGTTCACGATGAGAATATACATGACTATATTTATCCTCCCCATACCAATTTATGATCAAAATCAAGGATAAAATCATATTCTATATCTAAGAGGACTAAATCTAGTGTAATATGATTGTGTACATGTTTATCTATATGTTTTTTCTATACTAGTTAGTAAGAACATGTTTAATATGAATCTATTTTTGAATAAAAAATTTGGGAATTATTATTTACTAAATCTGTACTTCTCAATGATCAACATGATTCATGTAATAATGATACTAACATTAATTTGTATCCCATTTTGTATTATTTTTATGTATAATGTATTACCAAAAACTAATGATCTTATCAATTTTTTTGTAGAAAATTCATGTTTTCATTAACATGAAGCAATTTGACAATCCACAAAAAGATATACTCGTCATTAATTAGTTTTATGAGAAATAAAAATATAATATCACTATAATCTTAGATCTAATTGATAAATATCTTTTCTTTAACTGGATTATTATAATCCCCAACTTGTTATTATTTCTTAACCACCTTAGGATGGTGTGAAATATCTTCCATGGTGAAAACATCTGCCACTTTCGTCTGGGAATCTTTGTTTAACCCAGAGTACTTGACCAGATCTTAGTCTACCATGTTTAGTTCCTAATGGTGTAATTCCACTAAATTTTATTTTTTATCAAATAAATGTTTTTTCCTAAGAATTTTTTGTTTAAATTGAGATAATTATTTTATTTCCATAACATGAATATTAGAAAACCATGCTATCAATTCTGTAGTGGAGTGATGAAGTGGGAAATTTGTTACCACCCATACAACAATTTTATCTCTATTATAGTATAATAGAGTTTTCAATAATTACACCCCCAATATCCTAGAATCACGATTATATAGTGAAGGGTGTGATAATTTCTACTCAGATCCTCCTTAATGGATTTAGGAACTACCTTCCATTTACAATTCTAGGTTGGCTATTATGAGATCCATTGAAAATACAGGGACACCTAGTTCAGCTCAAAGTCACTATTGAAAACTATGATATTTCCAAGAAATAATTATCTCATATATAGGATTAAGACATCCCCTTTTGATCTTATTTTCATTTGGATTATGCCAAAATTTTTTACTATGCACATGGGAGTGTGGGAATGATGACATCCTTGACTGTACATTTAGATTGTACATAGAAATATAGATTTTGGATAATAAATTGATACATAAATAAGTTAATTCTAAAGGATATATTATAGAATTTATAACAAACTCCCCTAATCTTTAAATAGTCTCAATTTTAGACACTATCACACCATCATGTGGCACATCATGGGTGTCTCCTCCAATGATCATTTATTTTGGATTCCATGTCCAGGAAATTACCTAACCTCACTGTTATATCATCCAATACTGTAATAATTTATTCACCTTATTCCATTACCAAATCATGTGATACATCCTCATACCAAACCATAATAATAATCTCAACATTTTAAAATGACACAATACCCAATTAAAGATAACCATTTGGGATCCATTGGTTATAGACCTTACATAGGTTGTGTGGGTCCATAGTTATCGACTCTTCTGTTATGGATACCTCCACCTGAAGAGGTTTTTTTTCAAGTATCATTCTAGAATATTATGTTGGATATGTTTTCTACTAATATATTTGTATGATTTTGGGGTTTAAAATAACACATAATTCATGGTAATAGTTAAAAATATTCATGAAAAGAAGACTTATTAAGATCCAAATCCTTAATAATATTTATAAATATATACTGTGAGGGGTGAAGAAATTTTTTTTATATGATATCATACATTATATATTCAGATTCCATAATTATGATAATCCTTATTAGGGAATAAAAGTTTACCGGGGTTATTCAAATGAAATCATCAAACCTAGTGAATGTACTAGGGCCATATGCTCAGCCACTAAAAGGGATAGTGGAGAAGATATTGTTCATGCTCCCTCCACTATAGTAATAGCTCCATTCACACAAAGAGTTGGGATGCCATCTATACTTCCCCATATAATTACCTCTAAGATTCCATAAAAAAGATACATCAATGAGATATTTTATTCTTATCCTAGAATCATAGTTCCATTACTCAGATTTGTATGAACACAAACACTAAATATATTCAATCAATGAAGGAACATAGAAATAAACTGCTCTCACTAGTCTGAAAGGTTTTGGCATAAATATCATAACTCTGTCGATGATCATTTTTAGTGGGGGTATTAATCTTTACTTTCATAGGGATTAGTTTAAGGGATATGAAATGTTAAAGTTGTACTAATCTCTTTAATTCTCACATAACCATTTCATTGAAATATACTTCCACATAATGTGAAGGTCAAAATCCTAATCACCTATTGGGGTGCCCCCTATGGTGATAATTGGTTACTTTATTGGTATGTCTATTATCCCAATTCAATGTTTCATGGGGAAAATATAAATTTTAATGAGTGGATAAAATTTCAAGAATAGATTTCCTAGGAAAACAACCTTGAACATTTTTTTCTAGATTAGCGATTTCAACCAAATATTCATCAAGGGACTTTTTTGAGACTCCTTTAATTTTAGGCCCTTATCTTATATATTATAGTAGGGACCCATTCCCAAATAGTAAATTCTATAATCTCTAGATTTCAGGTTTATTTACAAAAATATTTATTGTTGTCATCTATGTTGAGGTATGGATGTGCCTTTACATTTCCATGTTAGGGGAGGAAGATACCACCTTAAAGTGATTCAAATATGTTGGCATGGTCCATTGTCAAGGGCTAGTTTTCATATAATTGAGTGACCTTATGATATTAATATTTTGATGGGGCATAAAATAACCATATTTTAGGTCTCTTATATGAACCTACATTTTTTATACTTTTTTATCCTAAATACTTTCATCCTTATATGCCGGCTCTTTCCACCATCATTGGTTAGATCGTCTTAGCCCAACTTCATGAATCATCAAAAACCTCACTCCATATTATAATAAAACTGATAAATATGGATTATTTGATGAATCAAGGAACTCATTGGTTTTATTACCTTTTTGGTAATTTATCATCTTATTCCCCACTTTGTCTAGCCCCATCTCTATAATGGAACTGGAAACATTTATTTATAATATTCCCTTGGGGTATGACCTTATAATAGAGTTTTTATATCAAGTTGTTATCCAAAAATATTCCTAAGGAGAAGGAAGGATGATCGTAACTTAGGTTCTTTCCAACTACATCATTAACTAGGGATATATCACTACCTTGTGATGTCTCTCCTTCTTGAAATCCTTTTGTGGTGAAAAATGTTGGTTGTTTCAAGTAGAAAAATATTCACCTATCATAGCAAGGAACACAGTCCTCACAGATCATACCATATTGAAAAAAGATTATTAGGATGCAATTATGTGTATCCATTATATATAACAGCAGACCATACATTTCACGACTAACATTATTGATATTTCTAAATGGATCATTGTCAGAGGAGACAAATTTGAACTTTGTAGAAAATTTCAAAAATTTTGGGGTGACATCATTATTTAATGATACTAGAATTATGTCAAAAAATTTCTGCATAGAAGGCCAAATTTTTTGTTATGGGATGAAGAAATAACCAAGGATATTGAATGCAATGAATCACACCTACATTCACCATAAAAATTGTTGTGATAATCACTATGAATGAAATAAATTCTTCTCTTTATATATATCAAATAATCAACAATAGATAATTTACCTCAACAGTTTTACAAGACCTATGGTATCCAACTCCACTAGATTGACCACTATAGAAAATGAACTATTCCTAAAACTATTGTGTGAGTATTAAACTATTATAAATTAGCTACTTAACTGTATCACTAGAATTCATACTTGATGGGTTTGAGGTGTTTTTTTATGAATGGCATTGAAAAATCATTCCTTATAGAATACTTAATCTATATCAAGATATTACATTTTCTGGCCCCCATTTCCTTATAAATATACACCCCATCAGTATTTTTAAATTCAAACAATTCTCTCAAGAACAAATAATATCTTATCCAATTTATCATGATGGAATTAGTTTGTGTATGGGGTTCCTTCACATGAATTTCTTAATTTCCCACAACAAGGAATGTTCCAATGAGGGTGTTGACAAAGATTTATCTTAATATAATTAAATATCTTAAATTAATCATATAAATTTTTAGGTATTTTCACCATCAAGCCATTATCTATATCCCATGAATTAGTGCAAGCATCCCTATTTCCTAGATGGGTTGCATTTTTCTAAAAACTGCATCAGTTCAGTTATTATAAAATCATGCTAGAGTTATTATAAACATACCTATGTTATATGCATACAACATCTTATATGGATAATTCATTGATCTCATATATAAATTCAGTTCATGTCTGGCATAATTAGTATTAGTAAATCCATTATTTCATGATTCCTCTTCCATGTAATAATTTTCAATCATTATTCTACCCTTCCAATATTTTGGTAGAAGTGATAAACTCTTGAAGGTGGGGGGGGAAATGAGTTCCCAATAAATATTTTATTTGTATAAAAATTTAAAAACTAAATCTATAATTTAATAACAACACAAAATTAATTAAAACATTATAAAAATATAAATTTTATTTTCAAAATACTTTATCAGAACCAAGAATACTAATAAGTTAAAATAAAATTTAATTACTTTTACTTTTGATATTGAGTTACATAATAAAATACATAATGTAAAAAAAAATTTATAAAACTATCAAATTAATTTTATTTATGGGTTAATATAAGAAAATTGATTTTTAATATATCTAAAAAATGTAAAAAACACACAACTTAATTTAAAAAATGGGTTAGATATCAATACAATACTTAATCATTCCACATGGAAATCACCTACATCCATGTATTTTATTAATGGATAAACTGATCCACAACCTAGATTAATTTTTATAAAGAAAATTTCATAGGCCTTTCAAGGAACATATCTTCTAAGATAGTTTTATATGAGATTATAAAGAAACCATGCAACACATGAACTCTTCCCTAGTTATTCAAGGGAATAAAAATAATGGATTTTAGAGAATATTGACTATTATCTATTTTATAATAGTGTCTTTTCTAGTGTATAGTCCTTGAATTTTTATTAGAAGGATATTAAAAGAGTTTCTCATAAAATTCGTGAAAAAATGTCGTCATAAAGTCTCCACTATAGCATAGGTTCTAGAATAAGAATACTATGTTATTCACTATGTGTAATCAATTGTTTGTATATATCCATTTTTTCTCTACATGATCAAATATTTCTCTGCAAATGATATTCATTAAAATTTACTATTGGAGAATAATAATTCTTTATTAAAATTAAAGAAACTCCATTTGATGATTCAAAACTAGCCATTGGAGATTTAAAACACTAAAATAACATGTTAGAAATAAGAAGATATATTTTCTAAATGTATGTTTCGTTGATCTCATGTAAAATTGAGATGATCATCTAATGAGACAAGGTAAAATGGTTCATTTATCTCTTCATGTGGTCACTACATTAAAAGATACCATTAGTATGTTACATTATGAAAAATTTCACATATAATGGAATGGTAACATGATTTTTTCCTAAAGTAGGTAGTTTAATTAATGACATAAGGTTTGAAGTAGGTATACCATCATCTCACGATTCAAAGAATATACATGCACTAAGGTCAGTATCTATGTACGAAAAGGTGAATATTCAATGTGCGTTCAGATCATGATATATTAAAATTTTATTCATATGATTCCCAATAAGTTATTTTTTCATCTGATAAGGTGAATTATAACATGAGGTAAGGAGATATAGTCACATGACCATCATAAGGTAAGGTGACCTGATGAAAAATGGGCAAAAATATTTTTCAAAACAATTTACATTCAATTATTTTATAACAATAACATGAAAAAATATATTAACAAGATAAATATTAATTGGGGAAATTAAAATTAGGAGGTGTTTTTATAGGATAAAAATCTTCCACATTTTTATGATAAAAAATTATAAAATATTAAATTAAAATGAATTGAATGCATTAAGTTTATATTTAAAAAGGATTGAAATAATTTGGTAACATGTTAATGAAATAATGAAAATTGATTCTAATGAATTCAATTATTGATTTCAATTTATCACATTAATATCCCTTTTGAGATTATAAAAAATAAGGAATAAGATAAAAAAAGATGAGAATAAAAGAGATGGTGGAATTAATACATAAAATATAGTACAAAAAGGGTTCAAATAAATTAAAATAATTTGATACCAAAAATTATATTTTGAAATGGATTGTAGTTCATATATTATTTATGTTGGAAGGATTGGATCCTTTCCTTTTGATGTAAATGTAGGAGAATAATTAGTTTCAGGAGAATATGTGTAATAATGGGCTCTAATAATAGGACACATAAAAATAGGTTTAATTTGTTGAGAGGATTGGTAAATAGTTAATAAAAAAGGATTAATGTTAGAGGAGGTAGTATCCTGATAAAAATTTCTTGCTAAAGGTTCTAAAACATATTTTTAATTGTTATAATGATATGGTTTTGTCAATCTGGTGATCACCCTGAAAACCTGTGATCTATTCTCTAATTCTTTAAGGAAATAATCTAAATTTGAAATGAAAACTTCCAAAACAAATTTCATGGATCTATGCTTTTCAAAATGTGACTTGGAATATAGATTATAATTGGGGATATTCAAATCAAAATAAAGGTTTCTAAACAGACCTTTCTTATAAATATATGTGAATATCTAGCAAATATTATATTAAAATGTCCCTCTTGATTATTTCTCTATATTGACTTGATTGTTGGACATCCTAAAAAACTAAATATTGGTTCATGGATAAAATAGTTTGAAATCAATCATTCACAACATCATGAGTCTTTGTAAACTATTAAAAAAACCATCAATTAATCTCAAATTAACTATTTGATATTGTCTTCCTCAAAAGCTGATTAAACATGTGGAGTGTAATACAATGGAGAAGTATGAAACATATAATCCATGATCGTTTGGTGGAATTGAATAATCATGTTATATAGATCATCTAGAGGGGAACCATCCCAATCTCTTGAATATGAAATATCATTTGAAATCATATCTATTAGAAAATTAAATCCATGCAGAAGATAAATTATTACCAAAATTACTAATTTGGAAATATCACCTTTCATCAATTCTAGAAATTAAAACTAAAGATTATCATATACATGTTTGAGTATCTATAATATATCTAATTAAAAAAAAATTATTTAATCATTAGTTTCATATGAAGAAGATTGAATGGTGGGTTATGGAGCAGAGGGATATGGATCATTAATATGGTTTCTACAATCTAATTCATCAATATACTCAATCGCAATGTCTCTCATAGTTTTACCCCCAATTATTTAAAAAAATCAATTTCATAATTATCAGAATCTTCAATAATGTACTCATGAACAACAAGCTCAAAAGTTTCAATTCATTATATAATGTTAAACTCATTAATCATATATCTTTCTAATGTTTTTTCAATATATAGAATGGTCAGTTTACTATTCCATTTGGGTTCTCTGTTTTATAGAGTTAAGAAAAATCATTAACAATAAAACGATGTTTCATTCTGATAAAATTGGATTTTTTATCACAAAAATAATAAATCCATTTAAAAAAAATATATCTTTAAAATCATGCACAAAAATTATCCAGACATGAATCCCATCTAGAAATTTCATATGTAGTACTCTTCTATATGACTTTGGGGAATTGAAGTATAAGAATGGTGAGCTCAAATCCCAGTATGGGGTAGTATACAACGAAGGATGTCATTGGATAAAAACTCAACATATAATATGTTTGTAATATGTAATAATAATAAAATTACATATTATTAATAACATGATCATGTGTTATAACCATGCATAATATAAATTTTTAAATAATCAAATGGAAAATAATAAATTATTTTATGACGATGTAATGCATATTGTTTTACATCATAAACCTAACATCTGGTCCACAATCCAACAAACCATACATAAATAGGTAATGGTTACACCAAATACCCAATCTAGTTTATATCATGAATCATAATGATGCATCAAGGTCCTATATAATTCTGATCCCTACATTTTACTCATTAATTAACATGCATTCATTTTATGAAGGAATGAATAAAAAATATATTACACAATAATATTCCTCAGTTTTAAATAGACATAGATATTGACATAACAAGGAATTTTTTTTAATTATTTTCCCTTGTTTATAAATAGAATAAAAATCTTAGAAAGAACCATTCTTAAAGAAACTATATATAGTAATGGGTATAAGGCATAGTCAATACTATAAAACATCATAATGAAATAGTGGAAGAGATATTTAATATATCAATTAAATTTAACAATATGTATATGGAGAACATAACACTTTTAAAATATCTAGGTATGAACTCTAAATTCATATGATCATTCATTGGGTAATAAATGAAACATAACCACAATTGTGGTATATACTTTATATTATGAGGAAAAAAATGAACAAAAAGTTTGAATATAATTTTTATAAATCATTTTTAACACAGTCGGGAAAAACAAATTTACATGGTATATAAAAACTGAATTTCAAAGGGGTGGAAGGATAAAATTGAATCACATATTGCTAAAATAATTTTAAATATTTAATCTAAGAAAATAAATGAATTTAATGAAAATAAATGATGAGAGGAAGATAAAGATATATATTAGTAGAATAATATAAATTAATTTTATATTTTTAAACATTAATCTTAATATTTAAATGAAAACATCACAAACAAATGGTAATATATATTTATTTAGAATAAAATCAACACATAGAGAGGAATACTCAATAGGATGAATTGTTGTAAAATAAGGGATAAGTTTCTCACAAGGTAATTACATAAAAAAAGATATTTTATTCACATTTTGGTAAATATGGTAAAAATCAAATTAGGAATAATATATTAAAATATTCATTTAAAAAAATGGCAATGAAATTAAAGTGAGATAAAAAAATTTCTTATGAATTCGTAATAATATATAAAATATAATTTTTTAAAATATGATATATTATATGGGAATTTGAGAAAAATATTCTCAACCATAAATAAGTGATATGATATAGTCTACATAGAAGATAATGTTTGGTTAAATTTTGAAAAAAAATATAGACGATTGACCAAAAAAACTTTAAACTGAAAAATATAAATAGGAAATAAAATATAATTCCAAAATAGGGTATAAAAAAACAACATATAAGGTTAAAGGTTAGTATAAAAGGTTATACATCAATGAAAGTAAATTATATTAACAAAAACCATGGCGACATAGTTAATATATGAATAAAAGGAAAATGAATTGGGAGAGATTAAATGAAAGTGAAAAACCAAATAAGAAGAAATTTTCTAAGATATTATTAATCAATAAGGGAGTATTTATACTATAGAATTATAAATTGGTTCAAAATAAGATGCATGTATCCAGGAAGTAAAATTGAGACTATAAACCCTTTCCTCAAGACCCAAATCACTTTTTAATTAAATCTACTTGAATACCTAAATAAATATAATTAAATAATTTATTATTATCTTTTCAAATTTATATTTCATTAATGTATATGCAGTTATTATAATATTTCATTCATTTATGGTATAGATTTTCCCCCCAATTGCCACATGGGGTTAATCTGTCAATTCCTACAAAACTTATTTGGTACATTGGATGCGTTCAAAGTATGTTTTAAAAAGATTCATCATATCCAGAGTTATATATATATATATATATTAATTTTCATTATTGTAAAAACAAAATTTCAACAAGTTATTGACAATAGATTAAAATTTATAAAAAAGTTTTGTTTTTCATGTTTTAGGCGGTTAACAAATAATAACAATTTATATTTAATATTATTTATAGAATGAATAATTTAAAATTAAAAAATATTAATAATTAAAATATTATATTATTTATTCATTATATATAATTTTAAAACCACCCATATATGGTGGTGATTCATAATGAAATATGTCTGTCATAGAGGTAACAGTCAGACTCTGACACCGATAATATTTTCATTTTCAAATAAATAAGAATAAGGTAGATAATAGATATTAATACAAAAAAAAATTCGGAATAATAATTATAATTATGTCAGTATATAATAATTTATATAAAAAAATGGACAAATTTGAAGCAGAAAGAATTTTGAAAGGGCATGGTTAAAAAAAATTACCTCTTACTTTGATATCACCCTTTATACCACTCCTTAATAATTCATTTATTGGTTTTTTCCTAAAAAAAATAGGTAGTACAATGGAAGTATGTCATTGGAGGTTTTTTGGAATATTTTTATCAAGATACGAGGCTTTCAGTGTTGGGAAACATTGGCCGGGCAAGGTGTCCCTTTATAGGTGATAAGGGTTATAGTTTTTGTAAAATTAATTTCTTAAATTTGAAAAATATTTCATATTCAAGGAAATTGGATCCAAAATTGATAATTAAATAGTTAAAGGTGATTTGAAATCTATAAATCATACATCCACCATTTTATAGTTTATTTTTATTACTTTTTGAGAATTTACCTCTTGATTTGATATTTTTCAATTATTATATCCTTACCTATAGGGATTAATTTCTTTAACTTCATATCATATTTTTGTGGTAGAAATAAAATTTGACATATTAGCTAATTTATAAATTATTATTCAAATTCCTAAATCAAGTTTAGAGTATTTAATTTATAAAATTTTTAAAATTTAATTTCAACAAAACAACACATAATGCATAATTTTTTTTAAAAAAAAATTAATTTTTAAGAATATCATAAATTCATTATAATTTTTTTTGTATTAAAAATCATAAAATGAGTGTTAATATGTCTATATACATACTATTAATATATTTAACTGAATAAATTATTCAAAAGTGATGAATTTATTTAATTAATATAAATATACATAATATATATAAATATATAATCTTTAATAAATCTATCATTTTAGCACTAAATGATTTTGATCACTTCTCATTAATTATATATTTTATATTAAATTTTCATCAAATAATTTATATTATGGAACATTAATTTATTATTATTTTTAAATAATAATACTGATTAAAACTAAATAATTCATTAAAAATATCATTTTTTTACCGAAGGTGTTACACTTATTGTAATTTTATTAATGATATTTATATTTATTCCTTTGATGTTTTAATTATTATGTCACATTGAAAAACATATAAATTTTATTTCATTTTTTATTTTTGAAATAATCTATTAAAATAATTATTTTTTAGGGGAAAATAGTAATGAAAATCATACGATGTGTTATCCTACCCCCTAAAATAAATTACATAATCAAAAATTAAATTTCTACCATAGATGAAATTAAGTAAGGGTTTTCATAATATTGTTATGACTCATGATATTATAATGAATTAAAATATTTAATAATGGTATGTATTGAGATTTTGAATCATCCAATTAATATCCCCAAGGAATGCCAAACTAGGTTCATAGTTCGACCCTCTTACAAGGTATTGTTTAAAGATTAGATTAACACACAATAATCCTTTTAGTTTTTACTTGACGATGGTGAATCAAATCCAAATCCTTTAGAAAAATCAAGTTTTTATAAAATAATTTCACATATATGAACCCAAAATATCATTACTTTACCAAAAGTTTCAGTGTTTTCTGATATTTTGATTTATCCTTAGGGTTTATAATATTTAATTTTAAGTCCCCAAGAATGTATATACAATTATGAGTGGATCTAATTAGTTTTAGGTTTTTTTATAATTTCTATCTTATAAAATTATATTTTGAAACTTTTTAAACATTCTATCCTCTCCACCTTATTTCTCTACCTTAATCTTATTAAAAAATAATGAAATCATTTCATGAAACAAATTTGTTTTTTTGGATTAGTCATAATGTGGGTACATATTATTTTCCATGCCAACTCTTATTGATCCATAGATATCTACAATATAATGTATTTGAATTGAAATGTTATAAATCCCATCAATAAAATTCTCTCTTGATAGGAAATATTAATGATTCACATTATTTTGAATAATTTAGTTTCCTTGTGAGACAAATATTATTAGAACCTTGAAATCTTCTCACTATTCACTGGGAATGGAATAATTTTTCCTTCAATTTATTTACCAAAATGTATACATTCATCCTCTCAAATATATTTTCTTAGAGAGGATAGACAATTCTTCTCAGTATAATTATTTCTATAATGAATAATCTTCTTTGAACCTTCTGGTTTTATTAATAATGTGGATATTCCTTACATTTAGTGTTACTCTACTTAGAAAACTAAAAAACCGCATTACTCATCTCTATGGGACTTAGATATTCATATAAATATAGACTAAATGAATAAATTTAATACTAGATGAACTGTAATAATTTATATAAGGGTTAGATGAATTATTTTATGACATATTAAATTAACTCCCCCTTCGGGACTTGTTTTGGTGTAAAATAAAATTCCCTTCTATCTCATTATCATAGAAATTCATGAGCATAAATGAAATAGTGAATGAGAAAAAAATATTTTTTCACCCAAACTGGGATATGTAAAATGAAAATTCATAAGAAATTTTTATATATACCAAATCCACTAAAGAGAACTAATATTACAAGGTTTCGAGTAAACTCACTATCCCACCTAATATACAACCAATAAAAATTTGAAATATTACTGATCTCTTAACTAAAGTATTCTAACTATTCATTCAAAATATTATTCATTTGATCAATTTAATAAAAAAATTACATTCCATTTGGTTCATCATATTGTTCTAAATTCATCCACTTGATGAGTACCCCATTACCATAAATTTTTTGAAAAATACTTCATAATCATATAAAATTATCTATTGTGAATCCCTATATTAATGCTCATTAAAATATCAAATTATTCATGACTATTTTTACACCATTGTGAACCTTTCACATTCATGAAGCTTATATATATTCACAAAAAATCTATGATTTTATAAAAAAATCATCCTTATAGTAATTAATTCCCATATAGAACCATCATGAAAAGAAATTGTTCATGGACTTCATTCAGTAATTCGGATCATTTTGATTTGTGTTAACACTTCTTATCTCCAATTTTGGGTGTGTTTGGGGTGGGGGGGGGGGGTTGTCCACCTATTTATAGAAATTTTATCACATTCCTAAAATAGTCAATATCATCACTACCTATTCATGAAAATATTAATTCATGCTTTTGAAAAAATATTTCATTGTGAAACATTATGGAAATATTCTATTTTCAAAAAATATTAAATCATGTATCATAACATCTTTTTTTCATTTGAGGCTCCACTATATTTAGTGAATCATTATTCCATGAATTTATAGACCTTCACAACACCAAAATATTTCTAATTCTCTACATTTGTAGTATATTTATAAGGCATCCCTAAAAATACAACATTTAAAGAATCCATAACACTTTCTTGAAGCATTATCAAAATAACGAGTCACAAATACCTCTAGAAATCCACAACTGACCTTGTCAAATGACTTTACCAGCTTAAAAAATCAACCTAAAATCACCAAAAAGTAACTAATATGGATTTTCCCTATTGTTTCCACTTTTTTATTTGTAAAAAACAATACATTTTTTGATAACACTTTAAATCTTCTATAATTTTTTTTTGACTACACGTAATGCTATTTTTTATTCTACCAAAACAACCTCCTCTTAACTCCATAAACAATCAATGATTTAGTTAACTCACACATTATGCCCACATGATCTGTGATCAACTTGAGAAACAGAGTAGTATGAAAATTTCATCAATCAATGACTTCATTCCCGTAAAAAGTAAATTATGTCATCCCAAACCCCATTTTTCAGGATATATAAGCTTTGATCGAACATATTTATCATCATCTAGTTGAAAACACCCCCTATTTTGATTCCCCCTATCAGCTTCTCCCCCATTTTCAATTATCCCAAATCCTCCTTTAGGGATTCAATATGAAAAAGATCACATAACATCACATATAAAAAAAACTCTATATCATAGGGAGAGGGGGTCCCATATCCACACATGATAAAGTGTGGGAGTCGACTAAACTCCAAGGGAAAGTTCACTCCATTTAAATGCTTCTATGTTTATAGAATTCATTAGTATATATACAAATCATTATTCTACATGCAAATAATCCAAATTCACAAGTAAATTTTCCAAGAAATACATAATAAAATGATACTCAATTTCAATATGGTGCATCTATAAGTGGTTGAATATATATTTTCAAGTATTTATAGAGAATTAATTATCACAAGAATATTTTGATCAGAGAATATTTTCTAACTCCCATATCTTTAACTGGGTTCTTAATCAAAAATAACAACGTAATGGCATGATTGGCCATAATATTATCAACTTCTATGGTTCTCAACAAATCTAAATCATGTTTCATATTTATCTATGAAATAAAAAATCTATCAATAATGAATGCCCCAAATGTTGTTGATTTTATCACCTATTGAACTATCCCATTCTGCATCAATGTATAGTAATAACTCTTGATGGGATTTGTCCTTATATATAAATACGAAACTCACCATTCGCTTGATATCCCAATTTTTTTATTGATTATTAGTGGTATTATTTTTGATTTCATTGATACCTAACATCTTGGAACGTGGAAAAAACAATATCAGGTTTTGTTTCTATTAATTACAACAAAATAATAATGATCTTCCTATATTCTATGACATTAGATACTTCTCATTGATCATCTCATAATAGTTCTATGGGGGATACCACTAGATATTTTAATTAATTGGAATTATACATTCCAAATATTCTCAGAACATCCTTGAAATATTTGTACTATTATGTAATTCTTACATTTCTACCTTGAGTAACCTATAAAATCCAGGGAAAATTATTTCACAAATCATTAACACTTAAAAATCATTTTTTATGGATTATGTGGTCTTTGGTTTATTTTTCTTAATTTCATCCCCCAAATATAATGTTGAACACATACACAAATACTATCATCCATTGACTATAGTAATTGTTGATATATATATTTTAATCAACTCCACTGTGTTTAAAATTGGTCTTCCTCAAATATTGATCAAGTCTTGTATACAATCATATTTGTTACTACTTTATTCCATATAATGCCTTTATTAGATAAGAAATATTTTTGTCAACTTCACGGGATAGAAAAATGTCTAGATATTGATGTACAATACTTATTCTAAAACACTTTTAGAAAATGATGGCTTGATATCCATATTGAAAAAATTGAATTTAGTTTTAACTACCATACCAAAAATAGGATAATAGTATCACACATTGAAAAAGGTGAAATTTTTTCATCAACATCAATTCCACTAATCTTGGATTATCCATTTCACACTAGTCATGATTTTATTTGAATTACTAATCCATATTTGTTTAATTTGTTCTTGAAGAGCCATTTGGCCATCATTGTATTCCTATTTACCATCTTCAAAATAATATATCATGTTTTTATTATTTCAATGTGGTCATATACATCATTAATAGGCTAGAACAAATTTTTATCTATAGAATCTTCTTAGAAAAACAATTGAACTAACTAAGATAAAAATAATGATTTATATAGATAATTTATTCTCCATATTTGAATAGTAACTCTCTAATCACTTTGGATATTACTATTTTTAATTTATTCATTTCTCCTCAGCTTCTGTTGAGAGATAGGTCTAATATTGTCCTTCTCATTATTAGTATCTCTTATGAATAATCATTTTATTATTTTACAACCTCTTTGTTACAAAACTCTTCATTATAGTTAATAGGTAATTTTCTACTATGTTTTTGAATATTATTTTGTTTTTCTACAATATTGATATCACTACATTCCACCACATTTCCTAGTATCCTATTGAAGAATTTATACCCTCTTCTTTATACCGAGTATCCCAGTAATATAACCTCATCTCCATGAGACTCAAAAATTTTGTGATTCACTTTATGGAGAATAAACCACTTAAATCCAATGATTTGATAATATTTTAGTGTTGGATTATTTTAATTCCATAGTACATACTAATTTTTTTCTTCATTAGGACACAATAGATCCCCATGGGATATAAAAACTAATGTTTGTACGTCTTCCTTCAAAAAATTATCTACAAGGCCCTTTTCTATAATAATTTTTATAACCATGTTTTTATGATCTGATTTCTCTTATAAACTACTCCATTTTGTTGTGGAGTTATCACTAAAAATTCTTGGTGCCTTATCCCATGTTTTTTGAGATATTACCCCACTTGGTTTTTTGAAAATTCCATATCATTATTAGTTTCAATTTTTATAATCTTCTATCCAATCCTTCTTTTAGACTGCATATAATATTATATTATGAAACATAAAACCTTATTCATGTGGAAATTTAAAAGTATCCATTCCATACAATTGAAATAAACCATTAAAATAAATAAAAACCTTTCCTTGTGATTTTTTCTCAGTGAGATAGGTGCACACACATCTCTATGAAACAATTCAGAAAATATGCTTGTATTTTGTGCTTTTACCTTGTATTTATTTCTCATAATATTCCCTTATTGATATGAATTGTACATGAAAGTATGATCACATGATATCTGTAAAGACCTGGAAATTCTGTGTAATTTTTTTTAAATACATGGGATTTTTAAGAGTCTGTGGAAATTGACTGTGCATGAATCTGAGTCCCAGGGTGCCTAGAATAAATTTCTGAAATTTTGTTCGGGTACGTTCAGTAAATGTACAAGTGGGTTTTTATAACTTTTTAACCGGTGCTTGGAATTGAATTCTTATGACACCGTTGAACTCGTAGTGCTGATATTTGATTAAGAATACTTTCACCTCGATGACAGATAGTCAGAAATAAAAGTTAGTTTTTGGGATTTTAGTGAAAGAATTAAATAAAAATAAGGATGTGTAAACTTTACTTTTACTAGTTGGTTAAAACCTTCATGTGGAGGTTGTAGGTGAGGACCAACACACTTAAACCTCCCATTAGAGGTTATGGAGGTGGGACCCACCTGAGGTCTAAACCTCCTCTTATTGTTTATTGTGGTGGGGACCACCCAGGGTTAAACCCCTTTGAAACTCCCCTTTAATGGGGATAAACCCTCTACCTTCCATTAAGTGTAAGGGGTCCTCTTCAACTCCCCTAACAGTTAATGTGCCAAATACTTCACATTTAATTAATCCAACCATTTTTAATTTAGTGCCCACAATTAAATAATAGATTAACTTAATCCATTATTTTGGGTTGGCATTTGTCTTTTGCTGGAGCTTGGGAGAAAGGACAGAGCTTAGGGATAAAAGCTCTCGCCAATGATGAACGAAGAAAGCGTTCTTCCAAAGAAGAACGATAGCGTGGAGCATCTCCAAATTTCATCCTCGGAACCCCCTTCGACGTGGGATGTATTTTACTGATCTTCCCTCCTCATCGTCGTCAACGAACCGACACACGAGCTTGGATTGGAAGTGCGTGGTGGACGCAACGAACGACGAAAACACCATCTTCTTCCCCGCGACTCTGTCAAAAAAAAAACAAACAAAGTTAGGGGTTTAAACTTTATTAATTGTTGCACATTATTCATTTTACTTCTAGGATTGAGAATCTAAGATACATGCTATCACTCTAACATGGAGGGTGTGAGCTGAATGAACATGGCACAACCCCTCCACCTGACTTTTTGGATTTTGACGCTAATCACAACATGAGTCCATGTTGATCAATTTTCAACAAAAATGATTGAAAATCAAAGTCGACATCCCGAGGAGAGTGCGGATACTTCCAGAACCAGAATTGGTCCACCAGAACTTGTCCGGTGACCTGTGGAAAGTTAGGCGGAGGATGGAACCGATGAACGTCCCTGCGTGGACGGTGGCGGCGCAACTACGCCGCTAGAGGAGGAGCCCACGACCGATGAGACGCAGCAGATGGTGCAAGGCCAGGTGCAAAGAAAACCGGAGGATCGAGCCGCCGGGTTTCCGGGGAAGGCGCGGTGCAACCGAGCCACATGGTGGAGAAAAAGGGGGTCACGACCTTGGCCGTGACAATGGAGGACGGGCCGTCGGCTCTGCTGGGCGACAGAGGAGGTGTGGCACAACTGTGTTGCACGGGAGGCAGCTGGCCACTCGGACAGTTGGGAGGATCCAGACCCATCCTGTGGGTCCCTCATGACACAGACCGGTGCCATGTGGTGCCGGTTTTGCAATCCCCCAACCGGCTAAGCCGTTCGAGAATCCAGGGGGCGTGACCTCCCCCTGGAGGCGGCTAGGGCGGACTCCATGGGTCGCCAGCCACGTGGCTCACGTGGGCCGGACCCAGCGCAGTCTAGGCCACCCCCACGGGCTAGGTCGGACTCATGGACTAGGTCATACCCCAGTTCAGATCTGGGTCGGGCCGGGTCGGTCTGACTGGCCCGGACATGACTCGGACCCGTATGAACTATTTCCACTCTTTTTCCAGTAATTTGAGCTACCTGCGTCTGATTGATGAACCGTATTCGGTGATGGAAACCTTGGAAGGAAAAGGTTCTTTTGTTATAACCCATGTGAGGTTTTTACACAGTTGGTGTATGGCCGGGTTGGATCGAATGTAAATCCAACCGAGCCCTCAGAACGGAAATGCCAATAACTCTCTGACCGAGCGTCCAATTGATGCACCATCTGTCGCGTTGGGTTTCTTTTGGAAATAGGGATATTATGGATACATAAACTTTGGAATTTGTGTTAGTTGATGTATATACGCTTGGCTTGAGGAGCGTACCCTCCTGGAATCAAGTATGCTTTGTGCGGAACCTTGTGGCTGGCTGCGCTCTGACTACTGTTCCTAGATACATTGTGGGTTCGAAAGCTCTGACTACTATTTATGGATCTTATGTGGTTTAGAAAACTCTATCTACTGTTCTCGGATCTTGTGTGGGTTCGATAGCTCTGTCTACTGTTCCTGGATCCTGTGTGGGTTTGACCGCTCTGATACTATTCCTAGATCCTACGTGGGTTCAATAGTTCTGATTTCTATTCCTGGAACATGTGTGGGTTCAACAGAATAGATGATTTAGTGGCTACATCTAATCATCTCTAACTCTCTACAAAAGTTGAATACCTATGTGATCTGAGTCAGTAACATTTGTTTTTTCCTCATGATTAAGATAGATTATTTGATAACTTAGGTATTTGTATGGGCATATATCTAAGTGGGGTTATCTGTTGATTTCATATTTGATGTTTATCCTTGTTGGTTATTGTGAGACTATGAGGGTATCAAGGTACCTACTGAGTATCATTATACTCAACTCTGCACGGGCTATGCTTGCACCTCATTGTGTTTGATGCAGACGACGGACAGTGCTGACCGAGGTTGAGGGTACCAGGGCTGGACGGTACCCGGAGGTGGACCACACGGTGTGACGGTACACGTAGGAGACGGAAAAATATGCAGTTCAGTGGAGGATATCTATACGTACCCTTTAGGTAGGATTTCCCAGTGGACGATCCAGGTGATATTTTCCCTTTTTCCAGTTTCTTGTACTTTATAGTTGGTCTTGTATTTCCGGGCCCCTTTTACTTCTCAACACTCTTGTGTTATACAGTTTTACTTAGTGTTTTGCTTCCATCTTGTACTCTTTTTTTTTTGAATTTTCAGGTTATAAAAGCAATGCCTTCCTAGTTTTATGGATTTATGCCTTTGATGCTAGTCGCCAGCCCCTGACCTATGGAAGGCGGGCTTGGGGTAGTCACAGTATGGGCCCCCGGGGGATGGGTCGTGAAAATATCTCATAGAGATCTTCTATTGAAACACATTTAACTAGATCATACATAGATTTTTTCCATATATGGACAAGTAGTTTTTGACAGAACTTATTTTATTCATTTGATAGAAATCACATATCTTCTTCTACCCTCACAAGTTAGACATTCAAATTTTTTTATTTTCCCTATAAAACAACTATACCTTATTTTCCCATGATGACACACAAATATATGGAAAAGCTTATTGTGTGACCTAAGTCATATAATTGAATCACATAAAATGTTTTTAAGGAGACCTTTGACAACCAAGATATCAGAATGTCTCATATCTTTTCCCCAAAATATGTCATTTCATGTGTTCATAATTTTTAGGCCTCCGTCATTTCAAAATTTGAAAACAATATCATTTTCCTATTTTATTTCCATAACAAGATCATTATTTCCCCTCACATAGGATGTGCATCCACTATAAAGGATCCATAAGCTAGTATGGCTTGATTCTATATGTGAAATCTATTCAACCACTATCTGATTAGATATATTATTTTTTATTCACATCATTAGAATCACACATGTTATGGAATTATATTCTTGATAACCCTTAGAGCATGATGGAACAAATTTATCATGTATAAATACCAATAATTTTTTCATTTTCAACCAATTCAATGATTCATTGGGTTGATTCTTATGAAAAAATTGGGCCTACATTAGTACATTTCTCTACAATGTTGATGATGAATATTTGAACAAGTGCCCCAATCCTCCCCACTAGAAATACTAATCATCAAAATCATTATTGGAATATTGAACTCTATGTTTACAATATTATTTCTAATATTATATTCATAAAAATTTGTATGTGGAACATTCATTTAGAAATAAACCACATTTACCCAACAATAAAACATGACATGAGGTGAATTATAGTGTTTCATTTCTATAGGAATCGATGCTACGTGGGTTCTATGAAACCTATGAGTCAAATTTTTATCAAAATAAATTTTCAATATCAGAGTGTGATCTTGTATTCAGATATCAATCATTTCAGCTTTAGTTTACAATCAAGACCCACACAAGCATTTTAATTTGGATATGAGTGTTGGTTATTTCTGGACCTCTATTCTCCATATCCATCATTCGATTCAACCATATGATCTTTTTTTATGATATCATACTAGGTGTCAAGATTATCTCCTAATCCTATAATAAAAATTGATGGAAAAAATCCTCATAATGTTCATCAATACGTTTGATTTTATATTTTAATATATTTTATTCAAATGATCTATTACACTTTTAAATTATTAAACATTGAGCATGTAATCAATGACCTATTTAATGTTTTTTTTGTATTCCAGACATAAAACATTTAGTTTCTACCATATGAAAATATATCTTTTATTCCTACTAATGTATATAGAGTTTGGAATCAGTGACCGCTCTGTTGAATTTATACTTTTTTCTTCCCCAAACATATAATTCCTCATGAGGGGATTCTAATTTATCTGGGATATTATCTTTTCCATTAAATTATCCTTAAACATTATCTATTTCCTTCCTCTATTAAGATTTACCTAAAATTCCAATGATAGCATTTTCTTAATGATCAAATCAGTCCTCTATATCTTCTTCCTCCTATTCATTAGAACAATAATTCTATTTTGAAGGAATGTTCTTCTTCTTAAATAATTTTTTTGAAAAACATTTTATGAAATTCATATATATTTAATACATGCTCATTGGAATTTCAACATCATCCTCATCATAATCCATGAATTTCTTAGGGAACCTTACTTCAAGATGTCCAATATTTCTATATTGAATGCATGGTAGGGGAAATTTCCCCTTGCACATTCCTTTTCTTATTCCTAAAATTTGCTAAATGAATGATATCACCTTTTAAGCCTATTCTTCTTCCTATACATTATATATCGTGAGTTTATTTATGGATTTGGATTCCACTACTTTGTATATCCCGTTTTCCACAGCCTCATTATCATCATTTCTCATCTCGCACGCAACAAGAGTAATTTTTAAACACCCAATAATAAGATATTTCATATCTTTTTACTCAGGTACATAGAATTATGGATTAAATTTATTTGTTAGTATTCTTAGGATGTTCTTGATGATCATTACATCATTGAGGATCTCTCAGAGACTACAAATATCTTTAACAACAACATTCACCTAGTCAATGAATGAATCTAGAAACTCATTTGTTTATAGTTTCATGTCCCTATATTTCTTCCACTAAACCTATAAAGTTTCATATCATAATTTTTAATCACCTTCATAGATATTTACTAGCTTTCCCCATATTGAATGAATTGACATACATGATATCTTCTTCATGTAGATTGTGATATACAATGCTCCTCCTAAAAAATTAATTATTTTTAAATCAGTATCAAATTAATAGAAGTCAGGCTATAATAAAACTACACTATCCACTTAAGAAGAATCATCATACAACACTGCTATAAAAAATTATATAGTAAATGAGCAGAAGTAAATCTAAAACTAATTATTCTGCAGTTGAAATTTTTTCCATCAAATACCCGAATCCATTTATGATTAACAACCACAATTGAAACCAGTGATATAGAAACATAGAATTTACCTGGTACAATGAATACAATTTTTAATAAAGTAGGTAAAATAACCTAATGGGGTGGTGGTGAATGTGACTAATTAAAATAATTGTTCCTTTGGGTCATTTATAATCATTAAACAAAACAGTCTTCTCTCCCATTATTATAGAAATGACTGATCTAAAATGAAAGCATTCACAAGATAAAAAATATACTCATTTCACACAAATTGGTCTATATACAAGGATAACACATTTTAAAGGTGACTATTTTAAAAATACACTAAACAACACTGCTACTATAAGGTTTGAAGTGGAATCAATGTCCCTCCTGGTTTCATGAATCCCCATCTCAACATTAGCAACACTATAAAATTATTCGTGAAACATCTCAGAACATCACGAAACATATCCATTTTAAATGCTCTAAAAAATTTATTATCCATTCTATGATTTTGTGAAACCTTATTAAATTAAGAAACTACTGTTCTATTAAATCTAATGAATTATGAAATTTTTCACAAAATACCATCTGGAATTTAGATCCATCCATTTTTCATTGAGGCATACCATCTCCAGATATGGGGGTATCTTATTATTTATAGTCATTTCATCCCCATCACGATATTATAAAATTCAGCAATGACTTTTCACAAAACTATTCATTCTTTTTCATGAAACATCATAGAAAATTTCCATTCATGAGATTTTCTGAAATCATGTAATTTACCACCTTTCCTATTCAAATATCATCTATCCATCATCAAACATTATTTCATGAATTTACAAACATTGGATACATTATAAAATAAAAAATTACCTGACATTGAAATTTTTTCATAATAAATCCTAGAAAATTTATCTTTCATGAATCCTTTAAAACATATATATTTTGAAAAAATTATATTATGTTTGATAGTGTGTGTGATACATATTACCAATCAATGAAGAAAATATAAAACCTTGATAAATTATGATATATTTAAATTTAAATAAATTCAATCACTTCAATTTATTGAATTAAACAAATTACATATTTTAGCTGTCATTACAAGCAACACTCGTTTTAACTTGAGTAACAAGCAACACCAAGTTTAGTTTTTATTACATGAAACATCGATTTTAAAGATAATGTGAAATATTTTTTTAAGTATTGTAATTTAATATAATAGTAATCACATTTCCATTAGAATAATGAGTATTAATTTTAATAAATAAATTTTGAAAATTATGGTTATATCTTGATTAGATATGTAGTAATAATCTTTTAAATGTGAAAGAAATTTTTTCTAAAAAATCGTATTAATATAAAAGGTGGTTTAATCACGCTATATGAAAATAAATTAAAATTAATTTTAACCTATTTAAGAAAATTAGTTTAATAAAAAGTTTCAACATTTTTTAAATCGGCATATCAAAATTATTTTAGAATAAAGTTTTTGGATTATTTTGAAATGTCTATGTTTTTGATGAATAGTGAAACAATATTGAATTTTAACTGAGAGTTTTATTTTCATTTAAATAATTTCTATTATCAAATTATATTTAGAATTTTTTTAAAGGAAAATTTGTTCAAATTTACATCTATTAATTTAATTTAGGTAACTACTATAATTTAAATAATGAGTTTTTATAATAAAAAACTTTCTAACCATTTGAACAATTTTTATTAAAAAACCCACCTTTTTAACGCATATATGGGATAAATTTGATGTTTACATTTTCCACTTATGTGAATTTATCCCAAAAAAATTGATTCCACCTTTAGAGTCAAAATAATTTATAATTTGTAAAAAATTCAAATTAATCCTTGACAAAAATGAATAGTGAAAATATTAAAAATTAATTTCCATAGTTAAGGTATAGGTGGATTTATTGAAGTCTTAACCTCGGAAGATAATCATTTAAAATGGACAAAAAACTATTAAAAAAAATTCAAGAAATATTTCCGTATTATATATTATAGGTATTATAAATACAAAATTTGGAGGCTTTTGATATTATAAAAATGTTTGAATGATTTAATATTTTAAAAAAATTACATGTATGCCACTAACCTCACTTATGATAGGCCAGACTCTCTCATCTCTTCCTAAGACTTTCAAACCTCTTTGTTTTTTCCATGAAAAACACAAATCACATCCTAACTTACTTACCTCATCCTAGAGGCCTTCTATTTTTTATAAATAAAAACAAGGAATGATTTTTGTGAAACCCTAATGTGGATACCTAAAGAAAAGGTAACATTATTCAATGAGATTTTTTTATTTCTTTTAATACAAGAACTTAATAAATATTTATTAAACCATAATGACATAATAAACTCAATTTAGTACATATACTATGATGTTTTCATTTAAATGTTATGACCTAAAACCTTCCCTTATTCATTCATGTTGGTTACAAAATCAACATTCATGTGTACAGTGGACGACTGTCTCGAGAACCGATGTCATTCTTTCTTTACATTACCATATTTAACAGTTTAGTATGATGATTGATATAAATTATAAATATGATGTTAAAAATATATATATAAATATGGATTCATTATATAACATTTAATTTTTTACTTTTCATTCCATAGGTCATATGGTAACATCTGTCTTGTGTTTTTCGGACTTCCTCCTTAAGAAGTGATGTGATTCCTCTTTCTTAAATGTATTACACGAAAGCTATTAAGAATAATTTTAATTAATATATATAAAATAATTTAAATATTTATCAATTTATAATTATTATATATCATTTTATTTATAATATTTCTCTAACTTAAGGATGATAACATCATTCGTGTACATGTGGACCGCGATATTCATGAAGCAATGTGGCTATTTTATCATCACCACACAACATGGATGATTTATATAAGTATATAATTTTTTTCATTAATTATATTATTATAATTATGGAATTATAAAATATTAATTACCCCTTTTCCATAATTTTTATTTGAAAATGAAAATGTTACCCAAGCGTACATATGTTCTACCATTTCCAGGATCGTAACTTACTTCATTTCTAAAAAAATCCTTCATGATTGGGCTTGAAAGTATAATTAATTTCAAAATTTGATAATAATGGCATGATTATTTTTATGGTGATAATATAAGTATATAATATTGAAAATATCATGACCGTTCATGAGAAAATACACACGGTAAAACTAGGGGATTAACACCCAAAACAATAAAATTATGGAATGGAAACTAACAAATGGGTGATAATATGTAATGAAATAAAAATATATGATATTTTAAATATTAATATTGTTTTTATAAGTTAATAACATGTTTAAAACCACTTCATATGTGGTTAAAGAATGTTCATCAAAAAGGAAGTGTAAGGAAAGGGTTATGATAGATTTCCTAGCCAATGAGGTGTCCATGAATGATGTGTCTGTAGTTGCAATTCATGAACTGAAACTGTGTTCTTAAAAAATTGGAATGTTTTCTAACAGGATTAGTATGTAATATTTCATTCATTTTCAACCTATTAATCATCACATATTAATCATAAGGATGTCATGTATCTATGTTGAGAGGGTTTAGGTTTCTGATCAGCAGGTCACTGTTAACACTGTCTCGGATAAGATGGCTTGTCTCTTCTCATTCATTTATGACAAATGTGATGCTAGGATAATGGAAAATAATTGGAGAGACCTAATCTCCTTAAATATAGATTAATCCTCCTAGATTGTGGGGGTTATTTCAACACTATAGCTAGTTTATCAGAGAAAAAGGGTGGGGGGCTCTACCCACAAAGGGATAGGGTGGCCTTTTCTTCCTTTGGTTATAATAAGGGACTGGTGGACTTGGGTTTTTTTTAGGGATAAATATGCATGTTGAAATAACCATATAGGGACACTCCACACATGTTTTAGGCTATATTTCTTCTTTTCTAACTTGCATGCCATCTCAACCTTCCTCGACCCTGAGTTTAGTCATCTGCTTCGGGCAGTGTCAGACCACTCACCCCTCCTTATCAACCTAAAAGATAGGAACAATGGGGGGGGGGAGAATCAATTATTCTTATTCAATAGGTGGACCATTAATTCCTATTAACACGAATCAGTGCAGGAGTCATGGGGAAGGGAATCATAGGGATTCTTCTGGACTTTTTATCACAATTAAATTTGGCAGATCAAAAAAAGACCACTTGGTTTGGGCTAATTACATTCTTCAGCTCACCCAACCTGGAGGTAATAAAGGTTGACATTGATTGTGTAGAGGTCAGTTGGGAGGATACATGGAATAAGGATACCTATTCTTCTCTGGAATCCTTGAACATTCAATATAATTATATGCTTCTTGAATATGAAAGGAGCCTCCGTGAGCAATCTAGAACCTTATAACATAAGGAAGGGGACCACAACCCTTTATATTTCTAGTCTTTCTTGAATTATAAATGGTGGACCGGTGTTACCAATATATTCTTGGATGAAAACCCTCTCTAGTGATATTAATATAATTGGTGTTATGATTGTATCTCATTTCAAATCCCTTTTACATAATCCTAATCGTCACAAGTAGGATGGATACCCAAGTGACGATGATGATATCTCCAGGTCTATTACAGAAGTGGTGGATTTTCATGTTAGTGATTTCAGTAGTGGATTATTGGATGAGAGGGGGGGAATTAAATCCCTTAATCAAATATGTTATCATGGTCTTTATTAATTTCTAGGGTATTTTTTTGTCAACCACTAGAATGTTATCATGAAAGATAGGCCATTGCCTCGGGATGCTAGTGCCACCACTATAGTTTAAATTACCAATGTGAAAGACCCCTAATATATCAAAAAATTTAGACCCATTAGTATGTGAAACATCCCACATAGATTTGTAGCTTCCATCATCAACAAAATGACTTCTCTTTATGTCTAGAATTGGGTCTCAAATTAGCAACCCACGTTTATCAAATGCAGGTCCATTCAAGGAGAGATGGGTATTGCCCAAGAGATGATTGAAGATATTGGAAAGAATTTTTTTGGATCCAATATAATTAGTAATGTGGATATAGAGAAGTCATATGACCACCTCAAATGGAATTTTATTCTTATGGTGATTAGGCGCATGGGGTTCTCAGAGAAGATTATTGACTTTATCTTTGACTACTATAGCTCGCCTTGGTTCTCTATTCTATTAAAGGGTATGAAATTTGTCTTTATCAAATCTGTGATGGGTCTATGTCAAGGCTAACTCCTATCCCCTACCATCTTCATCATGGCTCAAGATGTTCGTAATAAGATAATTTCTTACAAGGTGCAACGAGGCTTCATTCATCCCTACCACTATCGTGATAACTTTAGTGGGATTTACCACCTTATTTTTTTTAATGATATGGTCTTATTAATTAATAAATGAAGTTAATAAATTATAGGTTTTAGTAACACCATTGAAACCTAATTAAAATTTAGTGGCGAAATCATCATCAAAGAAAAAAGTTGTGTGTTTTCCCCCTTCAAGCTCATACAAGTGATGATAAAACGTAAAGTCCATTATTTTCATTCATAAGTGTAATTTTCCAAAGGATTATTTGTGGGATCCGCTAGCCCACTGGTAGTGTTTTTATTATATATTTCTTGCATATGATTGAAAAAAATCAAAACCCGTATTCTGAACTGGAAAAACTGCATCTTATCATTGGGGGGAGAATTAGTCTGATCAATAAAGTCCTATCCTTGATACCTATGCACGTCCTCTTGGTGTTAAATTCCCCCAAATCCATTATCAAGGATATTGAAAATTTATTATGTCCATTCATTTGGGATGCTCATAGGGAGGGAAGATTTCATTGGGCCTTTTGGAGTAATTAGCTATACTAGGGGAAAATGGTGGTATCAATGTTCGGAATGTCAGTGAGGATATAATTTTTTGCAAGGAAAATTGGTGTGGGATGTCATAAAATATTATTATATTTGGATTATGTTAATCACTAGGATGTATGGTAACAATCTGAGTAACACAAGGGGCTACTCTACTTCCTTATGTCGCTCCCTCCTTTTCCATTTATAGGTGCTTCAAAGTCAGTCTTGGTGGATTTTGGGGTATGGGGAGATTAATTTTTGGGAATGAAATTGGGTGGGTGAGGTGTTGGGTTTTCTTGGTTATCCTACACTTAGGATTTAGATCACCCTAGATAGCCTATACCCTCTTTTATTCATGCGATCCATAACACTTCCTAGAAAAAGGTGTTTAACGACATTCATTTGGAGGATGTTGTGGATGAATGCAAGTGAATGGGATCTATGTCTAGCCTCTCCTTAGCTATAGCCTACATGAACTCATCTCATGCACTCTAGAAGATTTATTACTGGGGTAGTATCCTTTCGCACAAAGAGATCCCAAGGAAGATGAGTTTTCTGATCTGGATAATCTTGAATCATCCAATCCCCACTAATATGGTGGTGAATCAAAATGGGGTACACATGGATTTCAGCTTCTCTTGTTGCACAATGCATGAGAAGGAATATATTTTTCACCTCTTCTCTCATAGTAAGTGGGATCCCACAGTGTGGGTGTGATTGGAACTTTCATTAATGTTGCGATACTTTTGGGTCCCTTTAATGATTTTCACTCCATTCTGCAATTTTTGTTCAGTGGGATTGGTATTAACAAGCAAGAGGAGGTTTCCAAAAATATCCTATTGGACGATGGATATTGGTGCTTATACGAGGTTATAAATAATGTTCTTCATAATAGCCCTCTCTCATCTGGTACTACATTGGTGGTGAGGAACAAATGTCTCATTGTTGATCTTGCTCGAATTATGAAAATTTGGGACATGGCTCCCTCTCTTAGAGGCTTCATGACTAGGGAAATATCTATTCCTCCATGCTCCATGGTGTAGGGGCATTGGGTGAGATGGAATACTCACCTCATTTTTCTAAATATTAATGTTGATGGATCATGTAGTCAAGGGAGTGTAAAGGGGGTGGTGTTGTGCGTAATCTAGATGTTTGAGTGATCTTTTCCATCATCATCTTTCATGGGATTTTTGGATCTCTCGGAGTGGAAGCTAATGAAATTTACTAGGTCCTTTACTTATATCACTCAAAACAATATCCTTTAGTGCTTTCGGGATGGATTCTAAGACTATATGTAGCTATCTCAAAGGCCTTTCTTCTAGGATAAGGCACATCACCTACAAGAACCGCAAATGAACGTCTCTCATCTTCAACGGGATTGAGGTGCTTCATACATGACATGAAGGAAACTGAGTGGCCAATTTCCTAGCTTCCAAGTATTCCATATATTGTACATTACATGAGATATCATGCATTGGATACCTTACCCTATAGGATTTTAGCATTATCATTTGTGATTCTCTCACCCTCAACTTTTATAGGCCCCCTGGACTGTGCTCCTTGCATGTTTGTTTGTTCCACCTATTTTTAATAAAATTATTTTATATGGTATGTTTTGATCTTTACAATAGATTTTCCAAAATCTCATTCAAATCAAGATTTTCTATACTTGAATTTTATTTTAAGGAAATTATTTGATACCCTTTTATTAGAAACTAATAGATGATAATACTAATTGATTGTATTTTAATTTTCATATGTTTGAATTTCTATAAACACTAATTTTATTACATTTCATATATTTAACATCATTTCTAATCACATGTGTAATTCTTGTTTAATGTCAAAATTTGGACCCAATCAATCATCTATTTTTTGGAAAAATCAAAATTCATTATTTTATTTTTATATTTTGGTATATTATTTAAAACTTTTTTATAAAATTTTATCTTTTCGGATCCATTGATGATTCATAAGGGTATATGATGTTTTTTGGAATGAACATAGAAATTTTTGGACAAAGTATAATAGGGACTAAGCCCATCACGTAAAAGTAGGGCCCCTATTCAAACACCAATGAATCTAAAATTTTAACTTTAAAAATAGAAAATTTTGGGAATCATTTATTTGAACTGTGTCTAGATCAAATATTGATGATTTCCTGATGATCGATTTGATCAAAATGAATATTTAATTTATGGCCACATCTTAACACTCATAATGTCATCCCACTATTTTAAGTATAATTCCAAAAGGATTACATAATTAATATGAATTTTTTACATATATTATATTAGAAAATGAAGAAGATATTTCTATTCAACAAAAATAAAATATTTTTCCACATACAATGACATATGTTCACGAAAGAGGGGGGATGAATCTGGTCTTTTTTTCATGGTAAATTTTTAAACATCTAATTTCTTTTATTCTAACCCACCCTTTGAATCTTCTATTAAATGGAGACACAATTTATTATTTGATGTTTAGCCTAAGGATCATAATATTCCTGTATAATGAGCTGGTGGTGAAGGGATTTAGGTACCCATGTTTTTTAATTCAACTGTTCTGTCATGTATCATTTTGTAATTGCACGTTACATTTTTATCATGTAGGTTTTTTGTTCACCTTAATTTTTTTTAAAAATATCTTCTTAATATTTGACCGCATTGTCGTGACACGTCAAATTGATTATGTTTTTAAGGATGATTTATAGTTTAGGGCAGACCCTAGGTCATCTCTCAAGGAGTGTTGGTGGATTATAGTGTGTATTTTTAATAAAGATTATTAAAAGAGGGGGGTGATTTTGAAAACAGTTTTAAGAAAATAACTTAACATTAAGAGTTCAATAGTTGATAGAATAAGGTTGAGGATTAAGAATAATGAGATAAGGAGATCACTTCAATTTCATTACACATCTTGGATAGTTTATTGTTCTGAAAATTTCATATGGTTTTGTTTAATTCTTTGGTTGAGGGTTCTCAAGATCTTGATTCCCCTTTTGCCTCTCTAAACGTTGCACACAGTACCAACCCTTGACACAACAATCATGTTGTCAAGGTTTGGACTTCAAGAATAGATTAAAGGCTATCAAATCATACTAATATCTTTTGTATGAGTGAGAGAAAGAGGATCCTTGTGTTTCCCAATCGGAACAACTCAAGTTTCCCACTTGAAATTTCAATCCAATCAGTGTTGAAATGAAAAGAGGTTCACTTAATTAAATCTAAAAATGAACTCAAAGGAGAAACATGTCTAGATAAAACATAAGTGAAATAATTCACACACAAATTACACAAAACCAGTAGAGAATAATTTTCCAACACTCCCTCCCAAGTATGTGTAGCTCCATCGAAATGATCGCCCACCATTTAGCTCGTCATCGAGAGGAGGAGAAGGCTCGAGTGGAACTCCATCTTCATCCTTGGTTCGCCTGTGAGGATAGGGGCCTCCAGAACTTCAAGTATGAGGAGAGAACTCCTTTGGGTCTCCAAAATACCATAGATTTTCCTCCTGGTAAAACTTCCAAATGAGGAGCCCAAGGTTCCATTTTATAGGGAAATGGGAAGGTGGTTTTGAGCACACATAATTATTGATACCACTTGTCATAGGCGTTTAGACCTCCAGATAGCATTATATCGATTTTTATAAAATAAAAAAGTTTTAGACCCACCTCTTGGTTGTCTCCACCGAATTTTTGGCTCACTATGGACAAATATAGCCTGAGATATGGACATATCACATCACAACACTTTTGAATTCGTGCAGATTTGGTGTTCTGGACAGATCAGGTTGGCAAGGCCATCAGATGGCTGAATCAGTCTTGGGTTTCTTTATATGAAATTTATACCAATGAAGTTTCATACCAGTCCACAAAACTTCAGCCCAATTGGATGCACGATTGACTATCATTGTGCAGATAAACCCAATGATGTGCTTGGATCCTGCGCAGTTTGGCCCATTTTTCTTGGACATCATCATGGGCCCTCCAAATCACCTTCACCTTCAATGAATTTTTCAAGACAAGTAACATTGTCATTTTTAATATTAATAAACACAAAATAAAGGATTAAAATATGTAATTCAATTTGTTATTGTTTTTTTAATTTACAATACAAAATCAGTTTAATACAATGGTGTAAGGGTGAAAATGACATAGTGAATCATGGGACGATCACACCCCCACACCTAAACATTTGCACTCCTGGGAAAAGTAACATATCCAAATAATATGATTCATGTATATATATATATATATATTCAAAACATCATAAAAATTTAACATTTGAGGAAATTTAAATTCACTAAAGTAATGTGATCAATGCACGAACCACACCAAGGAGTTTTTGCTAGTGGAAATGGAAAAAGATGTCTCATAAATAATATCATAATAAAATTCAAAGAGATTCATGAAACCAACATGATAAAGGAATTAAAAATTCAACCATTCCACTAAATCTCTATGTGTGTGTCTGAAAACCATTCCATGCTATTCTTTCTACTTTCTATTAAATAAATATTGGTTAGTTTAACATTATTCCACTTTAAATGATTTTTTACCAAACCTGTCCTACATCCTTTGCAATCATATTTCAAGACCCACTCACTTAAGAATTCCCAAAAGTCAAACCATAAGCTCCTGACCTAGATATCCCCATATATTTCACATTTCATCACTCCTCTCATTTATTATATTATTTTTTTGAAGTTGCATTTGTAAAAAATATCACACTCATCTCTAAAAACTTTTTTGATATCCTAATGACACTAATTACAATAGTTATAACAATATAAAAGGTTGAGGAGGAGTGGTTTTTGACCTGCCCAAGACACAATTTTTTTTGAGGGCATACAATAGTCGAACATTAGGTAACACACTTAGGTCAATCTGGTACATTAATGAAACAGATCGGATAAGGAACGAACTAATGACAATATCATTTAAAGATGAAAAATATTAACCTAACATATTCTTACCTTATATTAAGTAAGAAATATTCATACTTCGTGGTTTGGGTGAAAAAATGTATGGAGATATTAGTGACACAGTTTTCCCAAAACTACTCACAGAAGGGGCATCAATAATCTCAAATGTTTCATAGTGATACAACCATTTATATCATTGATAGAAAACCAATTCACTAAAAATCACCCCCTGATGTTAAATTCATACAGAAACTCTTTTTCACAATTCTTTATAGTATTTTTACTTTCCCCACTTTATGGTCACCAAATCATGGAACTTTGAAATTTTTGATGGGGAAAAAATGAAAATACCATAAAGAAGGCGAAAAAGAGAAGAAATAAGAAAGACAATGGAAAACCTAATGAACTCAACAAGATAGGAAAAAGTGAAAATACCATAAAGAAGGCGAAAAAGAGAAAATGATGAAAATTCGTATCTAATCTAGGAATGTACCCATCCCCCCACACCTAGAATGTGTAGTGTCCTCACTGTAAGAAAGGAGGGTATGGAATGGAAGGATAAAACCTGTTGATTTTTATTTATAGATTGCTTCTTGAACATGGAGTTACTCCCTTGGGGACTCCGGAATGGATTCATGGAAGTGCTTCAGCCGCTGCCCATTGACAGTGAATGTTTTCTTGGTTTCTTTATTTTGAACATGGACAACACTAAAGGGAGAGATGTTAGTAACAGTGTATGGTCCAAACCAGTAGGAAGGAAGCTTACCAGGATGCATCTTTAGCCTTTCATTATAAAGGAGGACTTTATGCACAATATGGAACTGATGATGTTGGATAATACGATCACAGGCAACCTTGGTTCTGTCCTTATAAATCCTGGAGTTTTCATATGCATCTCTTCTCATTTCCTCTAGTCCTGAATCTGAAAATTCCTTTGAGCAGCTACACCAGAATGATTATAATTGCATTATTTGATGGCCTAGTAGGCCCGGTGCTCAATCTCAACAGGGAGGTGACAACTACTTCCAAACACAAGATGATAGGGTGACATTCCAATGGGAGTTTTGAAAGTAGTATAGTAGGCCGATAATGAATCATCAAGTCGAAGACTCCAATCTTTTCTATTGGTTTGAACCATTTTTTCAAGAATTTTTTTTACCTCTCTATTTGAAACCTCAGCTTGACCATTGGTCTGTGGATGATATGCAGTAGAAACTTGATGACCGACCCCATACCTACGTAAAAGTGATTGCATTGCTCGGTTGCAGAAATGAGAACCCTGGTCACTGGTGATGAACCTAGGTAAGCCGAACCTACAGAAGATTTTGGTTCTCAAAAATTCTACAACTACCTTAGAATCATCAGTCCTTGTAGCTCGTGCCTCTACCCATTTTGAATCATAATCAACTGCTAGAAGAATGTACAAGTTTCTAAAGGAATTGGGAAATGACCCCATAAATTCAATACCCCAAACATCAAAAATGTCTTGAAAGAAAAATGGTTGTTGTGGAATTTAATTTTTTTAGAGACATTCCCCATTCTTTGACAACGAGTACATGATTTGAAAAAATCACGGGCATCCCGAAAAAGTGTTGGCCAAAAGAGACTAGAATCAAGAACCTTGCGAGCAGTCTGTTGGGGACCAAAGTGGACCACACAAGCAAGAGTGTGGAATAATATAAGGATGGACTGAAACTCACTATCAGGAACACAATGCCTAAGGAATTGATCACTACAGGTGGCCAAAGGTAGGGGTCATGACAAATATACCAACGAGACTCATGTTTTAGACGACTGGCTTGGTTTTTGTTGAAATCAATAGGAATGTAAGATGCTACCAAATAATTTACAATTTCATCATACCAAGGAATAAAATCTTGCACTCGGTACAGTTTATCATCAGCAAACATTTAATTTATTGGAATACAGGGGTATGAGTCAATGTCTGAGGATGGTTGAATTCTACTGATATGGTCAGCCACCAAATTCTCTTCTTTTTTTATCTCTAATTTCTAGATTGAATTCTTGAAGGAGGATAATCCAACGAATGAGACGTGGTTTGGCTTCCGGTTTCTTAAGGAGGTACCGAAGGGCTACATGGTCTGAGAACACAATGTCTTTGAACCCCAAAAGGTATGACCTAAATTTGTCTAAGGAAAAAATGGCAAGGAATTATTTTTCAGTTGTGGTGTAGTTTGCTTGGGCAGGGTCCAAAGTATGTGAGGCATAGGCTATGACATGTGGAGCTCGGTCGCCCCTTTGTGAAAAAACTTCCCCAACATCATAGTTAGAGGCGTCACACATGAGCTCAAATGGTGAATCCCACTGAGGAGGTTGGATTACTGGGGGTGAGGTGAGACTCAATTTTAACTTATTAAAAGCTTCCTCACATTCTTTATCAAAAAAACTTCTTTTTATTTTTGGAGTAATCGAGAGAGGGGGAGTGAAATTTTACTAAAGTCACGAATGAAACGATGATAAAATCCAGCATGACCTAGGAAAGATCGCATATCCCATATATTTTTGGGGAATGGAAGGGAATAAATGACATCAACTTTTGATTTATCTACTTGGATACCATCACCAGAAATGACATGCCCCAAAACAATACCTTGTCTCACCACGAAATGGAATTTCTCATAATTTAATACAAGATTATTTTCAATACAGTGATATAGGAATGAACCAAGACTACTCAAACATTCATCAATGAAGAAAACTCATAAAGGTGATCGGGGAAAGAAAAGTTGTTTTTTTAGAGGTTGGGGTACATCAAATGAATTAACAGAGAGAGAGAGGACTGTTCTTCTGAGGGGTGGTTCATGGCATCAAGGATGTTGAAATGGACTATGTCACCACCAAATTCCATAGATAATGTACCATTGTGAAAATTAATTATGGTTTTGGAGGTTTTCAAGAAAGGTATCCCCAATATAATCGAGGCATGTCCATTCATCCTATCATCCTCCATTTTAAGCACATAAAAGTCGGCAGGAAAAATTAAATTCTGGACCCTCACAAGAACATCCTCTTACACACCAGAGGGGTGTGTAGTACTCCGGTTAGCTAGTTGAACAATAATTCCAATGGGCTTCAGTTCCCCGACCTGAAATGTAGAGTAAATAGAGTGAGGAAACAAATTAATAGAGGCACCTATATCAAGAATAACATTAGAAAAGGAATACTCCCCTGTGGTGCATGGAATTGAGAATGTTCCAGGATCATTGCATTTGGTGGGAAGTGATGGATCTTTCAATGCTGAAACATTCCTCCCCAAACTCACATTTTCATCTCCATGAAGTCGCCTTTAGTGTGTACACATCTCCTTTAGAAACTTGGTGTACCGTGGAATTTGCTTCACAACATCAATCAATGGGATGTTAACCTACACTTTCTTGAAAATATCCAATATTTCCTTATCAAGATCAGTTTCCTTTGGTTTTCTTGGTTGGGTGGACCTTTGAGGAAATGGAATAGGAATGGTTGGGCTAGGTGACTCATCAATGTACAAACTCTTTCCTTTGGAAGGGATTCTCTCAAGACAAGGTTCATCAACATTTGGAACAATTTTAATGGTTGGGATGGAGGTTTCCTCAGGAGGGGATGACTCTAATGGAGGATTCATCTTACTTTCTAGTTGTTTTCCACTCCTAAGGGTGATGAAACTAACATTTCCTTTATCCCTAGGGATAACTATTGGTTGAGAGAGAAGTTTACCTGACCCATGAATTTGAATTTCACCCACCTAGTTAGCTAGTTGGCCTAATTGGGTTTTGAGGTCTTTTATGGCTTCCTGATCAGTTTGTTGAAATTGGATATTTTTTGCAGCCATTTGTTTCATCATATCTTCTTGTCTAGCCTCAGGTTTTTGAGGGGTTTTTTGGAAAGGTCTTTGGGGTGGTTGAGGGTTTCTAGGTGGTGGTGGTTGATGACTACTCTACCCCGGTTGGTTATATTGTTATTGAGGTTGGTTTGAATACCCCCCTTGCCTATAGGATTGGTTCACTTTCCACCCAAGGTTGGATGGATAGTAAGGTTCTTTCATAAAGGTTTGGTTATAGGGACGGCCTGGAAATATGGCCTCACAAATCTCAGATATTTCCCTCAATTGAGGACATTGGTCAGAGTAGTGGGTGTCAGAAGAACATATACCACAATGGATAGGAGGAGGAGATTGGGACATCCATTGGGAAAGAGCAAGTTGTCAATGAAGGGTACTTACCTCTTCGAACTTTGTGTCCACCTTCCTCTCAAATTCAGTACTTTGTACCTCATGAACACCTTGAATGGGTATGCTAGACCTTGTACCGAATTGTCTAGTGTTTTGTGCCATGTTCTAGATTAAGGTTCTTGCAGCAATTGGGGTCTTATCTACCATCGCACCACCTGCAACAACATCAATAATATTTCTATCAATAGGGATTAAACCTTCATAAAAATATTGTATTAAAAGTTGGTCACTTATTTGGTAGTGTGGGAAACTTTAACATAATCTTTTAAAGCGTTCGCAATATTCATGAAGTGGTTCCCCTTGAGATTGTATTATCCTACAAATTTCTTTCCTTATTGTTGTAGTTCGAGAGGATGGGAAATACTTTTCAAGAAAAAGGCGTTTCATGTCCGCCCAACCTCTTATTGGGGAATTAACATAATATAACCAATCTTTCGTAGTTTCTTCTAAAGAAAATGGGAATGCTCTAAGCTTTACTTGTTCCTCATCCACATTAGCAGGTTTTAATGTTGAACAAACAATATGAAATTCTTTTAAGTGCTTGTGTGGATCCTCTCCAAGAAGTTCATGGAATCTTGGTAATAGATGAATTAAGCCAGATTTTAGTTCAAAATTGGGTGCCTTGCCTTGTAATTGAATTTATGGGGGGTGAATATCAACATTAGGTGAGGTTAGTTCTTTTAGTGTTCGATTTTTTTCATCCATTTTATTCACGTTATTTTCAGTTTTTAGGTGGGTTCTCGTAGAAGAAGAAGAAGGATCAAGATGAGTGTTAATGTTTTGTGTGTCCTCCTTCAAAGTGTTGTCTTGTGTGTCTCGGTGTCGTTGACGTAGGGTACTCTCCTGTTCGGGTTCAAAAGGTTGTAAGTATCCTGGAGTAGAACGCTTCATGCACCAAACCTACACAACGATTATATCAGAACACAAATATATAGGTAAATTTATAATATATAACAAATAAATATTCAAAAAATTTACAAATGTTTTTAAAAAAACACGTACTAAAAATCAAAGTGATCCCTGGAAACGGTGCCAAAATTTGACCACATTTTCATGACACGTCAAATTGATTATATTTTTAAGGTTTATTTATAGTTTAGGGCAGACCCTAGGTTTTCTCTCAAGGAGCGTTGGTGGCTTATAGTGTGTATTTTTAATAAAGATTACTAAAAGAGGGGGGTGGTTTTGAAAATAGTTTTAAGAAAATAACTTAACATAAAGAGTTCAATAGTTGATTGAATAAGGTGGATGATTAAGAATTATCAGATAAGGATATCACTTCAAGTTCATTACACATATTGGATAGTTCATTGTTCTGAAAATTTCACATGGTTTTGTTTAATTTTTTGGTTGAGGGTTGTTAAGATCTTGATTCTCCTATTTCCTCTCTAAACGTTGAACAAAGTACCAACCCTTGACACAAAAATTGTGTTGTCAAGGTTTGGACTTCAAGAATAGATTAATGGCTACCAAAGCATACTAATATCTTTTTTATGAGTGAGATAAATAGGATCCTTGTGTTTCCCAATCGGAACAACTCAAGTTTTCCACTTGAAATTTCAACCCAATCGGTGTTGAAATGAAAAGAGGTTCACTTAATTAAATCCAAAAATAAACTCAGAGGAGAAAAATGTTTAGATAAAACATAATTGAAATAATTCACACACAAATTACACAAAACCAGTAGAGAATCAAGTTCCGAAACTCCCTCCCAAGTATGTGTAGCTCCCTCGAAATGATCATCCACCGTTTAGCTCGCCATCGAGAGGAGGAGAAGGCTCGGGTGGAACTCCCTCTTCATCCTTGGTTACCCAATGAGGATAGGGGCCTCCAGAACTTCAAGTATGAGTAGAGACCTCCTTTGGGTCTCCAAAATACTAGAGTTTTTCCTCCTGGTCTAACTTACAAAGGAGAATCCCAAGGTTCCATTTTATAGGGAAATTGGAAGGTGGTTTTGAGAACACAGAATTATTGAAACCACTTTTCACAGCTGTTTAGTCCTCTAGATAGCATTATCTAGATTTGTATAAAATAAAAAAGTTGAATCCCCACCTCTTGTATGTCTCAAACAAAAGTTTGGCTCACTTTGGACATCTATAGCCCAATATATGGACAGATCACAGCACACCACTTTTGAATCCATGCAGATTTGGTGTGTTGGACAGATTAGGTCGGAAAGGCCAACATATGGATGAATCAATCTTGTGTTTATTCATATGAAACGTATAAAAATGAGTTTCAGACCATCCCAAAAAATGTCATCCCAATTTTATGCACGTTAAATTAGTAGTGTGCGGATTAACCCACTGATGTGCTTGGATCCTGCGCAGTTTGGCCCATTTATCTTGGACATCATCATGGGCCCTCCAAATCACTTTCACCTTCAATGAAATTTTAAAGACAAGTAACATTGGACTTTTTAATATCAATAAACACAAAATAATGGATTAAAATATTTAATTCAATTTTTAATTATTTTTTTAAATTACAATACAAATTCAGTTTAATACAATGGTGTAAGGGTGAAAATGACACAGTGAATCGTGGGACGATCAATATTCTCTTATTTTATTTTTTCAATATTATGTTTATATGATTGAATTAAGGTGTGAAATTTTCCACACAAACACTAGTGAATTACTTCACACAATATTGGAGTGATCCTTATTTCGCTATTTTGCTTCTTTAATTCCACCCTCATGAGTCTACTACCTACTTCCATTAATACAATAGAATCAATTAAGGTATAAAAATATAGTGTTTTGATCAAAGTTAGTAACAAAGGGTATTTATTGGATGTTATATCTCAATTAAATAATTCTGAACTAATTATATTATTTGAGTTTTTCATTTAATAATTTTCTTTCTTCCTCATCTTTATTCAATTTGGTCTCCAAAATTTTCATTTTCTAATTAGATCATTAAACATGGAGTGATCATTAAAATGACCCTAAAGGTTTATAGTTTATTAGAATATGTCTTTAAAGCTTTTAAACAATTATGTAATTAGGTTATATTGATTTCATTTAACGAATTCATCTTGAGTTAATGAAATTGAAAAAATTGGGAACAAAATTCATCAAATCCACCCCATGAGATAACCTTGGGTGAATTTTTTTTTTAAATTTAATCAAATTAATTAATAAATAATCATTAGTAATACAATAAATTTAAATCAATTTTATCCACTAAAAACTTATTTCACTACAATAGAATGTGAGTTTCATTAGGTTACTTGTTAGGTCCATATGAATTTAATAAGCCATGTTGTGCTAGATGTGACCGCTTCCACCATAAAACATGGGTAAATTTAGGAACAACCAATTTTTTTGCTGTTTCAGGGGACCCAAGTATGTTTTCATAGACACACACATTAGTCTATCCCTAATTTCTCTATTCCCAACATACTTTCTCTTATGTTTTCTACTTTATGTTTCTGTGTGTCCAAAGAATCCCAAAACCAAATTTCAATCAAATCAAATGGGGTATATTCCCCATTAACCCTTCATAAAACAATGCTATAATCATTTAGTAAATAAATAAATAAAAAATAATTTATTGTAAAAATTATTTCCCACCAATTATAAATATATATTATCAATCATTAAACCCATTCAAAAATCCTTTTTATACCCATCATGCTTATAAAATCATTACCCGATTTTCCACCATCATATTGAAAATTCCTACCTTTAAAATTATTCAAGGGAATACATATAAATATATATTATTAACGGTTATGGATATAAAAATGGATCACGAATATGGTACTATGATGTTAATTTAATTATATATAAAGTTAATGTGTGATCAACTTTGTAAGAATTGAAGGTATGTGTTTAATCAAATTATTTTCTGATTCATTGGTTCATATTCATTCATAATTTTATATATATTTTCAACATTTTATTGATCATAACATTCCTCTATTTTCTATTTTATATTCATTAATTTTCTTCTAAATTTTTTTTCATAAAAAATAACTTAATTGTTAAAAATCAGTCCAAATTTAATGTTTAAATTTGGAAAGAATAACTCGTATTTATAAATTAGGATTATTTCATCAATTTATATGTTTTCATTTATACCTATGTTATAATATATATTTTGGAAAAACAATTCAATATTATTTTATAAAATTATAAAAATTCATTTTCCCCTTTTTTAAAAGAATATTTAATACTATTTTTCTTATGTGTTTTTAAAAGAAATGATATTTGAAAATATATTTTGAAATTAAATTTTATATCATGTCAAAATAAAACATTTTTTCATTGGATAATTTTTTTAGAAAATATATTTATTTTTAGATTAAATTATTTTTAAGTCTATATATTAAAGTTTTTTAAAGTATTCCCTTTATATTCATAGAATATTTTTTAATTTAAATTATACTTTATGATTCATAAAAATGTTTAACAATTTTATATTAATTTATATTTTCAATTATATTTTTCCTCAAATGTTTATCTTTTATGAATTTTTTTATCAACCTATAATTTCTTATATATTTTAATTAAATTTGGAAATGTGATGTTTGATATTTTATTTTTCCTAATTTCATGTAACAAGATGTTTTTAAAAGGTCTAAGAAAACAATTTTTTTTCCATGAGAATATTAATAATGATTATGATTGGTTTTTAGTGGAAACCATGTGTATGGATGATGATGTTTTGGGTCCTATGACACCCTCCAATTCCTTGGTTTAGGTTTATATATATTGAAGTTATAAGACATGAAAAATGATGTTTTTTCACATAGGATTGGTTCTAATGGGTTATATCAAAAATTATTTTGTGGTCATAATTTATTTCTCCACACATGATTTAGAAAAATCAGTTTCATTATAATTGATTTCCTATGATTGGGGTAGTCATTAATTTATAAATATTTTATCAATGTATAACAAAAATATCCCTAATCATTCAATTAAACTCCATGTGTTCATAATTATGCCTTATTAAAATATTGTTTCACACTTTTATGTCCTGATCTTATGTTATGTAATTATAGAGATGCATTTTGATCCATGTAATACATTTTTGTCATCATTACTAGTTTTTTGGATATTATGTTTTTCTAATATGTTTCATTATTATGAAATTTAGTATTATGTTATATTAATAAGATATTTTTCATCATTCACATGTTCTGTATCATGATTATGATTTGATTATTTATGATATGTTTTTTTATTACAGATCAATAATGTTAGAACCATTCTTATATTCAAAATCCAATGGTTATAAAGGTGATTATATCGTGTGATATACATATATATGTTTCTTGGGACATGTTATTTTGAAAAAATGATTAACAATGTTGTAAATTATGACTTCAATACAGCTATTCTACAAGACAATAAATTTTTTAGTCATTGTTTGGTGATATTTTTATGTGATAAATTCGTTAAATTATGAGAGTAATGTATTATTTATATCAATTATATAACCAGTAATATTATTTTTTCTATTATGTTATGGTATTATTATGAATTACATTCAATGTTAATAAATTTATACCCAATTATATAGGCTGGTTGTTTGGCTACCCACTAGTGTGGAATAATATATCTTGTTATAGAAAGGTTAGGGGTTGACATTTTGTGTATCTATGAATACTTATATGGATATTATCAATCACATGTAATTTTAAACCATTCATTTATTTGTTTGGAAATTTACATATTTGGATGTGTGTGTGTGTGTGTGGATATGTATGGATCCTATTTTTAAAGAGTACCACTAATGTGTGATTTATGAGCACACATACACATATATTTGGAATTAACATATTGATTTTGTGCTGGGATTATGATTATATATATATATATATATATCCTTATAACTATGCATATAAGATGGAATAAATTTGAGATTATATTCTGAAATTTAATCCCATTAAATTACTAATTTTTAGATTCCCAATGATGGAGAACCTGTCAGGACCACAATCATTCAACGTGGTAGTTTATTCTACAGTAGGGTTCCATTGGATTATGTTATGTAAGGAAAGAAAGTATTTGGTCCCACTAAATCTACCATGGGAAGTTCCTCCCAATAGATTTTTCCTTTAGAATTTATTTTATTATTTTATTCTTGGTGTTTACTTTTATTTACACATAATTTGTAAATTTTTAAGATGTATACCCCTGGAATAAAGTTAGATTAATATTTGTGATTGATTGGACAATGAGTGTTTCAAATGAGTATCCAACTATCATATCTGATGTTCTTTGGATGATTCCCACCCTAAATAACTATGTTGTGAGAGGAATTCATGAGAACAAGCATGCTATTGTGAAATAATTATCTCTTATTACTTATAGACATAACGAATATTTAAATGGGTTATCATTTTAGAAATATATAATTTAATTAAATTAATTCTTAGTGTTATTGACATTTTATACTCATATGATAAGAGGTTATGTTTTATATAATATCATAATTTCCACTAAAAACATTTATATCAATCATTTAAAAATAAATGAATAATGTTGTCGCAACGCATCCTAAGGGTTCTACCATGCCAGAGATAATTTGATTGTAACACCCCAAACATGCCTCTAATTGGTTGGAAGATGGTAAAAATCACTAATTAGTTATTTATAATATATAGGATACATTATGTTAAGGAACCAACACCCACACACACATAGAAATCCCATCCATCAGCACCATTTCGAATGATAAAAATACAACTAATAAAAAAATTCCGGCATACATTAAAATATCACAGCAGGGTATGAAAAATGTATTGGAATGAATAAAGTTCCAAATTATATCCCACCAATGTTGTAAAAGTTTCTAAATAAATAATTAGGAGGGGACTACTATCAAATGAAATAATAGGTATGAACCAAGGTCTATCTATCACTATATGATCTACCAACTATTGGTCCTCTGAGGACTCGATTAGAATGAATGTCATCTACATAAGACATGATATATTCAGGAAAATTATATGAATGGGTGCTTATAAAATTATCCATTAGAATAACCTAAAATAAAAAAGAATAAATCATCCAAAGTGTATTCATCTCCTAATATCTATGATAAGTCAATCAGTATATGAGACACAAAAATCATAACACCCAAATATAATGATGATATACTCCAAGTCTCAAAGTGGTCACAATTGTACTTCCATGCACTTGATTATGGTAGAGACACTAAAGTAACGTGTCTGAGATAACTCACTCCATTATCTATGTGATCATTGATGGAACTCAACCTAAGAGGTTTTTCTCATAAGTCCATGAAAAATAATTTCGGTTTTGAATTTATATTTTTTTTTCATACATAGATAGGGGATCTCAATCATGTCCTCTAGGGTACATCAAATCCTACATATAATAACCCACTTTGTAGAGGATCACATTCTAGTGGATTTTGATAATGATGATTTCTAAAACCCCATAAATGGATGATAATGTAATTTTAGAGGAACCCAACCTAGGTTACATGGATTTTTTCCCAAAATCTACCTAGTACTAATATTGTATAGGGGATAAATTCATATGATCAGGATTCAATTCATCACATAACCTTATGGTGATGAACCAAGGGAGAACACCAAACTAATATTGGTCTATATAGACGAGTCGAAAGGAATCAAGAAAACATAGAGAATTGATAAATTGATCTTTTGAGGGTATATGGCATGTCCTTTATACTTTGGGGTTTTTTGTGTATCAACATCTCATAAAGCATTACTTTCTCCATATACAAGGTGTGATCTTATAAGGAACACCACATATAATAGCCAGGCCATTACTAAGTTTATGTTGCCTACCAAAATCTGTGTACTAAGGAAAGTTTCATTTTCCTTCATTTTATTCTCTTTTACACTATAATTTCCCATGTTCTTTCCCATGTCTATGTAACTAGTTGTTCTCATATACATTGTTCATGCCCTTATTCATGCATATGTATATGAACATGTACCCATTGGGTACACGCTAAGCTACCAGCCACAAATTACATAATGTGTGACACATGCAACATTGTGTGTGATATTTTAATTCTTTAATACACTTTCCATTACATTGTGTTCCAAAATGGTAAATATTCTTCCAGATTAAATATTGTGTAATTGGGATTATTTTCTAAAACTATGAACACAAGTGAATTTTAACTCATATGATTGCCTCCATCGATCCAACATCTAAAATCAACATAAACCATGGGTCTATTTCCAACAAAACCATTATATCACCAGTAGACTGATTTTAGCCATCCAATCCCCTTAGAAAATGATCAATTTTAGACAAAACCACCACTCCACTCCAAACCATTAAATGTTGGTCGTTGATCTGAATATTGACCACCCATAGACATATCTGAAAAAACACCATTCCAAAAATCTTATTCATAAATCTATGGTGATGATCCTTAAAATAAATGAATGATTTTATAATTATCTTTAACATTGTATTTTTCAAACCATAATTATAATATAATTATAATGATGAACACAAAACAAATTGTGGGGAAAAATTAAAAAATCTATAACAGGAACAAACCTCAAATATAGTTTTTCTTAGCATTAATACATTTTCATTATATTGAGGAATTAATATATAATAATCAATTGTCAGATATCATCAATCCCAAACAATATGAAGATAAATAAATACTCGAAAATCAACCATCGATCAACGATACAAACATGTAATAAAAATTGAATAAAGATAAACATGGGGTAATGAAATGGTGATTAAAAACCAAAAATAAATTATAACACCCCAAGCTTCCATGGTACTCTTATTTTGAAATAATTCAATGGATAATGTTCTATGTAACCCCTAGTTGAAGCACACCATGACTTATTAAAAAATCCATTTAAAAAGAAGTTATGAATAGTATTAACCAGATTTTGAAAATTTAAAAAATTTATTTTTCAAAATATAATTAATTTTTTAATTATTAAAATCAAAATTAGCTTAGGGTGAATGTTTTGTAATTTTATGAAAAGTTTCAATTTTTAATGAATAGTGAAAAATACTACATTTTAATTCAAAATATATTTTTTCCAAATTTAGTTAAATAGAGATTTTAAATTTTAAATTGGTATTAAAGTATTTTTGGATTAAGTTTTTATTATTTAATCCAATTTTGGTCATTGTAATTAATTTCACATTGATATTGAAAATAAACACATGTCAATATATTGATAGATTTTACTTCTTAAAACCCCACATTCTGGTTTGGACAATAGTAATTAGTTGTAAATTAATTTCTATCAATTATGTTTTTTCAATTTGGAAAAATAAATTCCATATTTTGAATCATACTTTATAAATTGTTTCAATAAGTACCTTTTATTTTTTGTCATTATTAATAGTAACTTTAGTAATTATTAATATTTACCATGGTTAAAGTGTAAATCAGGTAAATAAGGGAAAAATGATATTTTAATAATATCATACTACACTAACACATGTAATAATACAATTAGATGAAATATTTCCTTCCATGATCATTCTTATGTTGATTTTAGGAACCCATGGAGCCACTTGGGTGTGAAAAGGACATGTTATAATCATTAATTTAAAGGAAAGGGAAATATAACATAAACATTTATCTTATTACTAAAACAATTTAAATTGAGTTATATAAGTGATATTCTCAATTTTAAATAGAAATTATGAAGCTAAAAATATATTCTATATCATGTTATTTTATTTTTAATTTGTATACATTAAATAATTTAATTTTTTGGGGACATAATAATGATATAGTATTTTTCTTAGTAATGAATGAATCTAATAAATGATATTATAAATATTAAAAAAAAATGTAATTTGAAAGTTTATATTCCATCCATTAATTTTATGTATTACTATGAAATGTTATATTTTATTTAATTCATTTTATTCACAGGAATCAAGTTGTTATGAATTTCAAAAAAATAAATTACTAAATAGTGTCTAAATTGACATAAAAGAGTTTTTAAAACAAAAACTGTTTTATTAAATGTTATATGAACCATAAAAAACTATGATATTTACAAAGAACATTCATAATGTTAAAATATTAATTTATTATCCCCTAGTTATTCTCTTTAAATTTTATAGTAAATAAGTTAACCTTATGGTTTAAAAAATACAAGATGACATGGTAAGAGATAAATTATTTAACTAAGGGATAATGGTAAAAGATAAGGTTAATTTCATGAATAAAATTGTCTAAGAATAATTTTCTGAGATTATTTTGGCACATAATCATCTTTTAATCTAAATAAATAACTTTTCAACTATTATAAATTGAGTATCAATTTATAATAAATCAATATTACAATATTTTCATAAAGTTGCCCACACCTCTCTTATAAAAGGGAACATCTACTTCTATTTAATTCACACTTCCAAAGACATTTGGATTGGAAAAATCCTACCAAAATCTCCTCCCAACATCCCAAACATCATCATAAAGGCCACCATTTTCAATAAAACCATCCTATAGAGTTCTTTTGAGGATATCAAAAGGACACACCCGAAGAATAGGTAATAATTTTATCCCTTATTTCAGATTTCATTTATTCTTCTACATCCTCTTACTAAGTTGTTACCACAATAAAATAATAACTAATTGATATATAATATGTTGAGATTTTATTATGATTATGGGACAACCATATTACTCCTTTTACACATCCTATGAAAAATAATACCACCATGCGTGCGTACGTGCGGTTTACATTCTCCATGTTGCGGTGTAAAATTTTTTCATCTATACTTTATTTTGATGGGTATAAAGATGAGTAAAAATGAATTAAATAATAAATATAATATGATATTATTTCTTTAAAATTAGTATTTAATCTAATTAAAAACCCTTAATCCATTAACGAAATGATATTTTCGCTCGTGCGTAAGTACAACTTACCGTCTCCATGGTGCGAAGAGACTCATCTTCCACGTTCTCCATCAAAGAATTATTATAAAAGTATATATTATGAATAATTATGAAATATATGACATAATAATTATACTTAATATATATATATATATACATATCTGTGAGTGTGTGTGTACATATATGTCAGCCACTTATGTCCATTCAATATGATAAGAAAATGGAAACAAATTTAATGCATATGTACGGTCTACCGTCTCCATGAATGGTGTCTTCAATTTCATATATATATATTAGATATATTTACATTAGGAATATATATGAAATATAAATCATATCATAAATTTTGGATATAATTAAATCATGAACTGTGTAATATGATGAAGAATAAAAAGTCCGAACACATATGATAATCCAATAGATTATTACTCGAAATGGTGCATTTATCTTGGAATTGTTAATAAATAGGTAATATAAAGTCATAAATAAGTCATATATGATATCATAAATATTATTATGATTCTAATATATGTTAATAGTATGTTTAAAACCATTATACAACAGTTTCAAACACATATAGAGCGTATCGGACTTAAGGTAGGGGATTTCATCTCAATTTCATTTCATTGATGCATATTGTAATGTAATGCACCTAGTTCCTTATATATGATTTATATTATACCTTTTGAATTTTTATATCATGAATATTATTATTATCATGATATTATATTTTTTATTTAATGGTAATTATTGATAGATCCATATTACTCATTCAATATGGTTATTTAGTAAGGCATATTATTTATTTTGGTTATTCAATATGAGAAACAAATTGGACTGAGAATGATGAGTGGATCTTAGGCATTATATAGATCCTAGATGCATCTAAAGGTTCTCATGAAATTATTATGTTGTCTTAATGGGTTTCTACCCTTATTTTTAACCCATATTCTGAAAGTTATTGATTGAAATAGGTTTTCATGTGTCAGAGACATGACGTAATTAGATAAATTATTTCCCTCATTTAGTTTCAATAATTACTTACCCATGAGATATTTTCAACAAAACAACTATATATGTAGTTTATCATCAATTATTTATTTATAACATGTGGTTAATTTTTGTACCTTCTATATTATTTATTTCATATCTAGTTATGTGAATGGAATGTGTGTTCGGTTATTTACCATTCCATGAAAATTAATTCATTATTTCTTTCATTATACTTACCCTTAATGAGAATTCAAGCTCATCCTTATTATGTTACTCTCCCCAGGTTATGAATAAGAGAACATTGATTAAGCTTTGAAGGATGTTGTTTATTTTAGTTGTTGTGTAGTATGTTTTATTTTGTTTTTCCAGTGTATTATGGGTATCATGTATGTAATATGGATTTCCAAGACTGCTAAATTTTATGGTCCATTAGGTTTTTTTCCTTGTAATAATTCCATTGAATTGTAATAATGCACTAGCTTTAGGTTATCTGAGGTTGGGGCGTTATAGTTGGTATCAGAGGAAGTTTCTCAAAAACAATGGAAACTAGATTTAGAAAACAGTGATTAGAGAATATACCCTAAGATAGACATTGGGGATAAACTTATTATAATTTCCCAAAAGTAACAAATGTTTATGATTTATGATGCATAAATTTTTAATTTATGTTGAGTGTTTTTTCATATTTGACATTCAAAATTGTATGAGCTAATTCGATATGTCACATTATATAGAAATGGAACCTAGATGGATGAATTGTATCAATACTAGAGGAAATTGCAGAGGTTTCCCTGTAGAGAAAACCAATACATCTAGAATTGGAACAATGAAAATTATGGTGATAAAGGGGAATCCTAATCAGGTGATGAAAAATAACCTCTCCCGAATGGAACAACCCATTCTGAAGAGGGAATCTCCTATGCTAGATCGCTTTATGTGGGATCAATCCCCATCATTTTTTGGGACTAGAAATCCAGTTGTAGTTGAGTATAGGATTAAGTATATGGAAAATATATTTATGGCCTTGAGATGTAGTGAAATACAAAAGGTTACATTTTCAGTCTGTTGTATCAAATGCTATTCAGATCAATGGTGGGCATTGATCCAAATAATAGGGAGAAATAAGAAATAAAACTTGTGCAATACAGGACTTTTAAGGAGACATCTTTAGGCAAATACTTTGTTCCTGATAAAAAAATTGAGTTGAAGAAGAAGTTACATAGCCTAAAGTTAAAGGAAGAAGAGATTTTTACAGATTATGAATCTACCTTTAAAAGTTTATCTATTTTTTCTATGGATTTTATATGCAACATAGAGTAAAAAAAATCAATTAATTACCATTCTAAAGACAATTATCCGAAGGGCACTAGTTTCTAAGAATTTTTCATCACATGATGAAATAGTTTTATTTTCCATCAAGACATCGAAGGAATTTTCTAGGAACAATATATTCAAAGGAAAACAAGGAAAGAATTGGCATTCTGAGAACCATGAAAACAAGAATGCATCAAATAAGAATAATACATTTGAATGAATTGTATCTTGTGAAAACTATGTGAAAAAAACACCTGAGGAAATTTTCAAATAGATCGGGTGTTTGTTATAAGTGTGGAGATAAGGCACACTAGGATCGTGAATAAAAATGGAATAAACAAATGAATTATTTTTATTCCTATAATTGTAAAGAGACGTGACACTATGCAAATGAATTCCCCAAACGTCAAGGGAATCTTCCATAGAAGAAGTCGAGGTGAGATGGCCAAGCGTATGTGATCACAACTTCTAAGATTGAAGTTCCTAATTATGTGGTGGTAGGTACATTAATTATTTACTCAAATTTAGATAAAACATTATTTTATTATGGATCAACGCATTCCTTTATATCTTCCCAGTATTCTTTAAATGTTAAATATTTACAATTAACCATGATACAATAATTATCTATCAAAAGTCCTAGTGGGAACCCTATCACAAGAAATATGTGTCGAGAAGTTCCTATTATAGAATATAAATGTTATCAAGTTGTTAATTTTGTTATCATAACTATGGATAATTTTAATATAATCCTCGGTATGGATTGGATTTCAAAATATGATGCGAAAATCTATTTGTATGAAGAAGGAAGTTGCGATTTGGGAGGAAGATGTAGAATCTGTTATCTTTAGAGAAGAAACTTCGTCACATTATTCTTATCAAAATCCACACTGAGTAGATTTAATGAATGAGATTATTAATGAGGAAGAGAAAACAACATCTTGGGATAATGTAGGTAATCTTCAAATTGAGTATGTAATTATTTTAAAAGTATACATTGATGTTTTTTCTAAAGATTTACCTAGACACCCACATAGAATTAATACGAGTTTTGTATTGAATTAATCCATGATACACAGACAATATTAAAAAATCCCTATAGAATGGCCACTATGAAATTATTAGATCGAAAAAAATGGAAGAGTTTGGTCAAAAGAAATTTATCCACCATAGGGTTTCTCCATGGGGAGCCACTATTTTATTTTTAAAGAAGAAATATGGATTCACGAGGCTATGTATTGATTTTAGAGAAATCAATGAAATTAAAATAGTGAACAAGTATCATATACATTGCATAGATGATTTGTTTGATCAAATTCAAGGAGAATAGTTATTTGCAAAGATTATTCTTAATTCTCGATATCATCAATTATGAGTGGAGAAGGAAGACATTCCGAAAACAACTTTCCGAATGAGGTACATTCATAATGAGTTTCTAGAAATTTATTTTGGATTGACTAATGAACCATTATTTTTTATTGATATCATGAATTGAGTATTCAAGGAATATCTTGAAGATTTTTTTGTGGTATTAATTGATGATATTCTAAGATATTCTAAAAGATTTTAGTACCATGAGAATCACTTGAAAATCATTCTTTAGACTCTTAGGAGAGAAGAATTATATGGAAAATTTAGGAAGTGTGCATTTTGGCCTCAGCAAATTTACATCTTTGGCCATATAGTATCCAAGGATGGAATATCTGTTGATCCTTCAAGACAAAGGAAATTTCAGAATAGATATCACCAACAAGTATAAATGAGGTACAATTTTTTTTTTGATTTAGTAGGTTACTATCGGCATTTCATTCAGAATTTCACATGATTGGATAACCCATTAACCAAGCTCACACATAAAGGAGCTAAATTATTTTCGAAAAAAGATTGTGAATAATGTTTTAATGAATTGAATAAAAGATTAGTCAATTCTCTAATCTAGACTTTACCATCTTGGAATGATGGGATAGTTATTTTTATTGATGCATCAAGGAAAGGACATGGTTGTGACCTTATACAGAATGATATGGTTACTGCATATGCATCAAAAAAATTAAAATCCCATGAAAAAAACTATCCAACTCATGATCTTGAGTTAGAAATAGTAATATTTGCTCTAAATATATGGAGACCCAATCTCTATGGTGAAAAATTTGAGATATATACAGATCAACAGAGTTTTAAATATATTTTATCTTAGAAATAACTCAACATGAGAAAAAGGAGATGGGTTAAGCTACTCAAGGATTATGATTTCACAACACACTACCACCCTGGGAAGGCAAATAAGATGGTGTATTACTTGAGCAGAAAGGTCCATGGAGTTATCAATAAGATGAGAGTTGAATGGGATCAAATGTTCATGGATCTAGTAAATTTGGATATGGGAATTATCATAGAGAGTGAAACATTTCTACTTTTAAAATAGAAGCCAAACCATATTTACTTGAAAGTATAAAATTTTTTAGACTAATGATGAGGAGTTTCAAAAGAAAATTTGGGACATAAATTACGAGAGATTGATTGATTTAGTATTTGAAGATAGAATTTTAAAATTTGGGAGGAGGCTTCATGTTCCTGTTATACCTAAGTTAAGAAGTGAATTATTGGATGATGCTCATAACTCCAATTTCTCTATACACATCGGTGGCACTATGATGTATAGATATTTGAAATATCATTTTTTGTCATACAACATGAAGAGGGTGACTGCTGATTATGTGTCGAAATGTTTTTTTTCAACAGGTGAAGGCTAGAAGACAACATCCTAGAGGAGTCATGAATCCTCTTCCTACACCTCTTTGGAAATGGGATGATATTATGATGGAGTTTTTTCATGGTGCTACCAAAGACTCCCAGATGGAATAATGAAATATGGGTTACTGTTAATCATCTTACTAAGTCATAAAATTTTCTAGTTGTAAGAGAATATTTTCTCCTTGAACATTTTTATGAAAATATATTAATGAATTAGTAAGACATCATGGTGCAGCCCTATTGATTGTTTCTGATCGTGATCCACATTTTACATCAAAATTCTGGAAATTTATTCTGTAGGCCCTAGATACTGAACTCCATTTGAGCACTGCATACAACCCTCAAACTGATAAACATTCAGAATAGATTATTCGCGCATTAGAAGAAATGTTGGGATCCTGGCCACTGACATTCAAGGTATATGGAATCATTATTTACCTCTTGTAGAATTTTACTATAACAATTGCTTCCATTCAAGTATTCAAATGGAACCATATGGCACGTTACATGGAAAAATCTATTGTGCACAAAATTTTTTGGGATGATGCTGGTGAATGAAAACTTGTAGGTCCAAAACATGTTGATGAAACAACAGATAAGGTGATGATTATACAAACCCATATCAAAACAGATCAAATTAGGAAAAAGAGCTATACTGATAACTTAAGGGAGGATTTAAAATTCGAAGTAGGAGATTATATTTTCTTGAAAGGATATCCATGTAAAAGTGTTATAAAAATCAATAAGAAAGGTAAATTAACTCCCAGGTACCTCATAACTTTTAATATTCTATAATTAATAGGATATGTAACCTACCATTTGGCAATGCCTCCAAATCTCTCGAAAGTGCATGATGTGTTCCAAATATAACGGTTAAGGAAATATATTCCAGACCCAATTCATGTAATCACCTATGATGAAATATAACTAGATCCTGATCTATATATTTTGAATTGCCTATCAAAATTCATGATACCATAGAACAAGTGTTGAGAAATCATATGACTTGTATAGTAAATGTTCTTTGTGAAACCTTAAAATGGAAGAGATGTCGTTGGAACCTGATGAACATTTGATGAAGAACCATCAAAATCATTTTATTTTGTGATATTATATAAATATTGAGGATGAACATATTTGAAGGATGGAATAATGTAACACCCCAACCTTCCAAAATATGCTTCTTTTTAAATAATTCAATGGCTTGCGTTGTACACAACCCCGAGTTCAATCACACTATGACCTATCAAACAAGCTGTTTAAAAAGATGTTATGAATAGTATTAAACAAATTATGAATTTTTTTTAAAATTTTACTTTTCAAAATAGACTTCAATTTTGAATTTTTAATTTCAAAATTAACTTAGGGGGAAATTTTGGTTATTTTCTGAAATATTTCAATTTTTAATGAAGAGTGAAAAGTTTTAAATTTTAAATCAAAACTACCATTTCACATAATTTATTTATTTATATATTATAATTTCAATTAGTTTTAAAGTGTTATTGGCTTATGTTTTTGTCATTTAATACAATTTTGGTCATTGGAAGTAATGTTTCATTGAAATTTGATATATAAACGTGTCAATCTTCTAATAGATTTTACTTATTTAAAACCCTTTTTCTGGTTTTAACAACAACAATTAATTTTAAATTAATTTATTTCAATTATGTGTTTTGAATTTTGAGAAATATATTCCATATTTGGAATCATATTATCCATATTGTGTAAATAGTTACCATTTATTTTTGGAAATTATGAATAGTAACTTTAGAAATTATTTTTATTTACCATTGTTAAATGGTAAATTAGGTAAATAAAGTTAAACAATAACATTATAATGATTTAAAACTACCCTAACACATTTCATAATAAAATTTGATGATATATGGATGACTATGAGCATTCGTAGTTCAATTTTAGGAGCCCATGGATCCAATTGGGTGTGAAAATGACATGTTATCATAATTAATTTAAATTAAATGGAAATATAACAAAAATAAGTATGTTATTAAAAAAATTTAATTTAAGTAATATATACAATCACTTCTGTGATAAATAGTAATTAGAAAACTAAAAATATTTCCTATATCATTTTATTTTATTTTTAATTATTATATATCATATAATTTAATTTATTTTTGACACAATAATAATGTAGTAATTTCTTTATTAATGAATGAATAAAATAAATGATATTATAAATATTACAATAAATGTAATTTGAAAGATTTAATTCCATACAATAATTTTATGGATGATTATGACATGTTATATTTGAGTTAATTCATTTGTTTCAAAGGAATAAAGTTATTATGACTTTAAAAAAACCAATCCCTAAATAGTGTCAAAATTGAATGAAGTGAGCTTTTAAAAGAAATTATATTTTATTAATGATATAAAAATTATAAAAATCTAATATTTGGCCAAATAACTTATATAATGTTATATATTTCATTAAAGATCCAATCTAGGTTCTTTTGGAATTTTATAGCTACAAAATTAACCATATGGTGTAAAAATACAAGAAGACATGATAAGAGTTAAATTATTTAAGTGAGGGTTAATAGTAAAAGATAAGTTTAATTTTATGTCCTATCAAATAATCATTTTATGAAATTATTTATACCTATACTATTCGTAGGGCCTAAAAAAACGTTGGATATTTTAGAAACCAAAAATAAATTTATAATAAATTATATTTCAAGATTTTCTTACAGTACCCCTCACAACTCTTATAAAAGGGCACCTCTCATTATCTTTAATTCACACCTACAAAGACATTTGGCTCAGCCCAAAAAAGGCCAAATCTCATCCTACCATCTCTCACTTCATTCTAGAGGCCACCATTTTGGAACAAACCCATCTTAAGGAGTCCTTTTGTGTAAATCAATAAGAGACACCCAAAGAAGAGGTAATCATTTTATCCATTTTTCAAAGATCATTTCTTCTTTTATAGCATCTTACTAAGTTGATACAATAATAAAATAATAACTTCAGAATCTAAAATATTTTTATATGTTGTTATGATTATGGGAAAACCCTATTCCTTGATGTAGAAATCCTAGGAAAATTAATACCACCATTAGTGCGTACGTACGGCTTACCATCTCAAAGCCATGGTGTAAACTATTTTTCATCAATACTTTATTATGATGGGTATAATAATGAATAAAAATGGCAGAAATAATAAATATAACCGAATATTATTTCTCTAAAATTCATATTCCATACAATTCCATACCACTAAACTATTTAAAAAATGATATTATTGCCCGTACATACGTACGACTTAACGCCTCCATGACATGATGGGACTCATCTTCCATGTTCTCCATCCATGATTGATTATAAAAATATATATTATGAATAATTATAAAATATATTCCACAATAATGATAATTTAATAATATATATATATGTCACTCAGTTACTTCCGTTCAATACTGTAACACCCGAGACTTTTATGAGAAATATTTTGTTTTTATGTTATATAAATCATAAAATGAATCTTTCACAACACACAACACTTGCTTGGCTTGCTTTACACGCAATCACGACCTTTCTCAATAGCTTGCGTCGTACGCAATACCGATTTTCACTAAACAACCATATGCTATTAAAATATTATTAAAACTAGCCGTTACGAATAGTAATAACAACTTTTTGAAATTTTGTAAATTTTATTTTTCAAAATGGACTTAATTTTTGGATTAGGAATATCGAAATTAGCCTAGGGTGAAATTTTGGTATTTTTCTGGAAACATTCAATTTTTGATGAATAGGGAAAACACTAGGTTACTATTTAAAAACCGACTTTTTATTTAAATAATTATTTATTTTATTTAAATTTATTTTAGGTCAAAATTGATACATAATACCTATATAAGTTCAATGTAATTCATTGGAGTAATTTTATAATAATTTTAGATATATAAAAATTTTATAGAACTTTTCACGGTCTTTTATCCACCTCCTGGGAGAATTTGCAAATTTACATAAAACATAATTTTACCGCTTCTGTGAGTGGAATTTCAAAAATCTGAGAGACACAGTTGATGTCAGTAAGTAAAATGTGGTTCAATGAGATGAAAATAATTTTTTGTGAATAGTCACTTTTTTACTTTTATTTACCACAGTTAAAAGTAAATAGGGTAATTAAGGGTAAAAATGATATTATTATTATCCTAACACATGTCCTAATTCTATTGGATAAGTTTAATTCGTCCCAAAACAACCTTAGGAATAAAATATTACCATTTAGTCCCACATAGATTAGATTAGGACATTTATTATTAATTTATTTAAAGAAGGGTTAAAGTAGTTAAAATCAATGTTTAATAAGTAAATAAATTTTAATATAGGGTCATACATAAGATAAATTCGACTATAAATATTCATTAGAAATATAAAAATATTTCCTACATAATGGTATTTTATATTTATTTTTTAGACATTAAATAATTTAATTTATTTATGACACAAAGATGATGCAATAATTATCTTATTAATAAAATATTGACATAATTGATTTTATAAATACCAAAATAATTGCAATTTGAGATTTTTTATGAATTATACTAATTTTATAGGTTAATATGACATGTTAGTATTTATTTAATTAACTTTTTTCTGACTAATCATTCTGTTATGATTTTTACAAAAATCAATTACTAAATAGTGTGAAAATTGACATAAAATAGTTTTTAAAACAAATATTATATTATTAATTGTTATTTTATTCCTAAAAATATAAGGTTCTTCCAAATTACTTATATAAGGTTATATATATTAATAATAAACAAATTGGGGTTCATTTGTCTTGTTATAGTATGTTTATTAACCTTATAGTGTAAGAACACAAAAAGACATGGAAAAAGTAAAATTATCTAACTTAAAGTTAAATATAAATGATGAGGTTAAAATAGTAAACTAAACTTGTCAAATTTCTATTGGATGAGTGTATTTATACCCATACCCACCTTATCTTAGAAATAAATCAATTTGGAGCTATTTAAAACTGAATATGGCTTTATAATAAAATAATATTTTTAGTTTTTCCAAAGGTGCCCCTCTCCTCCCTTATAAAAGGGAACCTCCTCCCTCTCTTCCTCACCCCACTTTGAGCCTTCAAGATCGGCCAAACCCTGCCAATTTATCCTCTCCACTTCCCTAGAAACATCCTAGAGGTCCTGGTCTACTTCAAAGACCAATTTTAGTGCCCTAAAAGGAGGTCTCAAAGAAGCGCTTCAAAGAAGAGGTAATGTCCGTTACCGATTGTTTCAACTTTATTTCATCTTCCACTTATTCTTATTTAGTTGTTTAATTATTAAGTAATAACATAAGTATCACTCATATACTGATGTGTTATTATAATTATGAAACAACCTTATTTCACCATCTATCCATCCTATGGAAAACGAAATCACCGCACGTGCGTACGTACGGAATACCGTCTCCACGCCGTGGTGTAATCTATTTTCGATCACCACCTTACTTCAATGGGTATAATGGTGAAAAAAAATAACTATATATGATTATTTTTAAAGTTTTATTGATTCTGAAAAAGTATACATACACTCCAATACAATTCCACGATCATGGGAATGATATCATCGCTCGTGCATACGTATGGAATACCGTCTCCACGATGTGATGCGATTCGTTCTACATGATCTTCATTGAATAATGATTATATAAATTAATTGAATGAATAAATATGATATATAGTACTCTAATACCATTCTGGAAATGAGGTATCTATAACCTAAAGAGAAGAATAAGAATTTATTCGACAAAACACGCATAAGAACAAAAAAGTAATAAACACCCGAATAACAAGTAGTAATACAATATTACTAATAAGAAGCTAAGAATATGACCATATATGATATCATAACAGTAATTATGATTCTTGAATAAGTCAATAACGTTATTTAAATCATTATACAGGAGGTTCAGACACTTACGAAGCAAATCAGACCTAAGGTAAGGGACAATCTCGCAATCTCAATTTTTATCTGAGATTGTTTATACTTAAGAATTTACTGGGGAGTATTTTATCATCCACATTCATGTTTCCTATATATGTAATATTATTTCCATCCCCCTATAATTGTTTAAATCCAATTTTACCCTTCGGTGAGTATTTAGTAAAATATATGAAATGAATTTTTTGTCATTTTTCGTACGAGGTACTTTTTGACTTTTCTGACAAAAGTATGAGAAGAATGTTTTTTTAACTTATACAGCATGAATGGATTTTTAAAACATTATTTCCCAGAAGCTTCCTTTACAAGTTTTCAAGTTTATTTTTAATCAACTTCTTTTAGTTTAGAATTGTATGACATGTTAAGAAAGGAAAAGTGTTTTTGAAGTAGAAATGATATTTTCCTCAAGAATGGAGTTCAAGTGTTTTATCAAAATTATTTTCCATATAAGATAATAAAGGGTTCTGCTTCTATCCCTATTATTACATTGATTTGATTATGTTGTGATGGAATTATTTTTATGAATTCCTTTATCTTATATGAATTGTTTTATGATATCACGATGTTTAAGAATCCCATTTTTTATTACATGGGTTATGCTATGATGTATGGTTTATGATTTTGTGGCACATATAAGAATGGTATCATTATGAGATGGGTGGGACCTATATCTCCCTCAAATTAATTGGGTAAAGATTTTATATCTCATGAGATATATATGGCTAGAACGGCAGGTTAAACCAGTTCAGTGAAATAGGACTGAAACGAGGAATGAACTCGGTTCAAAAATGGACTTTGTCTACTAAGATAGTCTTGGAAATGAGTCTTGACTAATAAGAAATGATTCTCTATGATTATGTGTGTATTCCACAAAGATTCATGTTTTATGTTATGATTATTGTGATTACATTTCACTACCATGATTTATCCCATGTTATGAAATTATGATCTCTTTTGCAGGGTAAGATTTCCAAAATGTTATATTCTTATGAATATGGTGTGATTGATCTTTATTTTGTTTACCCTTATTGAGAATTTTGTCTCACCCTTTTGTATGTTTTCTTTCCCCAGGTCAGGAAGAAGTTTATTAAGTAAGATATGCGAAACAACACTATAGATATAATGAAATAAATGGGAGACAGTGTAGACGCTTTATGAACCAGTTGTTTATGTTTCGCAGTTTCTAAAGACACTATACCTATACGGTCCTTTCATGGTTTTGTTATATGTTGTAATAAGTGTACATCAATTTTGAAGTACTAAAAATGTATGCAAAGTACGGGTCATTATAGATGGTATCAGAGGAAAGGTATAGTCAACCTTTGGAAACTAGGATGTGAAATCCTTAGTAAGAATCCTAAGGATAAGTCTAAGCATAGAAGAAAATCTTAGTGTTTTAGAAATGGCCATGAATAACCTAGGATAAGACCTTAAGTGTGAAATATTTTTCTTGATTATGTGGTTTTCCTATTATAATTAGTGTTTCTTGCACTATTCTTCTTGGTTTTAGTCAATGGCTAGAACCCGAAGGAACCGTGTTAATGAGGAATGCGACAGGCAATGCAATGATTGTCCCCCTGAGCAACCAAACATTATGGGAGCTGGAATGAAAAATCTTGTAATCATGCTCACAAAACTTTCTCAGGCTATGAATCATGCAGGACTTCCAAACGAGCAAAGGAAGGAGCAACATTCTGTTGAATCCTTCATGATAAAGCGTTCAACTTCATTCAGCGGGTCTACTGATCCATTAGTTGCTGAATAATGGATCAGTACTACTGAAAAGATATTTTCAGTTCTTCAATGTTCTGAACATGATAAAGTCATCTTAGCAGTGTATCGTTTGGAAGGTGATGCTGATCAATGGTGGAATCTTATCAATAATACAAGGCTAAGAGAAGAAATTGAGTCCATGGAATGGGATGAGTTCAAGAACTTATTTTTCAATAAGTACTTCCCACGTATTATCCGAACAAATATGGAGAAGGAGTTTCTTGAACTAAAGCAAAAGGATGATGAATCTGTTGGTACCTATGAAGAAAATTTTACAAGACTTGCAAGGTACGCTTCTGGTATTATTATCCAACCTGAGAGTAAGATCGATCGATTCTTTAGTGGCTTAAAACCAATGCTTCGAAGGGCGTTAGCCATAAGGGACTTCAATAGCTATGAGGAAATCGTTCGATGTGCTCTCAAAGTTGAGATGGAGATTGGAGTAACCCATCAGTCAAATGGGTTTGATAATAAGAGGAAAATGGATTTCAAAGGAAAATATAAAGAGTGCACTGAAAAGAAGATGAGTTTTCCCTTATGATCAATGTGTGGAAAGAAAAATGGACGGAGTTGTCTTAAAGGGACAAGTAAATGTTTCAAATGTGGAAAGGAAGTTCATCGGGCATTTGAATACCACAATGATGGGAAGAAGATGTCTAGTGATGCGAATAATGAAAAGGATACATAGAGGGTACCTCCTACACATCAATGTTACAAGTGTAAGGAAATGGGGCATTATGCCAATCAATGCCCTAATCCAAAGGTTGTTGATGATGATCGACGTCAACAAACTCTTAAGGATAAAGACAAAGGAAAGTCACATGAAATTTCTATCAGCGATGTGGAGTACGATAAAGAAGTGGTGAAAGGTACACTTACCATCCACTCTAAAGTAGCAAATGTTTTATATGATTATGGATCCACCCACTCCTTTATTTCTGAAGAATTTTGTAAGGGTATTACCGTATTACCTCAAAAATTAGATGTTGAGTTAGCTGTGACAACCCCTAATGGCACAACAGTCACATCAAAAGTTTATAATTCTTCTCTGATTGAAGTTTGTGGGAAAGGGCTTCCTGCAAATCTTGTGATCCTCCCTATAGTGGAATTTGATGTGATTCTTGGCATGGATTGGCTTTCTCTATATGGAGCTGATATCAATTTCCAAATAAGGGAAGTCACATTTCATATTCCAGATCAATCTTTGATCGTCTATTGATGCAAGGATGAACATAACCTTCCAGTAGAAATTTCTTCCATCTTATGGGTATTGATTCCACTAAATGAAGGTTATTTATCTCAAATGGTTGGTGAGAAACTCACGATTAATAATATGCCCATTGTACAGGATTTTGATGATGTCTTTCCAGAGGAATTGTCGGGTCTTCCACCAAATCCTGAAGTTGAGTTTTCAATCGAACTCGTACCGGGTGATTTGCCTATTTCAAGGACACCTTATAGAATGGCCCCAATTGAGTTGTAGGAATTGAAGAAGAAACTCCAAGAGAATCTTGATAAGGGGTTCATACGCCCTAGTGTGTCACCTTGGGGAGCACCTGTTCTGTTTTTTAAGAAGAAAGATGGATCAATGAGTCTCTTCATTGATTATCGAGAACTTAACAAGATTACTATCAAGAAAAAAATATCCTCTCCCACACATTGATGACTTATTTGACCAACTACGCAGATCTCAATACTTTTCCAAGATTGATCTTCGTTCAGGGTATCATCAATTAAGGGTCAAAAAGGAGGATATACCAAAGACGGCTTTCCGTACAAGGTATGAACACTATGAATTTATAGTGATTCTATTTGGTCTTACTAATGCCCCTGCTGTCTTCATGGATCTAATGAATAGAGTCTTTAGAGACTATGTTGATCAGTTTGTGGTAGTCTTTATAGATGATATTCTTGTATAATAAAAGAGAAAGGAAGAACATGAATATCATTTGAGAATTATATTGAAGACTCTGAGAAAGGAGAAGCTTTATGCCAAATTTACCAAGTGTGAAATTTGGCTTCAAAAAGTTTTATTTTTGGGTCATATAATCTCAAAAGAGGGGATATCTATGGATTCACCAAAAATAGAGGTTATCGAAAGATGGTCGAGACCAGCAACAGTAACTGAGATCCGAAGTTTTCTTGGTTTGGCTAGATATTATCGACGTTTTGTGAAATATTTTTCACGATTATCTAATCCACTCACCAGGTTGACTCGGAAAAAAGTTAAGTTTGTTTGGACGGAGGAATGTGAAGAGAATTTCAAGGAGTTGAAAAGAAGGTTATACATTGAACCTGTTCTCACATTGCCTTGTAGTGGAGAAAGGTTTGTGATCTACAGTGATGCATCCAATAAGGGATTGGGGTGTGTTATTATGAAAAATGATATGGTGATAGCTTATGCCTCACGACAGTTGAAAATCCATGAGCAAAATTAACCAACTCATGACTTGGAGTTAGCTGCGGTAATCTTTGCATTAAGGATTTGGAGGCATTATCTTTATGGAGAAAGGTGTGACATTTATACTAATCATAAAAGTTTAAAGTATATTTTCACACAAAAGGAGCTGAATATGTGCCAAAGAAGATGGTTGGAGATGATTAAGGATTACGACTGCTCAATTCATTACCACCCTAGGAAAGAAAACAAGGTGGAAAATGCATTAAGTTGACAAGACCATGCCAGTTTATCCATGATGAGGATCACAAAAGATCCAATATATATGGATTTACAAAGGATGGATCTTGGAATTATAATGAAAGGGGAAAAATCGTATCTTTCTCAAATGAATGTTCAACCATCTATACATGTTAAGATTAAAGAGGCACAGAAAGAAGATGTAGAGTTACAAAAGAAGGTGAGAAATGTTCCAGAATTCAACCTTGATTGTGATGGGATAATAAAGTTAAGGAATCGGGTTTGTGTTCCTCCCATCCCCGAATTAAAGAAGGAGCTGCTGGATGAGGCTCATAGTTCTTCATTCTCTATTCATCCTGGGAGCACGATGATGTATAGGGCCCTGAAAGAGTACTTCTGGTGGGATGGCATGAAAAGAGATGTTGCTGAATATATCTCTCGATGCTTGGTTTGTCAGCAAGTTAAATATGAGAGACAGAAGTCTAAGGGGATGTTACAACCATTACCCATATCCGAATGGAAATGGGAAAACATCAATATGGACTTTGTAACAGGACATCCTAAAATATCCAAAGGCAATAATACTATCTGGGTCATAGTTGATCGTCTTACAAAGTCTGCACACTTCATTGCTATTAGAGAGGATTTCTCTCAGGATCATCTTGCCAGGATATATGTAAAGGAAGTGGTAAGATTGCATGGAGTACCACTTTCTATTATATCTAATCGAGATCTGAGGTTTACCTCAATGTTCTGGCAAAGTCTTCAGCATACTCTGGATACAGAGTTGAGTTTCAACACTGCTTATCATCCTCAGACAGACAGTCAGTCTGAGAGGACAATTCAAACTCTAGAAGATATGTTGAGAGCTTTCTCTATGGATTTCAAAGGTGGTTGGGATCAACACCTACCTTTGGTGTAATTTTCTTATAATAATAGATTTCACTCTAGTATTCATATGGCTCCTTATGAAGCTCTCTATGGAAAGAAATGCAGGACTCCAACTTGCTGGGATGAAGTTGGGGAAACAAAGCTATTAGGACTTGATCTTGTGGATGGGATAGCAGAAAAGGTCATATCTTTTCAACAACACATAAGAGCAGCTCAGAGTCGAAAAAAAGGTTATGCCGACAAACAAATAAAAGAATTAGAGTTTGAAGTGGGTGATAAAGTGTTCTTACGAATATCTCTGTGGAAGACAGTAATGAGATTTAGAAAGAAGGGAAAGTTGAGCCCTAGGAATATTGGTCCTTTCGAAATACTGGATCGTGTTGGGAAAGTAGCTTACCGATTGGCGCTTCCACCGAATCTCTCTCAAGTTCATGATGTGTTCCATGTATCTCTCCTGGGAAAGTACATACCTGATCCTTCACATGTACTCAGCTTAGAAGTTGTACCGCTGGAACAAGGTCTTTCTTATGAAGAACTTATGATAGAGATTCTCGATCGTAGTGAAAAAAGTCCTATGGAACAAGACCACTCGCTTGGTGAATGTTTTATGGAGGAACCACCAATTAGAAGAAGCTATATGGGAGCTTGAGGATTTGATGAGGGAGAGGTATCCTCATCTGATTATTACAAAGTGACAAATTTCGAGGGCGAAATTCATTTTAAGGGGGGTAGAATGTAACACCCGAGACATTTATGAGAAATATTTTGTTTTTATGTTATATAAATCATCAAAGGAATCTTTCACTACACACAACACTTTCTTGGCTTTCTTTACATGCAATCACGATGTTTCTCAACAGCTTGCGTGGTACGTAATACCGAGTTTTACTAAACAACGATATGCTATTAAAATATTATTAAAACTAGCCATTATGAATAGTAATAACCACTTTTTGAAATTTTTTAAATTTTATTTTTCAAAATGGAATTCATTTTTGGATTCGGAATATCGAAATTATCCAAGGGTGAAATTTTGGTATTTTTCTGGAATCTTTCAATTTTTGATGAATAGTGAAAACACTAGTTTACTATTTAAAAACAGACTTTTTATTTAAATAATTATTTGTTTTATTTAAATTTATTTTAGGTCAAAATTGATACATAATACCTATATAATTTCAATGTAATTCATTGGAGTCATTTTATAATAATTTTAGATATATAAAAAATTTATTGAACTTTTCACCGTCTTTTACCCACCTCCTAGGAGAATTTGCAAATTTACATAAAACTTAATTTTTCCGCTTCTGTGAGTGGAATTTAAAAAATCAGAGAGACACGGTTGATGTCAGTAAGTAAAATGTGGTTCAATGAGATGAAAATAATTTTTGGTGAATCGTAACTTTTTACTTTTATTTACCACAGTTAAAAGTAAATAGGGTAATTAAGAGTAAAAATGATATTATTATTTCCCTAACACATGTCATAATTCTATTGGATAAGTTTAATTCGACCAAAAAAAACCTTAGGAATAAATTATGACCATTTAGGCCCACATGGATTAGATTAGGACATTTATTTTTAATTTATTTAAAGAAGGGTTAAAGTAGTTAAAATCAAAGTTTAATAAGTAAATAAATTTTAATATAGGGTTATACAAAAGATAAATTCGACTATAAATATTAAATAGAAATATAAAAATATTTCCTACATAATTCTATTTTTTTTAATATTTAGACATTAAATAATTTAATTTATTTATGATACAAAGATGATGCAATAATTATCTTATTAATGAAATATTTACATAATTGATGTTATAAATACCCCAATAAATGTAATTTGAGACTTTTTATGAATTCCACTAATTTTCTAGGTTAATATGACATGTTATTATTGATTTAATTAACTGTTTTCGAACTAATCATTTTGTTATTATTTTCACAAAAATCAATTACTAAATAGTGTCAAAATTGCCATAAAATAGTTTTTAAAACAAATATTATATTATTAATTTTTATTTTATTCCTAAAAATCTAAGGTTCGCCCAAATGACTTAGATAAGGTTATATATATTAATAATAAAAAACTTGGGGTTCGTTTGGCTTGTTATAGTAAGTTTATTAACCTTATAGTGTAAGAACACAAAAAGACACGGTAAAAGTAAAATTATCTATCTTAAAGTTAAATCTAAATGATAAGGTTAAAATAGTAAACTAAACTTGTCCAAATTATATTTGATGAGAGGATTTCGACCCATCCCCACCTTAGATTTGAAATAAATCAATTTGGAGCTATTTAAAACCGAATATGGATTTATAATAAAATAATATTTTTAGTTTATCCAAAGGTGCCCCTCTCCTCCCTTATAAAATGGCACCTCATCCCTCTCTTCCTCACACCAATTTGAGCCTTCAAGCTCGGCAAAACCCTACCAATTTCTCCTATCAACTTCCCTAGAAACATCATAGAGGTCCTGGTCTTCTTCAAAGACCAATTTTAGTGCCCTAAAAGGAGGTCTCAAAGAAGCACTTCAAAGAAGAGGTAATGTCCGTTACCGATTCTTTCAACATTATTTCTTCTTCCACTTACTATTCTTTAGTTGTTTCATTATTAAGTAATAACATAAGTATCACTCATATACTTATGTGTTATTATAAGTATTAAACAACCCTATTTCACCATCTATCCATCCTACGGAAAACGAAATCACCGCGCGTGCGTACGTACGGAATACCGTCTCCACGCTGTGGTGTAATCTATTTTCCATCCCAACTTACTTAGATGGGTATAATGGTGCAAATAAATAACTATATATGATTATTGTAAAGTTTTATTTATTCTGAAATAGTATACATACACTCCAATACAATTCCACGATCATGGGAACGATATCATCACTCGTGCATACGTACGGAATACCGTCTCCACGATGTGATGCGATTCTGTTCTACATGATCTTCATTGCATAATGATTATATAAATGAATTGAATGAATAAATATGATATATAGTACAATAATAACAATCTGGAAATGAGGTATCTATAACCTAAAGAGAATAATAAGAATTTATTCGACAAAACACGCATAAGAACAAAAAAGTTATAAACACCCGAATAACAAGTAGTAATGAAATATTACTAATAAGAAGATAGGAATATGACCATATATGATATCATTAAAATAATTATGATTCTGGAATAAGTCAATAACATTATTTAAATCCTTATACAGGAGGTTCAGACACTTACGAAGCAAATCATACCTAAGGTAAGGGACAATCTCGCAATCTCAATTTTTATCCGAGATTGTTTATACTTCAGAATTTACTGGGCAGTATTTTATCATCCACATTCATGTTTCCTCAATATGTAATATTATTTCCATCCACCTACAATTTTTTAAATCTAATTTTACCCTTCGGTGAGTATTTAGTAAAAGATTTGAAAGGAATCTTTTGTCATTTTTCGTACGAGGTACTTTTTGACTTTTCTGAAAAAAGTACGAGAAGAATGTTTTTTTAACTTATACGACATGAATTGATTTTTAAAACATTATTTCCAAGAATCATCCTTTACAAGTTTTCAAGTTTATTTTTAATCAAATTATTTTAGTTTAGAATTTTATGAAATGTTAAGAAAGGAAAAGTATTTTTGAAGTAGAAAAGATATTTTCCTCAAGAATGGAGTTCAAGTGTTTTATCAAAATTATTTTCCATCTAAGATAATAAAGGGTTATGATTCTATAAATATTATTACATTGATTTGATTATGTTGTGATATAATTATTTTTATGAATTCCTTTATCTTATATGAATTTTTGTATTATGTCATGATGTTTAAAAATCTCATTTTTATTACATGGGTTATGCTATGATGTATGGTTTATGATTTTGTGGAACACATAAGAATGGTATCAATATGAGATGGGTGGGACCTATATCTCCCTCCAATTCATTGGGTAAAGATTTTATATCTCATGAGATAGACATGGATGGAACGACAGGTTAAACCGGTTCAGTGAAACAGGACTGAAACGAGGAATGAACTCGGTTCAGAAATGGACTTTGTCCACTAAGATAGTCTTGTAAATGAGTCTTGAATAATAAGAAATGATTCTCTATGATTATGTGTGTATTCCACAAATCTTCATGTTTTATGTTATTATTATTTTGATTACATTTCACAACCATGATTTATCCCATGTTATGAAATTATGATCTCTTTTGCAGGGTAAGATTTCCAAAATGTTATGTTCTTATGAATATGATGTGATTGATCTTTCTTTTGTTTACCCTTACTGAGCATTTGATCTCACCCTTTTGTATGTTTTCTTTCCCCTGGTCAGGAAAAAGGTTATTAAGTAAGATATGCTAAACGAGACTATAGATATGATGAAATAAATGGGAGACAGTATAGACGCTTTATGAACCAGTTGTTTATGTTTCCCAGTTTCTAAAGACACTAAACCTATACAGTCCTTTCATGGTTTTGTTATATGTTGTAATAAGTGTAATTCAATTTTGAAGTAATAACAATGTATGCAATGTATGGGTCATTATAAATAAGATAAGAAAACAGAAACAACATTCATGCGTGCATATGGTCTACCGTCTCCATGTATAATGTATTCCATTTAATATATCTATATATTATATATAATTTATATTATGAATATATATTATTTAAAAATCATATTATAAATTATTTAAGTAATTAAATCATGATCTATGTAATTTGATCAAGAATAAAAAGTCAAAACACGTATGATAAACAAAGTGATTATTACCTGAAATGTTGCATTATATTGGAATTGTTAATAAACGGTTTATACAAAGTCATAAAAAATCATAAATGATGTCATAAATATTATTATGATTCTAATATAAGTTAATAATATGTCAAAACCATTATAATAATGTTTCTGACACATACAAAGTGTGTTAGACTTAAGGTAATGGATTTCATCTAAATTTAATTTCATTGAGGATTATTGTAATGTTATGAACATATTTCCTTTTATACTATGTATATTCTATTTTTTGAGTTTTTATATCATGAATACTATTATTTTAATTATATTATATTATTTCCTTCATGGTAATTATTTATAGATCCATACTACTCATTCAATATGGTTATTAGATAAGGCATATTATTTATTTTGGTTATTCAATATGAGAAATACTTTTGACTAATAATGATGGGTGGTGCCTAACTATTATATAGATCCTCTATGTATAAATAGGTTCTCTTATGATGAATAAATTTTTTGAATGGGTTTCTACCCATAGTTTTAAACTGTCTTGTGAATGGACTTGATGGTAATTTGTTTTCATGTTCCTGAGACATGACATCCTTAAATAAATTATTTCCCTCATTTAGTTTGAGTCATTATTTATCCAGGATATTTTTCATCAAACCATCTATATATGTAGTTTATCATCAGTTATTTATTTATGAAATGTGTTTCTTCTCCTTACTTTCCATATTATTTATTCCTTATCTATTTATGTGAATGGAAAGTCTGTTCAGTTAATTACCTTCCCTTATAGATTGATTCATTATTGCTTATGTTGCAATTACCCTTACTGAGCATTCAAGCTCCCCATTATTATGCTTCTCTCCTCATGTTATGAAGAAGTGAACATTGATTAAGATTTAAAGGATTTAGTTTATTTTAGTTATTGTGTTTCATGTATTATTTTTTTCCCAATGTACTATGGGTATCATGTATGTAATATGGATTTCCAAGACTGCTAAACTGTACGGAACATCAGAATTTTTTTCCTTTTCATAATTCCAATGATAGTAATAATGAACTCAAATCAGGTTATCTAAGGCCAAGGAATTACAAAAATACCCTAATTCTGGTTCAAACTGACTATTAATGAATAATTTATCATGTTTTCCTTGGTGAGATCAAAGAGTTCTTTTAGAATAATTATATCCAAAGCATGATCCACCATTCATCATCCAAGATTCATCCTCCAACAACCCTCTATCAGATAGAAGGGATATATGGCTAACCATAGGCTTTATCTATAATATGGAAAATATAGGGAAGGTTAGCTCTATAAATTTTAATATCTAATTGATTAGTTAAAAAATTTATTTATTTCTTAATTCTATGATGGTAGCTCTTTAATAAAACACTTGACATAGAAAAAATGTTATGTCTCATCTATGGTAAAACATATTTTATAGATTCAAAAACTATCTCCATTTTTTCATACAATACAGCATTCATGATGAATTTCATTATTATTGATAATCTACGAATTCATGTCATAATATATTTATTATATTTATTATATCAATATAAGGCCACCCAGTTCATGGAAACTCATGATAACCTAACAACTAAATCTTGGAATATTCAATAAAATATTTTATTCTCTTTTAAAGGAAAAATTGAATAATTAAATTATCCCCTACTCGAGGATTTTTTTGAAAATTAAAATTCCAACATAAAATGATTCGGGTACTGGGTTTTTATTTGGGCCTTCCACTCCCAAGTGCTATTATAAAAACTCTAGTGATGCCATTAGACACTCACTAAGTGAATCTCTCACCCAAGAAGGATATTCTAAAAATAATCCTTGATCTATATGAATAACAATAAAAATGTAGATATATTATTGATTTTTATCTCCCCTCATTCAATAAAATGTGACAGTTTGTACACAAACCTACTCAATATCGAAACATGGATGAAATCATTAACCCGTTCTTACAATATCAATATAGAAAAGTAGTACACTACCTCACTGACCATAAAGTTTATCTGGAATGTGATAATGAGTCTCATATATTACATTCCACCCCATCTAAATTTCTAAAACCCATTTTCACTTGATACCTTTAAGAACATATGGTGCTCATCCTCAAAAACCAAAGGCATCCATCAATGGTCTATATATGACATATAATGAATCTAGGTAGGATTCATACACTTATGGATGATATTAAACTTATATATCATCACCAACATAATATATGGTCCTACGAGTAATGGGTCCCTTGAATTAGTGTAGCACAATGGTGAATTAAAATGTCTCCCATTCAAGGCCTCAAATAATGTCATATCAATTTCTAAATGTAAGATCTTTTTTGTATGAAAACTCCACGTAGGGTATGGGATCCTCTTAAAAGCATGAAAAATATACAAAGAATGACCGAATTATTTCATCTAGAACATAAACGGTCCACCCAGTCTGACCATGGGCATGTTGGTGGAACGATGAGGTTAAATGAAACAGAGTCACCAAAGCCTCCTATAATCATCTCAACAATCATGGAATGAAGTGAGAATCAAATTATGAAAATTTTAACTTGGTAACTCTGCAATGTAATATTATCTTCTACGTGTAAATACTTCCTAATATCTATAATAAAACCGACTCATGGATTTCTTTTAATTGGCCCATTTGGGTGAGTAATTTTATGATCACCTAGATGGAATTTTCTCCAATAGATATTTTTTTTAATCCCATCAATACATCTATAAACATATAATACCACTTCCACTCTGGAACATCAAATGGATATATCTAAAACTATTATAACCTAGTGATTAGACCCCACCTACTAAAATGTGAGTTATCAATAGAAATTTGTTTATACATTTATTTATTCTGTTCCACTAGAACTGTAATTTTTTGTATGAGTATCTATTTTCCAAAAATTGGGGTACCACCTTGGGGGATGCGTTGAAAAATTTCAAAACATCGTCCCATAATATCTCAACTACCATAATCCATCCTCAAATAAGTATGATATTCTACCCAACATTATAAAATTAATCAATATAACAACTAGTGGATAAATAAAATATAAAGTCTCACAATTAGTATCTCAATGTTGATACTACCAATCATGTTGTACAAGTAGTGGGGTAACAAGCATCAACATGATGTAAGTTTCATCTTCGTTTTACACTAAGTACAATAATAATGACTCTATATTATATAATTCATCATTCAACACCTATAAAAAAACTATTAGAGAGAATCTACAACAATGCTCCAATTTTAGGGATTTTAAAATATGTCAAATACATAATTTTAGAGAAACTATATCAATAACATCAGTGTCTAGTTAATTTCATTTAGAGTAAAGATATAAAAGAGATAATATTTTTATAATAGATGATGAATCAATCAACCGTAATTTTTTTTCACAATATATATTGGGTGAAGAACACCATTTCTATCTCCAGATCATGGTTTATCTAGTTATTATCATGTTTTCTCAACTATTGGTACTGATAGACAATCGCCACACAACTCTACATCTGACCACAACCAATTTTGGTATATAAGGAGTGAAAATAACCTAAATACTCTACATATTCCTCTAAAAATCTAAAATTGGTGGGTTATCTTCAACATCCATAAATTAATTTGAAACACTACATGAACCTCCCCATCAAAAAAATGATTCCAATTCTGAGCCAAATCAGGAAAGGGCGTTGATATCTAAGATTAATCATACACAAATATCCAGTATTATCCTACCATCCTAAGTAATATCCACACCTCCTTCATAATATTTGTTGTATCTTGGTCATAGAATGCCTCCAAATTAACTAGATCCACTACCACACCCTCTTCTAAGTTAACATGTCACAAAATGTGGACCATACTAATCCAGAACTAACACTTTGATATATTTCTATAAATATGTTTCTCTCAGATTATGTATAGGACCATCCATAAGTGTCCTGGGTGATCCTTCTCAGTTTTCTAGTAATGTTGAATGTTTTCAATACAGACTACAATGAACCAGTTTGGAAAGAGTAGAAATATAAAGTTAATCATTCTATTGAACCCAGGTGGGATGTCATTTATGCTGAAAGACATCACCAATTACTCATATTGAATTTAGTGACATTAAAAAGAAATATTGTTCATGTCATTGGCTTGTACTAGTTATTTGTGACAGCCCAATATAAGGTCAATATTTGAGAACCATCTTGCTCCTCTAAACTGGAAGAAGTGGTCATCAGTCCCTTTTTAGACACATTTTCTTAATGGGAACATAGTTTATGCAATTACAGTCCAAACTAAACATCAAGATCATTTACTCCATCATGAAAAATATAGCTGGGGTACCCAGAGATAACACCAGGTTAGAAAAATCACTTCACCTTCCAGCTATAAAAATACACCTTCACCACATGATGTTTTGTTGGATCCATTTTATATGTTGAAAAATATATCATGGAATTACCTATATAAAATTTAATACATAATTATTTCTTTCCATGGGGTAGTAAACCTTGTAAATCCTCAGGGATGATTCCCTCAAACTATAATTCCACAATATGAAACTAATAGCTAATATAAATAGATACATCAAGTGTCAGACTAACTAACTAGTAATTATTCACATGTATGCTCTTCTATATGAGACCATCCTACTCCATATGTCTTTCATTATCACGAATAAAGAAAAACCCCATCTAATCAATAAAGTGACACCACATCCTCCACCTCAAATAATAAATTTGTTAATTAACCAAGGATATCTAGTCCATAGATAATATTATTTCATAATGCCTCATCAACATAATGAAGATATCAAATGATAACATATCACAACCAAGGGGAAGGTCATATAATCAGAAAAATGTGTAATAATTGAATCACAATTAGTAGTATTCTTGATGTGTATTATTCATTACATTGAGTGAACCCTAATATCAGTAACTTGATCAAAATAAGTGGAAAGGAATGAATGACTCACACATGTCTCGGTCAGTACCATAAATAATATAGATAACACATTGATGATACCTCTAATCATCCCATGATCCTCTAGTTTGAAGGTCGTCCTTGACCACTGTATCCATGTGCCCGACGTGGACCACCTAGGGTGTTGTTTTTAATAGGTAAAACCAACTTCCACCTCTATATACACTCCCTTATATTCTTCCACATCTTCTCCCTCTAAATACCTCCATACTCTTATTACATTCTTTATATGGGTTTTCCATTGATCATATCTAAGTAAGATATATCGCATGTTTCAAAATCATGCTTGAGATATAGTCAATATTTTCCAGAGAAATTCTTCCAATATCTAGGATAACTATTACCACATAAAGAGTCTTTATCTATAGAAATTAAATACTAAGATCATATCCAAAAGTGTCTCACACACCTAGACCCCTATTTTTATCATTAACTAACGGTAATTGATGTCTCTCTTCTTTGTGACCACAACCACCACCATTTTTTCCTTTAAATTCATAGGATGATATTTACATATAAATTACACTAAATAACCCAATAAAAGGACATATTGAAATGAGATATAACCCTATCCATTATATCTCAATGTAGGTCTATTTAAATGGTTTGATCTTAGAAAAACATATGATGAACATTATCGTGAAAGTATCATAAGAGATTAGTGTACTAGGATCAATACTCTTCCATTATTATACTACACTGATGATGTTGTAAAAGATTCTATATGTGCACTGACAAAAACTTTTCTAGGTAGATTTCACACATGAAGTTTCATTCAAACTCTATCCAGGATAGGGTTTCCTATTCATCAGTTCGTGTCACCAGAACCCACCATCCATGTATCGATCTCTATAGAATACTCACAAGTAGGACCACATATGGTATGGGGGATTCCATAAAATGGAAAAGAAATATTAGGTTACTATATTTATACATCCTTGTGATTCCCAGGTGTCTACCTTACCTTGAAACATGGTGGGTTACTACCTTTAAAACACATTCAATTCATTCTTCATGTTCACATCCTTAGTTGATACATCCATCACTAACATCCACCCAATATGTTGTGGGAAGACTAAAACCCCAACCCAATATACATACTTATGTACATGTCCTTATGCCAAATAAACGACACTATATGAATTATCATCATGATCATTATTTAGAATCCTTCGTGGTTGACATGATAGTTGAATCATGAATTAATAGATATGTACCACAATCATTTACAATTGTTGGGGAGAAGACTTGAAAAGGACAAGGAAATGAAAACCCAGTACAATATGATTATTGTGATAATTCTTTCCCTATTACAAATTTCTATATGTATCAATTAAATAAGTAGGATATCAATTTCTTGGTGAATGGATATGTCAATTGTTGCACCGACACAAGACTTTGTGGTCATTGTTCCAAAAATAAATCATTATAACAAAGTTTCCCCATTACCCAAACAAACCGTCACTGCTATAAAATATCTAATATAAGTTTCAAAAACAAACATTGACATGATACCACTCTATCCCATCTGGACCCATTCATTCCCAGTTACTTGGAGATGAGGTGACTGTTACACTCAATCCCACCTCTAGTAGGTCATGTTAATCTGACTAGGTCTGAGTAGGTATATCTCACACATGGGGGGCCTTATCATAATATACCTATAAAAGACACACATATCTTATAAAACAACACTATGGTTAAAAATATAGTTACAATTGATACAAAAAAGCATTAATACAACAATATTCTATATTAGAGTTTGAAAAATCTACTGGAAATTTTAATTATTCAAATAAAATACATCCTAATCTATAAAAGATTACAACCTTATTTTGAAGAGGGAAATAGGTTAAAATAAAACTTCTGGTAAAAACCACCATCATTCTATCTCACTATGACCTAGAAACTCTAGGTCCTCCAAGGATTCCATTAAAATACTTGTCTAAATCTTATGGTATGACATGTGTGGGAAATTCCCATATAGGTTCGAGTAAAAAAATACCTAATAGAATATCCCATAATCACTAAATATAAAACATAAAGAGATTAGATAGGCCACCATCAATAATATTTGGAAATCATAATAAGATACATAAATATAATAATACCATGATATACCAATGATAGACTCTATGTCTTAAAGGGATCATAACTGTGCTACAAGACATATTATTCTGCTCGATTCATCAATGTAATACTTCCCTAAGAGAACTAACTCTATGATCCATGATATCCCTGATGAAGCTTATCTGAGAGGTCATGTGTCTCAAACCTAGCCAATTATGTTATCAATAGAAATATAAAGATCATCGTACATAGATAAGTAATCTCACCCATTACCCCTTAGGTATACTAGATCTAACCTATATTATCTTTTTAATTGGTTTATTGTATGTCCATGTATATTATTTATGATATTTCTTTAATTCATACTTATGGAAGATGAAGATATTATATAGGCTCACAACCCAGAACTTTATGAGGGATTCATGAAGTCTATCTGAGACTAACTGATAAAGGGGATCACATCTCATGGTTTGGATTCCATACCTCATTATACACTCATGAAGATTAACCAAGGGAACCCACCCAATTAAAACCAGTCCATATTAATAGTTTGATGTCCTCAACCTTCCATGTAAAAAGTGAATTGTGTGTACTAAGTGGGCAAAATGTGTCTTGTCTTCCTTGGGGCCACCAATTTCATCTATCTCACATAAAATGGATTTATCTATATATGTGGTGTTTAATTTTGGGACACATAAAATTTAGAGTTTAGGATATAATTAATTGTGCACCACATTCCAAATTCCATATTCTGTGGATGTTTTCTATGTACATCATGTTATTCCCATGTACTTTGTTCATTTTCCAGTAGCTATTTGAATCCATGTTCTAGGTTGGGATTGTGTACTATGGATATTCCCATGTGATTGGATGTTTTATTCCCATGTGTAAAACCCCATTACCATTCTTCAAGGTATGTTATGATCTTTTTTTGTTTCCATTTCCATTGGGCAAGTATTTACATCCCTAAAAAGGGAGGCAACATATAATTATGATTTCAGGTATTTATTGTATTTTTATCTTTTTTCCTTAACATTTCTTCTATTCGTTGGGTGGTTACATGATATTTTACTGGTATTCATGAAATTCGATTCCATACATAATCATCCTATTAGTTTAAATAATAATGTGATAATTTACATGTAATATATGGGTTACACATTATATAATGTGAGCATCCAGTTTTATTAGAAAAATTATTTCTTTAGATTAAATTAAAATAAAGGGGTTCTTAAAAATGTAAAAGATTACATAAAATTCAATTCAAAGAGTTTAAGGTTTTAATGTGAAATTAATGTGTTTGATGCTTCATTTCATAGTAATCCTTGTCCTCGTAGATGGATAAATTATCCTAGACTACTTTTAGTTTCTTCCTTTCATCTAGATCTATTCGTTTAGTCCATGATTAGGTGGGATACGTGCTTTGTACCTTTAGGTAATCCTTCCTCTCACATCCCCTTTCATTTGTGGTTGCAACAACATTTGTTTTAGGGATTGATAATTAGATTGTGTTTTCCCTAAATCCATTTCAATCTTTGGTCATGCCTTGTCTTATGAAGAAATATCATGTGATTTCCAATCCTTATTGTCAAATGCAGCTTTGTTTAATATGTTCTTAAGGCATGTGGATATATTTAATTTCTATAACTAATTGAATTTGTTAATATTAAAATTTATTTCTTGATATTTAATGTAGAATTTCCTCTATTGAAATTTAAAATAACACGAACTTAGGTTTGAAAATGGGGTTTTTAAATAAATGGAATTTTATTTACTAGAAAAGGAAAGTGGAATTTCAAACCTTGAAATCAAATTGTCTTGGTTGTGATTTCTTTTATGAAAATTTTAACATGTTTTTTAAACTAGAAATTAAAAAAAATTATAGTGTGAGAATCTTGCATATGTCGAGATAGAGGCATGGATAGACTTAGTGTGTGTGACACCAATTATAGGTATCCAATAGTATCTTTATATTCTAGGGAAAGCCTAGATGTTAGTTGGATCTAACCACATTTCTTATCATTATTATGAGTGTGTAGTATGTATTGTCCCATAGTCTAGAGATTGTATAGTGGGGGAATTCTTGTTTTGTTTTTTTATTACATGATAGTTTGTTTTCATGGATGTTGGCTCATATGTATATTTTTTTGTAACTTTAAATTATTTCTTTATTATTGGAAAACATGGAATGAAATTTTTGAAAACATAAAGATTGTTAGTAAAAGGATATCCAATTGATTTATATATAAAACTTCTTTTAAAACTAGTTTTTTTAATGCATGGACATTTGATTTCTTGAAATTATAACTTATTGAGATCCTTTGGTATTATCCTATGAGGATATTTTTCATCTACCAAATTTTTTTTATAGGATTATCTAGACAATGATCTATTTGATATATGTAATAGAAATATTTTTCTACCACATTTATTCTTCTCTTTATGTTTTTGTTTGATTTAGGGATAGTTTTTAAGTGATGTTTGGTCTCATAGAGACTAGTTTTTTCTTGCAATTTCATTATTTTTTTTTCTTTATTCAATTTATATCACTTGAACCTCAATTTTTTTCAATTTTAACTCTAGTTTTATGTCTTGATTATCTTTTATATTAGACTAGTTTTTTATTTGTTTAACACCACCCCATGATTGGATGACTTGTGTTACTGGTACGGTTGAACCGAATTGGTCTATTGTAATTTTGTATTAGAGGGGTTTACTCATCCTAAATTATGTCAGCAATTCCTAATTTGTTTCTATGTCATGGGGAGACAAGTTTATAATCATCATAATTTTTAAAATAGGTGTTGAAAATATACTAGTCTGGCTCACTCCCAATATATATTATGAGATTCCATGGGATGTTAGGAAATCATTCCTACATCCAAGATCGAGTATATATGTACATTTTAATAAATTATATGTTATTTTATTTTAAACTATTCTATATAAAAATTTTTTGGACTTATTTTGTGTATGGTTATTTGAATAAAAAACAAGAGAGTTTATTAAGATGGACTTGTTCATTTAAAAAGTGTTACATTTTTCTGATATGATTCATAACTGCATAAACATCATATTGTTTTATGGTGTGGCTTTAGATTATTTTTTTGGTTCTATGGTTTATGAATATTCTGTTGGATGATTGGATATTGTATTTTGTTTAACATTCAATGAATACTATATAAGATGTTCCAAATTTAATAGGGGAATCCAGGAGGCATGTTTCACAGTAGGATCCTATAGTGAAACATTCATTGGATGAAGAAGTGGTCCACACCATTCAGAATCTAGGTTTAGTAGTCATAGAGAACCCATGATGGGAAGTGGGTCATCATTTGGAATTTACCAGGCAACATCCACATGTATTATTTGCTGACCGAGGAACATAAGGTTCAGAAGAGTGTATCGAATGAATTGAAATGATCTTTAACTTATTTGAAGACACTATATGATTCTCAGGTGGGTTTTTCAATGTATATGATGAAAGGAGTAGGAAGAAGATGGTGGGACTCGAAAGTGCAAGCTATGTTGCACAAATTTATTACTTATGTTTCTATCAAGATGATCCTTAATAATTAGTTTTATCATGAGACATTACATATGGAAACAACCCGAGATTTTCTAATTTCAGAGTTGTGGGATTGTAATGTTGTACAATATTCCACCTTCTTTGTAGAGTTAGTGCTTCTAGAACTAAATATTTTCACCAATCATTACTTGAAGGATCAAATAATTGAGAGGGGGTTGAGGTATTTTGTTTGGTTAGTTCTTGTCCTTTTTATCTTACTGCCTTTTTAGAAGTACTGGATAAAGTATCTTTTGATAAAGAAGACCTATATTTGGGGAAATGAATGGGAAGAACTTTAGTGGCTATAGAGATTAACTTGGGTGCCTCTTCTTGTGAAAAAATAATGGTCAAGAGTTGTCATTTTTCTTCACAACTAGTTTCAGTGTCTTCTATAGGGTCGAAATTGATTTCATTCCTCCTATGTGGGAGGAAGGGTCATACTAGCCCTCAATTTATAGAGGGTCAAAGAACATTTCATCTTTTTGTGAAATTGAACCATTTAAATCATTTCTATGATAAGGTTCCCCATGGTATTAAGATGTGATCCATATTCACCATGAGGTCATAAGTCTATGTTGGTTATTCCACAGGTGGTGGGTCTTATTCTAAGGCCAAATTGGATGTCCATGTGGCTATTTTTGAACATATTTTATATGTTAACTATGATCCATATGAAACTAATGTAGGTCCTACCACTGTAAGATATATGGTGTTTATTTCATAATTAATGGTTCTATATTTGTTTGATAATTGTGATATACATTATTTTACATCATCAAGTCTATTGACTTCTAGGGATTGAATTTGGATTGTATTAAAATCTTTTTAGATCATTCCACAAATTTTGGGATAGAGGTCCAAAGAAGTTTTCAAAGTTTATGCATTTTTCATGGTCACATGTTAATTTTAGGTGGGTTTATACTAATTATTGATTGATCTTGAAATATCTGGCTTGATTATCTGCAACGATTATATAATTAGATTAATGGACCAGATACATTATCATCATTGTTGAGAAAAGTTTTATATACTTTTGGGCTCACTAATGTTTTTCTAGGTGAGTGGGACTCTATATAGGTAAGGGTAGCGCTGGTTATTCTATATTATAGTTTAATCTCTTTGAGTTGTTAGAAATGTTTCTAGATTGATTTTTCTCATTCTTGTAAAGTCATCTACATTCTGTTGTTTGTGCACACCATTCTGTATTTCAAGATGATTTTCCTAGTTTTTCACCATATAGAGAGGTTATGTTTTCTGTATACCCATTACATGGAATGATTCCAATTTCCATGTCATCATATCAAATGACACCTGCTGATTTAGTGGAGTGTAAAGTACAACTTCAGGTCTTAGAGGTGAACAAATTTATTCATCCTATAGTGTCACCATGTTATTCTCCTAAACTCTTTTCTAATAAGGCATGCAAAATTCATAGGATTTGTATTGACTATCAAAAGTTGGGATTGGTTACCATTAAGAACTAGAATCCCAAAATTGATGATCTCTATAATGAACTGCTAAATCTCATTAACTTGAGAGTACAAAAAGTCATTACTGGGACTTAAGCAACATCCTCAAGGTGCCACAGGCTGGTAATAAATGCCGAAGGGTTTCACAGTATATAGGGGAAGATTTACCATTTTATGACTAAAACCAATAACCGAACAAACCAATAACAAAAAAATCACTATATGATGCATTAACTAAACTAATTCATTTCAATCCTTCTCTTTATAAAAACCAACCAATGTACGCTACAATGAAAGACAACCTAATATCAATTTAAATAAATGAAAGAAGTCAAATAAACTCCAATATGACAACAAGAATCCATGCTCTAGAATCTCAATGCTCAAACATCACCGAGAATTCCAAAGTATCACGACATGGTGCTAAAGAGGTTTGATATTTTACCTTTTACCAAGTACCATAAGGTGGCATCTACAAAAGTACCAAAGTTCCCAGGTAGGGGTGAGTGTAAAAATCAGTAGGTTTTTCCAATGACTTCCATACTCACACTACTAGGATAGAACAGTGAGGAAATTATGTAATATAGTTTATATTAAACAATTTACCAAAAAATATTATAACCAAATATAAAAAAGTTTGAAAATGAATTATAACCTAGTGAAAAATAAGTAAATGAAACAAATTTTCATCAAGTTATTTTCTAGAAAATAACTAATCAAATATTATAACAAATTACAATTTTTATTTTTACATACCTATTCCATAGTTCACAATACATCTAAACATTTATGCTTCATTAGATAGTTTCATTCTCGTGAGTAGTCTCTTGTCCAATAACTTTATGTCCCACTGACTCCCGCCCTCGATCCATGTTCATGTACCTTTTACCCCAATGGTACTCATTCTTTATTATTGTACTATTAAGAATGAACTCACACTAACACTATATTTCCATTCCAAAAATAAACAACTTCATTAAAACTAATATTTTTTTGAAAACAAATTCACAACCAATTTCAAAGAAACATTTCATTTAAATAAAACATTCCCTTTTATTAAAAAAATATAATCCAACTCATGTTTAAACAATCCAGAAAAATACCTAGTTTAAAATCCATATTTTAAAACCAAGAACCAAAGAACTCATTCAAAATCCATAATTTTCCAGATTTCACAAACCGTCCCTCAAGAATGTTTCAAACAAGTGTTCAACAACTGAAAATCAAATCAGCATAATAAATTCAATTTCAATGCATGCCAATCATTTATACTAATAAAAGCCGATAGTGATACCACCTAACTCGATGGTTTTGATGAAACCCAACAAAAGATGAAGAATGGTCACAAAAAACGATTTTATTCTTTAAAGAAACACCCTCAAATCTCTTTTCAAATAAATAAAATCCAACTATAAACATATTTTTCAAACAAAAACCTAGATCTACCCATAACAAGAATAGGTCTTTGAACCTAGAGGAGAGTAGAAGTAGATCAAGGAGAACACTTACACAAAGAGACGTACCACAGATGCAACGAAGGTCCAAAGAGGATATGATCGATCTGGAAGAAGGGGTGCCTCAAAAATCGACCTAGTGAGAGTGTAGGGTTAAGAGCCGAGATGTATCAAAAGAGTAGACTGAAAGAAACTATAAAATGACTAACTTTATGCTAGGCATTGTCTACATCATGTAATTTACCCCTGATCCCAATGTGAAGGCCAAGATGGATAACTACGCTGAAAATCCCATCGCCTATGTTAAAAATCCAAAATTTAAACCCTAAAAGATGTGTACCTTAGGTACACAACGTGTACCAGCTCACGACATGACCCCCACTTCACAACATGAATTTTTCCTCAAGTACACAGTGTGTACTTCCGGAACACGATGTGTACCAGTCCTGAAACCTACAGTATACCCCTGAAAACTATTTTAAGGATTTTTAACAGAATGGGGACTTAGATTATAACAGCCCATACTTTACATACATTTTTAATACTTCAAAATTGAAGCATACTTATTACAACATATAACAAAACCACGAAAGGACCATATAGGTATAGTTTATTTAGAAACTGGGAAACATAAACAACTGGTTCATAAATTGTCTATAATGTCTCCCATTTATTTCATCATATCCATAGTCCCTTTTGGAATATCTTACTTAATAACCTTTTTCCTGACCTGGGTAAAGAAAACATACAAAAGGGTGAGCTCAAATGCTCAGTAAGGGTAAACAAAAGAAATATCAATAACATCATATTCATAAGAACATAACTTCTGGAAATCCTAACCTGCAAAAGAGATCATAATTTCATAACATGGGATAAATCATAGTAGTGAAATGTAATCACAATAATCATAACTTAAGACAAGAAACTTTGTGTCATACACACATAATCATAGAGAATCATTTCTTATTAGTCAAGACTCATTGCCAAGACTATCTTAGTGGAAAAAGTCCATATCTGAACCGAGTTCACTCCGCGTTTCAGTCCTGTTTCACTGAACCGGTTTAACATGTCGTTCCATCCATGTCTATCTCATGAGATATAAAATCTTTACCTAATGCATTGGAGGGAGATATAGGTCCCACCCATCTCATAATGATACAATTCTTATGTGTGCCACAAAATCATAAATCATACATCATTGCATAACCCATGTAATAAAAATGGGAATCTTAAACATCATGAAATCATAAAACAATTCATATAAGATAAAAGAATTCATAAAAATAATTCCATCACAACATAATAAAATCAATGTAATAATAGGGATAGAAATAGAAACCTATATTATCTTAGATGGAAAATAATTTTGATAAAACACTTGAACTCTATTCTTGAAGAAAATATCCTTTCTACTTCAAAAACATTTTCCTTTCTTAACATGTCATACAATTTTAACCTAAAATAAGTTGATTAAAAATAAACTTGAAAACATATAAAGGAATATTCTTGGAAATATTTTTAAAAAAATCCATTCATGCCGTATAAGTTAAAAAAACATTCTTCTTTTCCTTTTGTTGGAAAAGTCAAAAAGTACCTCGTACGAAAAACGACAAAAGATTCATTTCATATCTTTTACTAAAAACTCACAGAAGGGTAAAATTGGATTTAAAAAATTGTAGGTGTATGTAAACAATATTACATATTGAGGGAACATGGACGTGGATGATAAAATACACCCCAGTAAATACCAAAGTATAAACAATCTCGGATAAAATGAGATTGTGATATTTTCCCTTACCTTAGGTCCAATTTGCTTCGTAAGTGTCTGAACCTCTTGTATAATGATTTAAATAATTTAATTGACTTATTATAGAACCATAATTATTTTTATGATATCATATATGGTCATATTCTTAGCTTCTTATTAGTAATATTTCATTACTACTTGTTATTCGGGTGCTTATTACTTTTTGTTCTTATGCGCGTTTTGTCGAATAAATTCTTATTTTTCTTTTTAGGTTATAGATACCTCATTTCCAGAATGTTATTAGTGTAATATATATCATATTCATTCATTAAATTAATTTTTATAATCATTATGCAATGAATATCATGTAGAACGAGTCACATCACATCGTGGAGACGGTATTCCGTACGTACGCATGAGCGATGATATCGTTCCCAGGATTATGGAATTGTATTGGAGTGTATATATATACTATTTCAGAATCAATATCAATTTAAAATAATCATATATAGTTATTATTTACACCATTATACCCATCCAAGTAAGGTGGTGGTGGAAAATAGATTACACCACGGCGTGGAGACGGTATTCCGTACGTACGCATGCGCGGTGATTTTGTTTTCCGTAAGGTGGATAGATGGTGAAATTGGGTTGTTTCATACTTATAATAACATATCAGTATATGAGTGATACTGATGTTATTACGTCATAATTAAACAACTAAAGAAGAATAAGTGGAAGAAGAAATAAAGATGAAAGAATCGGTAACGGACATTACCTCTTCTTTGAAGCGCTTCTTTGAGACCTCATTTTAGGGCACTAAAATTGGTCTTTGAAGAAGACCAGGACCTCTAGGATGTCTCTAGGGAAGTGGAGAGAAGAAATTGGAAGAGGTTTGCCAGGATTGAAGTCTCAAAGTGGTGTGAGGAAGAGAGGGAGGAGGTGCCCTTTTATAAGGGAGGAGAGGGGCACCTTTGGAATAACTAAAAATATTATTTTATTATAAAGTCAAATTCGGTTTTTAATAGCTCAAAATTGATATATTTCAAAGATAAGGTGGGTATGGGTCGCAATACTCTCATCCAATAGAATTTAGACAAGTTTAGGTATCAATTTTAACCTTATCATTTAGATTTAACTTTAAGTTAGATAATTTAACTTTTACCGTGTCTTCTTGTTTTCTTACACTATAAGGTTAATAAACTTACTATATCAAGCCAAACGAACCCCAAGTTGTTTATTAATAATATATATAACCTTATATAAGTCATTTGGCCAAACCTTATATTTTTAGGAATAAAATAAAAATTAATAATATAATATTTTTTTAAAAAACTATTTTATGTCAATTTTGACACTATTTGGTAACTCATTTTTTTGAAAATCATAACAGAATGATTATTTCGAATAAATTTAATTAAATCAATAGAAACATGTCATATTAACATATAAAATTAATTTAATTCACAAAAAGTCTCAAATTACATTTATTTGGGTAATTATAACATCAATTATGTCAATATTTCATAAATAAGATAATTACTACATCATCATTGTATCATAAATAAATTAAATTATATTAAGTCTAAAAATTACAAATAAAATACCATTATGTAGGAAATAGTTTTATCTTTCTAATGAATATTTATAGTCGAATTTATATTATGTATAACCCCATATTAAAATTTATTTACTTATTAAACTGTGATTTTAACTATTTTAACCCTTCATTAAATAAATTAATAATAAATGTCCTAATCTAATCCATGTGGGCCTAAATGGTCATATTTTATTCCTAATGTTGTTTTTGGTCGAATTACACTTATACAATAAAATTAGGGCATGTGTTAGGGTAATAATAATAACACTTTTACCCTTAATTACCCTATTTACTTTTAACCGTGGTAAAAAAAGTAAAAAGTTACTATTCATCAAAAATTATTTTCATCTCATTGAACCACATTTTAGTCCTTGATATTAAACGTGTCTCTCGTATTTTCGAAATTCCGCTCACAGAAGCGGTAAAATTATGTTTTATGAAAAATTCAGTTTTTTAACTACCACTTAGTGGTTTCACTATTCATCAAAAATTGCAAGTTTTCAGAAATATACCAAAATTTCACCCTAGGCTAATTTTGATATTCCGAATCCAAAAATGAAGTCCATTTTGAAAAAATAATATTTATAAAATTTTGAAAAGTGGTTATTACTATTCATAACGGCTAGTTTTAATAATATTTTAATAGAATATCGTTGTTTAGTGAAACTTGGTATTGCGTACGACGCAAGATATTGAGGAAGGTCGTGGTTGCGTGTAAAGCAAGCCAAGCTAGTGTTGTGTGTAGTGAAAGATTCCTTTGATAAAAACAAAATATTTCTCATAAAAGTCTCGGGCGTTACATTCTACCCCCCCTAAAATTAATTTCGCCCTCGAAATTCATCACTTTGTAACAAAAAGATGAGGATAACTCTCCCTCATCATATCCTCAAGCTCCCATGTAGCTTCTTCTAATTGGTGGTTCCTCCATAAAACTTTCACCAATCGAGTGGTCTTGTTTCGTAGGACTTTTTCGCTATGATCCAGAATCTCTATCGGTTGTTCTTCATAAGAAAGATCTTGCTCCAGCGGTACAACTTCTTAGCTGTGTACATGTGAAGGATCAGGTATGTACTTTCTTAGGAGAGATACATGGAACATAGCATGAACTTGAGATAGATTAAGTGGAAGCACCAATCGGCTAGCTACCTTTCCAACACGATCCAGTATTTCGAAAGGACCGATATATCTATGGCTCAACTTCCCCTTCTTTCCAAATCTCATGACCCAATTCCAGGGAGATATTCGTAAGAACACTTTATCATCCACTTCAAACTCTAGGTCTTTTCTTCGGTTGTCAGCATAACTTTTCTGTCGACTCTGAGCTGCTCTTATGTGTTGTTGAATAGATCAGACCTTTTCTGCCATCTCATCAACAAGATCAGGTCCTAATAGCTTTCTTCCACAACATCATCCCAGCATGTTGGAGTCCTGCATTTCTTTCCATAGAGATATTCATAAGGATCCATCTGAATACTGGAGTGAAAGCTATTATTATAAGAAAATTCCACCAAAGGTAGGTGTTGATCCCAACCACCTTTGAAATCCATAGAGCAAGCTCTCAACATATCTTCTAGAGTTTGAATTTTCCTCTCAGACTGACCGTCTGTCTGAGGATGGTAAGCAGTGCTGAAACTCAACTCTGTATCCAGAGTATGCTGAAGACTTCGCCAGAACTTCGAGGTAAATCTCGGATCCCGATCAGATATAATAAAAAGTGGTACTCCATGCAATCTTACCACTTACTTTACATATATCCTGGAAAGCTGATCCAGAGAGAAATCCACTCTAATAGAAATGAAGTGTGCAGACTTTGTAAGACGATCAACTATGACCCAGATAACATTATTACCTTTGGATGTTGTAGGAAGTCCTGTGAAAAAGTCCATAGTGATGTTTTTCCATTACCATTCGGGTATGGGTAATGGTTGTAACATCCCCTTAGACTTCTGTCTCTCAGTTTTAACTTGTTAACAAACGAAGCATTGAGAGACATATTTAACAACATCTCCTTTCATGTCATCCCACCAGAAGTACTCTTTCAGGTCCCTATACATCTTCGTGCTTCCAGGATGAATAGAGAATGAAGAACAATGAGCCTCATCCAGCAGCTCCTTCTTTAATTCGGGGATGGGAGGAACACAAACCTGATTCCTGAACTTTATTATCCCATCACAATCAAGGTTGAATTCAGGAATATTTCTCACCTTCTTTTGTAACTCTACATCTTCTTTCTGCGCCTCTTTAATCTTCACATGTATAGATGGTTGAACATTCATTTGAGAAAGATATGATTTTCCCCCTTAAATTATAATTCCAAGATCCATCCTTTGTAAATCCATAAATATTGGATCTTTTGTGATCCTCATCATGGATAAACTGGCATGGTCTTGTCGACTTAATGCATCTGCCACCTTGTTTGCTTTCCCATGGTGGTAATGAATTGAGCAGTCATGATCCTTAATCAGCTCTAACCATCTTCTTTGGCGCATATTCAGCTCCTTTTGTGGGAAAATATACTTTAAACTTTTATGATCTGTATAAATGTCACACCTTTCTCCATAAAGATAATGCCTCCAAATCTTTAATGCAAAGATTACCGCATCTAACTCCAAATCATGTGTTGGGTAATTTTGCTCATGGATTTTGAAATGTCATGAGGCATAAGCTATCACCATATCATTTTGCATAAGAACACACCCCATCCCCTTCTTGGATGCATCACTGTAGATCACAAACCTTTCTCCACTACAAGGCAGTGTGAGCACAGGTGCACTGGATAACCTTCTTTTCAACTCCTTGAAATTCTCTTCACATTCCTCCGTCCAAACAAACTTAACTCCTTTCCGAGTCAACTTGGTGAGTGGATTAGATAATCGTGAAAAATCTTTCACAAAACGTCGATAATATCCAGTCTAACCAAGAAAACTTCGGATCTCGGTTACTGTTGTTGGTCTCGACCATCTTTCGATAACCTCTGTTTTTGATGGATCCACAGATATCCCCTCTTTTGAGATTATGTGACCCAAAAATGAAACTTTTTGAAGCCAAAATTCACACTTGGTAAATTTGGCATAAATCTTCTCCTTTCTCAGGTTCTTAAATATAATTCTCAAGTGATCTTCATGTTCTTCCTTGGTCGTTGAATATACCATAATATCGTCTATAAAGACTACCACAAACTGATCAAGATAGTATCTAAATACTCTATTCATCAGATCCATGAAGATAGCAGGGGCATTAGTAAGACCAAATGGCATCATTATAAATTCATAGTGTCCATACCTTGTACGGAAAGTTGTCTTTGGTATATCCTCTCTTTTGACCCTTAATTGATGATACCCTGGACGAAGATCAATCTTGGAAAAGTATTGAGCTCCACGTAGTTGGTCAAATAAGTCATCAATGCGTGGGAGAGGATATTTGTTCTTGATAGTGATCTTGTTAAGTTCTCGATAATCAATACAGAGTCTCATTGATCCATCTTTCTTCTTAACAAACAGAACAGTTGCTCCCCAAGGTGACGCACTAGGGCGTATGAATCCCTTATCAAGATTCTCTTGGAGTTTCTTCTTCAATTCTTGCAACTCAATTGGGTCCATTCTATAAGATGTCTTTGGAATAGGCAAAGCACCCGATACGAGTTCTATTGAAAACTCAACTTCACGATTTGGTGGAAGACCCGACAATTCCTCCGGAAAGACATCATCAAACTCTCATACAATGGGCATATTATTAATCGTGAGTTTCTCACCAACCATTTGAGATAAATAACCCTCATTTAGTGGAATCAAGACCCATAAGATGGAATAAATTTACACTGGAAGGTTATGTTCATCCTTGAATCGATAGACGATCATAGATTGATCTGGAATATGAAATGGGACTTCCCTTCTTTGGAAATTGATATGAGCTCCATATAAAGAAAGCCAATCCATGCCAAGAATCACATCAAATTCCACTATAGGAAGGATCCCAAGATTTGCAGGAAGTACTTTCCCACAAACTTCAATCGGGGAAGAATTATAGCCTTTTGATGCGACTATTATTCCATTAGGGGTTGTCACAGCTAACTCAACATCTAATTTTTGAGGTAATACGGTGATATCATTAGAAAATTATTCAGAAATAAAAGCGCGGGTGGATCCAGAATCAAATAAAACATTTGCTACTTTAGAGTGGATGGTAAGTGTACCTTTCACCACATCGTTATCGTACTCTACATCGCTGATAGAAATTTCATGTGACTTTCCTTTGTCTTTAGCCTTAAGATTTTGTTGATGTCGATCATCATCAACAACCCATGGATTAGGGCATTTATTGGCATAATTCCCTATCTCCCTACACTTGAAACATTGAAGTGTAGTAGGTTCATTCTGTGTGTCCCTTCCTTTGTTTGCATCATTAGACATCTTCTTCCCATCATTGCGGCATTCAAATTCCCGATGACCTTCCTTTCCACATTTGAAACATTTACTTGTCCCTTTAAGACAACTCCCTCCATTTTTCTTTCCACACCTTGAGCATAAGGGAAATCTCATCTTCTTTTCAGTGTGCTCTTTAGATTTTCCTTTGAATTCCATTTTCCTCTTCTTATCAAACCCATATGACTGATGGGTTACTCCAATATCCATCTCAACTTTGAGAACACATCGAACGATTTCCTCATAGCTATTGAAGTCCCTTATGGCTAAGGCCCTTCAAAGACTTGGTTTTAAGCCACTAATGAATCGATTGATCTTACTCTCAGGTTGGATAATAATACTAGAAGCGTACCTTGCAAGTCTTGTAAAATTTAATTCATAGGTACCAACAGATTCATCATCCTTTTGCTTTAGTTCAGGAAACTATTTCTCCATATTTGTTCGGAGAATACGAGGGAAGTACTTATTGAAAAATAAGTTACTGAACTCGTCCCATTCCATGGACTCAATTTCATCCCTTTTCCTCGTATTCTTAATAAGATTCCACCATTGATCAACACCTCCTTCCAAACGATACACTTCTAGGATGACTTTATCATGTTCAGAACATTGATGGACTGAAAATATCTTTTCAGTAGTAATAATCCATTGTTCAGCAATTAATGGATCAGTAGACCCGCTGAATGAAGGTGGACACTACCTCATGAAGTATTCAAAAGAATGTTGCTCCTTTCATTGCTCATTTGGAAGTCCTGCATGATTCATATCTTGAGAAAGTATTGTGAGCATGGCTACAAGATTTTGAATTCCAGCTCCCATAACGTTTGTTTGCTTAGGGGGGCAATCATTGCATTGCCCGTCTCATTCCGCATTAACATGGATCCTTCGGGTTCCAGCCATTGACTAAAACCAAGAAGAATAGTGTGAGAAACACTAATTATTATAGGAAAACCACATAATCAAGAATAAAATTTCACACTTAAGGTCTTATCCTAGGTTATTCATGGCCATTTCTAAAACACTAAGATTGTGTTCTATGCTTAGACTTATCCTTAGTGTTCTTACTAAGGCTTTCACATCCTAGTTTCCAAAGGATGAATATAACTTTCCACTGATACCAACTATAACGACCCATACTTTACATACATTGTTAATAATTAAAAATTGAAGCATACTTATTACAACATATAACAAAACCACAAAAGGACCGTATAGGTATAGTGTTTTTAGAAACTGGGAAACATAAACAACTGGTTCATAAAGCGTCTACACTGTCTCCCATTTATTTCATCATATCTATAGTCCCTTTTGGCATATCTTACTTAATAACCTTCTTCCTGGCCTGGGGAAATAAGACATACAAAAGGGTGATCTCAAATGCTCAGTAAGGGTAAACAAAAGAAATATCAATCACATCATATTCATAAGAACATAACTTTTGGAAATCTTAACCTGCAAAAGAGATCATAATTTCATAACATGGGATAAATCATAGTAGTGAAATGTAATACCAATAATCATAACTTAAAACATGAAACTTTGTGTCATACAAACATAATCATAGAGAATCATTTCTTATTAGTTAAGAATCATTTTCACGACTATCTTAGTGGACAAAGTCCATATCTGAACCGAGTTCACTCCTCGTTTCAGTCCTGTTTCACTGAATCGGTTTAACCTGCCGTTCCAGCCACGTCTATCTCATGAGATATAAAATTTTTACCCAATGAATTGGAGGGAGATATAGGTCCCACACATCTCATAATGACACAATTCTTATTTGTTCCACAAAATCATAAATCATACATCATTGCATAACCCATGTTATAAAAATGGGATTCTTAAACAACATGACCTCATAAAACAATTCATATAAGATAAATGAATTCATAAAAATAATTCCATCACAACATAATCAAATCAATGTAATAATAGGGATAGAAACAGAACCCTATATTATCTTAGATGGAAAATAATTTTGATAAAACACTTGAACTCCATTCTTGAGGAAAATATCCTTTCTACTTCAAAAACATTTTCCCTTTCTTAACATGTCAAACAATTTTAAACTAAAAGAAGTTGATTAAAAATAAACTTGAAAACTTGTAAAGGAATATTATTGGAAATATTGTTTTAAAAATCCATTCATGCCATATAAGTTAAAAAAAACATTCTTTTTGTCCTTTGGTCGGAAAAGTCAAAAAGTACCTCATACGAAAAACGACAAAAGATTCCTTTCATATCTTTTACTAAAAACTCACCGAAGGGTAAAATTGGATTTAAACAATTCTAGGTGGATGTAAACAATATTACACATTGAGGGAACATGGATTTGGATGATAAAATACACCCCAGTAAATACCAAAGTATAAACAATCTCGGATAAAATGAGATTGTGATATTTTCCCTTACCTTAGGTCCAATTTGCTTCGGAAGTGTCCAAACCTCCTGTATAATGATTTAAATAATGTTATTGACTTATTCCATAATCATAATTATTTTTATGATATCATATATGTTCATATTCTTAGCTTCTTATTAGTAATATTTCATTACTACTTGTTATTCGGGTGCTTATTACTTTTTGTTCTTATGCGCGTTTTGTCGAAAAAATTCTTATTTTTCTTTTTAGGTTATAGATACCACATTTCCAGAATGGTATTAGTGTAATATATATCATATTCATTCATTAAATTCATTTATATAATCATTATGCAATGAAGATCATGTAGAACGAGTCACATCGTCATGGAGACGGTATTCCATACGTACGCACGAGCGATGATATCATTTCCATGATTGTGGAATTGTATTGGAGTGTATATATACTATTTCATAATCAATACCACTTTAAAATAATCATATATTGTCATTATTTACACCATTATACCCATCCAAGTAAGGTGGTGGTGGAAAATAGATCACACCACGGCGTGGAGACAGTATTCCGTACGTACTCACGCGCGGTGATTTCGTTTTCCGTAGGGTGGATAGATGGTGAAATAGGGTTGTTTCATACTTATAATAAAATATCAGTATATTAGTGATACTGATGTTATTACTTCATAATGAAACAACTAAATAAGAAGAAGTGGAAGAAGAAATAAAGATGAAAGAATCGGTAACGGACATTACCTCTTCTTTGAAGCGCTTCTTTGAGACCTCCTTTTAGGGCACTAAAATTGGTCTTTGAAGAATACCAGGACCTCTAGTATGTATCTAGGGAAGTGGAGAGAAGAAATTATCAGGGTTTTTCCAAGCTTGAAGGCTCAAAGTGGTGTGAGGAAGATAGGGAGGAGGTTCCCTTTTATAAGGGAGGAGAGGGGCACCTTTGGAATAACTAAAACTATTATTTTATTATAAAGTCAAATTCGGTTTTTAATAGCTCCAAATTGATATATTTCGAAGATAAGGTGGGTATGGGTCGAAATAATCTCTTCCAAGAGAATTTAGACAAGTTTAGGTATCAATTTTAACCTTATTATTTAGATTTAACTTTAAGTTAGATAATTTAACTTTTACCATGTCTTCTTGTTTTCTTACACTATAAGGTTAATAAACTTACTATATGAAGCCAAACGAACCCCAAGTTGTTTATTATTAATATATATAACCTTATCTAAGTCATTTTTCCGAACCTTAGATTTTTAAGAATAAAATAACAATTAATAATATAATATTTGTTTTAAAAACTATTTTATGTCAATTTTGACACTATTTGGTAATTGATTGTTGTGAAAATCATAAAAGAATGATTAGTTCGAAAAAATTTAATTAAATCAATACTAACATTTCATATTAACAAATAAAATTATTTTAATTCATAAAATGTCTCAAATTACCTTTATTTGGGTATTTATAACATCAATTATGTCAATATTTCATTAATAAGATAATTACTGCATCATCATTGTATCATAAATAAATTAAATTATTTTAAGTCTAAAAATTAAAAATAAAATACCATTATGTATTAAATCTTTTTATCTTTATAAGGAATATTTATAGTCGAATTTATCTTATGTATACCGCGATATTAAAAATGTTTTACTTATTAAACTTTGATTTTAACTATTTTAACCCTTCTTTAAATAAATTAATAATAAATGTCCTAATCTAATCCAAGCGGGCCTAAATGGTCATATTTTATTCCTAAGGTTGTTTTTGGTCGAATTACACTTATCCAATAGAATTAGGACATGTTTTATGATAATAATAATAACACTTTTACCCTTAATTACCCTATTTAGTTTTAACCGTGGTAAAAAAAAGTAAAAAGTTACTATTCACCAAAAATTATTTTCATCTAATTGAACCACATTTTAGTCCTTGATATTAACTGTGTCTCTCAGATTTTCGAAATTCCACTCACAGAAGCGGTAAAATTACGTTTTATGAAAAATTCAGTTTTTTTAACTACCACTTAGTGGTTTCACTATTCATCAAAAATTGAATGTTTTCAGAAAAATACCAAAATTTCACCCTAGGCTAATTTCGATATTCCGAATCCAAAAATGAAGTCCATTTTGAAAAAATAAAAATTATAAAATTTCAAAAATTGGTTATTACTATTCATAACGGCTAGTTTTAATAATATTTTAATAGCATATCGTTGTTTAGTAAAACTCGGTATTGCGTACGATGCAAGCTATTGAGGAAGGCCGCGGTTGCGTGTAAAGCAAGCCATGATAGTGTTGTGTGTAGTGAAAGATTCCTTTGATAAAAACAAAATATTTTTCATAAAAGTCTCGGGCGTTACATAGATAAGTGTAATCTTACCCAATCTAGGTAACATGACACTACAAACCAGAAACCGGTGGTACTAAATTCTCCCCACCATTGTTCTTTCCATCCTCAGAAAGTAGAAAACCCTCTCTCCCCTAAAAGACTTCTGGTCATTTCTCTTTCATTTTGTTGTCACGTTCCCAAGTATTTTCCAAAATCTGACCATGCTACCATAAAACTCATTTTAGACTAACGCTTTTTTCTCTTGCCTATCCAAAATCCTTACATGGATATGTATCAATGAAAAATCTAGATCTAGGTCAATGTGATCACATATGATCACATGACCGGGATTAGGGGGGCACATTTTAAAATGGGATACATGGAACAAATTATGCACTAAACTGAAACTTCGTGGTAATGTTAGGAGATATTCCACCTCTCAGACCCATTTCAGTATCTCAAAAGGGCCTATGTGTTGAGGAGATATCTTTCCCTGCTTCCCAAAACGACGGTGTCCAAGATATGGATATATTCGTAAGAACAAATGATCACCCACAATGAACCAAAACGGTCTTCGACAGGGATCTGCATATGATTTATGATGAAACTATGTCATCTCCATCCTATTTCTATTAAACTGGATCTCCTCAATTGTTTCATTGACATGGATCAACCCAACTAGTGATGTTTTACCCATTTTTACCCAACATAGTGGAGAAAAAAAAGGAAACCCATACAATGATTCAAACGAAGCCATATGTATCGAGGCCTGATAGATTTTATTGTAAGATAACTCGAAAAAGGGTATTTGATCTTCCCATGAGCCACTAAAATCAATTACACAAGCCTACAATATGTCTTCCAACATCTGTATCTTCCTCTCAGATTGGTCATTTGTATGAGGATGATACACTGTTCTCATATTCAACTGAGTCCCAAAATTTTTTTTAAGGATTTAAAAAAATGAGATGTGAACCTTGGATCTCATTTTGACATGATTGAAACTGGTATTCCGGGTCTCTTTACCATTTCTTGGATATAAATTTTGTAGAGATCCTCCACCATACGAGTTTCACGAATAGGGATGAAATGGGCCGACATGGTAAGCTGACCCACTTTCACCCATATGAAATCATGTTTCCAAATCGTTCTTGGAAGTCCTGTATCAAACTCCATCACAATTTGTTCCCATTTTCACACTGGAATAGGTAATTTCTGAAACATTCATGTTGGTCTCTAATGCTTGGTTTTAACCAGCTGACAAGTTAAGCATCGCGAGATGAACTAGGGCACCTTCCTTTTAATGTCCCTCCACCAAAACTCTACCTTCAACCACATATAAATACTATGTGTGCCTTAATGGACCACCCATATTGAATGATGGTAAGCATGAAAGATTTTTTCCTGAAAAGATATAATTACAAACATCTGATCTCAAAAAAACAAAACAAAACATCCATCAAGTTTCCATCCCTCAATAGTCTCCCCACCATTGAGTTTTGAACTCATAATTAGGCTTTATTCACCAGATGTTTGTTCTTATTTGACCATATTTACCAAATTAGGAATAAGAATAGATGAAAAAAACCATAACATCACCTTGTTATTCACATTCCACATGAATGTCGACTAGGACTGAAATCAACTGTCATCCATCTGAAGCTTCTTTTGCTAACTAATCATACAAATTTATACTCAATGCATCTGCCACTGAATTACCTTTTTTGGGTGTATACATCAAGTCAATGTCAAACATATAGGGATACTCCATACATCTCATTTTCCTTAGATTGAAATATTGTTCTAAAAACATATACTTCATGAATTTATGATCCCTAAAAAAGTGAATTTCTCACAAAAGAGATAGTGTCTCCATGTTTTCAAAGAATGGACGAATACAACTAATTCCAAATCATGTGTTGTGTTATTCTTCTCATGAACCTTTTACTACCTTGAACCATAAGAAACCACATGGTATCCTTTCATGAGAACACAACCCAACCCTGATCCCAAATCATCACAGTACACCACATACCCCTTTCATAATTCTAGAAATATCATGATAGGTGGCGATGTGAGATGAACATTTAGTTCTGATAAGTACTTATATAATTCATCTATCCATTGTAATAGAGTATTGTTCTTTTTCATAACTGTCATTGGTAAATCTAGTCTAGAGAAATCACACACAATGCATTGGTATTAGTCATCTAGAGCAATAAAAAATCATATATAGATGATATTCTTAGCTGGTTTCCATGAGATAACAAATTATATATTTTTAGGATCAACAAAAATTCCTTTCCCATAAATGAAATGGCCAAGAAAACATACTTCATGTATCCAAAAATAACACTTTTATAATTTGGAACACAAATGGTGATCTCGCAAAATTTGTAACACTATTTCTAGATGTTCTTTATGGTCAGTCAATGTCTTTGAATACACCAAAGATGTCATCAAAAAACACCACAAAAAATGAATCTTGATATTACTAAAATATCTGATTCATCAAATCCATAAATACTGTTGGTGAATTTGTTAGATCGAAAGGCATGACCACATATTCAAAGTGGCCATATCTTCTTCTGAAATATGTCTTTGGAATATCTTTCTTATGTTATCTCAATTGGTGATATCCTGATAACAAGTCATTTTTAGAGAAACATTGATCCCCCATAATTGATCAAATATATCATCAATGCATGGATGTGTATATCTGTTCTTTATCATAACTGGGTTCATCATTCAATAATAAACATAGATCCAAAGATTTTCATCCAATTTATTCATGAACAAGATGGGTTCTAACTACGAAGAAATACTTGGCTGAATAAAACCCTTGCTTTCTATATCCTCCAACTACACTTTCAATTCCCACAACACTATTGATTCTATCCTATAACATGGAAGGTAAATAATAACGGTCCCCATAAAGAGATCAATGGTAAACTCCACTTCCCTTAGAGGTGGTAACCCTCAGAAGTTTTTGGGAAATACATCTATAAATGGATCTACAACTGCGGGAAAACTATTGTAACACCCGAGACTTTTATGAGAAATATTTTTTTTATGTTATATACATCATCCAAGGAATCTTTCACTACACACAACACTAGCTTGACTTTCTTTACACGCAATCACGACCTTCCTCGATAGCTTGCGTCATATGCAATACCGAGTTTCACTAAACAACGATATGCTATTAAAATATTATTAAAACTAGCCGTTATGAATAGTAATACCCACTTTTTGAAATTTTGTAAATTTTATTTTTCAAAATGGACTTAATTTTTGGATTCGGAATACCAAAATTATCCTAGGGTGAAATTTTGGTATTTTTCTAAAAACTTTCAATTTTTGATGAATAGTGAAAACACTAGGTTACTATTTAAAAACCGACTTTTTATTTAAATAATTATTTATTTTATTTAAATTTATTTTAGGTCAAAATTGATACATAATACCTATATAAGTTCAATGCAATTAATTGGAGTCATTTTATAATAATTTTAGATATATATAAATTTTATTGAACTTTTCACCGTCTTTTATCCACCTCCTAGGAGAATTTCCAAATTCACATAAAACTTAATTTTACCGCTTCTGTGCGTGAAATTTAGAAAATCTAAGAGACACGGTTGATGTTAGTAAGTAAAATGTGGTTCAATGAAAATAAAAATAATTTTTGTTGAATAGTAACTTTTTACTTTTTTTACCACGATTAAAAGTAAATAGGGCAATTAAGGGTAAAAATGATATTATTATTACCCTAAAAAATGTTCTAATTCTATTGGATAAGTTTAATTCGACCAAAAACAACATTAGGAATAAAATATGACCATTTAGGCCCACTTGGATTAGATTAGGACATTTATTATTAATTCATTTAAAGAAGGGTTAAAATAATTAAAATCAAAGTTTAATAACTAAATCATTTTTAATATATGGTTATACATAAGATAAATTCGACTATAAATATTCATTAGAAACATAAAAATATTTCATACATAATTATATTTTATTTTTAATTTTAGACATTAAATAATTTAATTTATTTATGACACAATGATGATGCAATAATTATCTTATTAATGAAATATTGACATAATTGATGTTATAAATACCCATATAAATGTAATTTGAGACTTTTTATGAATTAAAATAATTTTCTAGGTTAATATGACATGTTAGTATTGATTTAATTAACTTTTTTATAAATAATCTTTCTGTTATGTTTTTGACAAAAATTAATTACCAAATAGCGTCAAAATTGACATAAAATATTTTTGAAAACAAATATTATATTATTAATTGTATTTTATTCCTAAAAATCCATGGTTTGGCCAAATGACTTAGATGATGTTTTATATATTAATAATAAACAACTTGTGGTTCGTTTGGCTTGTTATATTAAGTTTATTAACCTTATAGTGTAAGAAAACAAGAAGACACGGTAAAAGTTAAATTATCTAACTTAAAGTTAAATCTAAATGATAAGAGTAAAACAGATACATAAACTTGTATAAATTATATTTTATGAGATTATTTCGACCCATCCCCACCTTATATTCGAAATAAATCAATTTGGAGCTATTAAAAACAGAATATGACTTTATAATAGAATAATATTTTTAGTTTTTCCAAAGGTGCCCCTCTCCTCCCTTATAAAAGGGAACCTCCTCCCTCTCTTCCTCACACCACTTTGAGACTTCAAGATCGGACAACCCCTGAAAAATTATCTTCTACACTTCCCTAGAAACATCCTATAGGTCTTGGTCCTCTTCAAAGACCAATTTTAGTGCCCTAAGAGGAGGTCTCAAAGAGGCGTTTCAAAGAAGAGGTAATGTCCTTTACCGATTCTTTCAGCTTTATTTTTTTCTTCAACTTCTTCTTATTTAGTTGTTTCATTATAAAGTAATAACATCAGTATCACTCATATAATTATATGTTATTATAAGTATTAAACAACCCTATTTTACCATATATCCATCCTACGGAAAACAAAATCACCGCGCGTGCGAACGTACGGAATACTGTCTCCACGCCGTGGTGTAATCTATTTTCCACCACCACCTTACTTGGATGGGTATAATTGTGTAAATAATGACTATATATGATTATTGTAAATTGAAATTTATTCTGAAATAGTATACATACACTCCAATACAATTCCAAGATCATGGGAACGATATCATCACTCGCGCGTACGTACGGAATACCGTATCCACGATGTGATGCGACTCGTTCTACACGATCTTCATTGCATAATGATTATATACATAAATTGAATGAATAAATATGATATATATTACACTAATACCATTCTGTAAATGCGACATCTATGACCTAAAAATAAGAATGGGAATTTATTCGACAAAACACACATAAGAACAAAAATTAATAAACACCCGAATAACAAGTAGTAATGAAATATTACTAATAAGAAGCTAAGAATATGACCATATATGATATCATAACAATGAGTATGATTCTGGAATAAGTCAATGAAATTATTTAAATCATTATACAGGAGGTTTAGACATTTACGAAGAAAATCGGACCTAAAGTAAGGGAAAATCTCGCAATCTCATTTTTTTCCGAGATTGTTTATACTTTAGAATTTACTGGGGAACATTTATCATCCAAGTACATGTTTCATCAATATGTAATATTATTTCTATACTCCTATAGTTGTTTAAATCCAATTTTACCCTTCGGTTAGTTTTAGTAAAATATATGAAAGGAATCTTTTGTCGTTTTTAGTACGAGGTAATTTTTGACTTTTTCAGCCAAGGTACGAGAAGAATGTTTTTTTAACTTATACGGTCCTTTCATGGTTTTGTTATATGTTGTAATAAGTGTTCTTAAATTTTGAAGTATTAAAAATGTATGTAAAGTATGGGTCATTATAGTTGGTATCATAGGAAAGGTATAGTCAACCTATGGAAAGTAGGATCTGAAAGCCTTAGTAAGAACCCTAAGGATAAGTCTAAGCAAAGAACAAAATCTTAGTGTTTTAAAAATAGCCATGAACAACCTATAACAAGACCTTAAGTGTGAAATTTTATTCTTGATTATGTGGTTTTCCTATTATAATTAGTGTTGCTCACACTATTCTTCTTGGTTTTAGTCAATGGCTGGAACCCGAAGGAACCATGTTAATGAAGAATGCGATGAGAAATGCAATGATTGTCCTCCGGAACAACCAAACGTTGTGGGAGATGGAATGAAAAATCTTGTAGCCATTCTCACACAACTTTCTCAAGCTATGAATCATGTAGGACTTCCAAACGAGCGAAGGAAGGAGCAACATTCTGTTGAATCCTTCATGAGGCAGCGTCCACCTTCATTCAGCAGGTCTTCTGATCCATTAGTGGCTGAATAATGGATCAGTACCACTGAAAAGATATTTTCAGTTCTTCAATTTTCTAAACATGATAAAGTCATCTTAGCAGTGTATCGTTTGGAAGGAGATTCTGATCAATGGTGGAATCTTATTAAGAATACGAGGCAAATGGATGAAATTGAGTCCATGGAATGGGATGAGTTCAAGATCTTATTTTTTCAATAAGTACTTCCCTCGTATTCTTTGAACAAAGATGGAGAAGGAGTTTCTTGAACTAAAGTAAAAGGATGATGAATTTATTGGTACCTATGAAGCAAATTTTACAAGACTTTCAAGGTACGCATATGGTATTATTATCCAACCTGAGAGTAAGATCGATTGATTCTTTAGTGGCATAAAACCAAGTCTTCGAAGGGCGTTAGACATAAGGGACTTCAATAGTTATGAGGAAATCGTTTGATGTTCTCTCAAGGTTGAGATAGAGATTGGAGTAACCCATCAGTCATATGGGTTTGATAAGAAGAGGAAAATGGAATTCAAAGGAAAATATAAAGAGAACACTGAAAAGAATATGAGTTTTCCCTTATTCTCAAAGTGTGGAAAGAAACATGGAGGGAGTTGTCTTAAAGGTACAAGTAAATGTTTCAAATGTGGAAAGGAAGGTCATCGGGCATTTGAGTTTCCCAATGATGGGAGGAATATATCTAGTGATGCGAACAAATAAAAGGCTACACAGAGTGAACCTCCTACACTTTAATGTTACAAGTGCAAGGAAATGGGACATTATGTTAATCAATGCCCAAATACAATGGTTGTTGATGATGATCGACGTCAACAAACTCTTAAGGCTAAAGACAAAGGAAAGTCACATGCAATTTCTATCAATGATGTGGAGTGCGATAACAATGTGGTGAAAGGTACACTTACCATCCACTCAAAAGTAGCAAATGTTTTATTTGATTCTGGATCCACCCACTCTTTTATTTCTGAAGAATTTTATAAGGGTATCACCATATTACCTCAAAAATTATATGTTGAGTTAGCTGTGACAACCCCTAATGGCACAACAGTCACATCAAAAGTTTATAATTCTTCTCCGATTGAAGTTTGTGGGAAAGTGCTTCCTGAAAATCTTGTGATCCTTCATATAGTGGAATTTGATGTGATTATTTGCATGGATTGGCTTTCTTTATATGGAGCACATATCAATTTCCAAAGAAGGGAAGTCACATTTCATATTCCAGATCAATCTATGAAAATCTATCAATGCAAGGATGAAAATAACCTTACAGTGGAAATTTCATCCATATCATGGGTATTGATTCCACTAAATGAGGGTTATTTATCTCAAATGGTTGGAGAGAAACTCACGATTAAGAATATTCCCGTTGTACGGGAGTTTGAAGATGTCTTTCTGGAGGAATTTCCGGGTCTTCCACCAAATGGTGAAGTTGAGTTTTCAATAGAACTCATACCAAGTGCTTTACCTATTTCAAAGATACCTTATAGAATGGCCCCAATTGAGTTGTAGGAATTGAAGAAGCAACTCCAAGAGAATCTTGATAAGGGATTCATACGCCCTAGTGCGTCACCTTGGGGAGCACCTGTTCTATTTGTTAATAATAAAGATGGATCAATGAGACTCTGCATTGATTATCGAGAAATTAACAAGATCACTATCAAGAACAAATATCCTCTCCCATGCATTGAAGACATATTTGACCAACTACGAAGAGCTCAATACTTTTCCAAGATTGATCTTCATTCAGGGTATCATCAATTAAGGGTCAAAAGAGAGGATATACCAAAGACAGCTTTCCGTACAAGGTATGGACACTATGAATTTATAGTGATGCCATTTGGTCTTACTAATGCCCATGCTTTCTCCATGGATCTGATGAATATAGTCTTTAGAGACTATCTTTACCAGTTTGTGGTAGTCTTTATAGACGATATTCTTGTCTATTCAAAGAGCAATGAAGAACATGAAGATCCCTTGAGAATTGTATTGAAGTCCCTGAGAAAGGATAATCTTTATGCCAAATTTACCAAGTGTGAATTTTGGCTTCAAAAAGTTGCATTTGTGGGTCACATAATCTCAAAAGAGGGGATATCTGTGGATCCCACAAAAACAGAGGTTATCAAAAGATGGTCGAGACCAACAACAGTAACCGAGATCCGAAGTTTTCTTGGTTTGGCTCGATATTATCAACGTTTTGTGAATGATTTTTCACAATTATATAATCCACTAACCAGGTCGACTCGAAAAGGAGTTAAGTTTGTTTGGATGGAGGAATGTGAAGAGAATTTCAAGGAGTTGACAAGAAGGTTATCTAGTGCACCTGTACTCACACTTCCTTGTAGTGGAGAAAGGTTTGTGATCTACAGCGATGAATCCAAGAAGGGGTCGGGGTGTGTTCTTATGCAAAATGATATGATGATAGCTTATGCCTCACAACAGTTGTAAATCCATGAGAAAAATTACCCAACTCGTGATTTGGAGTTAGCTACGGTAATCTTCGCATTAAAGATTTGGAGGCATTATCTTTATGGAGAAAGGTGTGATGTTTATACTGATCATAAAAGTTTAAAGTATATTTTCATACAAAAGGTGTTGAATATGCGCCAAAGAAGATGGTTGGAGCTGATTAAGAATTATGACTGCTCAATTCATTACCACCCTAGGAAAGCAAACAAGGTGGCAGATGCATTATGTCAACAATACCACGCTAGCTTATCCATGATGAGGATCACAAAAGATCCAATATTTATGGATTTAAAATGGATGGATCTTGGAATTATAATTGAAGGGGAGAATTGTACCTTTCTCAAATGAATGTTCAACCATCTATACGTGTGAAGATTAAAGAGGCACAAAAAGAGGATGTAGAGTTACAAAAGAAGGTGAGAAATGTTCCAAAATTTAACCTTGATTGTGATGGAATAATAAGGTTCAGGAATCAGATTTGTGTTCTTACCATCCCCGAATTAAAGAAGGAGCTGCTGGATGAGGCTCATAGTTCTTCATTCTCTATTCATTCTGGAAGCACGAAGATGTATAGGCACCTAAAATAGTACTTCTGGTGGGATGGCATGAAAAGATATGTTGCTGAATATGTCTCTCGATGCTTGGTTTGTCAGAAAGTTAAAGCTGAGAGACAGAAGTCTAAGGGGATGTTACAACCATTACCCATACCCGAATAGAAATGGGAAAATATCACTATGGACTTTGTCACCGGACATCCTAAAACATCCAAAGGCAATAATGCTATCTAGGTCATAGTTGATCGTCTTACAAAATCTGCACATTTCATTGCTATTAGAGAATATTTCACTCTGGATCAGCTTGCCAGGATATATGTAAAGGAAGTGGTAAGAATGCATGGAGTACCACTTTCTATTATATCTGATTGGGATTCAAGGTTTACCTCAAAGTTCTGGAGAAGTCTTCAGCATTCTCTGGATACAGAGTTAAATTTCAGTACAACTTACCATCCTCAGACAGATGGTCAGTCTGAGAGGACAATTCAAACCCTAGAAGATATGTTGAGAGCTTGCTTTATGGATTTCTAAGGTGGTTGGGATCAACACCTACCTTTGGTGGAATTTTCTTATAATAATATCTTTTACTCCAGTATTCAGATGGCTCCTTATGAAGCACTCTATGGAATGAAATGCAGGACTCCAACTTGCTGGGATGAAGTTGGGGAAAGAAATCTATTAGGACATGATCATGTTAATGAGATGGCAGAAAAGATCTGATATATTCAACAACACATAAAAGCAGCTTAGAGTCGACAAAAAAGTTATGCCGACATCCGAAGAAATGACCTAGAGTTTGAAGTGGGTGATAAAGTGTTCTTACGAATATCTCCTTAGAAGAGAGTAATGAGATTTGGAAAGAAGGGAAAGCTGAGACCCAGGTATATCGGTCCTTTCGAAATACTGGATCATGTTGGTAAGGTAGATTACCGATTGATGCTTCCACCAAATCTCTCTCAAGTTCATGATGTGTTCCATGTATCTCACCTGAGAAAGTACATACCTGATCCTTCACATGTACTCAGCTCAGAAGTTGTACCGCTCGAGCAAGATCTTTCTTATGAAGAACAGCCGATAGAGATTCTGGATCGTAATGAAAAATTTCTACGGAACAAGACCACTCGCATGGTGAAAGTTTCATGGAGGAACCAACAATTATAATAAGAAAAATGGGAGCTTGAGGATATGATGAGGGAGAGTTATCCTCATCTATTTGTTACAAAGTGACAAATTTTGAGGGCGAAATTCATTTTAAGGGGGGTAGAATGTAACACCTAAGACTTTTATGAGAAATATTTTGTTTTTATGTTATATACATCATCAAAGAAATCTTTCACTACACACAACACTATCTTGGCTTTCTTTACATGCAATCACGACCTTCCTCGATAGCTTGCGTCTTACACAATACCGAGTTTCACTAAACAACGATATGCTATTAAAATATTATTAAAACTAGCCGTTATGAATAGTAATATCCACTTTTTAAAATTTTTTAAATTTTATTTTTCAAAATGGACTCCATTTTTGGATTTGGAATATCGAAGTTATCCTAGGGTGAAATTTTGGTATTTTTCTGAAAACTTTCAATTTTTGATGAATAGTGAAAACACTGGGTTACTATTTAAAAACCAACTTTTTATTTAAATAATTATTTATTTTATTTAAATTTATTTTAGGTCAAAATTGATACATAATACCTATATAAGTTCAATTCAATTCATAGGAGTCATTTTGTAATAATTTTAGATATATAAAAATTTTATTGAACTTTTCACCGTCTTTTACCCACCTCCTAGGAGAATTTTCAAATTCACATAAAACTTAATTTTACCACTTCTGTGAGTGGAATTTCGAAAATCAAAGAGACACGATTGATGTTAGTAAGTAAAATGTGGTTCATTGAGATGAAAATATTTTTTGGTGAATAATAACTTTTTACTTTTTTTACCACGGTTAAAAGTAAATAGGGTAATTAAGGGTAAAAATGATATTATTATTACCCTAACACATGTCCTAATTCTATTGGATAAGTGTAATTCGACCAAAAACAACATTAGGAATAAAATATGACCATTTAGGCCCACTTAGATTAGATTAGGACATTTATTATTAATTCATTTAAAGAAGGGTTAAAATAGTTAAAATCAAAGTTTAATAACTAAATCATTTTTAAGATAGGGTTATACATAAGATAAATTCGACTATAAATATTCATTAGAAAGATAAAAATATTTCCTACATAATTATATTTTATTTGTAATTTTTAGATATTAAATAATTTAATTTATTTATGACACAATGATGATGCATTAATTATCTTATTAATGAAATATTGACATAATTGATGTTATAAATACCCAAATAAATGTAATTTAGACTTTTTATGAATTAAAATAATTTTATAGGTTAATATGACATGCTATTATTTATTTAATTAAATTTTTTATAACTAATCTTTCTGTTATGATTTTCACAAAAATAAATTACCAAATAGTGTCAAAATTGACATAAAATAGTTTTTAAAACAAATATTATATTATTAATTGTTATTTTATTCCTAAAAATATAAGGTTCAGCCAAATGAATTAGATAAGGTTTTATATATTAATAATAAACAACTTGGGGTTCGTTTGTCTTGTTATAGTAAGTTTATTAACCTTATAGTGTAATAAAACAAGAAGACGCGGTAAAAGTTAAATTATCTAACTTAAAGTCAAATCTAAATGATAAGGTTAAAATAGATAGCTAAACATCCCTAAATTCTATTTTATGAGAGTAATTTGACCCATACCCACCTTAGCTTCGAAATAAACCAATTTGGAGCTATTAAAAACCGAATATGACTTTATAATAAAATAATATTTTTAGGTTTTCTAAAGGTTCCCCTCTCCTCCATTATAAAAGGGAACCTCCTCCCTCTCTTCCTCACACCACTTTGAGCCTTCACGCTCGGCCAAAACCTGCCAAATTCTCCTATCCACTTCCATAGAAACATCCTAGAGGTCGTGGTCTTCTTCAATGACCAAATTTAGTGCCCTAAGAGGAGGTCTCAAAGAGGTGATTCAAAGAAGAGGTAATGTCCGTTACCGATTCTTTCAACTTTATTTCTTCTTCAACTACTTATTATTTATTTGTTTCATTATGAAGTAATAACATCAGTATCACTCATATACTGATATGTTATTATAAGTATGAAACAAATCTATTTCACCATCTTTCCATCCTACGGAAAATGAAATCACCGCGCGTGCGTACGTACGGAATACCGTCTCCACGCCGTGGTGTAATCTATTTTCCACCACCACCTTACTTGGATGGGTATAATGGTGTAAATAATGACTATATATGATTATTGTAAATTTACATTGATTCTAAAATAGTATACATACACTGAAATACAATTCCACGATCATGGGAACAATATCATCGCTCGTGCGTACGTACGGAATACCGTCTCCACGATGTGATGCGACTCATTCTACATGATCTTCATTGCATAATAATTATATAAATGAATTAAATGAATAAATATGATAAATATTACACTAATAACATTATTTAAATGAGGTATCTATGACCTAAAAATAAGAATGAGAATTTATTCAACAAAACACGCATAAGAACAAAAAGTAATAAACACCCGGATAACAAGTAGCAATGAAATATTACTACTAAGAAGCTAAGAATATGACCATATATGATATAATAACAATGTGTATGATTCTGTAATAAGTCAGTGACATTATTTAAATCATTATAAAGGAGGTTTGGACACTTACGAAGCAAATTAGACCTAAGGTAAGAGAAAATCTCGCAATCTCATTTTTATCTGAGATTGTTTATACTTCAGAATTTACTGGGGAACATTTATCATCCACATCCATGTTTCATCAATATGTAATATTATTTGTATCCTCCTACAATTTTTTAAATATAATTTTATGCTTCGGTTAGTTTTTAGTAAAAGATATGAAAGGAATCTTTTGTCATTTGTAGTACGAGGTACTTTTTGACTTTTTCGGCCAAGGTACGAGAAGAATGTTTTTTTAACTTATACGGTCCTTTCATGGTTTTGTTATATGTTGTAATAAGTGTACTTCAATTTTGAAGTATTAACAATGTATGTAATGTATGGGTCATTATAACTATCTTCTTAGATCTCTTCCATTGATTCTAAAGTCAATACTGCCAACTGATAAGAGATTGTTCCCACAGTTGGTGGCAATAAGTTCTTTTCACCTTTCTTCACCATCCTCTCTCATCTGAAGAGATTATCGATGTTGTCCTCAGTATTGAAACTAACTATTCTCCTATATCATTCAATGTGATCCTTGAAAGTGGTCAACCAATCCTTACCTAGGATTATGTCAAAGACATAGATGTCCAACACCGAGAAGTCTCATTTTAGCTCAGGTCCATCAATAGTTATAACACATGCTCTACACACAAAGGCATGAAATTATTTTTACTTGAGAGGATTTTTGCAGTTTTAAAATATAAGGAATCATTTCCAAACATAATCATAGAAAATAAATAGAATGAGAATTAATGAAATAATGTGATGCACCCATATCAACGAGCACTTACATAAGGGTAGAATTATAAATAATTGTACCTCTCACCATAGATGGTCAATCCTAATCATCGACAATCATCTTCTCATTTACATAAAAATTTTTCATCGCTACATTGTTCTCAATGTTTCCATGATGAGATTTCCCTAGTTGAGGAGTCATGGTATTTATATAATCACCATGGCTAGGTCTTCTCTTCGGATGATATTGATTCATCTTCCATCACCCTGTTGAAACATACGGTGCTTGCGATGCCTGAGAAGTGTCTCGAGCACCAGACTAAGGGTCACTGTGGCAATAACACTGATGATCCCCCATCTTCATAAAATTATGGAATTCTATAGGTTGTGTCGTACACTCTCACATTATGTTTTCAACTGAACCAAATTGAAAACAATCAACTTTTCTCTTAGATCATGGAGGAAGGATCACTAATCCATCCACCTGATTCAGATTTCCACTTCCACCTTGAAAATAGGTGTCCCTTTTCCTCTTTCTCCCAACATCTGAGTTCCCACCAATCCATATAGGTATCATCATACCTCTTCACATAGATCCTGTGATATCATGTTCAGCCACAATATCCCTATTCACCATCTCTGTATAATTCATAATATAGAGCACCCCAATCGTTGATCAAATCTCTTGACATAGCCCGAATTCAAAGATCTGTGAATTTAAAGAAGATATTGTCGCAACATCTGGTTCAAAGCACACAAAATTCATGAATTTAGCCTCATATTCCATTATAGAGAGATTATCCTACTTCAGGATAAAGAAGTCCATTGTTTTTTGGGTTTTTGAGCATTTGAGGATATAATTGTTTATTAAATAATTCCTCAAAATCCTCCCACATAAGGCCTTCATCCATTTTATCTTGAATTGATAAATCCGTACACTAGCGTGAAAGATCCTCAAGCAAATAAGTGGCAATTTTTAATCTGAGAGTCAATGGTGTGCTGATGAAATCAAAGATACAATTCATCATGCTGAGCCACACCTCTTCTTTTTTGGGTTTAACATCACCCTAGAAGTTAGGCAGATTCTACTTCATGAACTGGATGGTATAATCCACATGGCTGGGATCATTCCACCAATTCCCATATCCACATCTTTAAAATCCTTGAAAATTCTATGAAACAACTCTTTGTTCACCCGTGGTTTAGGTGCAACCACATTCTCTGCAGCTTCTTCCGGTTGGTTTTGACGATGCCTACTCTATACCCTTTTCTAAACCAAAAAAAACTCTGTCAATCTCACTCTATAGAAACTGATGGATTAGTATTTCAAATTTTATCACATAAACTATCACAATATTTTTTTCCAAAAACAAAATTTTTCCATGTTCAACCATTTATTAAAACAGTCAACTTGCTTTTGGAAAATTAAACCATTTTCATAATACCTTAAGCATTTCCTTTTTCAAAATCATTCATTTGAAAAAATAATAATGTTTTTTCAAAAATAAACAATTTTTGACAACATGAATCATTACTCGAAAGGATGTATCCAATATTAGTGGGAATTAATTCCTCTAAAATGCATTTCATGCACATCTCATTGGTTAAACCCATGACAATGAGATTCCCAACATTCAAGTAGTGTCTCCAAAACACTTATGTACCCAACATCCTAGAAACTTGATGTTCAGAATAAAATTTTAAGATATTTTCTTTAATGATACATATTTCATGTTCCAAAAATCCTATTCATTTTTAAGACATCATCCCAAGCAATATACAACAAAGTATTCCAACTCCAAGACCAAGAATATTAATTAATTCTTGTTATGAATGGACTGAACAAGATTATACCATTTCTAATGACCTACTAATACTCATTATATTTAGAGTACAATGAATAATTACTATTCCTTAAGAGACATGCCCAAGGTTCCATAGACTATAAATTAATGCCGAAGGGTTTCACAGTATGTGGGGGATGATTTACCCTTTTATGAAAAAAAATAACCCAACAAACCTACAAAAACAACTCACTATATAATTTATGAACTAAAATATGTCATTTCAATCATTCTCTTTATAATAACCAACCAAATTATGATATAGTGTAAGAAAACCCAAAATCAAAGTAAACAAATAAAATAAAATAAATAAACTCCAAGATGACAACAAAAATCAATGTTTCACAACCTCCATGCTTCAACATCACCAAGTAGTCCAAAATATCACAACATGGTGAAAAAAAGTTTGATAATTTCCCTTTTCCAGGAAGGTAGCATCTAAAAATGCACCAATGTTCCAAATTTGAGGTGAGTATAAAACTCAGTTGGTTTTCAAAATGACTTCCCTACCCATGCAACTAGGATAGAATGGTTAACACATTATACAAAACAATTTTATAAAACAAATTAAAAAATAGTTTATAACCAAATATAAACAAGTTCATAAAAATTATAACCACATGAAAACAGAAGTAAATGAAAATAACTTTTAGCAAGTTATTTTCATAATATAACTAATCAATGCTTATAACCAATTTTGATTTTTATATTTACATAACAATTCTATAGTTCATAACACAACCAAACATGCATGCTTCATTTGATAATTCCATACTCATGGGTGGTCTCTGGTCTAGTCACCTTGTGTCCCACAGACACCCTCCCCCAATCCAAGTTCATGTACCCGGTACCCCAATGGTACTCGTCTCTTATTTAGGTCCAATTAAGCATTAACTCACACCAACACAATGAATTCAAAATATTTCCATTTCCAAAACAACCCACTTCAAAAAATGAACATTAATTAAAAACCAAAGAACAACCAATTAAAAATAAACATTTAATTTCAATAAAACATTCCTTTTTATAGAAAAAATATAATCCAATTCATTGTCCAACAATCTATAAAATTCCCCATTTTGAAATCCATATTTTAAAACCAAGAACCGAATCCCGCATTCAAAATCCACAATTTTCTAGATTTCACAAACTCTCCCTCAAGAAGGCTTCCAAAAAAATTTGATCAACCAATTCACAATCAATTCATCATAATTCATTCAAATTTAAAGCATTCTAATTGGTTTTTCTAAGAAGATTCAATAGTTAATCCACCTACCTAGATGGTTTTGACAAAACCCAACAAAAGATAAATAACTCTCATGAAAACTGGGTTGATTCTTCAATGAAACAACCTTAGATCTGTTCACATATAAAAAAAATCCAACTCTCAACTTATTTTGCATAAAAAAAACATCGATATATCCATTACGGGCATAGATCTTAGAACCATGAGGAGAGGAAAAGTAGATCTAAGAGAAAAAATACAGAAAAACTGACCAAAAATTAAATGAAGGGCCAAATCTGATTGAATCGATCTAGAATAAGGGGTCTTAGAAAATCACCTAGGGAGAGTCTAGGGTCAATAATCGAGAGGTCTGGAAAAATAGACCAAGATAAACTTTCAAACACATGACTTTAAGCTGGGTGTGGGACAGCTCATGACATGTACTCCTTGGCCATGATGTGAAGGCTACGCTGGATATGTACACCAAAAAACCTATTGCCTCATGTAAAAAATTCAATAATTAAACCCTTAATGATGTGTACCTTTGGTACACAACATTTATCAGATCACGAAGTGACCCCCACTTCATGATATGAATCATTCCCCTAGTACACAATGTGTAATTTAGGAACACAACGTGTACCTATCCTGAAACCTACAATAAACCCCGGAAAAATATTTTTATGGATTTTTACTAAAATAGAACTTAGAGAAGGGAAATCTTACCAATCCAGGTTACATAATGCTACAAACTATAAATATGAGGTACGGCATTCTCATTGATCATTTGAAGGGGCTTGTTGGTATTCTATTAATTACTGTTGGTCAGGGTACCACCATTTGAGAGTCTGAGATAAGGATATATCCAAGATAGTGTTTTCAAGTCGACATGTGAATTTCAATTTTGTGGGTAATCTATTCAGACTCAATAACACTCCTACGATATTCATGGGTTTAATGAACAAATTCTTCCACTAGTTATTATACTCTTTTGGTTTTGTGTTTGTAGATGATATATTTTTGTAATCCATGATAGATTAGAAAAACATAGACCATTTGGATATATTTATTTGAAAATTTGGGGGACATTTTCTTTTTGGTAATATTTCCATGTGTGAGTTTTGGATCCATTATGTGATGGTTATGATGATTTAATATCTATGAGGGGTTTCTTAGTTGATACTAAAATGGTATATGAAGTTATGCCTTGATAGTATCATGTAAATGTGCTTGAGATCGGATGATTCTTGATTTTTGATGGTTACTATAAATGGTCTATTCAATACTTTTTCAAGATCACATATCCGATAAAAAATTTAACACATAAGGTTGTAAAAAATCAAGTTAATGATAAATGATAGAGATATATTGAGGAGGTGAAAATGAGTTTCACTTCATCACCATTTTTTTCTTCAAAAACCAGGTTTTGGTTAAGATGCATTATGTGATAGTTTTAGTATGGGTCTGGGATGTGCATTAATGAATGGGAAATAGGATGTGGAATAAGGATCATTCCAGTTATGACATCTTGAAAATAACTACCATAACCATGATCTTGATCCAACAGATATTATGCATGCACTCTAAATGTGGAATCAATATCTATTTGAAGAGAGAATTATGATATATTATTATCACAAAATCAGGAATTATATTTTCAATCAGAGTTATTTGAACATATGATAGAGACACTGGGTTGAGAATATAATGAACATTGATTTTGATATCTTATATACCATGGGAATGGGAATTTGGTGGCTGGTCTATTCAGTAGAAATTCACCTGCACATGCCATGAATGGATTAGTTAAACAATGATCTATGATGTGTTTATTTTCTAAAATAAAAATGGAAGTGTATTAGGTTGGTTTAAATGTTTTCTTTTCATAGATAAAATTTGACTCATATTTTTTTGAGTGGGTTCATATTGAGTAGATGATAGACACTGATAACAGACACTAAGGTGAAATCCAAATTTGTTAGGGGACAAAGTTCAAGTTGTCTGAGTCTCCTAATAGAAAATTATGATTCTGTAGTAGGTTGTTTTCCCCATTTTACTTAGATTAGTAGTTTCTAGATAGTGGATACTAGACTTTATGGTCTGTGCACCATGGGTCTACATAGATCTACAATTACTTGAGATGTTAGTATTTGTTTCTGGGGATAAGGAAATCAGTTTAAGATTTTATATTGATGTGCCTCACTTTTAAAATAGTAAAGATGTAACACCATAGAAATGATCATTTGTTACAACCTTTCCCCATTCTAGTATGGAAGTGGGAAAATATTTCCTTGGATTTCATCATTGGTTTACCATGAAATGCTAGTTGGAAGGATTTTATTCTAGTTATTATAGAGAGACTAACTAAATCTTAAAATTTAATTCTAGTAAAGAAAAAATGAATGTAGAATAGCTGTAGGACTTTTATGTTCGAGTGATTGTGAAGATTTATAGTGTTCATTATTCAGTTATTTCTAATAGGGACTCCAGTTTCACATTCTGATTGTAGAAATGTTTTCATGAGGAAATGAGATCCCTTTTGAAATTTATAACATATGATCATCCAAATATGGATGGATAGATATATAGGGATATCAAGGTTGATGGGGATATGTTCTAGGCCTATGTTCTTTATTTATATGGATCCTAGGGCAATTTTTTTTTTCTTTTGAGTGAGTTTTCCTATAAAAATTATGATCATGATTCAATCAGGATGGCACCCTTTGAGGGTTTTTATAAGAGTCCATGTGGATCTCCCTTATGCTGGGAAGAGTTGGGAGAGAGGTCCTTGGGGGGTCCAAGATTTGTTCCGGAGATAATATAGATGGTTTAATTGATATATAGGTGTTTGATCAAGGTATAGAGTTGTCCAAAATATTATGTAGGCTATCCTTATCAGCCGATAGTGTTCATGGTTCATGATTAGGTATTTCTATGAGTTTTACTTCATATAGTACATCAAAATATGGGTACATTAGGTAAGATGAAACTAAGGTTCGTGTGCCCCTTTGGAATCAATAGGTGACTGGGGAGGGTTTCCAGTCATTTATTTTTACTATCTAACATTACACCAACACATGAGTATTTTCATGTTTCCTATTTGAGTAGGTATAAAATAGATACTTTACATGTGAATAGATGGGTGGATTTTATTCTCGAGTATGAAAACCCTTCTGTTTATTACACACAAAAACTAGTTTATTACAAAAAATTCACTTGATACAACATAGAATATCCATAGGTCTAGCGTATTTGGGGCTTAAGAAAAATACATAATAATGAAGAAAATAAAATTCACAACATATTTAATGAAAATTTCCTTTACATAACCACGACATTCCCTCGTACTTAGCATTGCATGGGATTACCTGAGGACATACATGTGAAAAGGGTGAGCTATAAAGCCCAATAAGTGAGTAAACAAGGAATAACATGAAGAATACAATACATTTTAGGCAATAGGCATATAAATTGAGCATAAAATAACATGAAAATGAAGGCAGGATATATCATGATCATCATAACATGGAAATGTGACAACACCACTTAATATGGAATTAGCATGATCTAAGGCTCATTGAACATGAAGAATGAAAAAACTCTCATTGCACTTGAATTATCATGAGTAAATATTCATTACACTTGAATTAGAATGAGTAAATCATCATTTCACTGGATGTATCATGATACTAATCTTTACCCAATGCATTGGAGCGCTATTAGGGCACACCTTTCTTAAACATTTCATTTCATGCATAAGTGTTCCACATGGATCATACAACATGTAATAATTCATCCTCATTAATTATATGATGAAGGGAATTGTAATACATAAATGAATCTTTATAATCAATAATTAAATGTGTATGAAGGTTAATACCCTTAAAAGATAAATTGGCATAATATTCACTACACAATGACATTGGCTTGGAATATCGTTACCATTTCAGCAGCGTAATGGCGTGACATAAGAATTCATAAAAATGGTTTATGAGAGAGAAAGGATTTTATAATCATATATACATGAAAGGATCAGTAATGGGGTAATATGGATACATGTCCCAATATAGGTAATGAAATTTATATTCATAATACAAAATAATTGCTTGAATGTAACTGAGGAGAGAAAATTCTTTATGGAATTTTGACATGGTAACGAGTATACATGGAAGGCACCGATGAGAGATAAAGGGGTATCTCATCATTAAAACACAAATATTATAGCATAGGGGAGTTTCAAAATCATACCCCAATATTTTAATTTAAAATAAAATGGCATAACAGTATTAAGAAACATGGAGAAAATGAGAAAGGAAGGAATCCCTTACTTGGAAGTGTGATCCCAAAGGCTTGAAAGAGGCTTGAGAGAGGTTTCTTGGGAGCTTGGGGAACAATGGGAGGATTATAGAGAGAGTAGGTAATTGATTGGATGAACTCCAAAGTCATTTAGGAAATAGGAAGTTAGAGATTGGGTTGGTTTATATAGGGAAAGAGACGAAATTCTTTATTATTTGGGTTTGGGAGACAACACATTATACAAATCAAAACAATAAACCAGAACATGGTTTTTGACCATGGTTTTTTCCAAAGGGGAGTGGAATACAATATTTATAAAACCAATAGCTGAACCTCTTACAATAATAGATTTTCTTATATGGGGGTGACTCACACTCTCAAGGAAATAAATTTAAAAAGGTAAAATGTTTTATAAGTCTTGAAGGGTCCACTAAAGAATTTTAACATAAATAAAAAAATCACATTATTTTAATGGTAAAACATATATTGGCCGAAAATAATTTTTATAGTATTTTATTACATCACTATTGGTACATTATGATGTCATAAAACACTATATATTTAAACGCTATTTAATTTTTACCCAAAAAATCAATTGTCTTAGAAAATTATGAAAAATTCACCATTGGATAATTTTGATGTCCATGCTAAAAAAATAAAATTAATTTTATATAAGTAATTTTCAAAATATGTGACTTTTTAATTTCTATATAAAAACCGATATTTATAAAAAATTCATTGGTTTTGACAAAAACGACATTCAAACCATAACAAACATTACAATTGTATTCCAAAAAATTATATGATCTTTTATATTTAATAAAATGTAATTTAGTAAGAATATTTTATTAAAATATTATTTAATTCAGAAATCCATTAATTCATCTAAATAGATTTCATAGTTTAATATTAACAAAAAATACTATTAGGTATTTAAAAACTATTTACAACGTAACAATAATTAAACAAATGTATATTAATTATTATATAAAAAAATAAATCACATAATCATAGTGATAGAGTATTGTTACATAACCCCTCATAACACCTTCATATGACCGAAGGGTAAGGTGTACGATGGTGACAGACTCTTGGGGTGGCTCAGATAACATCACTCGGGTGGTAATCCCTATCAACTACCACTTCTTTAGTAGGCAGTTCTGTTCGAGCATAAAATGTTGAATCTCATATTGGGTTTCTTCAAGAGTGAAGACCAATTACACTACCTCCTTTTTGAGCTCCTCCAAATGGACTTCATACGAGGAAAGTCTACTGGATGAGTCCATCGCTTCCTTTTTATAAGTAAAATGGATTTTCTAAAGCCCTATATTTATACTAATCATTCGATCATTTTTCAATGACTATATTAGAAACAGTCATAATTATTAACGGTATTTTAAAATCCAAAAACATAAAACCAAGTAAGTTCATATGTTATATAACCATCTTACATAATAATACATTTAATTAGACCAAGATGATTTTTCATTGATAGAAGTTTGGGTCATTACAATATTCCCCCCTTAAGAAATTTTTCCCTCAAAATTTAATTTTCCCACACTAAAAAAAGATGTGGGTAACTCTGCTTAATCACTTCCTCTGATTCCCATGTTTCCTCTTCAAACTTGTGGTTGCGCCACAACACCTTCACGAGGGGTATTGTCTTATTTCATAGAACATTTTCTCTATAATCTATGATCTTCACTGTTTGATCCTTGTAAGAAAGACCATCCCTGAACTGTACTATCTTTGAAGAGAGTACATTTGAAGGGTATTTTATGTACTTCCTTAAGAGGGATATATGAAAGACGTAATGTACTTTGGCCATGGTGGGTGGAATTGCTATTCGATAGAACATAGCCCTGACACGATCAAGAATCTCGAAGGGGCCGATGTACCTAGGACTTAAATTCCATTTCTTTTTGAACCTTATGACCTTCTTCCATGGAGATATTCATAGAAATACCATGTATCCAACTTTGAACTCAAGGTCTCATCGATGGTTATCTGCATAACTCTTCTATCGACATTGGGCCACCTTGATATACTGGTGAATGTTTTTCACCTTCTCCACCATTTCATCGACTATTTCAGGTCCAAGTAGCTTACTCTCACTAAATTCAACCCATCACACCAGTGTTCTACACCTTTTCCAATAAAGGGCTTTGTATGGTGCCATTCAGATGCTCGAGTGGAAACTATTATTGTAGTAGAATTCAACCTGCGGAAGATGTTGGTTCCATCATCCTTTTAAGTCCATACAATATGATCTTAACATATTTTCTAGTGTCTGAATAGTTCGCTAAAATTAGCCATCAGTTTGAGGATGATAGGCCATACTGAAGTTCAATTCACTGCTTAGATCATGTTTGCGAATTTTCCAAAACATTTAGGTCAATCTTAGATAACGATCGAATACAATAGATAGTGGTACTCTATATAGGCTTACCACGTATTTGATGTAAACCAGTTCAAGTTGATTTAATTAGAAGTCCCCTAAAATCACGATAAATTGATCTATCATTGTAAGATGATCCATAACAACCTATATAACATTGTTTCCTCTAGATGTCCTTGTAAGTCTAGTGAAAAATTCCATGGTAATTTTGTCCCACTTCCATGTCAGTATGTGTAGAGTTTGCATCATCCCCTTAGAATTTTTCCTCTCGTCCTTCACTTTCTAACATACCTGGAACTTTTCTGTATATTCAGCAATCTCCCTATTTATATTGTCCAACAAAAAGTTTTGTCGGAGATCTTGATGCATCTTTATGATCCCTGGGTGAATAGAGAATGTTGAGCTATGTCCATCATTCAGAAGCTTCTTCTTTATCTATGGATCAGATGGTACACATAATCGTAACCCAAATCTCAAAATTCTATACTTTTCAACCACGAACTCTGATGATTTCCCATTTCTAATAGCTTCCACCCTTTTCATTACTTCCATATCCTTTCTTTGAGCATCCTTTATTTTCTCCATGAGGGATGGTTGAGCAGTCATTTGAGAAAGGATTGATGATGTTACTCCCTTAATGATTTCCATGTCCATCCTCTACAAATATAAGAAGATTGGATCCTTTTCAATTCTCATCATTGATAAAGATTCATGATCCGTTCTACATAGAGCATATGCCCCAATGTTTTTGTTACCAGGATGGTAGTGGATTGAGAAGTCATAATACATGATGAGTTCCATCAATCTTCATTGGTGCATATTAATATCTTTTTGTGTGAATATATATTTGTGGTTCCTGTGATCAATATATATCTCACACTTCTCCCCTTAGAGATGATGCTGTCATATTTTCAACGCAATGATCCCAACTGCCAACTCCAAATCATGCATGTGATAGTTCTTCTCATGGGGTTTCTACATCTCTGAGGAGTATGATATCACTTTATCATTCTGAATCAACACACAACTAAGACTCTTCTTTGAAGAATCACCAAATACCACAAAATTTTCTCCACTTGTCGATAGTGTGAGAACAGGCACTGCGATAAGACTCCTTTTCAAATCTGGGAATTTCTCTCTGCATTCATGACTCAAAGATGGCTTTACTCCCTTCCATGTTTTCTTAGTAAGAGGGTTGGAAAATAGTGATAAATTTCTCACAAATCAGTGATAATATATAGCTAACCCCAAGGAGCTACAGATATCCTTTACCGATGTTGGCCTCATCTATCCCTCAATTTTAGTTGTCTTGGAGGGATCCTGAGATATCCCATTTTTTGTGATGATATTACCCAAGAATGAGACCTCCTTCAACCATAAATCACACATGCTGTCCTTTTCATAGAGATTCTCCCTCTGCAAGGTCTCTAGTACAGTTCGTAGATGCTTCTCATGATCCTCCTTGGTTTTGGAGTATATCAGAATATCATTTACAAAGGCTACCACAAATTTGTTGAGTTAATATATGAAGACTCTATTCATCATGTCCTTGAATATTTCTGGAGTATTAGTGAGTCTAAAAGGCATTAATATGAATTCATAGTTCCTGTATCTTGTACATAAAGCAGTCTAGGGGATATATTCCTTCTTTACCCTCACTTGGTATTATCCCGACCGTAGATCCACTTTGGAAAAGTATTGTACTCCACATATATGATTGAACAAGTCATCAATTCGTTGCAGAGGATACCTGTTCTTTACCATGATTTTGTTGAGCTCATAATAATCAATGCAACAGAATATTGACCCATCCTTATTCATGATAAAGAGGACTGGAGCACCCCATGGTGAAGCACATGGGCGTATAAACCCTTTATCCAGATTCTCCTATAGTTTTTTCGTCAGCTCATCAAGCTCCAAAAAAGAAATTCTATATAGAGTCTTGGATATTATCAATGCCCTAGGTATGTGGTCAATTGAGAATTCACCATCTCTTCTTGGAGGAAGACCATGCGATTTCTCAGGAAACACATCAGCGAATTCCCTCACAATTGGCATGTCTTCAAGGATGGCTGCTTTCATGGACTCAATCATCTGAGCTAGATACACATGCTCATAGGGTAGTAATATCCACTCTTGAGATGATGGTTCTAAAGAAGATTCAGCTTCCTCCATGAAATAGTATATAATCGAGGGTCAATTCTCCATATGAAGAGTGATTTCCATCCCACAGAAATTTTTGTTGGCTCTATACAAGGAAACCTAATCCATGCCGGTAATTAAAACAAATTCCACCATAGAGAGTATGAAGTGGTTTTCCAGGAAGTTCAATCCACAAATTATGATAGGGTATGAGTTATATTCATGTGATGCAATGATTTCCACATTTTATGTACTCATCGACATCTTTACTTCCAAGATTTTTGGTGGTGTTTGTATTGTTATACTAAACACTCGGGATATAAAAGAATGCCTAGAACTAGAATAAAAAAGAACATTCGTTATTATTGAATAAATAACTATCATACCTATCACCACATAGTTTTTTGGGTTCACTTCGGCGGTAGTGATGGAAAAATATCACTCTTGATACCTTGAATGTTGTTGGTTTCCTTCGAAAACCCTTGTCTTAGGGAACTGATTTTCATTGTGCCTTGGTTCTTTGCAGTTGAAGAAATGAACAATGCATTAAGAGTCAAATAAAAATTACACCCCTCTGTCATAGCCTTAGGATTCTCATGTTGGTAGTTAACATCCAGGTGTTCTTCTCTTCCACACCTAAAGCATTTCCTCATCCCCTTCAATAAATTTTCTGGGTGCTTCTTTCCACACCTTTGGCAAGTGGGGTGTTGGATTTTATTAGCACCATTTGATTTATACACCGGACATCCATAATTAAAGTCCACCTTATGGTTTTTATCCCTATGATACCTCTAAGATTCTCCAATATCCATTTCTACCTTGAGGGCACAACGGAAAATTTTCTCATAGCTGTCAAAGTCATAGATCGCCAGGGATTTCCACATGCTAGGTTTAAACCGACCAAAAAGTGGTCAACCTTGCATTCGGGGGTAACGATAAAGCCTGAGGTGTATCGTGCTAGCCTCATGATATTTTCCTCATATGCTCTGATAGATTCAATGTCTTTTTTCTTGAGGTCTAGGATGTCCCTTTCCATCTTAAGTCGGAGGGTGCGAGGAAAATATTTATTGAATTTTTTTTTCCAGAAATCCATCCATTTCAACGCCTCGATCTCTTCCTCAAGCTTCATATTTTTATTGAATGTCCACCATTGATTAGCTTCACCCTCCATATAGTAAAAATCTATAATAAAATCCTCTTATTCGGATCATTGAAGGATGGAGAAAATCTTTTCAATGGAGTTGATGCATTGTTTGGAAATTGAGGGATCAGATGATCCATTAAAAGAAGGAGGCATTGTTTCATTAAGCTCTTGATTGAGAATTTTTCCTTATTAGGGGGGGTTGAACATTCCACTTGACCCATGGTTATATTCAAGGCTTGAGTTAACTGATAGAGTATCATGACAAAGTTTGTGATTCCTACTCCCATCAGATTGGGCATCTCTTTAGAACAATCATCACATTGTTCTTCGCATCAGTTATTAGCTCGAGTACTCCTATTACTAGCCATTGGATGAAATAAAAGAAAAGTTAGGGGTAACACATAATGGGTAATCCAAGGAAAAAAATGTATGTCTTATAAATAACTTTAATTTCCTTATCTTATGAATATAAAGGCTTCAATCTATGTTATCCTTGACCTACTTCACTACATTGATTCTTAGGGGTATTTTTTATTCCCTTTAAAATGGTTCATACTAAGCTTGTGAATTTACCAAATCATATCCCCAAAGAGTTTCATAACTAAGAGTTCATCAAGGCTCGTTTTATTGTACCATGATACCCTGAGTCACGCCTGAAACACCTTGTCAGGGTTTTCACTCCTAGGTACATTGGTGCTAGAGCCGCCTCTATCGGCTCGTATCCAGAAATGGATTTATTTGCTTGATAAACTACTTAATCAATAATCAAAAAGACTTAGGGATGTTTTTATTATACATAGTATTATATCTAAGGATTAACTTGGGTTTTGTAATCTTATTCCCCAAAATAAATAAACCTAAACTCTGATACAAACTATGATAACCCAACTCTTTATTATTGACTTAAACTAGTCTATTACATAAAATTCACTTGATGAAACATAGAAGATCTAGAGGTCTTGTGTATTTGGTTCTTAGGAAAATTACATAATAACTTAGAACATAAAATACACAACATCTTTATTTAAATCGTTCTTTACATAACCACAACATTCCCTCGTACTTAGCATTTTATGAGATAACCAGAGGACCTGCATGTGAAATGGGTGAGCTATAAATCCTAGTAAGGGGGTAAAGAGGCATAAAATGATAAATACAATACATGTTAGGCCTTAGAAATATCAATGGAGCATAAAATAACCTGAACATAAAGGCATGATATATCATGATCATCATAACATGGGAATGTGGAAAGAACAGTTAACATGGAATTAACATGATCCAAGGGACATTGCATATAGAGCATGAGTAAACCCTCATTTCACTCGAATTAGCATGCGTAAATCCTCATTTAACTGTAATTATCATGAGTAAATCCTCATTTCACTTGAAGTATCATGATACTAATTATTACCCAATGTAATGGAGCGTTATTAGGGTGCACCCTTCCTAAACATTTCATTCCATGCATAAGTGTGACACATGGATCATACAACATGGAGTCATTCATCATAATTTATTCCATGATAAAGGTATGTGTAATACATACATGAATATTTATAATAAATAAGTAAATGTTCATAATGGTTAATACCATTAACAGAGAAATTGGCATGGTATTTACTACACAATGACATTGGATTGAAAAATCAGTGCAATTTCGACAGCATAACAGCCTGACATAAGAATTTATAAAAAATGGTTGATGAGAGATAAATGGGTGTTTCATCATATATACATTAAATTGACAGTAAGGCGGTAATATAGATACATTTCCAAACATATTTAATGGAATTTATATTCATAAAACAATATAATTGCATGAATGTAAATGGGGAGAGAGAAATTCCTTACGGAATTTCGACATGGTAATGTGTATACATGGAAGGCACCGATGAGAGAGAAATGGTTCTATAATCATTCAAAAATAAATATTATAGTATATTTGAGGTTTGAAATCATACCCCAATATTTATAATTGACAATAAAAGGGCATAAGAATATTAAAAAAACTTGGATAAAATGAGAAAAGACAGAATCCCTTACATGGATGTGTGATCCCAAAGGCTTGGAGAGGATATATAGAGGCTTCATGGGAGTTTGGGGCGCCCTAAGAGGATTATAGAGAGAGGAGGTCTAAGTTGGGAAGTACTCCAAAGGCTTTAAGTGAAGTGGAAGTGGGAGATTGGGTGGGTTTATATAGGAAAGGAGAGGGAATTTTTTATTATTTTGGGCTGGGACACCACACATTAAACTAATCAAAACCACAAACCAACCCATGTTTTTCACCCATGGTTTTCGAAAAAGTGGAGTAGAAAACAATATTTTATAAGGAAAATAGCCTAACTTCTTAAAATAGAATGGTTTCGTATGTGGAGGTGAGTCACACTCTCAAGGAAATGAATTTAAAATTGTAAAAGGTTTTATTAGTATTGAAGGGTCCACTAAAGCATTTTAAAATAGATAAAAAAAAGAAAAATCTCATTATTTTAATGGAAAAACAAATAATGGCCAAATATAATGTTTATAGTATTTCATTACATCACTATTGGGTCATTATGATGCCATAAAACATTATATATTTAAATGGTATTTAATTTTTACCCCAAAATTCGACTGTCTTAGAAAATTTTGAAAAATTCACCATTGGATAATTTCGACATCTTGATTCCAAAAATAATATTAACTTTATCAAAATAATTTTCTAAATATGTGAATTTTTATTTTTAAAATAAATATCGATATTTACCGAAAATTCATGGGTTTTGAAAAAAATGGATTTCAAACCTTATTAAATATTACGATTGTACTCATGAAAATTATAAAATAATTTATATTTAATAAAATGTAATTTAGTAATAATATTTTATTAAAAAATTACTTAATTAAAAAATCCATTAATTCATCAAAATAGATTTCATAATTCAATATTTACTAAAAATACTATTTTTTTCTTTGAAAACTATTTACAGCATAACAATAATAAGATGAATGTATATTATTTATTATATAGAAAAATAATGAACATTATCATAGTGCTAAGGTCTTGTAACATATCCCCTTATAAAACCCACATAGAACCGAAGGGTACGGTGTGAAATGGTGACAGACTCTTGGGGTGGCTCGGATAACATCGCTCGGGTGGAAATCTCTATCAACATCCACACCTCCCATAGGTTGTTTCGTTTGAGCTCAAAATGTTGAATCTTGGCTTGGGATTTGTCAAGAGATAATCCCAATGAATCCACCTCTTTTTCGAGATCCGACAAATGGGCTTCGTATGGGGAAAGTCAACTAGAGTTGTCCATCACTCTCCTTGTCTGAGTAAACTGGATTTGTTAAAGCCCTATATTTATACTAATCGCGTGATCACTATTCAACAACTATATTAAAAATAGTCACAATTATTAATGTTATTCTAAAATCCAAAAACATAAAACCAACAATGTGCATATGTTATATAACCGTCTTACATAATAAGACATTTAATTAGACCAAGAGGAATTTTCATTGATTGATGTTTGGGTTGTTACATTGACACTGATAAAACATTGTTTGGGTAGCTTGTTTATATTATGGGTCTCTTTGATAAGGAACTGCATGGAAACCAATTCCATTGGTATGGGTACTTTGGAAGTGTTGATAGGATCACCATGAGATGTGAGAGAGTGAGTCATTGATGAGGCAATGATCCCCTAATCTTTTTACAGATCCATGATCTGATATACTTTTAAAGGATAAAAAGAAATTATCATGGCGATATTGGAACACCCTATTTACATTCTATCACATATATTTTAATATTTGATTTTAGTATCCCTTTTTCATTGAATTACTATTTTTTCACTGAATAGGGAAGATAAATACCATATATAATTCATGGTTTTTTTGGTTTTTTAGAAATTCCCTTGACATTTCCTATATTCTCTTAGTGGTCACACAATGTGTAATAGGGGTTCGTGGTGTGTAATTACACCTAAAATCATCACATTAATTGAATTCATAAAGTGATAATTTACATTTTATGTAATGATCACATATCATGAAATGTAAAAATATTATTTTTAATGAAAAGGTTATGTGTTTTTATAAATAACATAAAATAATAGGGATTCATGATAGGTAAAATATTACACTTCATGTAGTTAATTGAATAAAGTATTTTGGGGAGTTTGGAATGTGTTTAGGGATTCATTTTATTTGGAGACCTACTCCACTCAATCAGACCTCTTCTCGTACAAGATTTTGGGTGACTTCCTTCCACCGAGATTAATTCATTCAACGATTGATCATCAAGATTAGAAACTTCATCTATATAGGAAACACTTCCTCTCATTTTCTCTAAAGTTTGTAGTTATGAACCAGTTTTTCTATAAGGATTTGAAATTGGATTTTCCCCCATAAATACTTTCAATTATTTGGTAATTCCTTGTCTTATGAAGGTATATCTTGTGTTTTCCAATACTCTTAGTCAATGGTGGTCATAATTTCAATATTTTTGTGGTAGGTGGATCTATTCAATTATTATATTTTTCTGAACTAATTTTTTCTCAAATTTTTATATTGAGATATGAAGTGGAATTTTATTTGATGAAATTTAAAAGGGCATGGGATAATTTTTGAAAAGGGGGTTTTATTTGAAAAATATATTTCCATGATTTGAACTTAAAAAAGGATTTCTAAACCCATATGAATATTATAATGGATTAGAATTATTTTTTATAAAAATGTGAGCATGGTTTTTATAATTATAATTGACAAACATTTCAAAGTGGTAACCTTGTGTACATAGGGATAGAGACATGGGTATCCATAGAATGACTGATACCGTTAGAAAGAAACCTCTTGTATGTCTATAGCCTATTGTAGGCATTGATTTTTGTTAGATCCAAAATAATTGATTTTTTGTTTTGTGTGTTTTTATTATTTATTTTCCTTTAAGCTAGTGCCTGACTAATAGGTTCATTGTTTTTGCTAATTATTTTATTTAATTATAGTTTGTTTCATTGATGTTGGATCACATGTAAATTTTTTCGGTATATGTATCTACTTGTTTATGGATTAGGAAAACAATGATTGTGATTTTTTAAAAACCAAGTATTTTCGATAAAAGGATATAAAAATAATTAATATATTAAAATTCATTTTAAAATATTCTTTTATATATTATAATTATCCATTCATGAAATTAGGACATGAATATATCCATTTTTGGTTTAATACTAGGATTTTTTTTCTCAAAACATACTTCTTCAAGTGGATGGGTGTATACCTTGTTTTCATGATACATGTAAAGGGGAGGGAATTATGATGCGTGTATGATTCTATTTATTTTTATATTTATTTTTTTTATAATTTTTATATGATCTTTGGTAACATTGATACTTGTTTTGTCTAGAATTTTATTTCTCTATAGTTCAGCAGGTTTGAATTTTTTGTTCCTCCTCTTTCTTCTTGTTTTTTGATGATTTTTGTATTTCTTTTCTGATATATAGGATTAGTTTAGATTTATTTGATTTACCCCACCCTATAATGGGTGGACAAGGGTGAATAGTCAAGTATACCATGGTTGGTATGTTACATTATGTACCCTAGGCCTGATTATGAGCCTTCATCCAGGGGTTACATGATTTGTGACAGCTATCACATGTTCCATGATATTCTAATTCAACAAAACCCTCCCCATCAAATCTAGGGACCCATATGACATGGGTTTTTCCAGAGCATAGGTAAAGTAATTAAAATTTTCTTATACCCCTATAATTATCATGAATTTCCATATCCACTGATTTTTTTCCTCAACCAAACTTCCAATTTTAACAGAAACTATGGATTTGAGTCCAACAAAAAATTTCCATAGCAACTTTCTAGATTTATACCATACAATCCACTAAAAAAATGATCTTATCCATAACACACCATCAATACATACTAAATAATTAATGATGTGTCTCTGATTCCAAACTCAATTTTTGGGGTCATTACTGCCCATTGATCATGCCCCAAATACCAATCCAGAAATTATAGTGATGATACTTTATTCCCAATCCAAATTAGACTATAATCAGTCACCATGTATTCTTTTGAAATGTAGACATAATATAATTTTAACTATGAATTCATCGCTAATGGTGTGGGAATGAACAAAATTTAATAGTTAGAATAAAAATAGAACATTTTTTGGGATGACTTTAATTCATTTATGTTAGAAATTAAAATTAATACTTGAAAAAAATAATTTAATATCACTAATCTATAACCATTGGAAGATAAAAAATACAACAAAATTAAAAATTAATCTCTGAATCAATCATAGATGATAGATAGACAAACCTTTTACATGGGATAAGAAAATGGGTATTAAAAAATCCATACATCAGGTTTGGATAGGTCATTGATGTACATTGATTGATGTTGTCATTGGCATGATTGGTGTGGTCCATTAAAACATCAATTACAAATGAATGATCCTTCATTGAAAATCCTTGAATACTCCCCTAATCCCATCTATCATTCAATAGGAATATGTGGGGAACCTTTTGTATTTTCCTCAACAATGATTACATATAAAAGTTTAAGTAATGAAAATTAATTAAATAAAAAAAAATTAGTTTATTTAATTATTTATTCACTCAAAAATAGTTCTCTAACCAAATAACCAATGTTGATAGTTTTTATGTAATTCCATGGGTAAAACCCACATTCCAAATTCAACAATTCTCCGAGTTTTCCCATATGTTACTCTATTCCTGAAATATTCCATTATTCCATAAAAATATTTCTGTTTTGATATAATATTTCTCATATACTTATTAAATCAATATCAAGCTTCCCCATGCAATGGAATTTTCCACTAACATAGTTCATGGATGAAAAAATCCATAAAATATTTTTGAAGATATTCAAGAAAATAAGGCACAAATTTTTTATATAATTAACTCAAATTTATGGATACAAATGTTAAGTTATTAAAATATAGGAATTTTATGTCTTATTTTGATACCTTATTTAGTAACTATGTGTAGATATTTTCTAAAAGGTGAATCTAGAAGATTTGTTAATGAAAATAAAGATTCACATATGTTTCCAATGAAATTAGATGTGAATTTATCTAAGTAATCTTAGTCTCATGTACTCAATATTATTGGGTATGTCAATGATATTAAAGATGATTGAATATTCTAGTGACTTGAAGTAAAAAATATTTTATATATGACATTTTGTAGTTAAGGATTTCATCATTTTTTCATTATGGAATGGTTACTACAATGAAAATCAGTTCAAATATAGTTTACCCAATTTTCAAAAAGTGTTAAAAACAATTAAATTGGATATATGTCATCTTGGTTATATTTATATTTAGATAGTATGAGTGGGTAAAATTTAAAATTAGTAATTGAAAATTTAGTTACAGAGTATAATAATGTTTCATTAAATAGTATGTTAGATCATTGAAAATAATGGGAGTTATTCGTATGGTTTAATGATTCCAGATGATTGAATAACTTATGATACTTTATATATTTAATTTTCTTACATGAAATATCCATGTCAGTTATTAGTGGCATATAAATTGATTCTTTTTTTGAATATTATATGATTGCAAAATTACATCTTATAATTTTCAAAATTAAGAAGGAGTTTATAAACTAGTAAATAATTGATTGATCTGTTAATTTAAATTATAATGATGATGTGAAATAGTTGAATAATAAAATAATTTATTATAAATGAATGTATCTAGAATAGATGAATCTAAGGATGTATATATTTATCTAATTTCCAATTCTTTTTAAGAGTTTTTTTTTGATAAAAACATTTTTTATTAATTTTTTTATAATTAATTGTATAAAAATTGTTTATTTTTAAATGGATTGTTTATCATGTTTTGTAAATGATACATAGAAAACATTTTTATAGAATGTATGTGATTATTCAATTTTTTTAAATATGATGAAAAGAAATTCCCACTAGCCATCAATGAAATATTTTAAATAACAATATTTGTTCATAGAATCCCCCAAATAGATAGAATATCATATATGATACAGATTTAATAATTTACTTATTAAATATCACTACTAAAAGGAAATAAGTTTTATTTCATGAAACATAAAAGGTTTATGTTATAACATATCCAAATATATAAAGGGAATATAGTATCTATGAGTATGGTTAAAGAATGGTGAAACTTGATAGAAGATCTGTGCTAACAAATGAATTATTGTACCAATTTAATTCTAAAATGAGCTATAAATATATATCTTAATGTTCTTAGGATGTAAACTAGTAGAGATAAATTTAATGTGATTAATTTTGTTAGAATCACTACATTCCAACAGTGTTATACCAACCTATATAGACAATTTATTTTCCTTGACACCTTAATATAGTTTTGTAGTATTATGAAAAAGGATAAATATAAATCATTTCATTAGTTTCCATATTAATATAAATGTCACTTCATCCTAAGGACGTTAAATATATATTCATAAATGGTAATAAATATTGTTATAATATTATCAAATGAAATTTTTTAATGAAATATGTTTCATGGATTATGATGATGAATATATACAGAGTATTATGTAAAAAATATAAGATCACATTGTGACATTTGAAAGTGAAAAATTAAAGAGCTTTTATATATTAAAATAGTTTAAAATTAAGAATAAAATTACATAAAATCCCACCATTATTCAATACCTTGTCATTATTGATATAAATCAAAAAATATTTACCAAGAGGATTTTATTATATGGTAACATAAATATTTTTTTAGAAATATATATAGATGCAATGATTTAAAAACTCACAATGTGTAGAAAACACATGGTTGATTTGGTAGACTATCATATATGATATTTTAGATATGATATTATTATTGTTTTGTTATGTAATATTAAAAGGTTTAATGAATATAAATTTTTTAATATAATAGGGAATCGATGAATTATTATTATTTCTGGTTGGCATCACAATTTATATGTCGATATACATTTTACCAAATGAAATGGTACCTAACCATTCAATGAATGTTCTCGACTTATAGGTAAATGATTTATTTCATGGATTATTATATGTTGTTATGAAATTTTACTCTTTGCATGAATAGGATTCTTATATAAATATTTGAGATGTAATTAGGATGTATACGAGTGTCTTTTTTGTGTAGGATGACCAAAAACATATACCGCATGGAGTTCCATAAATAATGTTTTTGGTATACTAGGGCTACGTGAATCATATTTGGGTATCGAAATCAATTATTGGAAACATACATTTCATGAAAACCTTCATAATTTCATAGCATTATTATGCAATTCAAAAGAAACATAGTTAATCAGGAAGTCATCTGATTTGTTCCATCCCAACTATGATTTCCTTTTTCCTCTTATATAGGTATTATTACCTCTAGGACCACGATAGAGATAGATAAGGGTGATTCATGCCACACCAAGATAGTAAATTTGTTGTACTTATCTACTGAATTATGGGAATGTTATTTTCTCGTCTATTAAGATAAATGTTATGTGATATATTCATCAACATGATTTATACTCAAATAATTTGGGATGTATATTTTGACTATATGGAACTAACATTCTCTAGGTACCATGGTGAATGAATGTCTATGAAAAAGGGTCATGAGAATGATTTCTTGCACAAGATGAATACCAGTGGACATAGGTATAGAGATACTTATGTTTAATATAGATCCACATAGATACTTTTATATATTTTAAAGAATTTATGATTTTCTAATGACTAATAATTTATTATATTTATTTCTCTAGTGATTCATATTTTGTATTTATTCTATGAAGTAAAAAAGGGAAGAACTTGATAATTGAATAAATGAGAATTTAGTTTTCACTCAAAGAGATACTCTAAAATTTATTAGTGTTAACTAAAAATTGATTGCGATTGATATTCACAGGTTATTACATATGATATTACATATGGTGATGTTATTCATATCATTCCATAATGTGTTTTGGTTCATATCCAATATTTTCTATATGATTTCAAAATTTATCATATATTATATGTTATATGGTGAAATTGGACAAAGGAATTTTAGGAATATGTAGAATTGGTAGATATAATGAATTATACCCTAAAGCCTTTATAAAAAAATATTTGAAATAAGTATATATTGAATATAATTCAATATGTTATAAATAAATCATAAAATATTTTATATATGATGAAAAGGTTTTTTGATATATGTGTTGAATCAAATTATTTGATTATAAAGATATATTAAAATTTTATAGTTCATCCCAATCATGAAATGATTTTTATTATAACCATAATATGAGATTTATTGTATCATAAAAAATTCATCAATAATTAATGTATGTTTTAGAGTATTACTAGGTGAGTTTTATAGAATAATAGATTATACTAAATCTAGTGATCAATCAAACTCCCATGTTGGATATCATTGAAATAGAATTTTTATATTTTAAGTTGTTTAAGGGACAAAATGCATATGATAAATTTATTTATCTTGGTTTTAACTTATAAGATAATTTGAATTAGTTAATATAAATTCGGTCTAATAGAATCCTATAGTTCTATATAAACCTTACTGAACTATGATGGAAATTTTTAAAATGCTTTGGATGAATGCGTGTTACATGTTCTTTATGGTTGTTTGAAGATCCTCTCTCTATAATGTCTATTCAAATTTCTCCTTAGTTGTGGGAGGCATTATCTCAACATCTAGCATAGTAGATATAACTCATATGAGGAGTCTTTAATAAAAACCACACCAACATATCAAGATGTGCAAGGATTTCATCTACTATTCTAGTGATCCATATCAACCATATCAAATAATGATCATGATGTGTCAGATCCATCTTCAGTGTAAGGTATAGACTATTCTTTTGTGTTCCTCATGTATAGTATTTTCTAAATGATTCATATTTTTCATATACATGATGTTTTGATTTGTTTTTGTTTCTAAATCACTTCCTCTAATTAATAAGTATTTTTCAACCACTTATAAACCTTAAAATTTTTTTATTATAAATAATTTTATAATAAAAAAGTAATTTTTATTTTTTTAAGATTATATTTTGATATTCAATAACATGTTCAAGACGAGTGAATTCAACATCCTTTTGTTCATCATATATACGATACTCATTCAACTATCCTCTAATATTATAGTCTTTTTCTAATATCTAATTAATCATCTGAACCCTCCAGATCTACTTCAAGACCGAAAAATCACCTATGGTATATTCCCATCCTGATAAATAGAAGAATTGTTAAAATAAAAACAGATCATAGAGAGTTAAAATATAAAAAATATTGTTTTTTCATAAATATAAAATCATCATTGACCTAAAATATTTGGTTAAATTGAAAATAGATCTTATTGTCAAATATACCTCTTGATCGGACTCGAGACAGCCCTATAGGTTGGTGAAATTTGGTATAAGTACAATTAAATATTTTTTCTATAGTTTGCATCATGATATTGTTCACATATTAGAAGGGAAGAAATTAATCCTTAATTTATATACATGATCAATCCATAAAAATCCAATAACATATATAATAATTTAGAAGCAAGGAAAATCGATATTTTACAAAGTTCTCTTGGAAAACACTACTCTATAGATCATAAAATCATCTTTTGTAGTAATACAAAGACCCACTATAACCCTATATTTTGTGGATATAGTATTTAGTAAAAGAAACTCTCCACAAAGGATAACTGTTTATACATTTTTTTGCATATAAATTCAGATCCTCCCAAGGCACACTACCTATAAAAGGGCTTGGGTACTATAAATTCTCTCCATTGGTCACACCATATTCTTCTTCCACATGTATTACATTAGTGAATGTATTAGTTTATAGTATTGATGGTCTTCTTTGAAATTTAATGACATGTAGTTAAATCCAAATTAAATTAGTAAATTTGTTTAATATTACCCCATAAATTACATATTTTGATGATTAGTTCTTATCCATTATGTGGTTATTGAATAGTTCAACTACATACGGTCAACTCCTTAATATAACTGTTCTTCCTTTCCTCTTGAAACAAAAAATTCATAATATAAACCAATACTCTATAGATTTAAAATTCAACCCGAAAAATTTATTCATTAATTTATTGTATCATTATTACATTAATAGAATAGTCAGGGATATGATGTGCATAAAAACTATTATTTATTTATAAAACTAGATGAATTAATAATTGCTTTAATTTTTAAACTTTCTATCTTAAACGGTAATCCCAAAAATGTATGGTCTTAAATAATGTGTTCAATACTTCTTCTATATCAAATAAGTGTTAAATTTAATATAATATTTCAGAAATGCTATTCTATTCAAATAAAAAAACATTAACAATATACAAGATTTTGTCACCATTTTCCTCTATTATACAACTCAAATTTCTATAAAAAATTACATAATATAACAAGTAATGATTTCAATTTCAGTTTTGAAATTAAAATATCAAATCAAATTCAATTCCCCCCACATCAATTCCATATTTAGTGTCAACGTATATTAAATATCCACCAGTCAATTTAAATTTTGTAGATAATTGTTTCCTAAATAACCAACCAACCTCTGTGTGACTAACAAACTATTAATACTATTTGAAATATACAAAAACCAGATATCATAAAGTGACACATATATTTATAGTTTGAGCGGTATAAATTACCTATAACATCTATACACATTTAGTTAAGTTAAATTGAGACCTATATCATCATGGAAAAAATTCATCGGAATTTAAAAAATATTATTTTAAAATTTCATTACCATATGACCTTTTGTGTCATTATATGGTCAGTGTAACACCCCACGTTCTCTTCTGGTACTCCATTGTTCATGCTTTTTTCATTTCACTTATTTGGGTGAATTTATGGGATTCTTAGGTATTGAGATCCTTGGGTGGAGAATATGAATTAATGTTAAGGAATGTATGTTTGTATGAATTCATTTCATTATAATATACATGAGTTAATAGGTTTAAGGGTAGATCCCTATGTTTGGATTTCATCATAGGTGATTGAGGAATTTTTTATCCAGAATTGGCCTATTTACTATCTGCAGGAAAATTACATGCTACATAAAGGAATTATATATTGTGTAATGGTCACTAGTTTGATTCCATAAAATAAGATCATGGTGTGAGCGATTTAAATTTCATGTATGTGGGTCGTATCTTGTAATGGAAAAAATCAGGTTTATAAAAAAGTCAATGATTTTTTTGGCATTTGGATCCTTCATGGAATACACAATGTGTAATGGGATCACGCATCAGGTAGAATTCATGATATTTTTGTTTTAGGGTGCCATAAAAGAGATTTTCATGTTCTTAAACTATGAAACCTCATATTTCAAGAAATAATGTTTCTAGAAATGTTGATTCCCTTTGGTTTTTTTCTCATTATTATATTCATGTCGTCATTTCCTTCTATGCCAATGAGAAAATGATAACCTGTGAAACATTACATCCAAATGACATTTTATACTAATCGTTCTTTTATGAAAAAAATCTCATAAAAGGAGGAATACCTAGAAGAATATTGCTTCAACCAATTAGAGAATTCAGAACTCATGCATCCTACTTGCTGACATTAATGAAATCCTATATCGTAGTGATTGATTGGGATCTGTCCATCAATCACTATCCTCACGGTAATTCAAGTCCTGTTTGGATTAGAACGATCTACTAGAAATTCATGTTGTTGTTTCCAAATATACCTGGAATAGAAGACACAATAATATAATGTTCTTTAGTAAAATTTAATGTGATTTCTCTAATGATCAGGCCCTACAAAAATGGTACACTATCTCTAGCATTACCCTAATAATGATCAACACTGACCATCACCCTTTATTGGTTAGCCCCACCACTAGATCCACGAATCCAAGTCTGCCTCTAAGATTCAATAACTCTTTAGAATCACACTCTATGTTCAACAAGCTTGTTTCTAATTATTGGACTTCCAACCATTGTGTAAATGATGCATTTTTTCCTTATTAAGATTCAGATTTTGAAAGTCAAGGATAATGATTGGGGCAAGGAATATTTTAGAAAAATTGAATCGGCCATTGTTAACCTTGAAGTTGAGCATACCCAGATACAATCATAGGTCACCAATTTAGACATCAATGAAAATATGCATCATGAAACTGAACTCACATATGGGTTAAATTCTCTCCTTTCTCTTAGAGGAGATACTCATAAAGAAACATTTCGAAATTAAATAGATTAATGATGGGAATAGAAACACAAAATTATGTAATTCTCTTCAAATATCTAAAAAGGTATGTTGACCTATCACTTTCCATAATGATGGAGATAGTGTGGTTAATAATGAGGAGTCCATGGCAGGTCATATTTTCACCTATTTATCTAATAGGTTCAACAGTCCTAGTATGAATAAATATATGGTTGAATGAATTATTCACAGAATTGTTAGTGAAGAAGACACTAACAGACATACTAGAATTCATGTTGTCTTTGAGATTAGAGAGGTATATTTTAGCTTAATGATGGATATTTCCCCATGTACTGATTTCTTTACAAATTACTTCTTTCAAAAAAATTGATTTCATTCAGGTTGATTTTTGAAGACTGGTGAAAACATTCTTCTGTTCATGTATTTTTCCTCATGAGATGAACACGCAATTCCTAAAACTTTTACCCAATATGGATAATGCCTCTAAAATAAATATATTTTTACCAATTTTTCCTCATAAACACGAGCTATAAAAATATAACCGAACTCATGACCAATAGACTCACTGTCATTACATTTAAAATTGTATCTTGGAATCCATTTGGATTTGTGAAAGGAAAAACTATTCAATATTGCATTATAAGGGATTCATAATGTGTCAAACTAATTAATAAACATTCTATAAGAGTTAGTGTTGCTCTCATACTTAATATAAAAAAATCCTAGGACACTATTTATTAGAGATTTATATACAAAGTGCTACAAAATTTGGGATTCAATGATAATTTTGAGAATTGGGTGAATGTTCATTTTGAGTCTTCTCTCATCTTTGTGTTTATTAATGGATCTATAGAGGGGTATTTTCAATGTTTTAATGGTGTGATGAAGATAGATCCATTCTCCTCCATTATTTAATCCTTTGAATATGATTATTTGAGCATACTTCTTACTCACATGAGATATCCAAGAATGCTCAAGCCAATTCAGGCCTCAAGGAACCTTACAACTCCAACTCACCTCATGTATGCTGATGACATGATCATTTTTATTCAAGGAGGAAAAATAAAAATTCAAAATCTAATGAAGGATATTTCTCACTATGAAGAGGATTTAGGTAAGACTATTAACTGGAGTAAATCATTATATTATTTAGAAAGGAGCATCACAACATTGAGAAGAGATCAACTCTTGTCAGATCTGGGAATTATGGAAGGTCTCTTGCACATGAAATATCATGGAGTACCTATTTTCCTAGGAAGACCCAATGGTTTTCATTTCACTAAAATTGCGGACTAGCTAAAGCAGAAACTTTATTCTTGGAATGTGAAACCATTGTCTTTAGGTGGTAGGATTTTTCTTGTTAAACACATCATTGTTTCCATGTTGTTTCACTAATTTATGATTTAGAAATTTCATATTTCACAATAAAAACACTTGAATATCTGCATTAAGAACATAATTTAGAGTGGTAACATGATGTAAAGAAAACTAGTCAATATTCATGGGATTAAATACTAAAATACCCTTAATAATGTTGGTATGGGGATCAAAAACCTCAAACTATTCAATAAAGAACTCCATACTATATTAACATTAAATATTTATACCAATGGATCGATGGATCTTTGATTCCATAGAGATAGACTCAATGTAAAGTTGAAGAAGGGAAACAATTCTTACAAGGGATACTCAATTTTATCAGTGATTAAATATTATTTTCTCAATATAATATCTCACTCACATTGGATTTCTTGTAGAGAGTCTTCTTTTAACTTTTAGCTTGACAATTGGATGGGTAATCCATTCCACATGTATAATGATTCTCCAAACCTTCTGTTGGAAACAAATATCATTATCCATGATGTCATAGAATCTCCCACTATGGATATTACTGATACCATCTATAGTTTTCTGAACAATTATGTCCTTTCTTTACACAAAGACACTTTATTATGGGAAGTGGAAAAGAATGGAATTCTGGATTCTAAAAGTTTCTATAATGCCAATTTGGATGTAGATAGCGATTACTCATGGATCAAAAACTATGATTACCCTTGGATCAAGCCATCTATAATGACCCTCATTTAGATTATTTCTCATAATATACACCCCATTGATAACCATTGAAATGTTTGTGGCATTTCATTATGTTCCAGGTGTAGGATATGTAACCTTCGTTAGGAGGATATTTCACATTTATATCTATATTTTACCATGAAAACAACCCTATGGAAATCTATACTGGAAATCTTCAAACATCAACTAGCTATTATTTCCAACATTATAGATATGATGCATCACTTTACAACTATACAAACATCCCCTCTCCTAAAAAATCTACTTCTAGTGACTGGGGCAGACCATGTGCAGAATATCAGGACTGGTAGGAATGAAATTCTACATTTAAGGATCCCATTATCCATATAGGTGGATATGGTTCACCTTATCACTGTATCCCATGAAGAAAGTATCACAGAAAAAAAACACTACTACAACCTCATACATGACATCTGGGTACTCAAAAAATAGGTATTTCTGGTAAATACATGCCTCATCTAGCCTTCTTGAGGTGTCTTTGCAGAGTCTTCTTCATGGTTGGACAAAGATCATTGTTTATAGAGCTTCAAATGGGAACCCAATACCAACTATATGTGGGGTTATTTTTAGGGACCACAATGATCAAATAATCAGATGTTTTTTCGAATCATGTGGAGTTTTCTCCACTTTAGAGTCTGAAATGCTCAGCATGAGCCATGCTGTTTGCTTTACTAAGAGTAAAATTTTAGATAATATTTGGGTCGATAGGAATTCAACAACATTTGTAAAAGACACCTAGAATGGGGTGATTCATGTATCATAGAAAGTCACCTCTCGATGGGTGAAATGTCTAACAACACTCTCATAGCTGAATTACATAGGTACACATGTGTATCAAGAGGAAAATGTGGTGGCAGATAGGCTAGAATATAAAATAATTAATAGAGATCTCTTATGGCATGATGTGTTTCCTTAATGACTTATTCCCAATATTTGAAAATGATTGAAAAAAATGCACAGTTTTTTGTATATTTTAATATATTTTAATTCTAATACATTTATCTTATCTTATTAGGCCAAGACCCCTCCTTCAAAAAAATGTTGCATCCACCCTCTCTCGACCTAGATATCTCCCTATGAAATTTTCAAGATATCTGATCGTTAATGAATATTTGTTTTGGGACCAATCATTAGGGTTATTATGATGTTCCTATCCAAGTGTTTGTTTCATCTAGTTATTCTTTCCATTCTATGTGTCTAATGCATTTTATATGATTATCATTTAGATTCCTAATAAGGTAAGGTTTTTTTAATGCCCCAGGTTTTAACAATGGTACTTTTTTTTGTTTTTTTTAATTATGGAACTTATAATATTAAACAAGATATCTTGGGGGTCACTAGAGTTTCTAGGGCATGTTCAGTGCCTAAAACTCTAGGTATTTTAAAAATAAAATGGGTTGCAGAGTTATCAGAAACCATGCTAACCATCCCACATGGACTGTACTAACTGTGATGGGTTAAACAAAGCTGTAGTGGGAGCCACATAGTTTGTATGAAACCATGAAATTCAATGATAAATACTATGCGAGAAGATATAGACTTTTGATTAAGGATTCTCACATTGGTTTAGAATAGTTTGTAAAATCATATTCCTTAAATGTGTGGGGTATCTCTTTTCGGTAGTGGCTTTAACATGTTTTGGACATGGTTTGAGAAACAGTGAGCCTTAACCATGCGCTCATATTTTGAGGGTGAATTTAACTTTTTCCCTTTATTTAATCTTTTAAACCCCCTTTTCTTTCCTCAATTTCCCACTAGTGGATGGATTGTATTTATTTATCATATGATCTTCCAAACCTATCAATCTATGAATTTATGTAACACACATGTTTATACTAAAAATCATGATAAAAAAGAAGCATCAGGTCCACCTCAATAAGTTATACAATCCTACCCCTTACCATTTCACTTTTTCTTCAGATACTTTACATTATTTGGGTGAAATTTCATTTCCTCTATTTTCATGTAATTATACCATTTATTCAATTTCTCTCAATCTACTTCAAATTTGAATCCTCCATCAAAGTAAGTGTAATTAAAAACCCCAAGTTAGGTGTTTTCAATTTCTGCCATGTTTGTTTTGTGTTTCGTAGGTTTTTGGTTGTGCCACATAATGATAGTTGTTATGTATCACCATTTAATTGTGTTCATTATATTAAATTTTACTAAGAACCTTAATATACAAATGTTGATCCTTGTTTGGTATGTTAGAGTATGTTGATGTCATTTTTTGACACACCTTGGGAGTGCCAACATGGATTTACCTTTATAGTAAATTATTTAATTGTCTGGAATGCGTTTTAAGAGATTGGATACCACTATAAATTTATTTTCCCCTATTGTATAATTTTTAATGAACCCAAATAACCTCATATGTTTTTAGTTCAAATATTAATTGGAATTTACAGTATATATAATTTCCCTTTAGGTCACATGACCTTACAAATAGTTCTTTGAGTCTTATAACTGAATTTCCATGATTGATTTTATTTAATGGTATATTTGGAATTGAATTATTTGTTCAAGATGTTTTTCAATCCCTAAATAACATAAATGGATTAAATATAATGACTTTAAATGGATCTAAGACAATTATGATTGATTTTACTTAATTAAATTACTATTATGAATTGTAATTCCTTTTTGTAATTGGACATGACTGTTGAAATACATGTGATGTAATGCCTCATGTGTTTTATTAAAAAAATGATTATTCTTATATATTGGTTGTGGTATGATTGTAGGTGTTATGTTGGGTATGATTTGTACATACTCCCTTAAAATATATTGTGAGCTTTACATCTCACACCACTGACCCTTTTTGGATGGTTGGTATGATGCCCCATTTCCATTATCATGATTGTTGAATACTGTCACACTCACCACCACATGTGTCGAGCATGAAATCTGTCACTCATTATGAGATGTTGATCATGTATGATATTGAAATATTTTATAGGGTCATTTATAGTGGTTAAGGATTCTTGAGCTAAGAATTGGTGTAGCTAGTAACTAGTATTTGAAGTATATGGCCACTTATGTCCTCACATACGTGGTTCATACTGGTGGATCAAATATATATAGCTATGATATATATATTATTAATATGTACATAATGATCAGAAATACCATCATTCCTACCATCTGTCGAAGTATCAGAGCCAACAACTGCCCTTTGGGAACCTGAGCGAGGTATCATTTATTTATTCTGCATTGTCATTCATTTCATTTATTCCAAAATAGTGTCTATTTTGGAGAACTGAATTGATTAAATATTTAAACTGTTATTGGTGGACTGCATGGGTTTTATCTCACACCCTACATGAGACAACATTGGTACTTGAGAAGATTATTTGTCTATAGGTACTAATAAGGGAAAGAGCCCTGCTACTAGTTGTTGATATGATGTACCTATAGTTTGAACATGGAAGAATGTGACCATGAATATGATCTAGATGCTAGTGGAGATTTTGTTTTTCATTTTTCATGTTTTTTGTATATGTAGACTCCCATTCCATTCTTTTTTATCAACAAGCCATACTGTCTTGTATATGACACTACCTATTAGCTTTTGATTATAATTTAGTTGGTCAGTTATTTATTATTTTATAGATTTATTATTATTTCTATAAATATAATCTTCCACTATTTTATTATTATTGTTATATATATTTTGACACTCTAATATGAGGCTATAGTAACCCAATCATACCACCATTACACCATCACTATTAGTCAGTAACCTCCAACATATGGTTAGGTGCACTTGAAGCCATGTGACCCGCCAGCTTGGGGCCCTAGTGAAGAGGATGTCAGGTTAGGGTATTAGAATATTGTATAAAAAACATCATTTTCTCTTTTCATTACCCTTTGGGTTTTAGATATGAAATTTGCAGTAAAAGGAATTTGGAAATGACTTTGTTCTTTGATGTATCACACCCATGCATAAGGGATAGCCAATTTTTCTAAGATATGAAATTACAATAATTTTTTCATGTTATAGTGTATAAAACATCATTGTTTGGAGACACATTTTTTTAATGGTGTTATTAAATTTTTATTATTTAATTGATGATTTCATTGACAATGGCCTAATGAAATGAGTGAATTACATTATATGAATCATTATAGGAAAAATAATACTATTATTCCAAGAATTTTTCCATGACACATATATTTTCATCTTTTATTTTCCTATTTCATATTGATAGTGCCTTGATTATGTATTGAAATTTAATGACATTTTAGGTAGGGATTAGAAAACATAGTGGAAAATTAATATGCCGACCCTAACTTCATATTGTATTCCTACATAGGTTAATGATTGCACCATAAGTAGTTAATTATGGAATGTTGAGACATGGAACATTTGTCAAATGTGATGGAACATGTGATGGTATGGGTTAAGTGGATTTCATATTTTGGTTCATAAGAAGTGTGGGACCAAATGGATTAGAAATGATTATCTATAAAATTCAACCATTAAAAGAGATTTAAATAATTGGAGAAGCATAAATGTTTGAAATTTATATATCTTATAATGTTAAATTATCTATCCAAGACATGTGAAAAATATAACTAGTCCTAAAACCGATCTTAGTAGTCGGTAGTGGAGTGTTTTTGAGATTTCTTCCGTGATGACTTCTATAAACATCCTCTATTAAGAGAGGTAGAGTTTACTATTGAATTAGTGTTGAGAGTAACACCTATGACCATTCCTCCTTAAAGGATGAAACCTATAAAACTTATAGAAATCAAAAAAGCTGTAAAATCTAAAGGATAAAGGATTTATATTCCCCAGCATATCTCCATGGGGCTGACCAGTCCTATTTCTAAGAAGTTGGATGATACCATTTAAGAGATTCTTGGAATACCGTTCACTGAACCTACTCACGTTAAGGAACCGGTATCCACTACCTATAATATATGACCTTTTTATTAGTACCAAGTAGAATGAAAATTTTAAAAAGTCATACTTGATCTCGGGTTGTCACTAGGTGATATTAGGTCCAAAGACACACCCTAAAAATCTTTCAGGAGAAGGTATGGTCATTAAGAGTACCTAGTCATGACGTTCGGACACAAGAATGTACTTATAGTTTTTATTTCTATAATTTTTTGGGTATTACACCCATATCTAGATTCACATGTGTTAGTTTTGATGATGAAATATTCATATTTCACACTCCACGCACAAACATGAAAAAAATATCATTAGAACATACTGAAAACACACGGAGAGAATTATCTCTATCCTAAGCTTAGTAAATTCCATTTCTAAATTTACAATGTCTACGTCATGGGTCACATAAACCGAGATTCAAGAGTTTTAGTAGACTTGGAGAATGTTATAGTTTTATATTCATTGGAGGAACCCAACAGCATCTTTGATATTTAGAGTTTCATAGCGCTATTTAAATGTTATAGTTACTTACTATAGGATTTATCATATCTATATGTTCCTCATATAGATTTTTAAAATAAAGGGTTGAAATTTATATGGATAAAAACTTTTGAAATATTCTTTCTGAAATTGAGGAGACTTTTGACTTAAGGGCTAATATTGATTCTGTCAGAGCTAGGCATGATCAATGATGTACATTGTGACACACCATGTAATTTTATGGTTGTTTTAATGATGTTGGGTGAGAGAGTGGTTGTGTGTTCATCTCTTTAGTTGATGCCTCATGAACAAAATTACTCGATTAATGACCAAGAGGAAGTTTCTTTGGTTCATACCACGCTATATTGGAGACACTATCTACATGGATAGCATTTTTTTTATTCACCATTTAAGAAAACCTCATGTAAATATTAATATACAGGGATCTGAATTTCATGTATCACATGTTGGTTGAGTACATTCAATAATTTTATTTCAAGCTTTCTACACACCTGGTAATGGTAATGCTGTAGCCGATGCACTATGATGAAAGACTCAAACATAGGTTGTTCATTAATCCAATGGTGAATGAAATATCCTGAAATTATTCTCATAAGTACACATTGTGTTTCTGGGGGGCCATGTTTAGACTATCCTCTCATCCTTAGTAGTGACTTCTTCATTTCTATAATGATTTGGAATGAGGAAACAATAAGATCCTAAAGGTCTTATCCGAAAGTAAAGCACCTTAGATGATAACTTGTTTTCTAGTTGGACTATGTTGGGGAATGATAATTTACTATTACATTGGTGTGTATGGGTCTCATCAGGCATCTAAGATGATATTATTTAGGAATTCCATGCCTGAGCATGGGTAGTTCATCACTATTTCACCAAAATGTATACAAATTTTTTTTTCGCCAGTATTGGTGGCCTGGTATGAAATGTGATATTGTTTTCTCTATCACTACATGTTCCACCTATCATTAGGTGAACACATAAAATCAGAATATGGGGGGGTGGATTTTACATCATTTTCTATTACTAAGTTGTAATAGGATAATGTTTCAATGGATTTGATGAATGGTTTTCCTAGATCACCTCATGGAAATGATAGAGTGTGGTTTTTTGGTTAATTGACAATGGTCGCAGAATTCTTACCTTTGTGAGAAAACTTCTTGGTAGAAGATATAGTAAGGATATAATTTTAGAAGGTTGTTTTCCATTATGTATTTCTTTATTATATTGTTTCATATAGATATTATAACATTATTTTATGGCTCTTGATGGGGTTGGAGAAGGCCGTAGGTACAAAAGTGTTTCTGATCATCGTCTCTCACCCACAGATACATAGAAATATGGAACACACTATCCAAGTATTAGAGGACATGATTCATGCATGTATCCTTCACTTCAGGGGTTCCTTAGAGAAACACATTACCCTCATTGATTTTTCATATAAAAATATCTTTCAGAGTACCATTTAGATGACTCGTTATGAATAAATATTTGGTATGAATTTTTGTTCACCACTTTTTATTCTTGTGGTAGGGGATGAGAGTATTATTATAACACATCTCATTAAGGAGATTAAAAAGAAGCCCCAAATGATTATAAAGTCCATGATGATGGATTAGTGTAGACAATAGTTGTATTCCATGATATGTAAAAAAACCTCTCAATTTTGAGATCATAGAATGGTTTTTCTTGTGAATATTAATTGGGATAAGCCATAGATATATTTTGAGGTATAGTAAGCTCTCAACTAGGTTCAGTGGACTCTTTTAGCTTGTGAATTAAAGTGAACTAGAGGATTTCTGCATAACACATAACCATAGATACAAGTCTATGCATGATTTCTATAACCTATCTCATCTTCACTAGTATCATCCAAACCAATCACATGTCTATCTGTCTAATTATGTTGAATTGGATGTAGATTCTTCCATTGAAGAGTATACATTTCATATAGTGGATCAGTGTGTAAATAAATGCTATGGTCAGTTAGTTCTATTTGTAAGGGTGCTATGTTTTCATGCTTGAGTACATGAAATGATATTGTAAATGGAAGCAGTTATACAATATTAGTGATAGTAACTCTTCACTAAAGATTTATATTTACCCTAAAAATTCCAAAAAAGTGACTAGCATCTTTATGGAGGGGATATTGTAATGACCCATATTTTCATGAAGGTGTTGATTTTTTTGTTTTAATTAATTTAAAAGAACCTTATAATGGTTCCCATTAGGTAATGGGTGTTACAAGGATGTCTGGGGCTTCTTAAAATCTAGAAACACTGGGAATTTGAAAATTAAACTATAATGTATGATTTGTAGAAAATTTGTTTCCCAATCCAAAATGTCTATAGTAACCATTCAGTTTGAAATTGAGTTGGAGCATGACCCACACAGTTTTTTTTTCAGAAACATTGAGACTCCAGGGTCATAACCATGAAATAAAATCCATACTTAAAATAGAGGTTTTTCTTTCGATTTTTGCAAGGTTTGTTAACCCTTATCCCTTAACCATATAGGGTATCCCTTTTGGAAAATGGAATGATCATAGTTTGGACACAGATTGTTCAGTGTATGCAAAACCATGTTCCCTAAATGTGTTCCACAATCATGATGGTGAAATTAATTTTCTTCCCATAATTTAATATTTAATATTTTTCCCTCCATAATTTATCCATTATATTTTGTGGATTTCCTTCACTTGTGAGTTCCCAAACCTCTAAATCTTGGAATGGTGGTATGTTTCATGTCTGGACTCTAAATAATTATCTTTCAGAAGCATCAGAACCATCTCTGTAAGATCAAAAATATTATCCCTCCTAGTTCTGTGTATATTTAGATCCACTATTCTATTCAGGTGCATTCTATTTTTCCCCATTTTCATGAATTGGAACATTTATTCACTTTCTATCAACCTACAACAAATATTAGGATTCCATTAGATGAGGAATCATTGACATTCCCTAGTTATGTGGTCTAATAATTTTCCAATTTATTTTTGGTGTTCTGTAGTTATTCTTTTGTTCCACACACCATAATTTTCCACATATTGATGTTAAATTAAGTTCTTCATATTTAATTGATCTATGAACCATGTTATACAACATTTGATCCTTGTTATTAGGTTAGAGGTTGAAGACCTTATTTATAGACACCCTTTGATGTGGTAACTGGAATTTACATTTACTTTTAATTGTTTAATTATTTAGAATGACTTATATGCCTTTATCATAGATTATAAATGGATATCCCCCATTGTATAATAGTTTACTGAACCCATGGAACCTTCTATGTTCATGGATCAATAAATAATCTGAATTTCTCATATAAGTAACTGTTTTATTCCTCTTATGACCTACTGAATAGATCTTTGATTCTTATAAATGAATTGATATTCTTGGTTAAATATAATGGATTTTTTTAAAATGAAGGCTTTATTGATGATGGTTTTCCCTTCTATATGTATCTAAAATTGATTAAATTGACTGGCATGTAATGTGTTGAAAAGAAATACCATTTTATTGTGATTAATTAAATGCTTATTACGAATTGTAGTTCCTTGATACAATTGTACATGACTATTTAGATACATGATCAGTAATGACTCGTGTATTTTATAATAAATATTATTATTCTAGGATAATGGTTATGGAATGATGGTAAGGGTTCTATTGATCATGACAGTTATACACTCCCTTTAATCATGTGTTGAGCATGATGTCTCATACCATTGACAATTTTTGGATAGTGGGAATAATGTACCACGTCCCTTGTATCAATTGTTGACATGATGGTACACTCAGCATCCTAAGTGTAAAGCATTATGTAAATCATTATTTATTGGATATATAGAATGTACCCTATTGAATGAGTTTATACACTTATTTATACTTGTTATGGATGTCTTAGTTACACCTCGATCTAGCTATGAACTTGTGTTCCATGTATATGAACACATATGTTTTCACTTAAATGGTGCATATATGTGGATGAAATATTTATATATAAGCTATATATATTTAAAATTTATAGTTACTCAAAAACAACAATTCCAACCATGAGCCAAAGTAGGTAGATAATTCAGGTATCCTTTAGGAACAATATAGGGATTTCATTTATTTATTAAAAATTTTCATTCATTTAATTTATATATATGAAAATAATTTATTTTTGATAATTACTTGGATTACTTCCAGACACCATTGGTGGTGGATTACTATGATTTTATCTAACACCCTAATCAAGCCAAATCTATTACCTATGTACATTATTTATCTGTATGTATTGGTAATGTAAAATCCTTTACTAGTTGTCTTTAATATGATTTACCTATAGTTAGATAATAAGATTATATGTATGAGATTCTGTATGTGATGCTAGTGGAGCAATTTTCCACTTTGGTACTTTTTGTATGTGCATGTACCGTATTCCATTTCTACATTTCAGCACGTCATTCAGCCATGTATATGGACCATCCTAGAGTATTTTGATTATAATTTTGTTTTCTAGTTTTTTATTCTTCCACTTCATTATTATTCAATCTATATACATATATATGATTTCGTTATTTTATGTTTATGGTTTTATCCACTACGATACTCTGATAATATGGTATAATCTCCCAACCGTACAACCTTTAAACCCTCTACTGTATTCCATGGCCTCTAGAATTTGGGGAGGCACACTTCACGCCATGATACCCACCTACTTGGGTCCCCATTTAAGTGAAAAAAGGGTCACGATGTTACAAATTTTTATCGATCCATTGTAGTTTTTGGTTATGCTGTATTTCTCAAAGGACCATAACTTGGTTTCCAAACACTATTGTTGAAGATATCAAGGTTTATAATTTTTTAGGTTGGTCTATATATTCAATGGGTTAATTAAATTTATTTATTAATGTTCATGTAAAATTACTTTGGTTTGTTCTTTGATTTTAACAGATATATGGTTTCATCTTTGAAATGATAATATGTTTCGATTCGATTTGAAAATGTTTTATAAAATTTTGAGAATGGTTTTGAAATGTATTTTGAAAATTATCACATTGGGAACCTTTGGTGAATTGGGAAATAGACATGGGTAGACATATTGTGTGTTGAACCACTTGGTGGTAATCTTATGGATATCAATGCACTATATAAGGACTTGAATTGGTTGGATACAAAATTATCACCTATTAGTATCATCAATTTCTAGTGTGTATCACATTTTCTAGGTCCTGAAATGATTTTATTTATCAATTATGGTTATAATATCATGATTATTTTTATAATGGATTCATTTCCCACATGTTATTATATGAGGTTGTATCACATAGCTTTTCATGATTGGTTATTTCATGGATAAACTTTTACATTCCCAAGCATTTTTTTTATATATTTCACTCTCGGTATTATCACATAAACTTCTAATATATTTATCTTTGAGATAATGATTAGTGTATATAAAAAACCATAATATAAAAGAATTTAAAAATATATATTTAATTGAAAACTGTTTTTGTTTTAAAAGATAGAACAATTGCATTATTGATGATGGAAGTTTTATAGACTATGTGTTTATATCCAACTAGGATTTATGCTAGCACCCTAGTATTTCTATTGGGTGGTTGTAGAAATTATATCGTAGGATTATTTAACGGGAAGGGAATCCTGTATCATGATGTCTTCACCTAATGTTTTTAACTTTTTTGGGTTTGATTGAAGGCGACTATTGTTCACATGGAGACCCGTTTATCTTTTATTATTAACAATTTTCCGTTTATCTAGTTTTCCTTTGATTGTATAGATCCAATTTTATCTTTTTATTCAACATAGTACTCTGGTTTTTTTTTCTTGTTTCATTATGTTCGAAAATTTTTATAGATTACTACATCACATCGCCTTGTGATAGTGGACTTAGGATTATAATATTGTTAAATTAGTTTGTTATATTTCAATTTCCTATTAGTGGAAGGATCCTCATGATGGTTGTCAACACTTCCTGAGTATGTTTTTGTGTAATGGGTAGACAATATTTAGGAACATAAAACATTTCCTTGTAAGTATAGTGACCCGACCTTTTCTTATATTACTATTACATAGTTTCAATGAAAAACAACATAATAGTATTACACATAGAGGATATATAGGTTTCGTGTCTTGGGAAAACTAGGACCATACATAATAAATACAACATCAACCATAAACATTTATTTAATTTCTTCTTCACTAGCTTCTTAGTGGCACTTGTCCTCTCCTTAGTACATGTAGCCACCTAGGGATATACATAAAAAGGGGTGAGCTAGAAGCCCAGTAAGAGGATATATAAGAACAATATATCATGGGGTGAGCATAATCATGACATAGGAAAATGATCATGAACATGAGAGGAGCATAAATAAAAGACTTGAAATGTGGCAATGCATAAAAATGAAACATCATGTCTTAGTGGTTAACTACCACACATATTTGTGAACCTAGCTAGAATCTTGTTAACACATCATTTCACATTTACTCATGAGATTCATCACTTTACCCAATGCATTGGAGCGCTATATAATTTCAGGCGCACCCGTCACATTTAAACATTCATATTGCGCTATATAATTCCAGGCGCAACCGTCACATCATAACATTATCATTATCATGTTTGCCACATAGAACACATATAAAACATTTAAATAAACAACCCATGGAATTTAATGGGTTTCATCTCATAATAACACATTCCTAATATTTGGGTTCCCAAAATAAAGAGGGAACAACATACTTGATACAAGAACCACCAACCTTGAATGAGAGGTAAAAGGTGAGATCTTGAAAGAAGAGTTCTTTTGGAAAACATTTTGATGGTCATAAAAACCATTGACAAACATGTATATCCCCGAAAAGTAAAGGAAATTATGAACAAATGATCTTTGAGGTGTAACCATATCAAAAATGGAGTGAAAGAGGGAGAACCCGAAGGAAGAAAAATTGGGTTCGAGATTTCCCCTTACTTTGTACTCGAATGCCTCCTTCTCTTTAATGTCCTGTATAATGAAATTATATTGATTAATTAGAAATTAAATAACCTTTTATACATTAATATGGTTCATTATGGTTTCATTATTTCATATCATGTTCCTTTGGACGACTTATAGAGTTTCAAAACATTGATCGGGGATGTTCGTTTTCATGGTTTTCTTGAGCGGTCCACTTGTATTCTTAAATTGATGTTTGGGTAGATCATGGGTAAACATCCAGAACTGATATTACATGTTATTAATGATATTAAAAAAAAATTAATGATTTTATAATGAGTTATATTAGATCTATGTGGACGAATCATTAGATAAGAATTAAATGAAGATTATTTGGGTTAATTTGAGCGGTTTTTGGATCACAACAAACTTGTTTTAACTTTTCACTTAGTAATATGGTCATAGGTTATTTCCAGAACATAAAATAGAACATAATACATATAAAATATTTTTTTTCAACCATAAAAATGGTTTCATGACCATATTGAAGGTAGAAATGGAAGAAGAGAACATGTCATTTTTGAAGGTGATAAATTTAACACCTCATGAACAACGTTCTCTTTAATAAAATAAAATGAAGATGGAAAGGGTGTGGGGTGATATAATATACCATTAGAATCATAATATTACATTATATGTATAATAATGGAGTTAAAAAACAATTTGGATGAAGATAGGTAGGGAGAGATCAAGAAATGAACTTGAACTTGAAAGGAAAATTAAAGGAGAAGAGGGAGAGAAATTACCTTTAGAATCCTCCTCTTGAGAACCTCCTTAAGGGCCTATGATTGGTCTTTCGATGAGACCAGAAGCTCTTGGACGTGGGGGAGGGGATAGGGAAGGTGTTTGGGCAGAGTTTAGAGAAGGCTTGGAGCTTGAGAGGTGTGAGGAAAAGAGGGAGTGAAGGGTGGCTTTTATAGTGGAGGGGAGAGGGGTTTCTTTAATATAAAATTGATTTGTTTATTAATTTCACCTAAGACAAGGAATATTGAGTCTCGGATGACCAAGAATAGTAAATAAGGCATGTGAGTTCGGGATTTGGGTGCTTACATCACCTGTGATGTCAGGAATAGTGGGTTTTAATTAAAATGTATTTATATGGTAAATTAATGTATTCTACTATTCACCAAAAATTCAAGTTTCTCAGAAAAATCCCAAAAATTTACCCCAACCATTTTTCGACATGTGGAATCCAAAAATGAAGTCCATTTTTCAAAATATATTTTCTATATATTATTAATTTAATATTTAATTAAAATCATAATTTACTTAAAAAAAGTTTTTAAAATTAAAACTGATTTTGTAGTTCTTTCAAAAATTACATAGGGTCTTATCTAAAAACTATTAGATATTGATTCAATACTTTATGAATACATTTAAGGGAAATATGTATTCTTTTAAATTAATTAATTAATTGTAATTAATTATTTATGACGTATAAAATACCAAAAACGTTTACTAAGGTCAAATTGTCACTTTCTAAGATGTCTAAATTTTATTTTATTATTCATAGGTAATGTAACTCTTATTTACTATTCATAAGGGTCATATTAATATTCATAACGGTAGGTTACTATTCACCAAAAATTATTATTTTTTCATTAGACTCCAAAAACTATCTTGAACACAACCGTGTGTGTCAGATTTTTAAAATTCCAAACATAGGGGTGAGAAAATTATGTTTAAAGGTCACTTATCACTTAGTAGTTCATTATTTTGTGTTCTTATGACATAAATATAAGAAGGGAATTTTCCATTGAAATACTTTGGGTCATTACATTCTTCCCCCCTTAAGAAATTTTGCCCCCGAAATTTCACTTTACACAAACAGGTGAGGGTACTTCTCTTTAATTGCCTCTTCTGGTTCCTAAGTTACTTCCTCAAACTTATGGTTCCTCCAAAACACTTTGACAAGGCGAGTTGTCTTATTGCGTAGAACCTTATCACTTCAGTCCAAAATTTTTACCGGCTGCTCCTCATAGGAGAGATAATCTGTCAGCTGCACCACCTCTGAGTTTAGTACATGTGAGGGGTCTGGTATGTACTTCCTCAGTAGTGATACATGAAACACATCATGAACATGATCCATATTCGGTGGAAGTGACAGACGATAGGCCACGACTCCTATATGGTCAAGGATCTCAAAGGAGATAATGTAACTTGGGCATAGCTTCCCTTTCTTCCAAAATCTCATGACTCTCTTCCATGGAGATATTCGAAGGAAGACTTTATCTCAAATGTCGAACTCTAATTCCCTTCGACGGTTATCAGCATAGCTCTTTTGCCGACTTTGATCAGCTTTGATGTGTTTCTGGATGACTTGAACCTTCTCGGTCATCTCTTGAACAAGATCAGGACCAAGTAGCTTTCGTTCTCCAACTTCATCCCAACAGGTTGGAGTTCTACATCGCTTCCCATAAAGATCTTCATACGGAGCCATCTGAATACTCGAGTGGGAGATATTGTTGTAAGAGAACTCAACCAATGGGAGATGCTGATCCCAACCACCTTTTAATTCAAGAGAGTAGGCTCTTAGCATATCTTCAAGCGTCTGAGTAGTCCTTTCAGACTGGCCATCAGTTTGTGGGTGATAGGCCGTGATGAAATTTAATTCAGTACTCAAAGCATGTTGAAGGCTCCTCCAGAATTTAGATGTGAACCTTGGATCTCAGTCAGAGACAATAAAGAGTGGAACACCGTGCAATCTCACTACTTCCTTCACATATATCCTTGCAAGTTTTTCAAGTGAGAGGTCTTCCCGAATAATGATAAAATGGGCAGTCTTGGTGAGTCGATCAACCACAACCCATATCGCATTATTTCCCTTTGACGTCTTCAGGAGACCCGTGAAAAAGTCCATAGTAACATTTTCCCATTTCCACATGGGTATAGGCAATGGTTGCATCATACCTTTGGACTTTTGTCTCTCAACTTTAACTTTCTGACATACCAAGCACCTTGATATATATTCCGCAATCTCTTTCTTCATGTTATCCCACCAGAAGTGTTCTCGGAGATCATGATACATCTTGGTACGTCCAGGATGGATAGAGAATGTTGAGATATGTGCATTATCCAATAGCTCCTTCTTTATCACGGGTGATAAAGGAACACAAAGACGCGTTCCAAACCAAAGCACACCATCATCATCGATATGGAACTCTTGCAGCTTCCCTTCCTTTACTGCATTTACCCTCTTTTGTATCTCCACATCATCCCTTTGTTCTTCCTTAATATTATCTTGGATGGATGGTTGCGCAATCATTTGGGCAAGGTAGGATGTATCCCCTACCCTTATGATCTCCAAATCCATCCTTTGTAAATCCAAGAAGATAGGGTCTTTCTCAATCCTCAACATGGATAGAGTAGCATGTTCTTTTTACTTAGAGCATCAGCTACCTTGTTCGCCTTTCCAAGATGATAGTGAATAGAGAAATTGCAATCCTTGATTAGCTCTAACCATCTCCTTTGATGCATGTTGAGCTCCTTTTGTGTGAATATATACTTTAGGCTCTTGTGGTCGGTGTATATGTCACACTTCTCGCCATAAAGGTAGTGCTGCCAGATTTTCAAGGAAAAAATCACGACTGCCAGCTCTAGATCATGTGTCGGGTAGTTCTGCTCATGGATCTTCAACTGTCATGAGGCATAGGCTATCAAATTATCATTTTGCAAGAGTACACAACCCAAGCATTTCTTTGAAGCATCATTGTATATCACAAAAATTTCTCCACTTTTCGGTAGTGTGAGTACAGGTGCAGTGATCAGCCTTCTCTTTAGCTCCTTGAAGCTTCCCTCACATTCTTCCTTCCATGCATACTTTACCCCTTTCCTTGATAACTTAGTTAGCGGGCTTGACAATCGTGAGAATTTTCTCACAAAATTTCAATAGTACCCAGCTAATCCATGAAAATTACAGATTTATGTGACACTAGAGGGCCTGGGCCATTCTTCAATCACCTTTGTCTTTTAAGGGTCCACAGAAATTCTCTCGCTTGTGATCACATGTCCCAAGAACGTGACTTGATTCATCCAAAAGTCACACTTGCTGAACATGGCGTACAACTTCTCCTTTCTCAATGTCACCAACACAAGTCTTAGATGTTCTTCATGTTCCTCCTTGATCATGGAGTAGATGAGAATATCATCGATAAACACTACCACAAATTTGTCAAGGTAATGTCTAAACACCCTATTCATCAAATCCATGAAGATTTCAGGGGAATTAGTAAGTCTGAAGGGCATCACCAAAAACTCATATTTCCCATACCTTGTACAGAAGGCATTCTTCTGAATATCTTCCTTATTCACCTTTACTTGATGATATCCAGAACGAAGATCCACCTTTGAGAAGCATTGAGCTCCTTTTAACTGGTCGAACAAGTCATCAATCCTTGGGATATGATACTTGTTCTTTATGGTGATCTTGTTGAGTTCCCGATAATTGATACACAGTCGCATGGTTCCATCCTTCTTCTTTACAAAGAGCACTGGCACACCCCAAGGTGATGCACTAGGGAGTATGAACCCTTTCTTCAGATGCTCTTGCAGCTGCTTCTTTAACTCCTTCAGTTCGATAGGAGCCATCCAATAGGGGAACTTTGAGATATGAGTAGCTCCAGGTATGAGTTCAATTGAGAACTCTACCTCACAATACGGGGGAATTCCGGGTAACTCTTCAGGAAATACATCACTGTATTCCCTCACGATGGGCATTTTCTCAAGGTTGGCACTTTCCTTCGACTCAACCATTTGGGAGAGGTATGATTCTTCATAGGGACTCAACACCCACACCATTGAAGGATTTTTCAAAGTATATTCATGATATTCCTTGTATTTGTAGAGGAGCATGGGATGGTTCAGAATATGAAAATATATTTCCTTTTCCCAACAGTTGATATGTGCTCTATATAACGAGATCCAATCGATTCCTATTATAGCGTCGAATTCTACCAAGGGAAGTATTACGAGATTTGATGGAAGAATCTTCCGACATACGTCAATAGGAGAAGAGTCAAACACTTGGGTTGCAATGATTGCACCACTTTGTGTTTTTATAGATATCTTTACTTCAAGGTTTCGGGGCTTCGATTCTATAGGTCTAGAAAACTTGCAAGAAATAATGGAATGCGTAGAACTAGAATCAAATAAGACTTTTTCCATTATTTAAGGAATAGTAAGTGTACCTTTTATGACTTCATTATCATGATCCACCTCCACAGTAGTAATGGAATAAGCCTTCCCTTGTTCCTTTGGCTTTGGTGGTTGTTGGTGCTGTTTCCTCTCGAGAGCTCGAGGTTTATTGCACTGGTTTGAATAGTTCCCTAACTCCCTATAGTTGAAGCATTGAACCACGAGTGGTTCTCTCCTTTCATCAGCTAAATTATCCTTCCTTTTCATGTCTTTTCGACACTCATGAGCTTGGTGTCCTTCTTTCCCACACTTAAAGCATTTCCCCATACCTTTGAGGCAGTTCCCATGGTGCAACTTCCCACATTTTTGGGATGTGGGTTGTTGATTTTTCTTCCCACCTTTTCACTATATCCACCATCTTGAAACTCCATCTTTATTTTCTTATCACCATAGCCATTAGACCATTCTACAAACTCCATCTCTACTTTGAGAGCACACCGAACAACTTCTTCATAACTCCCAAAGTCTCGAATTGCAAGAGCATTTCGAAGATGTGGTTTTAATCCACTAAAGAATATATCAATTTTGATATCATTGTTGATAAAAAAAACCCAACGCATACCTTGCGAGCCTTTTGAAATTTTCTTCATAGGTTGTGACAGATTCTCCTTCTTTTTTCTTGAGCTCTATGAATTATCTCTCCATATTCGTGCGAAGAGTTCATGGGAAGTACTTATTAAGAAACATTATCTTAAAGTCTTCCCATTCCATCTCTTCAATTTTCTCCCTTGGCTTGGCGTCTTAATCAAATCCCACCATTGATCAGCTTCTCCATCTAGACGATAAACTGCTAGAGTCACCTTCTCTGTCTTAGAACAGTGAAGAATAGAAAAGATCTTCTCCATGGAGTTGACCCACTATTCTGAAACTAGTGGATCGGAAGATCCACAAAACGTCGGTGGTCGTTGCCGCATAAAACATTCAATAGATAGTTGCTCCCTCTTTGGTGAAGGAGGACGTTCTCCATTATTATGGTTATTATTCATAACCCGAGATAATTGGGTAAAAATTTCCATGAAGTTTTGAACTCCACCTCCAAAATCCTTGGGCATGTCGTTCGGGCAATCGTTGCATTGGCCCTCGAAAGAGTTGTTGGCCTGATTTCTCCTGGTTCCCACCATTTTCTAAAACAGAAATGGTTAGAACAAAACATAAGTAAACAAGTCATGAATAACTTATTCATTTAAACAATTATACCAAAAACATAACATATGGGATCCTTAGGTAAATATTCTTGTGTACATATTTTTTCTTATTCTCTTGCTATAGGTTTTCTCTGGGGTTTACTAATCCTAATTCCCAAATTAACTAAACCTTTCCTCTCATACCAACTATAGCGACCCGACCTTTTCTTACATTACTATTACATATCTTCAAATATAAACAACATAATAGTATTACACATAGAGGATCTATAGGATGAGTGTCTTGGGAAAACTAGGACCATACAAAATAAATACAACATCAACCATAAACATTTACTTAATTTCTTCTTCACTAACTTCTTAGTGGCACTTGTCCTCTCCTTAGTACATGTATCCACCTAAGTACATATCTCAAAAGGGGTGAGCTAAAATCCCAGTAAGAGGATAGATAAGAACAATATATCATGGGGTGAGCATAATCATGATATAGGAAAATGATCATGAACATGAGAGGAGCATAAATAAAAGACTTGAAATGTGGGAATGCATAAAAATAAAACATCATGTCTTAGTGGTTAACTGCCACACATATTTGTGAACCAAGCTAGCATCATTTTCACACATAATTTCACATTTACTCATTACATTCATCACTTTACCCAATTCATTGGAGCACTATATAATTCTGGGCGCACCCGTCACATTTAAACATTCATATTGCGCTATATAATTCCGGGCGCACCCATCACAACATAACATTATCATTATCATGATTTCCACATAGAACACATATCAAACATGTACATAAATAACCCATGTAATGTAATGGGTTTCATCTCATAATAACACATTCATATTCTTTGGGTTCCCAAAAGAAATAGGGAACAACATACTTGATACAAGAACCATCAACATTGAATGAGAGGAAAAAGGTGAGATCTTGAAAGAAGAGTTCTTTTGGAAAACATTTTGATGGACATAAAAACCAGTGAAAAATATTTATATCCCAGAAAATTAAAGTAAATGATGAAAAAATGATCTTTTAGGAGTAACCATATCAAAAATGGAGTGAAAGAGGGAGAACCCAAAGGAAGAAAAATTGGGTTCGAGATTTCCCCTTACCTTGTACTCGAATGCCTCCTTCTCTTTAATGTCATGTATAATGACATTACATTCATTAATTAGAAATTACAGAACCTTTTATAAATTAATAGGGTTCATTCTGGTTTCATTATTTCATATTATGTTCCTTTTTATTACTTATAGAGTTTAAAAACATTGATCGGGGATGTTCGTTTTCATGGTTTTCTTGAGCGGTCCACTTGTATTCTTAAATTGATGATTGGGTAGATCATGGGTAAACATCCAGAACTGGTATTACATGTCATTAATGATATTAAAGACGCTTGAATTATTTTATAATGAGTTATATTAGATCCATGTGGACGAATCATTAGATAAGAATTAAATGAAGACTATTTGGGTTAATTTCAGCGGTTTTTGGATCACAACGAACTCGTTTTAACTTTTCACTTAGTAATATAGCCATAGGTTATTTCAAAAACGTAAAATAGAACATAATACATATAAAATATTCTTGTTCAACCATAAAAATGGTTTCATTACCAGATTTAAGGTAGAAATGGAAGAAGAGAACATGTCGTTTTTGAAGGTGATAAATTTAACACCTCATGAACAACGTTCTCTTTAAAAAAATAAAAGGAAGAGGGAAAGGGTGTGGGGTGATATAATATACCATTAGAATCATAAGATTACAGTATATGTATAATACTGGAGTTACAAAACAATTTGGATGAAGATGGGTAGGGAGAGATCAAGAAAGGAACTTGAACTTGAAAGGAAAATTAAAGGAGAAGAGGGAGAGAAATTACCTTTAGAATCCTCCTCTTGAGAACCTCCTTAAGGGCCTAATATTGGTCTTTTGATGAGACCAGAAGCTCTTGGAAGTGGGGGATGGGCTAGGGAACGTGTTTGGGCAGAGTTTAGGGAAGGCTTGGAGCTTGAGAGGTGTGAGGAAAAGAGGGAGTTAAGGGAGGCTTTTATAGTGGAGGGGAGAGGGGTTTCTTTAATATAAAATTGATTAGTTTATTAATTTCACCTAAGACAAGGAATAGTGAGTCTTGGATGACCAATAATAGTAAATAAGACATGTGATTTTGGGATTTGTGTGCTTACATCATTTGTGAGGTCAATAATAGTGGGTTTTAATTAAAATGTATTTATATGGTAAATTATTGTATTATACTATTCACCAAAAATTCTTGTTTCTCAGAAAAATCACAAAAAATTTACCCCAACCATTTTTCAACGTGTAGAATCCAAAAATGAAGTCCATTTTTCAAAACTAATTTTCTAAAATATTATTAATTTAATATTTAGTTAAATTCATAATTTACATAAAAAAAAGTTTTTAAAATTAAAACTGATTTTGTAGTTCTTTCAAAAATTACGTAGGGTCTTATCTAAAAACTATTAGATATTGATTCAATACTTTATGAATACATTTCAGGGGAATAAATATTCTTTTAAATTAATTAATTAATTATAATTATTTATTTATGACGTATAAAATACCAAAAACGTTTACTAAGGTCAAATTGTCACTTTCTAAGATGTCTAAATTTTATTTTATTATTCATAGGTAATGTACTCTTATTTAATATTCATAAGGGTCATATTACTATTCATAAGGGTAGGTTACTATTCATAAGGGTATGTTACTATTCACTAAAAATTATTTTTGTTTCATTAGACTCCAAGAAACTATCTTGAACACAACTGTGTATGTCGGATTTTTAATATTCCAAACATAGGGGTGACAAAATTATGTTTAAAGGTCACTTATCACTTAGTAGTTCCTTATTTTGTGTTTTTATGACATAAATATAACAAGGGAATTTTCCATTGATATACATTGTGTCGTTACAGTAAGTACATAAGAGGGGTCTAACCATCTTACATTTTTTATTGTTCTCGAGTTATCATGGGTTGTTAGGGACATTTTCAAGGATTAACACATGGGTTTTCTAGTCATTTGAAGTAATAAGATGGTGTGTTTATTTAAATTTATTTATAAATTTTTATATAATATATTTCATTTTAATAATCCCTAATATCTTGAATTTATTATTGTTTTTTAGTAATTAGATTGAATTTTTAATGTTTTCATTTGTGTTTTGAATGTTTTCTTGAACCGGTTACTTATTGAATTATTTTTATTAGACAATAACAGTGATAAGATATATTCTAAATTTGTGAGAGGTTGTTGTGAGATAAGATCCCTATGTTAATCCTCTAGTAGAAACATCATTTCTATATGTTTTAATCATAACTGTTTTGATTATGGTTAGGAGGGTGTTAGGAATCAAGGAAATGTGGTGATCATGTTTATAATTTCACTAAGAAGAATCCACACATCTTATGTGGTGAAAATGAACTATAAGTGTCTTATAAATTTCTTGATAAAATCAAGAGAATATTCAATTTAAAGTAGAATTTATAAGTCTATACGGTTAGGGTTTTCATGATTATTTTCAAGGGACAATGAAACAGATGGTGGGACTCTATTGTGCAAGAAAGGTTGCATGAGGAAATTGCATTGGACTCTATCAAGAAAAAAATTAGTTATAAATTTTACCCTGAGACATTACATTTGAAAATTATAATAGAATTTCTAACATAAGAATAGGTGGACCATACCATTGAGGAGTATTCAACCAATTTTTTTGAGATGGAATATCTAACACTACCACATTTCAAAAATGATTACAAAATAGGATAGATATTTGAGTTCTAAATAATTAATTTTCTTATTTATATATTGATCTTCATGTGGCATTTTAACATTAGGGAGGTTGTTGAAAAAATCATATTTGGATGAGGTAGACATAGATGGGAAAAATTGGTTGGGTTGACCTCCAGTTTCTTTAGTTGTTAGCTTTGATGTATCTTCTAGTTAGAAAGTGAAGTGTAAGGGAGGTAAACATTCTTCACTAACATTTTTAGGGGATTCTTCCAAAAGAAAACATTGTTTCCTACAACCATTATAGAAGATGAGAATATACAAATCCTAAAAATATTGATGCTCCCAAGGCTTTCCATCAATACATACCATACGACCATTTAAAAAATTATGTGATAAGGTATCCAAATGTAGTTGGGTATGATCTACATTAAACTAGGGTTCACAGATTCTTGAAGATTCTTATAATGATGGTGGGTCATACCTTTTAGATAAGTGGGATGTTCATGTGGGTACAAAACATTGAGGAGGTGGTCAAACTGGATTTATATTTATAGTGGATAATGTATGAGAGGAATCCAATATAAGGACAACTACAATTATAGGTATGGTGTTTATTTCATATTATATTGTGATAAGTTTTTTTTGATACATGACGAACTGAATATATTATATCATCCACATTAGATGACGTGTTAGGATTATGTTTAGATAATATTCCATACTTGTTGGATATTTCCACAGCTTTGGGAAATAGGTCTCAACAATATTTAATGATTCCCACAAGTCTGGTGATAATAGTAAGCATTAAGGTGGAGTTGGACTTCATTTTTCTTGATATTGACATCTTTATCTTGATTATCAGCCTGGAGTGGATTATTATTGTTAATGTTAATATATACTGTTATCATGGTTGGGTAAATTTCTTAGCTTTCAATGGGGTCACTCATGTTTTTCTAGGTTATTGGGACTCTTGATCAGGACGAGAAGGTAATGTTGTTCCCTATGATATGGTAATCTCAAGCATATATTTTGAGATATGTTTATTTAAGAATATTACCCTTATGTTGGTGGTTAACTTCTTAAAGTGGTGTGTCCATACCCCACGACCTATTCATATTATTTTTCTTGTTTCTTCCATTCGGAGAGCCCAAGTTTAATATTAACGTTATCCATAGTACCATGACCATTTCTTAGACATCAATTCAAATTTCACCTGTTGAGTTAGTGGAACCTAACTCTCATTTTGAGGACCTAGAGGATAATGTATTTATTTTTCTAACGTGTTACTGTGGAAATTTCTTGTCCTCATTTCTATGGAGGTAAAATGGAATTTCAAACATTTTATTGACTATCAGAAGTTGAATGGTTGACCGTTATAGTCAAATATATGTTTTTTGGGATTGATGACCTTTCTTAATATCTTCGAGGGGAATGTTGGTTTCCAATGATTGACCATCATTCAAGGTACCACTAGTTGAGTATCTGAGAAGAGGATATACCTAATAATGTATTTAGGATTCAATATGTGAATTTAAACATTTTGGGTTTGACACTTAGTCTCTTTAATGATTTTGTGGTATTTATGGATTTGATAAAAAATATCATTAATCAGTTATTGGATTCATTTTGTGTTGTATTATTCCATTTTAGAGAAGAAGAAAAGAGAAAAATAAGATATCATCATTCAAACATTGAGGTACCATAATCTATATGGTGGATTTCTAAATGTGAGTCTTATATTTGGTAATTTATTTTTCTAGGGATTATGAAATCTAAAAGAATCATATTAGTAGATCATGAAATGATATAGGTTATTATGTCCTCAGATCAGCCTGAAAATGTATTTGATATCCAAAGATTATCATTTTTATGGTTAATATAGTTGGTAAATTTAGGATTTCACTAATATCATATATTCAATCAATTTTTTATACCCTAAAGGGTGTAAATTTTGAATTGGATGAAAATTTTCAAAGATATTTTGAGGAGTTCAAGGTGTGGTTAAATTCATCACAGTTTTTTTGTCTAGAACAAGGTTCAGATTATTATGTTTTATAAAATGTATTCGGTATGGGTTCGGGATGTGTCTTAATTAAGTGGAAATGTGTGGTGGCCTATGACGCATTCAGGTGAAATCCACATGAGTGTTACTAAAATAACTACCATCTTGAGTTGGAAGCAGTTATGGATTTTCTACAAATGTGGAATCATTATCTATTTAAGGAGAAGTTCATAGTGTACTATGATCATAAAATCATGAAATATATTTTTACCCCGAGGGATATTAATTTTTCACATTGATGATGGGTAGAGTATATTCAAACATTTTATTTTGTAATTAACTATACTCCTAAGAAAAAGAATGTGGTTTTATATGCATTGAGTTGTAAATTACCAACACAATCCATGAAGTAATATGTTGAGGATTTTTTATGATGCGTTTTTCATATATGATGGGCTTTGGAGTAGAAGAGGTTGTTGGATAGGTGTTCTTAACATCATGTAAATTTCAATAATCTTTTTATGAGTTAGTTCAGATAGATAAAGTGATATAAATCAGGTACCAAAGCTTCGGTAATATCCATTATAGTGTGGATTCATCATGTATGTTGTCTTCGTCATCCTATGGAACTTTTTTCTTTTATTATAGGTTAGTTGTTCTATTTCTCATGAGGATGGAGTTGATGGATAATGGTCACTATTCTTGTTGGCCCATGATCCATAGGGACACAATGATTTAACACAACATGATATGTCCAATTATTTTTCCTTGGATGAGGCGTTACATTGAATATTTCTCATAGTAGTGTCTTACTTATTAGGAAAATAAGGTGGAGCACTATATGACTATGAGTTTCTTTAATCCCTACACCTTCTGTTACAGAAAATAGATGTAATTTCTATGGATTTTGACATTGTCTTAAAATATACTAGTAGTGTTAATTTTGTATTTTTTCCATAGTCTGACTCATGGAATAATCACATTTCCTCCCAATCTAAGAGATGACGGTAGTAGAATAGTTTAAGGGCCTAAATGTTTATGAGATGGTGAGACTTTATGTGTTCCCCTTTATGCTTGATTCTAAATGGTGCATGTGGTTTACATCTATGTCATAGAAAAGATTAGTGGTTTTTATGGTTTCATATATTAAATTGAACATAGCATATCATCCGTAGATAGATAGATATACATAGAGGGTCATCCAAGTTCCTGAGGATATGCTAGGAGTTTTTGTGATTGGTTTTAGAGGATATTTGGAAAAACATTTTACATTGGTTGGGTATTCATATAAAAATATTTAGTAGATCTTAATTTAGAATGTTCACTTTGAAGATTTTTAATGTTGGATCTGTAGATTTACCTTGTACTAGGTTGATTTGGGAGAGTGTTACTTTGTTGGGATGAGTCTTGTTTAGGAGATGATGATGATAGTTTAGTTGATCTAGAGTATATTTATCATAGCACATAGTTGTTTAAAATCTTACGTGGATCATCATTGCAATTCGATGAAGTTTGAGGTAGTTGGATTAGTTTTTATATGATTTATAACTTTCTTGGGAGACCATGTAACAAGACAGACCCGAAAAGCCCCCCGAACAGTGCTAAACGGGTCGGGTGCTACTACCTTAGGTGCACCTCCCAGAATGCTAAAGGAAACCGACAAGTAGTGATGGTCTTATAGGTATATTGGGGAGGCTATACCCTCTCAGGGGATAATAACAATGGTACTGGTCCAATTATAACAACAAAGATGCAGTGGAATAAATGACTTAGTAGACTCGAACCAAACCCACAGAGTAGAAGCACATTCAATATCAATAAATAGCGGAAGCAATATATGTAAACAACAGTATTAGAAATAAACACAACAACATGTTGATCACTTGTAACTAATACTGAACAATAAAAAATGCATCCAAAATAGGTCATACATATCTGAATATAAAGAGTGTGCCAATGGATAACCAATTGTAGCTACAAAACAGGTAAGCATGCTTATACAGAAATAACGAAAAACATGGTAAATCCAGTTAGGTAGGACCTCAAGGTCCATACGATCTCCATGCAACAGCTAATACAACCCAGCTCCTGAATCTAGCCTCTTCCTGCACATAAATTCAAAAATTCTGCACACATCCTGAAGGGCCCGTGTAGGGTGTGAGATGAATCTCAGTAGGATACCACCCAATGGTGAATACCTAATATAAGTGTTTAAGACGGTATACATTTATAAGGAAAACAACAAACATAATGATGCACAAATAAACACAAACACCACTAGTGCTTAGCAGCCACCATGGAGTGTCACCTGCTTCGGCCAATGCCAGAATCTCTATCATGTAACCTAGAACTATGTGCCCCTTGACACCGCGTGTCTCAAGTACCGATGTCTCGAAGGCACGCCCGAGAAATTGTAACCTGGAGGAACAAAGATTCCTGTCCTCAATAAGTAACCGGAGGGATAGTGATGTCTTCCCTCAAAATAAGTAGTCGGAGGGACAGTGATATCTGTCCTCAAAATAATGTATCCAAAGGGACAACGATGTCTACCCTTAAATAAATTATCTGGAGGGACAGCAGTATATGCCCTCAAATAACTGGGAGCCTCTACCCCCAACCCAATAGCCTCAATGATACCCCTTGAAGGATCCTTACCTCCCACATGGATTCTTATGGAAATCACCCCCAAACAAATAGTACCTAAACCGCAACTAACGGGGCCTCTACCCACATGAGTGGTCAAAACCACCTCATCACGGAGTCTCTCTATGAGCACACTACTCAAATTTTTTGGGTGAGCGGTAATCACCAAAATCATACCCAAGACACAACACCTCTGACACCTTGTGTCCCTGCGACCATGCCACTCAAATAAAATGGCCTTTCCATCATAGTAACCCAGGACATGCCCAACCTAACAATCATCCTGCCTTAAACCCACGCCCAATCCCGTGGTCAGAACCACACAACGCAACCTGGGTCAACCCCAACCTATGATCAGCATCACTCAATAATATTCAGGTCTTTCCCAACACAACCAAAATGGTTCCAACATATGAAATTCAGCAATTACATATATAACACATTTAAAAAGAACACATAAATAGGCAAAAAATCCTATAAATTGATTTTCATTAAGAAAGCACTGTCCCATACCAGAACATAGGTCTTTAAGGCCTCTAAAAATTTATATCAAGTTTTAATAACTAAACTCAATAGTTTAAAATAATATAATTCAAAAATAACCGTTTTGGCATCCCCTGGACAAAATTCCCCAATGAGAAACGACACCATGCCTGACCCATGATCAAGAAAAACTAGTAACAGGGCATACCCAAAGACATCCCATAGGTCAAACTATCAATTCAATATGTAATAACAGATAAAACGGGTCCCGCTAAGAATACCCAAAAATGCGCCGAAGGCCGCGCCGCCCAAATGTCCATGGAAACACAAAAGAGGTATGCACCACCTACCTGAGACACGTACAATGCTACTCCTATGATAACAACCTCTAATTAGGGCTAAAATGTTGTAGATCTAAAAAATAATCAAAACCGATCAAACCCGTATAACTCTTTCTGGAACATAAATCAAGGAAAATGGCTCAAGTGGAATCAAGGCCTTATAGAGGGGGTTCCAACGGATCAATCGGTGTTTGAATCTGGTCTCAAACGAAGGAACGAGAGCAAAAATGATCTCTGGCAGCCTCTCCCCACTCAACCCAACAAAACAAAAGAGGTTCTACCAAAAAAAAGCTACTTCCCATTTCAGTGAAAAAAAGAAACTACATGGCGTGTACTTTAAGTAAATGGCATGCATCATTTTACTGTGCATAAGACGGGTGAAATTTTTCCAACTTACTTTCTAGAACCCATCGACATGAGTACACGGCGTGTACCAGGGGTTCACGACATGTACTTAGTTTTTATTCTCTTCCTAACTAACTTACCCACACATGATGTATATCCCTCATACACGGATAGACAACACGGCATGTCCAAGGGGGACACGACGTGTACTAGGTTTAAACGATTCTACCTGGCCAATAGGCCTAAACTCCATGTATGGCCTCTACATGCTCAAGGGTACACGTCGTGTCTATAACTACACGCCGTGTAGTAAGAAATTTCTACATGGTCATCACATGTCATGTACTCGGCGAGCACATGACTGATACTCTTCTAACCAATACATGACCTGTACTTAAAAGTACATAGCATGTAGTATGTAAATTTATAGAAACTTCCCAAATTCTACAGTTTTCACAGGGATAAGTCAAAATTCAAACGGGGTCGGGACTTGGACCCATTCTAAAAACCTGGGTTCTTGAAATATCCCCACCTTAATATAGTTCATCCCCGAGCTATCAAATGAAACCCAAATATGGCACCAAACATACCACCCCGATCAAAGTAAACCAGACTTCCCCGTTCTCAAAGGTTCTGGCTAAATTCATCAAGGGGATCCCCACCTTAGGAATCGCCTAACTCAGTCTCAACACATCAAAACTCAAAACGGACAATGGTTCAATGACATGTTTTCTGGACGCATAGTCCATCCGTGATGCATTGTCACACCTGCACCTCATTGGTGCTCCTATGTCGTTCCCGACATCCAATGTATCCCACACCACATCGGTGTCCCCCTTCACGAGGTCTTGGTGACTAGCACCTCAAGTAACCCACATCCTCGATGCCCCTGATGCTGCGCATATCATACATATATATAAATATATCATGAACCCGATATGGTGCCAATCTCACTGACTAGAATCTAGTAATTCCATGTAGATCGTGTGCATCAAGTACACTCAAAACGGACATGCCTCTACAGGTAATGCCTAAAGGAAACATGGAAATCACAACCACACTCGTGGTGTACCTCTAATCATTGTCGGCTCACCAGCCTACTCAGCCTCTGGAAGCTCCACGGTGTGCACTTGGCTTGATGTACAGATTCCTGATGCCTGAACTCCCTGTGGTGCTACTCCAACCATCGACCACTGACCCCTCAGCTGGATCCCGCTGTCTCTATAACGTCCTCCATGTGCACCTGATCCTCGGCTACCCTCTCCTGGTACCGAACCTGAACCAACTCTAGATTCCACTATATGTCCTGGTCTCTACCTGCCGGCTGTCTGAGAAGGCTTCCTACAAAACCTCTCCAGATGCCAAACCAATCCACATTCCCAGCACTCCATTGCAGGCCTATCTCACAGAGTCCGAACATGTGCTGGCTATCCATATAGAAAGCAAACCACTGAAGAACTACTTCTAGGTGGTGTTGTTGAGTCGTTGGCCTGACTTCCTTGTTGGAACTCATCTCGTCCTCGCTTCCTTCTGTCCAAACCCTCACCTGAAGCCGTCATCCGGACAACCTGTGGAATATTCCTTTGGTTTCACTCTACTATTAACACGTGATTCAACACCTCTAAAAAAGAACCCAGCCTTAAAATATTCACCTGGATTTAAATGGCATGTCGTAATCCATACTTGAAGCGCTCACCATAGCCACATCATCGCTTACCATACCAGGTGAAAAGCGAGATAACTCTATGAAAGTAGCTTAATAGTCTATGATAGGCATGTCTCCCTATGGAAGACTTAAGAAATTTCGATCTCTCTCTACTCTAAGTGTCTCTGGGTAGAACTGCTAAAATAACCTGTCCTCTAAATCCTTCCATGCTAGTCCTTCATGCCTGCGATCCTGAACCTGCACATCCCTCCAACGCTTTTTCGGTTCTCACAACCTGTATGCCGCCTGCTTGACCCTCCACCCTGGAGGGATCTCGAGCTGCTCGAAGATCATCTGAAATCTCTCTATCTAGTTCTCAGCCTCCTTCAGACCACCCTCACCCTGAAAGAGCAGCGAGTGCTATGACTGAAACTCCCACTTCAAATATGCCATAGATGGATCTGTACCCTGTGCGCCTCTGTCAATCCCCTGCAAGACACACACTAGGCTAGGTCGGAGCTTCTCATCGAGCCATGGTCCGAACGCTACCAAACCCAGCTGATGTCCTGGCTGCATGGGATCCTGAACCCAATCCTCTCCCTGAGCCTGTACCAGTGGCTTCTACTCTGCTTACACTAGATCCTGAACCTGATCCTGCACCTGTGGCACTATACCATCTCTCATCTGACTCTCCATCTAAGTCGTCCAAAAAGGAACCCACTAAATACCATAAATGGTAAGGCAACCCATATATATATATATATAACAATATATATTCAATGCAGATAAGAAAGCAGTAAAAGGAAGTACACGACTACCACCCTTACTCTCCCCCACTGCAACCATGCACCACGACATCCCGACCACATGGCCTTCTTACCCACCCCTAAAAGAGCCATGTATCAAAAGTACCTCGGGACATGCCCATCCTAACAACTAACGTTGCCTCAAAATGATGACCGAGTCAGCCAATATTGGTGATAAAAATCACCTCAACTGATAGTACCTACCTGCTCATAAAAAAACCAGACCCAAATACACTATCACATGCAATTCTATAAATATATAAAGCATGGCATACACATTGAAAGAATAAGAAATTATATGAGGAATTTCACCTATTCACATTTCAGAGCATACAAAGCATGGAAATTGATTTTATTCACCTAAAATTATCACTTCACAAAGCATATGCACAATTATGAAAATTAAATTTCCTAAAAATGTGCCTATCAAAATCCAAACAACCAAGACTTTCCATTCTGGGCCAAGGTAAAATTATCCCTTACCACATAGGGTCAAGGGTTACATATCAAAATTAATAACATCACACACCAAGTGAGCCACTGAGGTGGAAATCATATAAACTGTAATATGAGCCAAAAGCAAGCAACAATTCCCACCCATGGAAACTTGGTCCATCCCTCATACCTAGGGCTGTAGGCACCAAAGAACAAGCTAGAAACCTAGTTCTAGTAACAACTTATCTCTAGTCTACCATATCTCTAATAGTAAACCAGCAAAAATAAAAGAGAATCCTCAATCTCATTAGTACCCAGTAAAACGATAATACTAAATCTTTATCATGAAATCCTTTGATACCACTTTATAATGACCCGGACCCGAACTACTACCTGAATTGTGCTAAACGGGTAGGGTTCTACTACCTTTGGCGCATCTCCCAGAATTCCAAAGGCTGCCGACTAACAGCGAGGGTCTTATAGGTATAGCAGGGAGGCTATACTCACTGGGAAGACAGTAATAATGGTGTTGTTCCAAGTATAGAAATAAATATGCAGTGGAATAAATGACTCAGTAGACTCGAACCATGTTGGATCGAATATGTATATGTATATGTATATTAGATGGAACAATACAAGAGGGGGGGGGGGTGAATTGTAGGTTTAAAAACCTTTGAGTTTTAGCACTTAAGAGATTAGTTTAAAAGGTCTTAAACTAATACAAATAAAAACACCAACAATTGTATTGAATATAAAAGGTATGATGTAATGTAATACTAATGTATTGTAAAACAATTGTATTCAAGATGAACACAATAATCAAAGTAATATAAAGATAAATGATTCTACCTTAAAGCGTATATAATCAATCAATAAAATATGTAATATAATGATTGTAATTGAAACAATTACAATTGAATATGTAAAGAAGAAAGGAAACAATACAAATTCTTTTCTAATACAAGTAACAACGGAAATGTAAAAGTATTACAATTCTTTTGACCCAAAGAGAAGGGTTATCCTTTCGCCTAGGATAAAAGGTCTGCCTCACCAACACCTTGGTAAGCCCTCAATATGATGATCTGACCGTCTGTCTGCCTATCCCCGGCATCCCTCGATACGATGATCGGACCGTCTGTCTGCCTATCCCTGGTAGCCCTCGATACGATGATCAGACCGTCTGTCTGCCTATCCCCGGAAGCCCTCGATTTTGTAGGTAATCGTCACCTCTATCTTTCAATTACTTGAAAGCCCTCGATACAATGATCGGACGCACAAAGCACACAACATGAGAGAAGTCACAACATCTCTCTCTAGAATCTTGGTTAAATTAGAGTATCGCAGTTGTTCCAAAACTCTCATTGTCTATTGTTCTCTAAGCTTCAAATGACCTCTTATTTATAGGCATCGGGTTCCAACGGTCACATCTCCTCCAACAGTCATATTTCTCTAAAAAAATTGGAGGGACTTGGACACCTGTCATCATAACAGTCATATTGAAACAGAAAGCACAACATCGTTTTGATTAGTTTGTAACTAACTCAATGACATCGTATTGGTTAGAACAAGATATATGAATAAGATAATCATGAGTACAATTTAAATGAAGCATGTGTTTTTGACAAAGTACCAAAACAAGTATGTAATGAAAGATATAAGAAGCATAGTCAGTGAAAATTGCATATCCAGTACAATCAGTATTGTACGGTTGGCATGATCAGTACGATCAATAAGATCAGTACGATACACATGGTCAGTACGATCAGCATGATCAGTATGATCAGCATGGTCAGTACGATCAGCATGATCAGTACGATCATTATGGTCAGTACGATCAGCATGATCAATATGATCATTATGGTCAGTACGATCAGCAAGATCAGTACGATCATTATGGTCAGTACGATCAGCATGATTAGTAGGATCGTTATGGTCAGTATGATCAGCATGATCAGTACGATCAGCATGGTCAGTACGATCAGTATGATCAGTACGATCATTATGGTCAGTACGATCAGCATGATTAGTATGATCATTATGGTCAGTATGATTAACAAAACATTGGTGATTTCCAAAACAAAACATAGAAGTCAAAAGAGGACTTTTGACTCAACAATCTCCCCCTTTTTGGAAATCACAAATCACAAAATAAAAACTAAAAGTAATACTTATCTCCCCCTGAGTTATTGGAAACTCTTCTGAATAAGAAATTGAATACAACTAACTCCCCCTTAGGTATGTAATTTCTTAAGGATTGTATTCGTAGATTTTCCTTAAGAGTGTTTTAAAGCATTCTCCCCCTTTATAAACATTCTCCCCTTTTATAAACATTCTCCCCTTTTATAAACATTCTCCCCCTTTGTGATTTACAAAAATAAAGGGGTAAACATGAATTGTCTGAAAGAGTTAGAAAATAAACACAAGACAACGGATAGAAGAAATTTCATTACGATAACAATCAAAACTAAACTTGAGAACAAATACAAGTCACTTGTTTTATCTTTCCTTTTCCTTTTTTATCAACTCATGAATAACCGCCTTCATCTTTTTTATCTCCTTCTTGTCTTCAGAAATTTCATCACCCTGAGATTTGAGAAGGTCTTGTTGATTGGCAAAGAGTTGATCTTGACTTTTGATTGTCTCTTCCTGAACTCTGATTACTTCTTCAAGAGTATCAATTCTGTTTTGCAAATTCTTGTTATCTTTGGATAACCCGGAGTTTTGTTTCTTCAAGAGAACTATTTCATATCTGAAAGATGAAACTTTCAAAAACTCAGCCTAAAAGGCATTCATTCTCTCCTGCAAGTCTTTTATTGAAGGAACATCAGCTCGTTGGGATGTCAAAAGATTCAACCTTTCAACTATTTCTCTGTCAAGATTATTGAAAGAAATTGCAAGCTCATTTGACAACATTCTTATATCTTCAATTGCTATCTCATGGTCATTTACTGAGCTCTCTGTTTTGTATTACCACTTGGTCATCTTGTTGCAGACCTTCTTATGAGCAACAAAACTTTCTGAATGAACTTTCCAATCAGCTTCAACTAATAAAACTTTCTTTCTTAATTCTTTTACAGAGCCAAACGTCTTCTTTTGATTGTCAGTAATAAAATCAATATTACCTTCCAGCCTAGGGAAATATGGAATGGTCTTCTCAACCCTTCTCAAAACATGGACAATTTAATCACTCTTCTTGAGAGAGATTGTGTGTTCTGAATCTGTATCTTCATCGAACGAATCCAATTCATTTGATCGGCTTGAGTCTACAACTGCCTGTTTTCCTTTTGCTTTTTCTTTCTGCTTTCTTTCTTCTTCCACTTTATCACTAATGACAATAACTTTTTCAGTATGAGAGGATTGAGCACCTTTCTTTACATGAGACGAAATTATATCCAGAGTTTTAGAAGATTGAAAAAGTGCTTGATCGGCATGAGGAACTTGTTTAACGCCTTCACTATGCTTTTGAACCGATTCCACCTTACTCTTCTTCGAAGTCTGAAGGAATTCTAAAAGAAAATCTCCTTCCTCCTCTTCCACTTCTTCTATTTCTTCTAACATTTGTTTTCCTTTTTCTTTTTCAGGAAGACTCTGTACGATGGGTTCTTGATGCACTTCTTCCATTAGTTGAGCACTTGCATACTCAACCATTTTCAAAACTTTAGAGATATCAAAGTCTTGAGCCTTTCTTTTCAAAACAGTTTTCTTTTTCTTTTCAGCCTTAAGGGTTTACTCTACCCTTATTCTTTCTGCAAAAACCTTAGCTGGATCAAGACCAAACTTTGGATCACCTTCCTTTCTTTGCTCCTTATCCTTTTTCCATTTGGATATAACCTCCTTACTGTACTTTGGCTTCTTCTTAGGCTTTGAACTGGTTTGCGGATCAGACTTTTGAGTAAAACTAGCAGATTGAATGTCTTTGGCTGGCATAGGTGCTGGTTGATTCTGAGGAGATTCAACTTCGAAATCCTTAACAAAAAGTTTTGAATTCTGATCGAAACAAACATTCAACTTCTTAATAGTACTTTTTCTAATCCAGGATGGTTTTAGATCTATCAACTTTCCTTTGAAAACAATGTTGCAAAACTTAATACTCTCAAGAATAAACTTTGTAAGAATGGCTGGATACATAATCAAATGATATTTGATTTCCCCTGACTTTACATTCATAATTGTTTCAAAAACATATCCCATGAGATTCACTTTTCTCATGTTGACAAGATAGTCCAACATGAAGATATCAGAAACTTTCATAGTTTCTCTATCCCCTTTTCTTGGAATAAGAAAACCTTTCATCCATAAAGCCACAAATCTATTGTCTGGAGAAAGATGAGCCACTTTCCTCTTCTTTTCATTTATAACAAACAAAGACTTTTTAGCAATCTCTCTATTAAACGTACCGACTTCCTCTGGTAGTTTGTGATATGTACAGAAAGAATCCCCTTCTGTTGGGACATTAAGTAAATGTGCCACTTGTTTCACAGACATAGATAGCTTTCTATCGTACACAGAAAAATTAATATTCATGTCTTTGTCGAAAGATACAGTTTTATAAAACTGATAAACTTCATCAAAGAGAACCGGATCTTGAGAAACAGGCTTTTCAACACACAAATGCTCCCATCCTTGAAACAAGATAATCCTCTTGATTGTAGAATCATACGAATCATAGAAGTCTCGTGAAATTAAACTTTCCCTTAAAAGGTATTTTTTTCTTGAGAAATTCTTTGAGGAAATATCGGCAGGAGTGATGGCAGAAGATTGAGACAGAGGGATGTTGCCGATGAAAGATTGTACGATGACTAAAAACAATGAGGCAGAGCTTTTACGTGGATCCTAAAAAACGATGTGGGTTTGGGGAGGGGGGATATTTATAGGCGATAAAGGGGTGACCGTTGATCTTCTACAGTCAAGATTAGAGGAAAAGAGATCAATGGTTAGGATTAAAAACAAAAGAAATTTTTAAAAAAAAAATGGAAAGTACCTGCCAGAGAACGTAAGGTTATTATTGGTTTTAGTAAAGTTCAAAAGAAAACACAAACGTACGTAGTAAAAGATTACTATCAATCATCATACCAATGGAAAACAAAGTCGTTACCATTAACTGACAAGAAGATGGAAAAAAATCTCGTTACCATGATCGGTCGGTACGATGGAAAATAAATTCATCACCATCATCGGTTGATACGATGGAAAAAAAATTCATTACCATCATCGGTCGATACGATGGAAAAGAAATTCATTACCATGATTGGTCGATACGATGGAAAAGAAATTCATTACCATGATCGGTCGATACGATGGAAAATAAATTCATTACCATGATCGGTCAATATGATGGAAAAGAAATTCATTACCATGATCGGACAGTACGATGGAAAAGATAATCATTGCCATCATCAGACAGTTCGATGGACAGAAAGGTATATATAAAAAAACTGTCAATACGATAAACAAATAGGTATATATTATGATAAAACTATCAATACGATAAACAGAAAAAAAAAACACAAACCTGGAGAGTAAATAATTAAAGATCATAAGATAAAAAGAAACATAGTAAGAATGATAAAAAACATAGTAAGAAATGTCCTCCCATTTCAAAGGGAGTTATTTAATGTTAGGAGAATTGTAAAACATGAAGTAGATATGAATGATTATTTTAATGTAATCATTCCTAGCTTCTATTTTATAAACTCAAACCTATCAGAAGATAATGGTTTTGTAAAAAATGTCAGCAAGTTGTTCTTGCGTTCTGATAAATTGTAGAATAATATCTCCTTTTTGTGTGTGATCCCTAAGAAAGGGATGCCTAAAATCTATGTGTTTTTCACAAGAGTGATGTGCTGGGTTCTTACTAATAGCTATGGCACTATTATTATCACATAGAATTTGAGTTTTGGAGAAACTCAATCCATAGTCAGTGAGTGTTTTTGCATCCACAATACTTGAGCACAACAACTTCCAGCTGCTACATATTCAGCTTCAGCAGTGGATAGTGCTACTGAGTGTTGTTTCTTGCAGGACCAAGAAACCAGAGAATCTCCTAAGAAATGACAAGTTCCAGATGTACATTTTCTATCCATTCTACAACTTCCAAAGACAACATTTGAAAAACTTTTTTAAAAAAAATCATTCCCAGAAGAGTAAAAAAGACAAAAATCCATAGTGCCTTTTAAATACCAATAGATTCTATTTACGGCTTTTAAATGAGACTCTTTTGGATTAGATTGATATCTTGCACATAAGCATATAGAAAACATTAAGTTTGGTCGACTAGATATCAAGTATAACAAACTCCCTATCATACCTCTAAATATTGTTTGATCTACTGGTTTCCCAGTTTCATCAAGATCAAGTGTATTTGAGGTACCAATTGGAGTGCTAATACTTTTATTCTTTTCATAACCATACTTTTTGAGTAAATATTTTATATACTTGTGTTGAGATATATATGTTCCTTTTGGTTTTTGAGAAATTTGAAAACCTAAAAAGAATTTTAACTCACCCATCATACTCATTTCAAACTCATATTTCATTAAATTTGCGAAAGAATCAATTAAAGATTTCTGAGTTGATCCGAATATGATTTCATCAACATAGATGTGAACAATCAAAACATTTTAATTTTCCATTTTTATAAAAAGGGTTTGATCTGCTGTACCTTTTATATATATTTTTTGTAAAAGAAATCATGTAAGTCTATCATAGCATGCTCCAGGGGCTTGTTTAAGAACATATAGAGCTTTGGTAAGTTTGAAAACATGATCAGGATGTTTTGGGTCTTGAAAACAAGGGGGTTGTTCGACAAAAACTTCTTCTTGAACAAAACCATTTAGAAAAGCACATTTTACATCCATTTGAAATAGTTTGAAATTAAAGTATGCTGCAAAGGCTAATAGAATATGAATTGATTTAAGTCGAGCTACAGGAGCATATGTTTCTTCATAGTCTATTACCTCTTGTTGATTATAGCCCTTAGTAACAAGTCTTGCTTTATTTCTTACAATGATTCCATTTTCATCACATTTGTTTATGAAAACCCATTTTGCACTAATTATAGTTGTTTCTTTAGGTCTATCAACTAAAGTCCAGACTTGATTCCTCTCAAATTCATTTAGTTCATCTTGCATTGCTTTGACCCAATCATCATCACCTAAGGCCTCACTTGGACTTTTAGGTTCAAATTGGAAAAGAAAATAAAGATGTTCTACATCACTTATTAAGAAATTTCTGGTCCTTACAGGTTTATTTACATCACCAATGATGTTATCACTGGGATGATTCCTAAGAAACAATTGATTTGGGTTTTGTAAAACCTGTTAATCAACATATGGTAGAAAATCTTCTGTGGTAAATGTTTCAGAAGTATCTTCTTTAATATTTTCCTTATCAGAAGGATCTTCTATCAAAGGTTGATAATCAGTTTTTGAAAACACATATGAGGATATAGGTTGGGATAATTTGAAAACAAAAGGATCAGATTCATCAAATTTCACATGTACTGTTTCCTCAATAGTACAAGTGTTTTTATTGAAAACTCTATAAGCCTTAGAAGTTGTAGAGTAACCTAGAAATATTCCTTAATCAGACTTTGGTGCAAATTTGTATAGATTATCTTTTGTATTCAGAATGAATACTTTGCACCCAAAAACATTGAAGTATGAAACTTTAGGTTTTCGGCCAGTCCATAACTCATAAGGGGTTTTATTAAGAAATGGTCTAGTTAAAACACGATTTATAGTATAACAGGAAGTACTAACAGATTCAGCCCAGAAGTTCTTAGCAATTGAGTATTCACTCAACATGGTTCGAGTCTTTTCCTGAAGAATATGATTTCTTCTTTCAACAATACCATTTTGCTGAGGAGTTCTTGGAGCTGCGAAATTGTGAGTAATAATTTTCTTACTATAAAAAGTTTCAAAAACTGAATTTTGAAATTCACCACCATGATCAGTATGAATAGTTATCAAAGGTAGGTTTTTCTCATTTTTATCTTGGGCTCTAAAAGTTTTGAAATAGGAAAAGGCTTCAAATTTCTTTGTGAGAAAGTAGACCCATGTAAATCTAGTAAAGTCATCAACTAAAACAAATACATAGTATTTTCCTCCAATGCTTCCGGTTTGTGTGGGACCAAAAATATCCATATGCACTAGCTGTAATGCATTAGAAGTTGAAACTTCATTAATTGATTTAAGGCTAGTTTTATGTTGCTTGCCAAATTGACAAGGATCACAGACTTTTGAAGAATCATATATATGATCCGGTAGCCCCTTCACAAGTCTTTTCTTTGAGAGTTTACTAAGGTTTCTCAGATTACAGTGTCCTAATCTTCTATGCCATAGCCATGATTGGTCTTCTATTGCACTTAAGCAGGGTAATTTTTGGCTCCTAAGGTCTTATAAGTTAATAGTGTAAACATTCTCTTGCCTATGGGCAGATATAATGAACTCATCCTTGGAATTGTGAACTAGACACTTATCATTTCTAAAATTCACAAGGTAACCTTTATCAGATAATTGACTTATGCTGATGAGATTGTGCCTAATACCTTTAACAAAAAAAACATTTGAGATAATAACTTTTCCAAGAAAAATGATATTACCTATACCAACAATCTTTCCTTGAGAATTATCTCCGAAGGTTACTTTTCCACATTTTGTTTTGATAACCTTTTCAAAGAGATCTTTGTTTCCAGTCACGTGTCGAGAACAACCACTATCCATGTACCAAATATTCTTATTGGTACACTTCTCATTTTTCTGAAAAAGAAACAATTAATTTTTCAGAATCTAAACTTGTTTGGATCCAGAAGGATTAGATAAAAGAATTTTAGGAATCCACATTTGTTTTGCAAAATGAGCTTTATGAAATCCTAAAGATTGAGTTCTATTAAGAGAACAATGTCTTCTCCAGTGTCCTTCACATTGACACTTAGACCAAAAAGAGGTTTTTTAGGAACAAAATAGTTATTACTAAAAACAGGTTTGGAATGAGTATAACCAAGACCAGAACGATTTCTAAAAGTTCTAATTTGAGAATACATCTTGTCAAAGTTTTCCTTTCCATGAGTAAAGTTTGACAAACATTTTTCCAAGGAAAAAATTTCTGACTTTAGTTTTAAAACCAAATTCTTATTTTCCAAAACATTTTATTTTGAACTAGAGTTAGGCTCTAAAACATTTTTCTTTGAAAACACAGTTTCTAGGTCCTTAGAAAGTTTATCCTTATCAGATTTGACTTTATTAAGGGTTTTTAAAATACATTCAAAATCAGAAGTTTTCACATCAAGATCCTTAGAAAGATCTGATACTTCTTTAGTCATGATTGAAATTATAGAATTTTCTTTCTCAAGTTTCTTCTTGAGTTTTGAATTTTCATTTTCAAGTAATTTGGGAAATATAGATACTTCTTCAAAATAAGGTAATGTATCATCTTCTGATGATGAAGATTCATCATTTGAAGATTCATAATATCTATTATCAGTATAATTTGCATTCAAAGAGACATTTGTAATAGCTTCAGCATTTTGTACCTTAGCCATGAGACAGTGATCTTCAATTGGTAATCTGGCTAAAAGTCCAATATTCCTATGTCCTTAGGACTCGTATTCTGAAGAATCATCTGAAGAATCACTATCGCTTTCACTCCAAGTATCATTTTCCTTTAAGACTTTATTTGTCTTATAAAATCTTTTCTTGTTTCTTTGAGGGTGTTCCTCATTTCTGTCTTTCCTCTTCAGTAAAGGAAAATCAGGCCTTATATGTCCTGCTTTCTTACATTCATAACAAGTTACCTCTGAATCATTCTTATCCTTCCTACATTTCTTTTTGAATCTATATTGGAAGTCTTTCTTTCCCACAATATTGTTCATCCTTTGAGCAAGATTGGCCAACTCATTATCCGAAAGATCACAATCACTTGAATCAGTCATAACTTTCTTGGCTTTGGATCTTGTAATTCTTTCAGGTGTTTTAGTCTTAGATGTAAAGGATACACTTCCATTCCCATTCTTCTTCTTGTTGAAATCAGAATCTCTCTTCATTCTCATCTCGTGCTGTAGAAGAGTTCCAAAGAGTTCATCTAGAGAAATCTGGGAAACTTTTCTATTTTCATCAATAGCTGTCCTTTTACTCTCATTCATTTGGCATTATATCTATAATCTTATCAACAAGAGATTCATAATCAATACCTTTTTCTACCATAGATTGTAAGCTGTTAACAATTGTCATAAACCTTTGTTGCACTTTACATACTGGCTCTCCATAAGGAAAAAAAAATCCATGATACTCTTCTCAAAGCATTGCTCTTCTTGTTTCTATAACCTTTGATGTACCAAAATGAGTGACTTCCAATTTTATCCAAATACAGTTGGCTACTTCACATGAAGATATCTGACTGTATATATTCCTGGTCATAGAGCATAATAAAGTATTGTGTACCTTGTAATTTAGTTGATATTCTTGCTTCTCTTGGTTAGTAAAAGTACTGACTTCTTTGTCTGGAATTTTGTAACCTCCAGTAAGCAATATAAAGTTGTCTACACCAGTATTGATCATAAAAGTCTTCATACGATCTCTCCAGTACTCATAATCATTTCCATCAAATATTGGTGGTCTAGAAGGATTCATATTGTCTATTGACCCAAAATGCATTCATGTCATCTAATAAAAAACTTTTCCACTCCACACATTAGTGTAGTCAGTAAAAATAGAACAAGAAATACAAATCAGTGGAAAACCTTCTCTGATACCAATTCTTTGATCGAATATGTAGATGTATATGTATATTAGATAGAACAATACAAGAGGGGGGGGGGGGTGTGAATTGTAGGTTTAAAAACCTTTGAGTTTTAGCACTTAACAGATTAGTTTAAAAGGTCTTAAACTAATACAAATAAAAACACCCACAATTGTATTGAATATAAAAGGTATGATGTAATGTAATACTAATGTAATGTAAAACAATTGTATTCATGATGAACACAATAATCAGAGTAATATAAAGATAAATTATTCTACCTTAAAGCGTATAGAATCAATCAATATAATATGTAATAGAATGATTGTAATTGAAACAATTAAAATTGAATATGTAAAGAAGAAAGGAAACAATACAAATTCCTTTCTAATACAAGTAACAGAGGAAATGTAAAAGTATTACAATTAATTTGACCCAAAGAGAAGGGTTATCCTTTCACCTAGGATAAAAGGTTTGTCTCACCAACAACTTGGTAATCCCTCGATACAATGGTCGGACCGTCTGTCTGCCTATCCCCGGCAGCCATCGATACAATGATCGGACTATCTGTCTGCCTATCCCCTGCAGCCCTCGATACGATGATCGGACCGTCTGTCTGCCTATCCCTGGCAGCCCTCGATTTTGTAGGTAATCGGCACCTCTGTCTTTCAATTACTTGAAATCCCTCGATACAATGATCGGATGCACAAATAACACAGCATGAGAGAAGTCAGAACATCTCTCTCTAGAGTCTTGATTGAAGTAGAGTATCGCAGTTGTTCCAAAACTCTCATTGTCTATTGTTCTCTTAGCTTCAAATGACCTCCTATTTATAGGCCTCAGGTTCCAAAGATCACATCTCCACCAACGGTCATATTTCTTCGAAAAACTCGGAGGGACTTGGACACCTGGCATCATAACAGTCATATTGAAACAGAAAGCACGACATCGTTTTGATTAGTTTGTAACTAACTCAACGACATCGTATTGGTTAGAACAAGATATATGAATAAGATAATAATGAATATGATTTAAATGAAGCATGTGTTTTTGACAAAGTACCAAAACAAGTATGTAATGAAAGATAGGAGAAGCAGAGTCAATGAAAATTGCATATCTAGTATGATCAGTATTGTACGATTGGCATGATCAGTACGATCAGTAAGATCAGTACGATACGCATGGTCAGTACGATTAGCACGATCAGTACGATCAGCATGGTTAGTACGATCATCATGATCAGTACGATCATTATGGTCAGTACGATCAACATGATCAGTATGATCATTATGGTCAGTAGGATCAACATGATCAGTACGATCATCATGGTCAGTACGATCTGCATGATCCGTACGATCATTATGGTCAGTACGATCAGCATGATCAGTACGATCATCATGGTTAGTACGATCAGTATGATCAGTACGATCATTATGGTCAGTACGATCAGCATGATCAGTATGATCATTATGGTCAGTACGATTAACAAAACATTTGTGATTTCCAAAACAAAACATAGAATTCAAAAGATGACTTTTGACTCAACAAACCAGACCCACCGAGAAGAAGAACATTCAATATCAATAAATATCAAAAGAAATAAATGTAAACAACCACAGCAGAAATAAACACAACAGCATGTTGATCACTTGTAACAACTACTGAAAAATAAAACAAGCATCCAAAAAAGGTCATACATATCTAAATATAAAAAGGGCGCCAATGGATAACCAACTGTATCTACAAAATAGGTAAGCATGCTGATAGAGTAATAAAGAAAAACATGATAACTCCAGCTAGACAGGACCTCATGGTCTATACCATCCCCATGCAATAGCTAATACAGCCCAGCTCCTAAAGCTGGCCTCTTTCCTGCACGTAAATTCATAAAGTCTGCACATGTCCTGAAGGGCCCATGCAGGGTGTGAGATGAATCTTAGTAGTAAACCACCAAATATTTCATATCTAATATAAGTGTTTAATCAGGCATGCATTTATAAGGAAATCAATAAACATAATGATGCACAAATAAACACAAACTCCACTGGTGCTCAGCAGCCACCATGGAGTGTCACCTACTTCAGCCAATGCTGGAATCTCTGTCATGTAACCCAGAACCATGTGCCCCCTGACACTGCATGTCTCAAGTACCGACATACCAAAGGAATGCCTGAGGAACAATATCCTGGAGGAACAACGATTCCTATCCTCAATAAGTAATCGGAGGGAAAACGATTTCTTCCCTCAAAATAAGTAGCTGGAGGGACAATGATGTCTACCCTCAAAATAAAGTATCCGTAGGGACAACGATGATTTCCCTCAAAGAAAGTGTCTGGAGGGACAATGATATTTTCCATCAAATAATAGCGAGCCTCTACCACTAACCTGATAGCCTCAATGCTATCCATCAAAGGCTCTTCACCTCCCATGTGGCTTCCTATAACAAGCACCCCCAAACCAATAGTACCTAAAGTAAAACTAACGAGGGCCTATACCCACAAGAGTGGTCAAAAACACCTCATCCTAGAGTCTCTCTATGTGCACACTACTCAAAGTTTCCGGGTGAGAGGTAGTCACCAAAATAGTACCCAAGCCACAACACCTCTGACACCTCGTGTCCCTACGACCATGCCACTCAAGTCTGATGGCCTTGTCATCCCAGTAACTTGGGCCATGCCTGAATTGACAGTCATCCTACCTCAAACCGATGCCCATGACGCCCAATCTCGCGGTCAGAACCACCCAACGTAACCAGGGTCAAGCCCAACCTGTGATTAGCATCAGTCAAGAATATTCGGGTCATGCCCAACATAACCAAAAGGGTTCGAGCATATGTAATTCAGAAATTACATATATAACACATTTAAATAGAACACATAGACATGAAAAACAATCTATATAATTGATTTTCACTAAGAAAGTGTTGTCCTATACCAGCACAGAGGTCTTTAAGGATTTTAACAATTTATATCAAGGTTTAATCACTAAACTCAACAGTTTAAAACAATAAAATTCTAAAATAACCCTTTTGGCATCCCCTGGCCAAAATGCACTGATGAGCAATGGCCCCTCACCCGGCCCCCACTCAAGAAATGCTAGTAACAGGGCATACCCAAAGGAATCTCATAGATCAAACAATCTATTCAATATGTAATAACAGATAAAATAGGTCCCGCTCAAAATACCTGAAAATGCACTGAAGGCTGCACCACCCAAATGACAAAGAAAACACTGAAAGAGGTATGACACTTTTATCTGAGACTCGTATGATTCTACTCCTCCGATAATAGCCTCTAGTTAGGTTTAAAATGTGGCCGATCTACAAAAGAATCAAAACCGCTCAAACCCATATAACTCGTTCTAGAACAGAAATCAAGAAAAACAGATCAAGTGGAATCAAGGCCTTACTTAAAGGGTTCCAACAGATCAATTGGTGTGCGAATCAGGTCTCAGAAGAAGGAACGAGAGAAAAAATGAGCTCCATCCAGCTGTCTCTGCTCAACCCGATGAAACAAAAGAGGATCTACCTCAAAACGAGGCTACTTCTCGTTTTAGTAAAAAAAAAAGAAACTACACGACATGTACTTTAAGTACATGGTGTGTATCATTTTACTGTTCATAATATGGATAAATTCTACTGACTTACTTTCCAGAACTTGTCGACATGAGTACACGATGTGTACCAGGTGTACATGGTGTGTACTTAGTTTTTCTTCTCTTCCTCATCGACTTACCCACATGACATATATATCCCTCATACATGGCTAGACTACATAGTGTGTCCAAGGGGGACATGACAGGTACTTGGTTTAAACGATTATACCAAGCCAATAGGCATACACATCATGTATGGCCTCCACATGGTCAAGGGTACACAGTGTGTCTATAACTACACGTAGTGTAGTAAGAAAATTATACACGGTCATCAAATGGCATGTACTCTGTGAGCACACGGCCAACACTCGCCTAACCTATACACGATGTGTACTAAAAAGTACATGACATGTAGTCAGTAAATTTCTAAAAACTGCTGAAATTCTCCAGTTTTCTTAGGGACAAGTCAAAATTCAATCAGGTTCAAGATTTTGACCAGTTCTAAAAACCTGGGTTCTTACAGACCATCTGTTGGGTATTCAATTTATATTGTCACATAAATTTTTGGGTCCCTTTGAGATAGTTGGATGACTTAGGTAGGTGGAATATTGTTTGAAAATTCCATTTAGTTTGAATTATCTTTGGGATTTATTCCATGTTTTCATGTTTATGAAGTATATAATTCATCAGTTCCATGGGATTGGATTAGAGGATTTTGATATTAAGAATGAAATAACTACAGTTGAGCACCAATTTGACAATATAAAAGTCTTGTAGAAGGTACACTATGGTAAAAAAATTCCTTTGGTTTGGGTAATATGGAATGTAAGATAAGATATCCATGAGATGTGGTATAGGTAATTTTTTATTAGGGAGTAGTGGAATTCAATTTTTTCAAGTCATGTTATCTCGGGTATTTTGGGTGGTATAATGTGTTTATAGTGGGTTGATTATAACACCCCAATATGTGTTTTAGGTACTACAGTGTTCAAGATTTTTCCATCTTCATTGTTTGGGTCTGATTTCAAGATTCCTGGGGTTAGATTGGGTTTTCTGGGGGAATAACCTACTGCTCAGGGATGTATGATTTTTTAAATTAATTGAGACTGAGTGTATATTTTTTAATATATTAGAGGGGTTCTCTGTAGGTGAATAGTGTTTACTAGGTGATTATGTTCTTCCAGGAGGAAATGGTATGTTTTCAATCTTGTGGGTGATTACAAGCCATGAAAATAGATTACACATCATGAAATTTTCTCTAGAAAAATTATGCAAAATTGGCTAAGGGAATGAAAATCTAACACACAGTGTACTGAGTTCACATCATGTAATAGATAAAATTGTATTTTTATTAATAGAAAATTCATTTTTTATTGTTTTGATCATTCTTGTGATACAAAATGTGTAATGGTGTGCACACTATTTATATATCCTGAGATGTGGTTTTTAGGCTATCAATCGATTGATTTTCATTACATTCAATCATTCATACTCCATCTCATAACCCAGTTCTCACCCTATGAAAATTTCTATATATCCGCTCCTTTTGGATAATTAATTCATAAATTGATCATTATTATTGTTTTAGTTCACCTCAATGAGTGTGAAATCTATTTGGTTGTTTGTTCTTTTGGGTATGTCCTCTATGTTGGCTACATTTTTTTTCAAATTCATGATGGGATAATGTTTACAATCACTAGTTTTTAGTTTCTTTTTGTACATTATATCTCAAAGGATGATATCTAGGTTTCTATTGACCATTGTCGATGGTGGATAGGTTTATATAGTTGTTAGTTATATCTTTCAATACAATGAGATAATTAGTTGAATTGATTAACATTATTGTAAACATACTTCTAGATTTTTCATTTATTTGGAGGTATATGTAGTTTTAAAGGATTCCATGAGAGGTAAAAAAAATGATGGTTTTAGCAGTGATAAAATATTTTCTTAATATAGAAATGGATTTTCAAACACTAAATTTTATTTTCTTGTATTTTAAGAGGTTTTATAAAATTTTGAGCATGGTTATGAAATTGATTTTTAAAATTTTCACATCGGGAACCAAGGGTGCATCAGTTAATAGACTTGGGTAGCCTTAGTGTGTGTAGAACCACAATAAAATAACATTTAGGATATTTATGGACTTTGGAATGTATCTATATTGGTTGGATACAATGTTAAGTATGTGTTAGATATTTAATTATTTTAATGTAATCCCATAGGATAGGTCCCATTGAGAGTTTCATAGAAATTAACGGTTAATTATCTCATTATTTTTTATCATTGATTTGTTTCTAAAATATTTTTTTATGATTTATTATCACCTAGCATTCCATGATAGGTTATTTAATTAATATGTTCTTACGTACATAACCACTTGATGTATGGATTAAAATTCCAATTTTTTCACTATTACTTATAATATTTATTATTTCTATACTAAAATGGTTTTATGAAAATAAAAAAATGGAAATAGATTATGAAATTTCATTTAGATATATGAAAATGATTTTGAAAACTATTTTTTATATGTGAGAGATGTTGCATGGTTGATGTTTTACCTCGTATATACTATGTGGTGGTATACTACTAGACTTTTTTCTCATAGCTTACTTTTTTCTTTAAGATATTTTATATCTCACAATACATATTAAGGTAAAGGGAATGTAATCATGTAGTATTCTACCCTCTATTTTTATTTAGTCCTTTATTTTGGAGTAGTTTTGAGGTGACTATTGGTCACACTGGGATTGTTGGACTATTTATCTTTATATTTTATGGTTTATCCATTAGGCATGTATTTTTAGGATCTAAATGAATATTTTTTGACTAAAAATAATCTTTGTTATGAATTGACTCATTATGATCATATATTATTTTGTTTTCATACATCACCTCACCTTGTGAAGTCTATCTTGAGTGAATGGTCTTGTTTAATCTTGTTAACATATAATAGTCATATCTTTTCTAAATTCATGGAATTTATCCTAGATAAACATACAACACATCATTGAATTCATAGTTATTCACTATTATTTAAGAACTACTAAAATAATATCAACCACCTGTTGTGGAGTGGCCAGTAATGTCACATCAGGATTCACTATTCCAATATTCCTAATGAACACTTACTATGTTTCTTCTTTGCACATCATGAACATTAACATCATGAATCATTATTTTAGAGGATCAAATGTTCTATATGATGTTCATAATAATGGAATTATAGGTGGCTACCATCATTACTTCCAATGAATTCCATACTTATAGTGTTTTTATGATAATTATATCTTATCAGAATTCACCATAGAATTTATGATGGTCACTATGTAAATAGAATGATGAAACACCAAAATCAAACACCCTAAAATCTTAAAATCATGGGGAATAACTTTTAATATTTTTACTCTAGTATAAAGATGATAGTATTATTTAGTGTATAAGTTATTATACAATATCCTTCATAAAACACTAAAACATATTTCTCGATCACTACTAACCGTATATAATTGTATAAAAATACAATATTTATTATATAAATACATTAAATTATATAATTTCATCCACCGTAAGAGACTCCTATCCTTTAATCAACTCCATATAAAATTTATCTTTAAAATTCATCCCTGATTTTCAAAAAAATATAATATATATGATCTTGATTGCAACATTCTCTCTCCATTGAATTATTTAATAATACTGATATAAAATCAATGATCTAGTCTATTTCTATTTCAATCCAAAAATACCAAATTATATTTTCTATTAGGATACTTCTCTGTTCTATTCCTCCCCATTTTTGAATAAAAAAGGGTCTCCACTATTATAAATTAGGAATTGAATTCTCTCCCCCTTAGGTTTCTTCATTAAATATCCTTCTATATAATAAAAGATATATGTACATATTTATTTTTATATCCCTATATATTATGAAGTATTATTTAAATATATATTTTTTCATTCAGAAAATCACCCTTTATTAGTATACACAGAGAACTAGATGTTCATGAGAGAGCCAAATTTATATTTCTATAATGATTTACAGATTATAAGAGATAATGATCCCTCATTATATAGATATTTAAATATCCATAAAAGTTAATTGTTTAAATATTATTAGAATCATTGATATAAATTTAAGAAACAATTATTAAACTTCCAACTCAGGCTCAATTCCTCTTAAAAAATTTACTATGTGTTTTGTCACATGGAAATCTGTTATCAAAAAAATTCTATAATGCTACCGAGTCAGAACATATTTAATGAAACATGATAAATTTTCAGTGATAAATATGGTTTCTATATCACTCAAAAACTTCACTCTTGTAGTGTATTTTGAATCAAATTTAGTATATTAAATAGGTTGTTTTCTTATAGAAAATAATTAAAAATAAATTAAAATTATCCTCAATGTTTTACATGAATCATGATATATCCAAGTCACTTTACTATTTTCATAGGGATATTTATTTTATTGGTAAAACTAATTAATTGTTCCTCTTGAGTTTTTACATTCTAACTCATCTTTACCATCATGTTCATTCACTATGTTGAAATATTATTAGTGATTCATCTTTTTAATGTTTCCTTTATTTCCTTAACAGTACATCAACAACATGTGAAAGAATATTCTTTATGATATTTAATTTTTTTATAACAATGATATATAATTTTATTTAAGTATAATTTTCTAGACATAATGATATATTCTTCTTCCATCATAGATTTACATATTTACTTATTTTTCCTCCATAAATGTTTTTTCCATTACATTATTTTATATAAAACACATATCTATTTTAGATATTTTCTAATCATTATTCATAATAATTAAATATTTAATTAATATAACATCTTGTATTTTTAATTCTATTTTTTTTTCATCTAGTCATGTGAGTAATTATTTTCTTCATTTACCATTTGTTACATGTGACATCACAACACTTTATAATATTATGACTATAACAAGAAGCATAACATATTCATCTGGAATGATATATAATTCATGTATACATACATATATCATAGCCCAAAAATAAAATTATGCATTGATTCAAAATGTGTCCCTGGAAGAAAAAATAACTAAAATGTATTAAATGTTATACATTGAATTTAATTTTTTTGGAATAACATATCTTTTTTATTTTTTCCATTATAAAAAACTATAACCATTATTAGATTTAAAATAATCAAGAAAAAATGAATTTTAAACACCTTATTATTGTAGATAATACATTGATATTTTATTTAAATTTTAATGTATAATCATTATTACAGAATCTTCAAAAGGAAAACTATATTTTCTAGAATCCAATAATATAAACAGATATAGTTACACATACCTCATTTAATCGACTTGTCTTTTTCAATCCCTTTATTCATTTAATGGCTAAACTGTATTTATTTATCATTAAAAATCCATATTTTACCCCTTATGTAATCCAATATAGGTTCCTTGATTTATTTTTTATGATACCATTTCCACTAACAAGACTTCATTTCCCTTAATAGATCATATTTTATCATTAATATATTCTACTATCTTTATTTATGAATGATAAAATATATGTAGTATTATATTTTTCATTATTGTAAGTATTGATAAATCATTAACTTAAAATAAAAACTATGACACTTCATCTTGAGAATATCAACTTAGTCTAGAAATGATTTTATTCTCTCTTAATATTTCATTCTAATGACCACCATATGATTATAATTTAATTTTTATAGTGACAATAAATAATTCTCATGAAAATTATTTCTTTTTTCCCTTTTACATATATACATACATTCATGGAAACTACTCTAGATTTTAATAATACTTCCATGCATTTTAATTTATCTTCAAGAGTATTGATTTAGTAATTATCTATAGCTCTAGTATTTAGATCCACTTATTTCCCAAAGAGACATATTTCTTCACCATATTTCTCAAATAGTTTCATATAGATCCTTTTAATATATTTATTAAATAATTTTTCTATATATTAAATTTTATTTATGAATAAATTACATAAATTTATTGAAATTTCAAGGATCTCCCCTTAATTATTATATTTATCTTACCCATGTGAATCATCTTAAATTCTAAAACTACTAATTATTTTAAATTATATGAAAAACTATTTTCAGGGATCCAATTATTAATTCCATTAAAACATAACAAATTTATTCTTCAATTGATATGATTATAACATAACATATTTCAATAGAATCACTCAAACATTATGTCACACTAAATTTTTCTACGAATAATTTTTTAATTATTAATTTTTTTTAACTCTTATTGAGTTTAACTTTGGCCATGAACAAGTGTTTCAAGATGGGATAGTTTGTCTTCATATTTTTTCCATATATCAATATGAAGCATTACCAATGTTCTAGTTCTTATTTCATTAAGTATCTAATTCATAAACAGAACCCTAAATATATAATGGAATATGATAAAATCCTTGTGCTACATTCTCATTTTTGTTTATAGGAAAACTTTTATACAAAAAAAAGATATTCAATATTGAAATTTCAAAATGAAATTATGATTTTTAATCATAGATAAAAAACTATTCAGCTATAAAAATAGTTTCTAATACACAACAAATCCTATTATCTATGATACATCATGTAGGGAAACGAGTTCCCTATGTGTGGGAAGTGGTGGTTTAATTTGAGTGTACTTGAAATATACTATTTTTTCATGTTTTTTCATATTACCTTTACAAATGTAACATAACTTTGCCTTAAAAAGTATTCTTGATCATTCATTAAAAATTAAAACCAAATATGTAATATTTTAAAAGAAATACACTAAAATATTTTACTTAGATTACGTATAAGAGGGAACATTTTTAGAATACACTCAATATTATGTTAGTGTACTAGGATCAACTATAACTCAGATTCTAGTGGTTCCAATATTTATGTAATGTTACACCTCACCAAGGCTCACTAACTGTAAAATATTTTCAGACAATCTTACTTCCTCCCAAGTCTCATATCATGTATTACGGTGTCATTTAGAGAAATTATTATCAATTTTATATCCCACATAATCATCCACATTCACTTCTTTGTTGAAGATGTCAATTTATCTTCTTCTAGTACAGATTTTTAATTTAATGATAGGAAGGTCACATTAAACTCAACACGTATTTCTCGTGTAAACTATACCATAAGTTCAAGATCATGATTATCTAGTATAATATCACGAGTTTCCAATGAATTCTTCCACCATAAATGGCCATATCCTAGATAGAAGAGTATTTACATTTCTCTTTAATAAAAATTGACATAAAAATGGGCAGTACTCTGAAGACATAATAATTCTATAATATGATTTATTATTCAATTCATTTGTTACTCTATAATTTAATAAGAAATAGGTTTAGATTGCATTCACAAAAACTCTTCTTAATTCAACAAACCTAAGAAATTATTTAATATGTTTTTATATCCACTACATTTCCTAAATGATATTCCCCACATATTATGGTTTTAAATAATGTGTACATACATTACTATATATGAAAATAAATTTCAATTCAATATAAGAACATTGAATCACTACCATATTCTAATAAATATATTCAATGAATTATATGATTATTTTATCTTCCACAAAAGAACACACAATTCCTCTCTACTCAGTGCTTTTATCCAAAATATTTTTATATTCTATACTCTTTAATTCGTCTAATTTTTTACAAATATAGATCATATAGCATATATTTATTTTAATTTATATTTTAAAATTCAAATAAAATATCAACTTTTAATTTCTCTTAATTAAATTTCATCTTATAGATCATTGTCTGAAAAATATCTAAAAGGAAATTTGATTTGGGTAGTTAATAGTTACCCAAATAACCACCAAACCTCCATGTCATTTCCACCTAATTAATCATGGTTATATTCTGTAGATGCCTAATATCCCAACATTAATTGTATCTTAAATGTTTTATGGTTTAGTTTTCCTTGTAATTCTTCTCAACATCAAGATAGAGGTAAGAATATATTAGGATTCAAAAATACCTAATCATTCTAACTTCATTAAAAGCCCTACATGTTGTGTCGTAGATTGGACATTGCATTTAAAATTTTAGAGAATCAAACCTAGATTACTTTATAATATATAATTATCATTTTAGTGTGTCTCATCATTAGAAATAGATATCAAAATGTTCTCAACCAACATTCATGACATTACCTATAGTGTTACAATGTGAATCACTATTCAAATGTTCCATAAGTACTCATTTAAAGTTTCTTCATGGTAAGGAATTTACTATATAACAACCCTACTCTTTATTATAAATAAATACATGATTTATTAATAAACATTACACTTAATAAAAAGAAAAATATAGATAATTCTTGTGTATTAGGGAATTATGTATTTAACATAACATTTTGCTACATAATATAAAACAACATTATTAAAAACATCATTAACATGATTCTAAAACATCAATTGGTTTTATAACTTCATGATATATCTTGGGGAAAATTATGAAATGGGTAATTTGTAAATCCTAGTAATGGAATAAACATGGAATAACATGAACAAGATAATACATGTTATACAATAGGCAGCCAATTGGGTATAAAAGTAACATGAATATTAAGGATTGATAAATTATAATAATTATAACATAAGAAATGTGTCAAAAACATAAAACACCGAATCATAAACACATTTCGAGGTTAAACCTGCCAATATATTATAGTGGTAAATGTTCCATAAAGGAATTAGGTTCACTCTCGGTCCCAACATGACATATCATGGCACAAAACATTACCCAAGGATATAGAGCTCTATCTTGGTTTACCCATCATATTCATTTAATCCAGATGCTTAAGTGTTCCACATATATCATACAACAGGGATACATTCATCATTATAATTTATTCCTTGATTGAAGAGTGTAGAATAAATTTATATATGTCCCCAATAGAAATTATATGTTCATAAATGTGAACAACATTTATAAGAAATGGTCATGGTATTCACCACACAATGGTTTTGTCATGGAAGATCATGGTGACATTACAATAGCATAATGACATCACTTAATGATTCTTAAAAATGGGTTGATGACAGATAATGGGATATATAATAACATAAGAATAAAATTGAACGTAAAAGGGACATGGAAAAGAATATCACACTATTATAAATTTGTAAATTGAAGGTATAAGGAAATGTTGAAACCTGGTTATAGAAAAGAATCCTTACTATATTTAAACATGCTAATAGGTGTACATAATATATCATGGGAGAATTATTGAGGGTTCAAGGGTGATCTTGTAATTTAAACATTAAAAATAATGTTAGGGGAATATGTAAGAACATATTCCTACATAAGAAATTTGAAATTAAGAGAACTGCCATAAAATAAGTTTTATAAATGAATTGGGAAGAGATAAATACCTTGAAAAAATATGGAAATGAAATTTCTTATGTATGGGTCAAATTTAGAGTGTCTAAATGTTATCTCATTCAAATAAAATCAATTTTATAGAAAGGGAATGATAATAAAATAATTTAAATATAACCAATTGAAATTATAAAGGATAATTTCAAATAATATTCTTGAATTGAAAGAAGGAAAAGAATAGAAGGATCCTTTCCTTGAGATAATGGCTTATAAAACATGGCAGGGTGTTATTGATAATCCTTGGACACCTTCGGAGGACTCTAGGTAGTGTAGGTAAGAATATGGTTGCCCTATAAGGAGATTTGGTTTTTGTTTTGGACTCTTCATAAAAAAATAACTAGAACTAAGAATTATGACATGGTTTCCCCATGGTTTCTTATAGATGATAGGGAGTTAAATTATTTTATATGGTCAAGGGATAAAAATAATAATACAATTCCATTCATTATGTGGAGGTGATTCACAATCTTATAGAAATTATTTTAAAACTTGAAAATATCTGACAAGTTTTTGAAGATTCATAATGGATTTTTCATATAATATAAATAAGCATAAAGTCAAATTATTTTAATGTGAAAAATATATTTCCTTGTGGATACCATTTATAGTATTTTTTTACATCACTTTTGGGTCATTATTATGTCATAATACACATAGTATAATTATATGATAATGATTTTTTCCTAAAACTTTCACTGTCTCAGAAAATTATGAAAAATTGATTGTGGGATAATTTCAATGTTAATATTCCTAAATTAATATTCATTTTATGAAAAAACAAATTAAATATGTTATTTTTCAATTTTAAAATAAGATCATCATTTATTATGAAATATTGGGTTTTTTAAAATATTTGTTTTCAAACCCTTATAAAAATTATATTTGACATCGTAAAAATTATATGACTAATTATATATGATATGAATTATATAATTATTTTTAAAAATTAATTTAAAAATCCTTTAATTCATAAATTCATTAATTGAATTATAACATTATCCAGTAATACAATTAGTTATTTGCTGCATCAAAATAAAAGTAATTTACATTGTAACAAGAATATATTCATTATTATATACAAAAAAATATACATATTAATATTTCTAGGTATTTATTGATATATAATTAATAAACCAGAAAACAAAATAACAATTAGGTGCACGGTGGTGGGAGTTTCATGAGTTGGTTTGGTGAACATGGTTTGGTCATGGTCTTGATGAGGTGAAACTTCTCCCGTAAATTGTTTTTCCTATGGTTATGTTGTTGGAACTCATTTTCGTATTGTAGAAGGGAAAATACAAATGATTATATCTCCCTCAAAATCTCAGATAAATGGGATTCGTATGGTATGAACCTAATAGTTGATGTCATTACATCCTTTTTCTGTATTAATCAGATTTTTTAAAACCCAATATTTATACTTACAATGTCATCCATGTTCAACATATTTAATATCATCAGTAATGGTACATAATTTTTAGTTAAATGAAATAGGATATAATAAATACCATAAGGTGCATGTGTTTTCTATAACCATATTACTTGATGATAAATTTAAATAACTCAAAATTGGGAATTTTATTTATAACATTCCTGGTCGTTACAATCATCAACCTGTAAGAATTTTTAAATCATAATTTTCTTTACCGCACTAAAACAGATTTGGGTAACTCTACATCATCAGCTCATTTAGTTCCCATGTTTGTTCTTCAACCTTTTTGTTTCTCCACATCTCTTTGACAAGGTTCATTGTCTTATTTCGTAGAACATTTTCTCTATGATATATGATCCAAACCATCTTCTACTCATAAGAAAATTCATTTTACAATGGTTCCTCCTATTGATTGAGTACATGTTAGAGGTCTAGAATGAAATTTATCAATAGGCATACATGGAATACATCATTTACTTGAGATAGGTTTGCTGGGAGTACATGTTGATAGGCCACCAGTATGATGTGATCAAGGATCTCAAAGGGGACAATGTATCTTTGACTAAATATTCCCATCTTCTTTAATCTCATTACATTCTTCCATGGAGATATGTAGAGGAATTGAATGTGTCCAACAACAAACCCTAGTTCTCATGAATGACTATTTTCATGTCTATTCTTTTTCATCTAAGGAGTCTTGATGTGATACTAAATATTTCTAAACATTTCCACCCTTTCCTCGACCATTTCTGGACCTTGTAGCTTTCGTTATACATCTTCACCCCAATATGATGGCAATCAACACCTATTCCCATAAAGGGATTCACATTGATCCATTTTTATGATCAAGTGGAAATTATTATTTTAAGATAAATTTTTCAAAAGTGGAAGTTAGTCTCATCCTCAATTGAAGTCTATAGAAAACAATCACAATATATAATATTGTGTCTGAATAGTACGCTCAGATTGGACATCTGTTCGAGGACGATAGGTTGTACTGATGTTTTTCTCAGAGTTTAGAGCATGTTGGAGATATTTCAGGATCATAGAGGTGAATAAAATATATGTTTTACATACAATAGATAGTGTAAATCCATTCATCCTTACCACTTCTATGATTCAATTTGTCCATGTTGATCAAGTGTGAATCCCTCTTGAATTATAAAAAAGTAAGATATCTTTCCATTAGTCTTTACCACTTCTATGGTTACACTAAGAGAATTACGTATATATGAGATTCTCCAGATCTAGGAGGGTAGCTTGATATTGGTTAATTATTCATAGAGCATCACCAACCTCTCGAGGTACTTGATGGATATTGTTAGGGACTTGTAATTCAAGACTGAGACTTTCAACCAAGGTCTTCGTTGGGATATCTGAACTAGTGTTATAACTCTATGAATTCTAACTTATGTTGGAGTGCTCAAGTGGGCATTGGTGGTCGAGAGCTTGTTGGATGAGCAGATGTATCCAGTGACCATATGCAGTAGGCAGATCTTCTAGGCGGCAGTCATGGAGGAGGATCAGGGAGTGCTGTATGAGGTGGAAAAAGTTTTGACATACTACCACCACCACCCCTAGGAGGTCCACACTAGGCTCAGGTTGGTGGATGATAGGAGTGGGGGCAACTTCATGTTGTCAAGGCTTACAAACCAAAGACCCAAGGGATGATCCAAGGAAAGATATATGTCTTTTCTACCTTGTATTACATATTTATAGACATAGGTTCCATTCAATCATCTCTTTCCACTTACTATGCACGAGTCCCTGAGATTCTGGTAGATCCTTTGACTTAATCCATGCACATGGAGACACCTACAGGTGGAGACATGATGATCACACAATTGTGATGATAGATTGATATGACCCTTGAGGGAAGAGTTTCATCAGGAAGCTTTTGGTGGAAGCATCGAGGATTTAAAACATTAATTTTAGTATTGATGTGCTATCTTTGTTCCATACCTAGATTGATTTTTCGTGGAGAAATGTGTGGTGTGTCCACAATGATGTGATGATGTTTTCCTCTAATGGAGAAAGGGAAAATATTTCAGCACATGATGTGCTCAATAATTGGAGGGTGTGGAATATCACCCATGAGTTAGATAGCCTTAACCTTAGAGCAGTATATTCTATGAGATTTCAGTTCCCAACAGTAGGGGTGGAGTACGAGGACTTATTTCTAAAAAATGTTCCTAGGTTATCTCACCATCAGGAGATCAACTTCTGCATAAACTTACACCCTGGGATAGCTCTGATATCTGCACTGGAATATCAAATGGATCCTATAGAGCTCCATGAGATGAGGGTGTGGCTAGAGGAATTACAATGGATGGGCTTCATGAGTCCTAGTGATTCACCATAGTGGGCACTAGTTTTGTTTACCAAAAAGGTATATGGGAGCATGAGGCTTTGTGTGAATTACTAGCACTTGAACCAGGTGATTGTGAAGAATAAGTACAACTACTGAGGATCAATGACCTATTTAACTAGTTGATAGAGTAACAATGGTTCTCTAAGGTTGACCTTATACTTTGCTATCACTGGATGTGAGTACAGAAATAGATTATACCAAAGACAGATTTCAGATTCCCCTAATGTCATTATGAGTACATAGTAATCCCATTTGGCATGAAGAAATCCCTAGTTGTGTTAGATGTGCTTCGAGGGAAACATATTTATGGGGAACTCTCAATGTGTCAGTTCGAGATTTAGATAGTCCACTTTATGAGACATGTTATATGAGTGGATGAAGTGGTAGTGGACTCAGGAAAGGCAGAGGCAGTGTTAGGATGAGATCCACCTAGGATCATGATGGAGGTATAGAGCATCCATGGGATGGCAGTATATTATCGAATATTTTTAATTACTTTCCCTAGGACTTCAACGCTTATGGTAGATTTGATCGGAATGTGGTAAATTTTTGTATGGGTAAATAAGTTCCAACAAGATTTCCAATAATTAAGGCATAATTTGATGAGTGCTTTGATCTGAAGATTTCCAGAGGAGGGTGTTAAGAACATTGTATTATACAAAGCATTAGGTACAAAACTAAATTGTGTCCTGATGTTGATATAAGCAGTGATTTCCTATGGTTCGTGCTAGTAGGGACCACATGATTAGAACTACAAAACCCATAATCTAGAGATAGTATCAATTGTCTTAACATTGAATATGTGGTGTTACTACAAGATGGGTGGGAGGTTTGTCATATACTCTAACCAAAAGAGTCTTAAGTATATGTTCCTTCGAGGGATCCGAACTTGAGACATAGGATATGAATAGAGTTCCTCTAGGTCTATAACTTTCAGATTTTCTACACTCCAAGGAATGGTAATGTGGTGGCATAATCTCTTAGTATGAGATCTGGTTCATAGTTTCTAAAGGAGGCATATGTGTAGTTGGCCTTGTTATAGTTATCCGGTGTGGATGGAGATAGATTATCTTACATTCAATCGATGGTTGTCACCCCTAGACACTTATAGTGATCCAGGGAGGCAAATCTTGTGGATAATTACAATGAGACCCAACATGATCAGATGTCCATAGGGCATGCGCCTAATGGATATTCACAAGGCAGGGATTGGGTTAACCTTTTTAAGAGGATACATAGATATACTAGTGGAGTTATGAGAGGAGGTTCATAGGGAGATTCATACAATTATTTTGGAAGTACACCCAAGAGTGGAGAGGTTATATTAGTACCATTAACATCATTTTTTATGGAAAAAGATGAAGAAGTAAGTGGGAGATCTTGTTTTATAATGAATTCCATGATACCAGGTGAAGGCTGAGCACCAGGTTCTACCGTGGTTGATCAAACCCCTTAATGTGATGGAATGGAGGTTGGATGGGATGTTGATGGAATTTATGATAGATTTACCAGGCACATCTAGGGACATGATGCCATCTGAGTGATCTTTGATCAACTTACCAAGGCCTCCAACATCCTACCTATCCAGGAGAATAGTTTAGTATATTTCATGGGATAAATCTACATTTAGGAGATAGTTCTACTCCATGGAGTCCCATTGATAATATTTTCTGATCATGGTGGTTATTTCAAATCCCTTTTGGAGAAGGGACTCAAGATGTGTTTGGGTATCAGTTCCTCTTGAGAATGATGTTTCATCCCCAGATGGATGGGTAGACAAAGATGGCCATTTAGGTTATAGAGGACATGTTATAGGCTTGCTTCTTGGACTTAGGTCAAATTTGGGGGGTCCCCTACCACTAGTGGATGTTGTGTAATATAATAGAAATAACTCCACCAATATTATGGCACCATTAGAGTCTTTGTACGGGTGACTCTACATGTCACCACTCTTCTAGGTTGACCAATTAGTGTCAGCAATTATAGAACTATAAATGGTGCAACATACTACTGATAATATGAAGATCATTTAGTATTGGAAGAAGAATACATATAGCCATCAAAAATATTTTGCTGACAGATGAAGGAGGTCTTTGGATGTTAATAAAGGAGGTCATGCCTTCCTTAGTGTATCACCTCATTTTGGGTTACATGTATTTGGTCGGGGAGGAAAGTTATCTCTGTGGTTTATCATCCCTTTTCAGATATTGTGTAGAGTCAGAGATGTGGTGTGTCTCTTAGCTTTCCCCCCTCAATTGAAATGGGTACATGATGTCTTCCCCATGTTGCACCTAGGGAGGTATGTGAATGAACCATCACACATTATCGAATAGAGTGAGCTATAAAATGATGATGGAGCGATTTTGTTGAATACCTAGTGGAGATTGATGACTGAAAGGAGATGATCCCTCACCATAAAGTGAGTACTTTAGTGCGTGTCTGATGGTAGCATGGGAATCTCTAGAAGAGAACATGGAATGGAGGGGCTCAGATTCTTGCAAAGTACCCAAAAAAATTTATGTAGCCTTTGTTTTTGGAATTTTAGGAATATAAAGACCCAAGGCGGGGATAATGTAATGTCCCAGATTGTTCTATGTATTATTTTTAAATATTATTTTGAATTAGTTTGAGACTAGGTGCTAATATTGAGTGAGATTCGGAGGCACGATGTTCCTGGAATAAATGTTGGAAATAAATTAAATATATATTATATAGAACACAAGAGTGGTTTTCCTAAAATAGTGGAATAACTTCTATATGGGTCCCAGATATTTAATCTGATGTCACTATTTAGTTCAGAGAAGCTACTTGTCCCTAGGCGAGACTTAACATCGACCAGCATGGGTCAGTCGTTAATGTTAGTTTTTCGACAAATCAGTAAAAAAATATTTAATAAAAATATTTTCTTTCAACATATTGATTCATCACTTTTAATTAAACTATTAAGTAGGGGGTCCTAGGTTTGTCTCATTACCATATCCTGGAGGCTCTGGAGAGAACATAAATAATTATCTAGACATCAAATTATGAAAGAGGTTGAATCGAAGATTGAAGAGAGTTGTTATTGAATAATCATGAGAATAGTTATAAGTGGCAATCAAACTACTTCATAAAATGTTCCATCCCAAGGTAGGGTGTTATGATTTCAGTTCCTTATTTCTTGTTCTTATAATCAATGAAGAATTTAGATAAACCCTTGAATAGGTTGACTTGCAGGTTGACCATTCTTATGGGATGGTTTGATTTTGGGATTTAATAAGAGATGATATTGATAATTGTTTGATTTATCTTGTTGATACTTTTTATGGGAAATAGATCGAGGCCACAAATAATAATAGTGTGGTTTGTTCCTCATGTTTGTTATATGTTAATTGTCTTCACACTTTTTCATGTTCATTCTACATTCTTCATGGGAAATGAATGGATGATCATTGTGCCTTTAATTCACGGAAAAATGACATGAGATTATATATCTAGCATTGGGAATTCCTAGATGAGGTTTGATGATAATGGTGAGGAATGAACCAAAATATTTTAGGGGATATAGTTCTTTGAGGGTTCTTCATGCAGGTGACCCAAATCAGATTTTGAAGTTGTTTAAACACCCAAAAATCACCGATTAGGTAATATGATGATGAGACGAACATGAATCATCATTTTCAAGATGAACATACCAATAGATCAAGAACTGTAAGATCAACTGAGGAACATTGAGGATGAAATGTTGTTCTAGAAAATCTTGATGAACACGGGGTGTATTTCGAAATACATGGTGTGTGGGACCCCTTGAGCAGTGACTAGGATTTTAGTTGGTAGTATAGCATCACACGACGTGTGAACCTTATTACATGGTATGTGGGATATTCCTTGAGTCTCTTAGTGTAACACGAGAGTTACATAAACAATTATCGAAGTACAAGTCTTGCCTACATGGTGTCTACCCCAACACACGTCCATACCAAAACGAGATACACAGGTTACCTTGTGTATTGGTATATGGGCAGGCAAACACGGATTGACACTGTGTACTAGAAAAATACTAGAGTACACGGTTGGACACTGTATAGTAGGAAACAACATGTATACCTTTCTACATGTCGTGTATAACTCTTCTACATGACATGTTCTGATGACATAGGCTGTAAAAAATTGGTAGTACCTAGGGTCATGGGACATTGGGTGTGACCCTACTACACACCATATACCACATTCACGCATGTCTTGAATATCTTGTCCACCGTATCTTAGACAAGTTTTATGAGCTTTGGTGCCCTTTCTTGTTCCTTTGTTGGTATGTCTGTACTGTTTCTTATTCACAGGAGTACAGTACCTTAAGTAGGTTTTTACTTGATGTAGTCAGGAATCAACTACGAGAGGGATGTAAATGGATCCTATGTCTATTTTGGGCCTTAATTAGAGTATTGGTTTCAACAGGACCAATCCTATCGGGCGTTGATACTCTACAAATAATATGAATCTTGATGAGTTGTGGTGTCACCCCATGGACCTTTATGTGATCATCATCATTTTATCATGATCTTATCCACTCTTGGAGTGAGTAATCCTAAATCTAGTGTATCATATCTCTCTTCTGTGAAAACACTGTATCACTCTCATTATGTTTCTCGATGAACAATAATTCTTGAGTGGACATCATCAATGATAATAGAATCAGTAGTCTGTAATCCCATATAAGTTTCTTCTGTGGAATCTTCAGACAGAATCTATTGTGTTTTTATGTGGTTGATTTGACTTGCCTCTAGACTATGGAACTGATTTTGAGTATATCTGTATATATTCTTTTTATATGTACTATAGAAATATATTTTGTAGATCTTACTATACCTTTACATTTTGTATTTCTTTATGGTTTCATGGTTTCCTTCTGAGTATTATTATACTCACCCCTATATGGCCTTTGCCACACATGTTGTGCCTTATGCAGACGAGCGACCTATTAATGGAGCCTAGGGAGTACCAGGACCATATAAGGATTTGTGAGTTCAGAAAGGCAGAGGTGTTCCTATGTCTTTTAGAAACATTACCAGTACATATTTTTTTTACTATTAAGACTATGTAGTTTGTAGACTCTTTCTTTTGTGGGCCTTGTATTCTGGCCTAGTCTATATTTCTACACTGTACATTCTTGGTGTACTATGTTTTTTGGGTTTAGTGGTATGCAAGAATTTCGTTCCTTATTGGTTTTTACATTTAATCATTTGTGTCTTATAGATGTGTTGGTGTGTACATGTACATAGGCAATGCATCCCATGTTTGTGATATTCCTACCCTGTTCTAGTCACCAGCCCTTGGCCTATTAGAGGCAGGCTAGGGGAGTCGCGACATAGGACCCACTAGTATGGGTCATTACATATTAACATTATACTCTCATAAAATATGACATTATAATATAGAATGTTATGAATAAGATATAAAATGAGTTGAGAAAATTATTGTTTTCAACAATACATATTAATGTTATTTAAAGGGGGAGATTATTGAAAATAATACTCTGTCTCTTTATGATAATTTTGATGCTCACAAATACCCTTAGTTATTTTCTAATGATTTCATTTAGTTTTTCGCAGGAATTTATTAATTTATTTTACTCTTGAAATAATGAGAATTCATTTCTTATTCGGAATCTTCTTTAAGTGCATTCTGGAATCACTGTGCATACCTTACGTAGATAAATATAGCGCGGAATCTGCTTTAGCACATCCTGGAATCACTGTTCATACCCTACGTGGATAAACATAGTGTAAGGATGAAAAGCGTGTTTACTTTTTGAGATAAGAGAAATGTATGGTTAAAAAACCATACATTTTTAGAAAAGTACGGAAGAATAACCTTACATTAGGAAGGAACCTTATGTTTTGGTTATCAGAAAAGTATGTATGGAGAACCATACGTAAATACTAAATGTTACGTTTGTTTCTCAAAAGTATGGTTCATCAACCTTACTTTTGTGAACAACCATACGTTCTTGGAAAATTATGGATCAAGTAAAATTATGGATCTTTTACTGTACGTTTGAGAGTTGAAGAAAAAGTATGGATGATCAACCCTATGTTTATGTTCAACCTTACATTTGGAGGCCACGTCATTAACCTTACGTTTGGCGTCGGAAATTTTGAAAGACGATATTTTTGTGCAGCGGTCAAGAAGCTAATTATTGGGCGTATTTCAATCCAGATTTAAAGTCATTTTTAAAATAAAAATTTGAATTATTCAAAGCCATTTTATCAATGGATTTAAGATCGAATTAAAATGATCTTTTTATGTCGAGTTTTAAGGGAAGTTACGACTTCTCTATAAATTCAATTTTTTGAATATCGCGAATCAGAAGGCGACTTTTTTCGATCTAAATGTGCAGGAGATTTTCTCAGCTTTATTATATATGTTCTCTCTGAAACACCAGGTATGTATGTGTATGGTGATCGATCTATTATTAAAAAGGTGGAAAATAGAGACTGCATAAATTCACGATTGATCTGCTGATTCAAAAAGGAGCGTCAAAGCTCTGTTTAATTAAGAAGAAGGAACTTGATAGAAGATTCATTTGTTCTGCATCAAATATCTACTGTGTATCTACTACTGCCGAAGTTTTGAACTATATCTCTATATTTATTTCAACCAGATCAACTTAGAACTACTTCATCTTGAAGATAAATATTTCTAAATAATTTGATCAATCTGTTTTCAATTGCATTCTGTTGCAATTGTGAATATCAACTGGAAAAATTCTTTCTGAAATTCTTTTAATTCTTGAGTAACCAGCTTCTCATTCAAAGCTATGTAGGTTCGTGTTTGAACCAGATGGATTTGTTATCCTGAAGATTGTAAAGGTATCAACTACCTGTACTCAGTTATGAACCGGTCTGTGGAAATGAGGACCAGATAGTGAAAATCACCAAGCTCGTGGAGTTGAGCATTGGTGGAGTGGACTAGGGGCCTTCTGTTCCCTAAAACACAATACATCTTTGTGTTCTTGTTTTTACTTATCCTGCTGCACGATCAAATCTGATAAAGTAGAAAGGACATAACTCGTTCAATCAAAGAGTTATTGAAAAATTGCAAAAGACACAATTCACCCCCCTCTTGTGTATAATATGTAGATTCAGATCCAACAATTGGTATCATAGGAGGAGCTTATGATAGAGTCTTAGCAAGCTAGAAGCTTTTAAATAATATAAAACAGAGCATCATGACTGATACAAAAGAAGGGATGTCAATGGTCAGACCACCATATTTTAATGAAGACAACTATGGTTGTTGGAAATTGCACATGATAATATATCTAAAAAACCTCGGATATAGAGTCTATTCAAAGATTTTGACTCCTTATGAAATTCCTGAAAATCTTGAGACCTGGAGTACAGCTACAGAGGTAGAGTATGATATGAATTCGAAGGCTATGAATGCAATTATTTGCGGTCTAGGACCAGATTAATTTAATAGAGTATCTCAGTGCCGCATAACATATGAGATGTGGCAAACAATAGTTGTGGCATATGAAGGAACATAAAATGTGAGAAAAATGAGATATGCAACTGAAAAACTAAAATTTGATACTTTCAGAATGATTAAAGGTGAAAGCATTACCCAAATTAATGGGAGATTGACAGAAATTGTCAATAATATAAGAGCTATAGGAGAACCTGTCAATCAGGCTGATCAAGCATTAAAAGTACTGAGGGTACTTCTTACTCGATGGAATGGTATCTCGGCTGCAATCAGACAATCAACTACTATCAAAGATCTAACTAGGAGAGAGCTAATTGGTACACTGATGATGTATAAAGCTGAAATGCAAGATGTGGCCAATGAACATAAAGTGCTTATCAAAAGAGAAGATACTTCCTTGAAGGTAACTTCACAAAAAAAGAATAGAAAGATGAAGAACAAAGAAGTCAAAGCTAAATTAGAAAGCTCCGACTCATCTAACTCAGATGAATAACTGGCTCAGCTAGCTAGGAAATTTAGAAAGTTCTACAACAAGAAAAGGGGCTTCAAAAAATCTTTTAAAAAAGATGATAAGGAAGCAAGATGTTCTGAATGCAAGAAGATGGGGCATATCAGACCATATTTCCCACAAATGAAAGATGCAAAGAAGAATAAATTCTTCAAAAGAAATGACTTTGAGCAGAAAGACAAGAAAGCTATGAAAGCCACTTGGAGTGTATCTGAAGACTCCAGTAGCTCTCATGAATCAAGCTCAGAGAAAGAGGAAGTCAATCTAAAAGAAAACATGTGTTTTATGGCAGAAACCAATGAGGTACACTCATATTACTCCTGTGACTCAAATAGTGAATCAAATTCTGAATCAAGCTACACAAATGAAAAACTTACAGCCTACTGCAATATGCTTGAAGAAAGATATGACTCACTATTTAAAGAACATAAATCACTAATGAACATACATAAATCAATTTCAGATGAAAGAGATACAATTTTGAAACAACATAAGGAATTAACTTATAAATATAATTCGATTAACACTAACTATATTAATTTTGAATCAAGAATAAAAACACTACAGGATGAAGTAGAATCTTACAAACAGGCTACATTGGTTTTTACAAAAGTAGAGAATTCATTAAATGAAATTCTTTGAAAAACTGTCATAAAAAGGAGAGATTTGTAATTGGCAGTAAAGGAGAAAACCCAAAGCTATATAAAAATTATTTTATTCCTATCTCTAAAAAGGTTAATTGTAACTTTTGTGAGACAAAGGGACTTATAGCTAAAAACTGTTTCTTAAGACAACCTAAAATTTTTGGTATTAAGAAAGCCTATATTTCAAAAGACTTTTATGATTTAGCTAATTTTAAAAGAACAAAGAAAATCTGGATACCCAGATCATTACAAGCTAACACCCCTGGACCCAACAAAATATGGGTACCAAATCAATTTGTTTGAATGTCTTTGCAGGTAGCAGGTCACCTCAGAAGAAAAGATATATGGTACATGGACAGTGGCTGCTCAAGACATATGAGTGGAAACTCATTGAATTTTTATTCACTCACTCAAAAGGAAGGAGGACTTGTCACATTTGGTGACAATGCCAAAGGAAAAAATTATTGGCATTGGAACTGTTGGAGATCCAAAAACAGTCTCAATCAACAAAGTACTTTATGTACAAGGATTAAAACACAATCTGATAAGTATTTCTCAAATTTTTGATGATGGATATACTGTTGATTTTAATAAAAATTATTGTACTATTTCTAATGATAAACTGTTTAAATTTAATGTACCAAGAACTGAAAATTTATATACTTTGGATTTAAATTCCTTGTGTAAACAACAAGTAAACTGCTTGACTGCTAGAGAAAGTGAATCCTGGATCTGGCATAGGAGACTTGGATATTGCAATGTATATGTTTTACATAAATTATCTAAGAGACATTTAGTTTCTGATTTACCTTGTCTCAAATTTGAAAGTGACAGATTTTTGTGATGCATGTCAACTTGGTAAGCAACACAAATCATCCTTCAAATCTGTTAATAAGGTTGCTATATCTAAACCTCTATAACTTATCCATATGGATTTGTTTGGACCCTCAAGAGTAGAAAGCTTATCTGGTAAATTATATGTATATGTTTTAGTTGATGACGATTCAATATTTACATGGATTTTCTTTTTGAAATTTAAAAATGACGCTTTTACTTTATTTGAAAGTTTCTACAAATCTGTTCAAAATGAAAAAGGGTTCAATATAATCTCATTGAGAAGTGATCATAGTGGAGAATTTGAGAATCTGGAATTTAATTCCTTTTTCTCAAACATGGGTATTAAACACACCTTCTCTGAACGAAGAACACCTCAACAGAATGGGATTGTAGAAAGAAGAAATAGAACTATTCAATAAATGGATAGAACTACGTTAAATGAATATAGCCTACCTATATATTTCTGGGAAAAAGCTGTAAATACAGCTTGTTATATAATTAATAGAGTTTTAATTAGACCTATTTTGAAAAAGACACCCTATAAACTATGGAATAATAGAAAACCTAAAGTAAATTACTTTAATGTTTTTGGATGCAAGGTTTACATCTTAAACACCAAGGATAATCTTGGTAAGTTCGATCCAAAATCTGATGAAGGTATTTTCTTTGGATATTATGCTACCTCCAAAGCTTATAGAGTCTATAATAATAATTCAATGATTGTTGAAGAATTAGTTCATGTGAAATTTGATGAAACTGATCCCTTTGAAAAAAGGACAGAACAAATGGATGAACATGACTCTAATGATAACATGAGACTTGAGAACTTAAAGAATGATTTTGAAAATGATATAAAAGAAATTCAGTCCAGTTCAAAGGAACACGATACTGAAGAACCTTTAAATATATTACCTAGACAGTATAGAACCCTAAATAATCACCCTTTAGAAACTGTAATAGGTAACCTAGAAACTAGTGTTCAAACTAGAAGAAACTTAGGAAACCTAGTGGAATTATCTGCCTTCCTATCTCAACAAGAGCCCAAGACTATAGAATAAGCTTTAGATGATGAAAGCTGGGTAATAGCAATAAAAGATGAATAAAACCAGTTTAAAAGAAATGAAGTTTGGGAATTAGTGGAAAGAACTAATAATCATCCTGTAATAGGAACCAAATGGGTCTTTAGAAATAAACAAGATGACTAAGGCACAATAACTAGACATAAAACAAGATTAGTAGCTAAAGGATATAATCAAGAAGAAGGAATAGATTATGATGATAATTTTTCACCTGTATCTAGGTTAGAATCCATTATAATCCTTTTAGCCTATGCATCTTATATGAATTTTAAATTATTTCAGATGAATGTTAAATATGCCTTTTTAAATGGTATTTAATGGAGGAAGTTTATGTTGAGAAACCTCCTGGTTTTGAAAACTCTCAAAAACTTGATTCTATATTTAAACATACTAAATCTCTTTATGGCCTTAAACAAGCACCTAGATCTTGGTATGAATGATTAAGTTATTTTCTTTTGAAAAATTATTTTACTGTTGGAATGGCAGACCAAAAACACTTTAAGAAAACTGTGAAAAATAATGTTTTATTGGTTCAAATTTATGTTGATGATGTAATTTTTGGATCAAATAATAAAACTCTTTGTCATGAATTTTCAAAATTAATGCAAGAAGAATTTTAAATGAGTATGAAGGGAGAATTAAATTTCTTTTTGGGTCTTAAAATATTTCAAAAAGATTTTTGAAATGTTTTAAATCAAAGGAAATACATTACTGATTTACTGAAGAAATTTTGACTTGAACAAAACAAGCCATTTACAACTCCTATGTGTACTAATATAAAACATGATTTGGATGAAACTGGGAAATCAATTGACAAAAAGTTATATAGAGGTATGCTTGGTAGTTTGTTATATCTTACTGCTAGCAGGCCAGATATAATGTATTGAGTATGTTTTTGTGCTAGATTTCAATAAAATCCTAAAGAATCTCATCTAACTACTATTAAAAGAATTTTTAGATATTTAAAAGGAACTGTTTTTTAATCTCTTCTTTATCCTAAAACTTTTGATTTCAACTTGATTTCATATTCAGATGCTGACTTTGGAAGTTGTAGATTAGATAGAAATAGTACATCAGGAACATGTCACTTTTTAGGAAAGTCTTTAGTATCATGGTCTTGCAAGAAACAATATTCAGTTGCCCTGTCAATAGCTGAGGCAGAATATGTTTCTACTGGTAGTTGTTGTGCACAATTGTTGTGGATGAAAAACAATCTTATGGACTTTGGATTAAATTTTAATAATACACCTATTTTATGTGATAATATAAGTGCAATTAATATTTCAAAAAAATCATATTAGTCATTCTATAACTAAGAACATTGATATAAGCCATCACTTTTTAAGATATCATGTTATTAAAAAAGATATATTTTTATAATTTATAAATACAGAAATTCAATTAGCAGATATTTTTACTAAACCACTTCCCACTACAAGGTTTGATTTTATTAAGGGGGATCTAGGTTTATTTAATATTAAATAATTTTTTATTTTTTTTATTTACTTTTATTTAATTTTTGTAATTTTTTTAATACACTTTAAGTTTTTTTTTCTACTATATGCAAATTTTATTTGTTTTAAATATATGTAATGACTAGTGATTACACGAGAATCATGGTTGTCAGAGCCTTTTCAACTTCTAAACCATTTCACTTCTATCAAAACCCTTTCGAAATCTGAAAATTGCACTTCTGCTTCTAAACGGTAATCTTCAAACCTCTGAAACCCTAACCTTCAAACCTTAAAATATTCTCGCAAAGATGGTTAGAACTAAAAGAGCCAATGAAGCCGACCCAAGCAATGCCAAACGAAAACGCACCAAGGGATGAAAAATCTTACAGGGCAAGGTAATCGATCTTGACTGGTTATTTTAGAAAAATCTGTTGTTGAAGCCAGAGCTGTCATTTTAGAATCTTGAACATATGTTCAACAGTGAAAATACAGAATTTATGTATGAAGTAGAACTTAGATACTTCTTCAAATCTGGATAGTTTAGTCTGGGAGATACCTAGGATAGTATGACGGCTAATATAGAGGATAGGGATTTCTCAATATCATCAGTAGGAATTGGTTAGATTCTCAACTTCCCTCATGAGGGAGTTTTTCATTTCAATTTGAAAAATATTGGAGATTATGTGCATAAATCCGAAGACATCATGTCTTTTATTTTTGGTACTAAAACTATAACAAAAATGTTTATCAAGGATTTAGAGCCTGATTAGAAAATTTTGGTCAAATCTATTCAGACTGGAATAGCTGCAAGAATGGAAGAGATGGAGAAGATTTTGTACCCTGATATGTATATAATTTTTCTTCTATTGAGCAATATTATGTTAAACATCCCATGGAACATGGTAAGATATCTCAATTACTGCTGTCAAAGTGATGCCTGAATGAATTTCTACCCTTTCGATTGATTTATTTCTAAACTGCTTCTTAAGAAAGACATGGTGAGATTAGTGGATGCTCGAGTTACCTGTCATCACAATAATACGTTTAATTCCGGAACTTTTAATAAGGTTGGATATTTTTTGAGCACAATTAAAGGAAAACTTTTTCCAGAAGGAGCTGAGGAAGACTCATAGAGTGCTCAGGCTCAACCTGCTAAGTCCAAGGAGGGACAAGCTGAATCCAGAGTCAGCAATGTAACAAGAAGAATTCACTTTGAAGTGGAAGATGTTGAGGAAGACAGAAGTCAAGAGGGACTTCAATCAAAAAGAAAGAGACCTGTTAATGAGGAAGTTACTTCCCCTGCATTGGAAACAACAACAGAAGTTTTATTTTCTTATACTTTTGTAAGAGAGGTTGTTTTTGATAAAATCATGGAAAATGTTAGTGAAACGACAGCACCAGTAGCAGAATCAGGAGCTCAAGAAGAATATCAAAGGGAGAATCAGGAACATCTTGTATCTAATGTTGAAGTTCCACTTCAATAGGAACAAGAGATGGAGGCAGTGCGTGGTGAAGAAGTGGCCAGACCTCAGGAAACCACTAAAGATATTGTTCTTGAAAACCCAGTGGAAGGCCTAGATGCTGATGTTTGTGGTGAGCATGCTTCTGAAGCTCACACAGAGGTACTTCAAGAGGATTTTTCTGTGGAAGAGTTTGATAACTCTAAGGAAAAATCTGTGGACCAACCTTCTCAGGACAGAGAAAAAGAAAAATCAGATGCTGAATCATTGCCTTTGGTACTGTTGCATCAACCAAAGCATGTGAATATGAATCAACCACAAGGTGAATCTGATTCAAGGAAGGAACATATTTAAGAACTGTACATAAAATTATCTCAGTTGGAATCAGAGAATATCATTTTGGGAAATTCTTTATACTTAGAACATTTGAAGTTTCAAAAGCTAAAGGAGTGTACAGTCTTAAGGTAAAAAGTTCAAATGTTTAAAGAGGATATGCTGACTACTGTTGCACAATTGAAATCTGAAATGGTTATGAAGTCATATTTATCAGATCTGAAGTCATATATGGAGAACCAATTTTCATCAGTTGAAAATAATGCTATTAGTGGATTAGGTACTTCACCTGATTTAATCAGAAGGTTTCAAGCTATCACAACTGTGATGAGCAACATGAATGAAATGTTACCGGATCTTCATTGTAATAGTTCTCCTTTATCAGTGCTGCTGGACAATCAGATGTTTCTAGTGGATCAACTAACATTAAGTGAGCCATCAGTCGGAATCCCGTTAAATCAGTTATCAGAGAAGCTGTCAGTGTTTGTCGAAAAAGAGGAAATGATGCATGAGTTTTTCAGAGTCAATTTAATCAAGGATATTCATATGACTCAAGAGAACAGAGAGCTCATTATTAAACATGGAGATGTGATGATGAAGAGACTTCAGGAATAGTTTATATAAATCAAGTCTGTAATCTAGAGGAGATAAAACCTATTGCCTATCTTACCCAAACCTCTATCCTTGTGTATATCAATTTCATGTATATACTGCTGTTTTTGAATGAAAATTTCCTTCATTGTTTATTTGTTTCTTTCTCTATTTTTTTTACTGACATTATTTTTTATATGCCATTACTCCAGATTTAATTATTGACAAAAATTTAATAATAAGCATTTACCTACATTTCAGTATAACATTAAATGTTTTAAAATCCATGATTTTTTATTCTTTTTGATATCACAAAATGGGGGAGAATTTGGATAAACATCAACATTTTATTTAGGGGGAGAATTAAAGGAGAATTTGGATAACCAAATATTTTCTTTTTACAAAACTTTATTTCAATAGTTTTCTATATATTTATTGTTTATTCATAATGAGATATTTTGCTAAACTTAAATATTGTTTCATCCTCTCAAAATTATAAAACTTTATGTAACTAGTTTTGAAAGTTAATTTTGTTTAAATAATTTTATTATCTTATGGGTTTTGTGATCATCAAAAAGGGGGAGATTTTTGAGAAAATTATTGTTTTCAAAAATACATATTAATTTTATTTAAAGGGGGATATTATTGAAAATAATACTATATCTCTTTCTGATAATTTTGATGCTCACAAATACCCTTAGTTATTTTCTAATGATTTCATTTAGTATTTTGCATGAATTTATTAATTTATTTTACTCTTGAAATAACGAGAATTTATTAAATATTCGGAATCTGCTTTAAGCGCGTTCTAGAATAACTGTTCATACCTTACATAGATAAATATAGCGCGGAAAATGCTTTAGCACATTCTGGAATCACTGTTCATACCCTACGTGGATAAACGTAGCGTAAGGATGAAAAGCGTGTATACTTTTTGAGATAAGAGAAAAGTATGGTTAAAAACCATACATTTTCAGAAAAGTATGGAAGAAGAACCTTACGTTAGGAAGGAACCATACATTTTGGTTATCAGCAATGTATGGAAGGAGAACCATACGTAAATACTAAATGTTACGTTTGTTTCTCAAAAGTGTGGTTCATCAACCTTACCTTTGTGAAAAACCATACGTTCATGGAAAAGTATGGATCAAGTAAAAGTATGGATCTTTTACCATACGTTTGAGATTTGAAGAAAAATTATGGATGATCAACCCTACATTTATGTTCAACCTTACATTTGGAGGCCATATCATCAACCTTACGTTTGGCGTTGGAAATTTTGAAAGACGATATTTTTGCGCAGCGGTCAACAAGCTAATTATTGGGAATATTTCAAGCCAGATTTAAAGTTGTTTTTAAAATATGACTTTGACTGATTCAAATCCGTTTTATCAATGAATTTAATATTTAATTAAAAGGAGCTTTTTATGCCGAGTTTTAAGGGAAGTTACGACTTCTCTGTAAATTCAAATTATTGAATTTCGCAAATCAGAAGGTGACTTTTGTGGATCTAAATGTGCAGAAGATTTTCTCAGCTTTATTATATATGTTCTCTCTGAAACACCAGGTATGTATGTGTATGGTGATCGATCTATTATTAAAAAGGTGGAAACAGAGACTATAGAAATTCATGATTGATCTGCTGATTCAAAAAGGAGTGTCAAATCTCTGTTTAATTTAGAAGAAGGAACTTGATAGAAGCTTCACTTGTTATGCATTGAATATCTAATGTGGATCTACTATTTCTGAATTTGTAAACTATATATCTATATCTATTGCAATGGGATAAACTTAGAACTGCTTCGTCTTGAAGATAAATATTTCTAGAGAATTTGATTCATCTGCTACCAATTGCATTCTGTTTCAATTGTGATGATCAACTGGAAAACTTCTTTCTGAAATTCTTCTTATTCTTGAGTAACCAGCTTCTCATTCTATGCTTTGTAGGTTCGTGTTTGAACCAGAAGGCTTTGTTTGCCTGAAGATTGTAAATGTGTCACCTTCTTGTACTCAGTTGTGAACCAGTCTGTGGAAACAAGGACCTGATAGTGAAAATCACCAAGCTCGTGGAGTTGAGAATTGGTGGAGTGGACTAGGGGCCTTCTGTTCCCCGAACCATTATACATCTTTGTGTTCTTGTTTTTACTTATTCCGCTGCACAATCGAATCTGATAAATTATGAAGGACAAAACTCGTTCAATCAAAGAGTTATCGAAAAATTTCAAAAGACACAATTCACCCCCTCTTGTGTATAATATGTAGATTCAGATCCAACAAAATGTTGATTGAGAAATCTCATTCAAATTTTCCATGTAAGATTGTCTAAGAAATTTCATGATGAATAAGCCAGTGACTCTTTAAAAAAATGTTTGTAAAAAACATATATTAATATATTTATATCCTATCTAAAATTGTGAAAATAGGAATAGTAATGTATAAATGAAAATTCTTCCTTAAAATGCATTGGATGTGGAGCTATTAAAATTTTTCTACAAATTGTATAATAAAAGAAGTGGAAGAAATGGTTTAAGTATATAAATAGTAAAAAATATCCACAAAAAAAGGTAGAATAATCCAGATCTAGTTCCATGGGAAATGATAATAATTTCTTTAAAAAAAGAATTATTTTTTTGAATGAACATTAAGAATATAATAACTATGAAAAAGAAGCTAAAAATTCCTTTGATGATGATGTTTAAAAGATACATATTTCTAAAGTCAATGATAAAAAGTTCAACAATTATGAATGTAGTATTTCTGAAGTTAAAAAGACTGGGATGGAAAACTTTAAGAAGATATAGTTCAAATAGTTTCTTATAAATATTGTAATACATGAAAAGGAAAAAAGATAAAGTGATAAAAAAATTATATTGAAGGAAAAATTAGAAGTTTCTAAAATAGATTAATAACCATGTGTGTTTTCTTAGTAAAAAGTAAATCCTTAATTTCAATCCTGAAAATGATTAAATTTTAATGATAGTGTCTTAGATATTGTAAAATAAATAGTTTCTAATGCTAATATAAGCATAAAAATTTCCAAAATGTCAATTACAAAAGTTGGAGAAATTTATATAAAAGTTTAAAACAATGGTGTTTTTAAATACAATCTCGTTATTGGTTGATAATAAGGATAACAATGTTTTAGAAAAAAATGAATATGAAGAAGAACCTATATGTAGAAAAAATAAGTTGAGATGAAAAATACTATGTTTCTAAAGATTCAAATTCTAAACAAAAATATTCTACTAGAATATATTCTTTTAAGGATAAAAGGAATACCAAAATGAAGGAAACAATATGAGGTGTGACCAAAACATTTTTGTACTACAAAAGGACAAAGGGGAAGGTAATAATGATTTTGAAAATAATTTACACAACTCTAGAAAATATATGAGGGATGTAGATGGAATTATTCTTTATAAATTCTATTAATGTTTTCTAGATTATTTGGGCATTAAAATATATTTATTTGTTTAATCATAAACTTTATAGTGACTCTAGGAGAAATGATATACAATTTTGGAGTGGGATTAATCCCACCCAAAGGGGGAATCTGGAAAATTCATGTCTTAATATTGAAGATAGATTCCAACCAAGAAAATATATTTTTAAAGGATGTGATCATATTCTACATCATGTAAAATGATATAATTTAAATATACTATCATAATAATGTGTATGTAAAGAATCATAAAGATATAAGATAATAAAAAATATAAATAAATTACCTTAGTTACCAAATTTTTCCTGAAAATAAAAAAAGAAAAATAGACATGACTAATGATAATTATGTGCAGTTAAAATTTTAAAAAATATATTAATATGTCACATATTGTGAAATTTTTTATTGAAGGTATAGTTAAAATTGTCAATGATGATTTGCATAAAAAATATGGGGCCATATCTATAATCATTGGGGAAAAATTTATAATCTAAACTTTTCCCCATTTGTTGAAGGGTAGAAAACTCAATTTGTTTTATTCATCACAACATTGGTAAAAAGGTAACAAATATTATTTCATTTAAATTTTTATTTTGTTAATATAATAGATGTTCTGAGTGTTGTGAAAAGAGGAAATAAATAAAGGGAAATATATTTCATATCCCTAATTAAAAAAATTCATGTTATCTTAGAATGATATAATAAAATTAGTTAAGGAATAGAAGGATGTGAATATTTTTTAGTGAGAATTTAAAAATATAATTAAGTGAAAAAGTATTCATGATATTAATGATATTACAAGAAGAATATATTAGTGTTTTACCACTTTCTAGAAATTGATGGCTACAAATTCATTACATAATAAATATGAGATACATTCTACTATTCCATTAAAGATGATACATTCTAATATATTTTGGATAATGAGTAGAAAACCAACATACAGAGAAAGAACATTATTTATTTTATCAAAATATTTACTCGCATTTCATGTATTTTGTTCTTAAATAATAAATCATATTCATTCAAAATGTTTGAGAGTATATTGGGAATTTCGATTGGAGAATGTGGATATTCTATGAACAGTATTTGAAGTGAATATTTTGAAAATTTAAAAATGGGAAATTAAATTACATTTCTTGAAAATAATGGAATTCATGATGTGTTTCGTGTACCATATACACCACATTTGATCATTTTTTTCAAAAAAAGAAATAGATTTTTTGTGTATATAGATTTAACAATTTGGATCAGACATGATATTTCATAATATTTTTAGATAGAGTCTAACAGAGTAGTAGTTTTTTAAGTGAGTTGAAATTTCTATAGGATAAACTCTGATATGACCCATTATGATATTTATTACAATGAAACCCATGTTGGAGTCATCTATGGGTGTTTAATTGTTCTTTAATTATAAAAGTCATGTGTTATAATCTAAGGATGTTTGATTGAAGAGTTGTCAATGAAATCATTCTTAGATACGATCTTATGTTAGTGGATACAAGCTTAATAAGAATAATATATGAAATATTGTAGGATTATTATAATTGAATGTTCATGAACTATCTAATATGAAATATTTATTGAAAATTAATGATTTGGAATAAATGAAAGATGTAGTGGTTATATTTGATCAATGAGAAAAAGTTCATATAGATATTAATAATGTTTAAATTTCTGGAGATGATGATTATAACTTAGTTACCTCAACTGATTGGGAATAATTATATTCATATCATCTTATGTTCATTATTAATGTGAATGTACATAATATAATTGGAGATCAATGAAAACTTGTTCAAACTAAAATAATATAAATTTCAGCTTAAAATAATTTTTTATACACTCATTTCGAACAAATATATGTTGATGAAGGTTTAGAGAATCATGAGTGGGTTGATGCTATGAATAAAGGGGTGGTCAATATTGACAATATTAATACCTGGGAACCTCTACCCAAACCAAACTATAATATTGTGATTTATATAAAATTGGATGTTCTGAAACAAGTTGAATGGTAACGGTGAAGTGATAAAACACATGGAATTAAATGTATTTGAAGGTTACAATTAAATTAACAGAATTGGTTTTAATGAAACATTTTCTCCAATTGAATGATAAAAACAACCAAAATAAATTTTTCATTTCTATTAAATTGATATGTAAAACATTCACGATGGATACAATGTTAGCTACTCTTAAAGAATAGCTCGATGAATATGTTTACATAGAACAACCATGTGTCTTCATTCTTGGGAAAGATAAAAATCTATTTTCAAATATTGATTAAGGATTTATATGATTTGAATCAAGCATCGAGATCTTGTTTCAAATAGTTAGATTCATTCTTAGTAATGTTTAACTTTATGAAAGGAAGAGTTTATATAATACTCTACATATAATAAAATCACAGAATTTCCCATAATATAATTGTTCATTATTATCATATCATATTCATGGGGTTTGATTAATAATGTTATAAAATTATTGATACATAAATGATTAATATTTTACCATTTTCTAAGCAATGATATATGTAATATTTTCATTGATTATTGAAATGTAAACATAAGATAGAATTTATCTTATCCCATGATAATATTGATAAGGATGTTTTAAATAAGTTGGTAATTAAATTTTCATATAATATTTATACAAAAATTTCAGTAAATAAACATGTACAAATGATGGGGTTGAAAAATAAGTAGATTCAAAAGTGTTTTGAAAATTTGATATAAGGTTGCTCCATCCTACATATTTAAGGCCACAAATATTTTATGTTTTTATACACTGTCCTAGGTATCAATGTACACTAAATGGATTTTATCGTTATTCATGAAAACAATTTTCTCAGATATATTAAAGGTATAGCTGATTTTGGGTTGTAATATGATAGCAGATGAAATATTGATATGTTCATTTATACATGTACATATTGAGAAGTATGTCTATATGATATAATATCTACATCATGTGGAGTGTGTTAACTTTTAGAAATATGTTATAGCTAAGGTAGAAAGAAACAATGTTATATGACTATCATTATATCATTATATAAATATATTATAGCCCCTCAAGTTGTTGCATAACATTTATTGATGACGACATAGTTGGAAGACATGTTGGTTGATGTGAAGATTTCTAATCTCTTAGATTTTAATTATTAATGTGTTATAATTCTCATTAATAATCCAATTAAATAATATAATCTAATGTAAAATTATATCAAATATCAGTTTATTAAGATCATGTAGAAAATAAAAAAATTGATTTTTGATTATGTTCCATCAATGGAGCAAGATGATGATTTTTTAAACCATTATCAACAGAAACTTTTCATGAGGTGACGTTTCTCAAGGGAGTAAAACCTCATCCACAACATGGATAGGGATTTTTCACTATCCCATACCTCATTTTTTCTTCGTATAGTGTTGTCAAGTGGATGAAAATATATTAAATAAATCTATCCACTAGTTTATTTAGTATACATTACAAGTGAATAATTGTATTTAGGGTGGGTTCTTTATAGTGACCTAGGTTTTAATACATATATATTACATCCCTTTAGATGAATAATCATTAAATTTCACAAGTACACAACTAAGGATTGTAATGGTTTAAAATCTTTGGAAACATGGATACATAAATAACTAGTTTCTGAGTGGTCAACATCTTATCCAAGTCAATTATTTATAACTTGAACCGCTCTTTGAAACATCATACTTAATACCTTACTTCATTACTCGGGGGAAGGAAATATAATAAATGAAAAAATTAAATCCTTATTAAGTGTAACAATGGGATATATCATCATAAAAGAAACATAAGGGTTTTAAAACAATGCTATAACATGTGTAACCCAAACCCTATATGTTATAGATCATAAACATGATTCATGGAGTACATCTTGGTTTTTTCATACAACATGAATACTAATATAATTAGAAAACATAATATATGAGAGAATAACATTTAAATAATATATATAATTGTGTCATAAACAAAATCATATAAAATCATTCCTTTTGTATTAAAGAATGAATGACAGAGCTGTCATAGTGGATTGGTTTCACTCCCTAAACCATCATAGTAGTTAGGATTTACTCCCAAGAATATCATAGTGAATTTAATTCACACCAAAATACATAATAGTATTCATGGTTAACTTCCATGATTATTAATGTTTAAAAAGTACCCTACTAAACTTGGATGACTCTCCATTTTAGTCATTATTATCACATCAGATTTAAATTTTTGCCCAACGCATTATATAGAGAAATAGGTAACACCAATATTTAGTTATAAAACAACCATCATACTTGAATATAATGTAACAATAATCACATAATGTAAACTATATATAGGTGTTCCATAAGATAATGAAACATGCATCATATTAGAATCCATGAAATGAAATGAGTTTCATATACATTTCATCATAGAATAATCCATAGAAACAAAAAAAGTTTCATAAACATCTCATGAGTTCATTATATAATAACCCAGGTGAATTAAAGAGTTTTAGAAACACCTATTCATCATAGTCATATATTAACCTAATATATAATAAGGATGATATCGTGGGGTAATATACCTAATAAATCATAACAAGAACTAAGGTTTGTTGTCTTAGATGGAAACTAATTTTGAAAGATCATATAAAATATTTATCATAGAAAATATCGATTTCAGATTTAAATAAATTCAATAAAATATAAAATATTCCAAAATATTAAATAGATTTTTTTGATAAAAATACCTACGGAACCCATTATTTAATATTTCAATAATTTATTATTAATGATGATGAGAAATATCATTCATGTCGTATATGTTAAACTGAATATTCCATTCTTAAAGAGAAAAGTTACTTGTTTGGAAAAATAAAATAATATTCGTTCAAACCAATTTTGTAAAGATTAATATATGGGTAAAAATATATATTTTAAAATTCATTTGAGAATAGGTTAAAATTTCAATAAAACATTTTTAGAAAACATGGACATGAATGACATAGTGTTTTCAACTGAGGAGAAAAATAAATTATAATTTTATTATTGACATTGAATTTGAATATTTAGTACATAAAGAGTTGAAAATGAAGGAAAATAATATTATAAAGAAATAACCATTATGTAAAAAATTAATAATGTTCATGAGAAATATATAATAATATTGCATCATCTAAATCATAACCAGAAAAAATCACAATACATAAATAGATTGTAACATCAAACCCTTAAAACATTGGTAAATTTTGAATCATAATAATCAAGAATGATATAAACATTAATGGATATTTATATACGCTAATTTTATTAAAATAATCAAAAAAAGTGTTCAAGGATACTACATAAATCACACTAAATAAAAATATGGTGAATAGGGAATTTGTCTCTGTGAAATAAAAGAGAGACTAGAGATCACATGCCATATATCTCAACTTCTTTCACACACATTAGACCTCTTATGTAATATATATAGGGTCATTAAAAATATATTATGGAACCATACTTATATATATGATACCATATATGATTTTCATATAACCATTCTTAATTATTTTATCACCAATTTCTTATTGAAATAGAATTTCGGTAAATAACTTTATTATATTTCATGTAAGTGTTGGTTTTTAATTTCACTATTTTTTCATTGATCATGCATACATAATCTAATGAATTTTAACCAGGATATATGTATAATATATAATCATTATATATTTATTTAGATAAATTCATCAAAGTAAGAGATAATAAATAAATTACACAGTTCATGGAGATGGTTGTTCATATGTACACATTAATAAAGTTTGTATTTTTTCATGGATGAACTGAAAGAGAAGTAAATATTATATTACATTTATATAATCATTTTTATTTCATATATATCATGTATGTTCATTGAAACATTCATTTTTACCATCCATATAATGAATAATTGAAGAAAGAATCACATCCCTTCGTGAGGCAGTAGTTCGTCGTACACATTAGAAACATTATTATATTCCCATATAATGGAAAGTAATATGAAATATATGACATTTAATGTCTATAATTTTATTTATCTCATAAATACCAAATAAATATCTTAAATCCATCATTATATATAACCCTGAGAATTTGTGATGGATGATGGACTACATCAGTTCACAAGGTGGTAGTATGTCATGCATATGATTGATGGTTTCGTTTACCATTTGATTGAAGATGGGATGGATATTGGTTATTCCCTTAAAATAATAACATATAAGTATAAGGTAGATAAATTTTTTAATATATTTAAATTATTTAGAAATTAATGATTGTTTCTATAGAATATGAAAAAGAAAAATCATATTGATAATAGTTATCCTTTCTTGAAGGAACCTCCTTTAGATATTTTATTAAGGATAGTAGGGATGGTATTATGTAAAGACTAGTTATTCTAGAAAGCGGATAATAAATTAGGGAAGTGGTTTTGGTAGTTTTTTGTATATAAAAATGGCTTATTAGTTTTTAATAAGTGATTGGAGGATGTTTCTTTAATTATTGGGGATGAGTCGCATTTTCTGTAAATACCCAATACATTATAGTAATGGATAGTCACTTTAATAGCCCATGTAATTATAAAATACTTTGTTTTTATTTGGTAATTAAATAATTAAATTCATTATAAATGTATTATGAAATAAGATGGTTTTTATAGAAATTAGGGAATCTATTCAAATAAAATAGTAACCTCAACTATGATAGAATAAAAAAAATATGTATCTTGTAATTGATAATATGATATGTTAATATTTTTGAATAAGTATGTATTTTTTAAAAAAAATTATAAATTAATTGATTATATTTTTTTGATTCATAAATATTTAATTAAAATTGTATAACTAATTAAATTTCATAACAAATATTTTCATAAAATAGATTAATAATTTTTTTAGTATTATAATTATATGATATTTTCTGGTGACTCTAATTAATTTTTCAAAGTTTCATAAAAAGTGGCATAATTTTAAATTTTAAATTTTTTGAATAAATGATGGTTTTAATTAAAAATTAAATGTTTCATATTTCAAAACCAATTTCCAAAAAATGGTGTTCATTTTTGAATTCAACACATAAAGAAATTGTTGGGATGAATTTTTGGACTTTTCTAAAATACTTGAATTTTTTTGAATAGTGAAATGCGATAATTTACAATATTTAACAAATTCCTGAATTATTGAGTTATTAGTGATGTAAAGATGATTTAACCCCAAAATATTGAACTATATATTATTATTCTTATATATTTATATATAATTATCAATATATTTATAATATTGATCTAAAATAATAAATTAATGAATATGATAATGAGGAAACCCCCTCTCACCCACTATAATGACTACCGTCACAACCTATTATCCTCACACCTTAAAGCCTTGTATATTGTTTAATCTATTCCCAATTACATTACAAATAATCATCCCAAAATTCAAGACGTTATGGTCTCACCATAATTCCAAAATCATGTGCATTAAGGAGGTTTTCAATGTGGTGACTTCCAGAGGTAAAAAACTCTTTCCTTTTCTTTTAATTTTATTCTAATTCATTTTATTTTATTATTCTCTCCTCATATCCCATTATCAAAGTTACATGATAACTCTGGTATCTTTTATATAATTAATTATTTTTATTTTAATAAACCATCATCAGTTCTATACCCCACTACTTTTGTACTAAAAATGGAAGCATCATCCTTGATGTGTTGATTTATCGCATTCAAGGATGATGAGATTTAAATTGCCATTACTACCTTCAAAGATGGCCATAAAACCAATATTATGGTCAAATAAGATTTTATTGTACATTTTAGAAGTTATATAATGTTCTAGAATAGTTATATAAACAAGATATTAAATAAAATGATATAAAATTTTTATGTTCGTAAAAACCACCAAAATAAACTAAATCAATTTCATTAATGTTTTCTATAACGATTCATTATCATATTAAAAAAAGATATAAGGAGTCCGTAAAAATTATGGAAAAATTTAATACCATTTATTCTCACTTCCATAACATTTCTTCTAATCGACAAGAAAATCCATAATAAACAAACCATTGAATCTATGAAATAAAAGCAACTAATAGAATAAAAATAAAAAAATATTATCAATAAATGGCTATAAATATGTTATAAAAATATCATATAATGAATTATAATTTTTAATATGGTTCTATAATATATTAATAACACTCATTGAACCATTATATTTGATGTTTTAACATGTTTGAAAAAAGTGAAAAGTTGGGAAAGGGAATTTCTTTTTAAAATCCTATATAATGTCTCTTTTTACATAATTCAAAAGGAATATTTTTATGATGTAAGAATTCATGATTTATGCTTATTTTTTGGTTTTTCAGTGTTTTTTATGAGTAATGGAGGGACCTATATATCTCTCAAATTAATTTGGAATATATATGTTGGTGGTTGACCATATGGTTTCTCTATGTGTAACTTTGATGGATACACTATAAGGTAACAGTAAGGGTTACATTGTAAGGTAGTTTCGAGGGTTACATTATACGGTAGATGTGAGGGTTACAAATCATATGGTATGCATGAGGGTTAATATATTATGTATGTAATTCCCTATGATACATAATTTTTTACTTATGTCTTCTATTTTTTATGTAAATATAATTATTTCACAAAGTATCTATATTATACTCAATGTGTGTGATGTATGTATTTGTCAAAAGTATTTAATATTCTTATAGGTATTCATGGACATATAGGTTTGTTACTTTTTTAAATTTTCTTTACTTTGATTATTGTTCTCATGATTAGTTTTAAAATGTTTTTAAAATGGTTTATTGACGTGTGTTGAAAATAATGAATTCAATTTTAAATTCATGAATTTTTCTAACAGAAAGAAATCATGTCTTGTTTTAAAGTATTCATATTGTTAAAAAATAAAAATTAATTTTGTAGTATCAAATTTTTATTCTTATGGGTTGTAATGTTTTAATTATGATATAAATATTTAAATGTCTAATATGAAAAATATCTTTGGGAATGTAATGATTTTTTTCTAGTTGATTTAACTATATTATATAATGATTAAGGTTGGGTCCTTATATATAGTATTAGAGAATGATTAGGTACCTTTAGAGGTTATGATGCTATTAATATAATACCATCATTTTTTTATTTATGGATATGTTTAAATTATATAGAATTTAGTGATTACCATGTTTCTTTGTCTGAGATATTTCTATTTAGAATGGTTTTCCATAAATGAAATGGGGATGTTGAAGCCGAGATCAACTGACAGAATGATATCCTTCTAGATCTATAACCTAGAATAGTGGGAATTGAAACAAAAATAATTTTTAAATTAATGGATATGTTTACATAGGATATAAATTTCAGTGGTATCCATGAAAGAGAACTACCATAGCTACCACAATGAAACTAGATGATAATGGAACATTTTATGATAATACACCATCCAGCTTTTTGTGGATCTTATGGCCTAGTTGTGGCTGATGTGTTGATTAATTCCATTGAATACATTTTTAAATTCATGGGGAATTTATAAAATTTAATGGTGAGTCTTGATATATATCATTTCTAAGGTGAATTCAATCAGTGGTGGTCAATGGTCAATAATATCCAGGATAACTAACAGACTAATGTATTGGAATTGGATGTATTTTGGAATTTGTTCCTTGAAAAATATTTTCTTGTCATGGTTAGATATATGAAGGAAATATATTACTATAATTGAATCAAAATGATGAATATTCATTGGATATATATGAATAAAACCTCACTTAATTGGAAAGGTATGCTCCAACTATTATTTGTTATCTTAACAACAAAATCAATCATTTCTACATAGGATTAAAGCCAAAAAATTGATGGGAATTGGCCTCCATTGAATTATAATGTTATAAGAAACTTTTATGATGTGCTAAGAGGGTAAAATATAGTTTTTTATGATCCCATTAAATTGTAAAATGAAAAATACAAAAGAACTATATTATATGAAATGTGTTAGAACACCTCTAAATGTGATGGTATAAAAGTCCATTTTCCAATTTGTAAAAAGTGTGGTAAAAAGAACCCTAGAGGATGCCTTAACAAAACTAGGATGTTTTTTTCGATGATATCTGTTTGAACATATGGCTTTGGATTTTAATAAAAAAAACCTTATATTTTTTATCTTTAATTAAAATAAGGAAACTATAATGTGATTAAAATGTGGTGAGATAGGGAATTATGAAAATACCATCCCAAATAAATATCTGAATGATGAGAAAAAAGTAGATTATAATCTGAACGATATAGTGAAATCCCTTTTGACTACTTTAGAAGATGTTTTTCTATCCAATGAAGTGGTATAAGGTACACTATATGTTCATTTAGATTTTACTAATTTTGTATTTGATATGGGGTCTACATATTCTATTATTTCTGGTAAATTTTATAGTAAGTTGGAAATTTCTTCTTAGGAAATTAAATTAAAAAATATCATTAAAACACATGGGGAAATGAATAAAGAAAATTAGAATTATGATAATCTTCATGTTTTTGTATATTTAAATGCATTACCTTTAGGCATTATTGTTTAACACTTGGTATTTTTATCTTATTTAGGGTAAAGAATTTATTTGATTTTATTATGATAAGAATGATTTTTGATCAAAAGAAATTATTTTCCATTATGTGTTTATGTTTGTATACAGGAATGAATCCATACCAGTTTTAACATATCTGGTTGATTAGAAACTATTGAAATATTGGAATGAAAGTTATCAGGCACATATTCTATAAAATAAAGTAATTTTTCATTTTAATGATGTTGTAGTAGTAAATGAATACCTAGATGTTTTTGCCGATGTGTTATCTATTATTATACCTAATCATATAGTTGAATTTACTATTGGTCTAGTTTTTAATGTGATAAAAATCTCAAAACCCCATATCAAATCGCTCTATAGGAACTTCTAGAATGGAACAAAATTACAAAAGATTCTTGATAATATTTTCATTCATCCTATCACTTCCCCATGAGGGGATCTTGTTATGTTTATTAAAAAAATGGTCCCTAAGACTTTACATTTATTAAAGGGATCTGAATAACATTACTGATATGAATAAGTATTTATTTTCTCATATCAATGACTTGTTTGATCTTCTCCAAGGATCTCAATATTTTTACAGGATTTATTAGTGATCCTTGTACCATTATCTAAAGGTGATGGATGATGACATTCCAAAAATAGTGTTCTAGCCAAGATATGGGCATTATGAGTTTTTTCTTATTCCCTTTTCATTGAAATTCTCCCAAACTCAATTTATGGATCCATTGAATAGAATATTATTGGAATATTTGTATTTGTTTTTTATTGTTTTTATTGATGACATTTTGGTATTTTCATAATGTAATGAAGTTAATGGAAAACATTATCAATTTTTCCTATAAACTCCCTATGAAAATATGTTATAAAGGAAATTTAGAAAATTTCATTGTTTGTGGAAACATATTTTTTTTCTTAGGGACATTGTACATAAGGATTTAATAACTGGTGATCCCTCTAAAACAAAAGTTGTTTATGAGTATCCCAGACCCACAAATGTTACTGAGATTCACAATTTTCTTGGATTATCAAGATATTTCTGATGCTATTTTGTAAACATTACACAATTATCTAGCTCAATAACTATATTGAAAAATAAGGGGTTAAATTTTTATTTACCAAATACTATTATGTTTTTTTAGGAACTAAAAAGAAAATTTTCTAATGATCCAGTTTTGGATATGCCTTCAATAAATGGTGATTTTTTATCTATATTGATGCTTTATTGAAGAATATTTTTTGTATTCTTATGTAGAATTATCATGTAATGGCTTATGATTCAAGAAAACTGGAACCCCGTGAGTTAAATTATCCCACACATGATTTGGAATTATCAACTATGGTTTTCCATTTATTAATCAAGAGACATCATTTGAATAGTGGAAATGTGAAATTTATAATGACCATAAATGTTTGAAGAATATATTCAATCTTAATTAACTGAATATAACGAAGATAAGATTTTTAAAACTGATAATGGATTATTATTTCACAATCAATTACCATCCTGTAAAATCAAACAATATGGTTGATGTATTGAGTTGAAAAACATCATAAAAAATTAAAGATGTTACATTTTGAACATGACCCCTTTATTAATGATTTTATGAAATTATTCATTGAGGTTGTTGGTGCTAGAAATTCTTCTTTTTTGATTCAGGTGTTAATGAAGTATGCTCTCTTAGAATGAATTATGAATGTGCTAAAGGATGATTTTGAGTTAAAGAAAAAGGTAGAATTGGTTTTGAATGGTAAATTTCCTAAATTTATTGTTTATATTGATTATTTAGATTTGGTAAGAGATTATGAGTTCCTTTTATACCCAATTGAAGAAAGAAATGTTATGTGAAGCACGTAGTTCTTCATTCTTAGTTCATCCTAGCATCACTTTGATATACATATTTCTTTAGAAGTATTACTGGTGGAATGGAATGGAATGACATATTGTATAATTTATCATGAAATATTTGACATGTCAAAATATTAAAGGGGAGTGAAAACTACTAAAGGGAGTACTTTATAATTTTCTAATTCTATAGTGTAAATGGGAAAATACATCCATGGATTCTTTGGTAGGACTACCAAATACTTCATGGAAGTAACATTGAAATTTCAGCTATTAGTGATCAAATTACCAAATCAACATATTTACTACCTATTCAAGACTCTATTACATTAGAAAAACGTTCCTGGTTTTACCTAAAATATATCATAGGTTACATGGTGTTCTTCTATTCATTGTATCTAACCATGATCCTAGGTTTATTTCCGACTTTCGGAAATTCCTGCAGAAGTCTTTGGGAACTGGATTAAATTTCATTACCACTTTTTTTCAGCAATCAGATATCCAGTCATAGTGAACAATTCAATAATTTGATGATATTCATCGAAAATTTTCAATATATTACCATGGATGTTGGGATCAACATCTTTCTTTGCCTGATTTTTCTTATAATAACAGTTTTCATTCCAGTATACAGATTCCCCATTTTGAGGCATTATATGGGAAGTGGTGTCGAAATCCATCAATTTTTGATGATGTTGGGGAAAGGAAATATATGGGACTATAATTAGTAGAGGAAGTGGCTGAGAAAGTGAATATGATCTAAAAATACATTTGGACAGCTCATAGCATGCAAATTGATAGGTAGATAAGAAGAATAAATAGTTTTCTTTTGAGGTAGGTGATCATTTTTCCTTAAAATCTCACCTTGTAATAGTGTTTTACATTTTGGTAAGAAATAACAGTTATTTACATTGTTCATTAGACCTTATGAAATCCTAGAGAAATGGGGAAGTGTTTCCAATCGAGTTTCTTTTCCAATGAGTATATAATAGGTACATAAGGTAGTTCATGTTTCAATGTTAAGAAAATATGTTCTAGATTCATCTTATGATTTGATCCCAGAAGTAGTGAAGTTTCAAGAGAAACTTTCTTATCAGTAAAATCATGTTCAGAATCTTGATAGTATATCAAATGTGTTGTAGAATAATTTAATTCACCATGTTATGGTTTTGGGGAGAAGACACATGGATAAAGAAGAAACATGGGAATCTAATAATGTTTTGAGGGAATGGTATCCCCATTTGTTTAATATGTATATAAATCAAGAGGATGGAATTTCTAAACTATGGGGAGAATTTAACAACCCAAGTACTTATTAAATAATTTGTTTTTTTCTATAATTTAATAGTTAAATTCCATATAACTATACAATGAAATAAGTGGTATTTATAGATATTAATTTATCTTTAATAATATAATAGAAACAAAACCTATGAGAGTATAAATAAATTTTTTATCCTATAAGTGAATATATGATATATTTATATATTTTAATATGTAAATAATTTTTTAAACTATATATCATGTGTTGGTATTTTCGTGACACAAAAATATGTAAATACAATTTTTTGACTACTATAATGATTAGAAGAACAAAAATATTTTCATCAAATATATTCATAATTTTTTTTCCTGGGATTATAAGATAATTTTATTAGACATTAATTAAATTTTCCAATTGTAATTACATCAGTTATAATTTTTAAATTTTTATTTCTTGACTAAATTATAGTTTTAATTAAAATATAAATTTATCATATTTATAAGAAAAAAATATAAAACTAGAGGCCATTTTTGGATTCAACATGTTGAGAAATGGTTATGGTGATTTTTTTGGATTTTCCTAAAATACTTGGATTTTTGTGAATAGTGAAATCCAGTAATTTACGTTATTTAACAAATTCATGAATTATTGAGTCGTATTTGATGTAAGTCTAATGTAAGACCAAAATTTACAACTCCTATTAATTATTTTAATGTATCCAGTTATAACTCTAAAAATATTCAAATTCATGAACCAAAATAATAAACTAATGAATCTTATAATTAGAAAACACCCCCTCCAACATTATAAAAATTACCACTCACAACCACTTCTCCTCACACTTTAGAGAATTTTATTTTGATTAATTTATTCCCAATTCCTTATTTACATGACCTTCTAGTCATAGCAGAATGATAGAATCAAGTTCCTTGAGGAGGTTCTCTAGGAAGAGAATTCAAGAGTTTAAAGCCTTTTTCCTTTTATTTTATTTTTTTTCATTTTTATTTATTTTCTACACATATAACCTTATCTTGGTGACATGATAACTCCATTTTCAATTATATACATTAATTTTGTTGTGTTAATGGAATACAACATCAAAATTTCTTCCCCCCCCCCTCTTCTTTTGACTAAATATGAAATAATTGTCTATAATGTGTTGATTTATAACATTCAAGGACAAAAAGTTATCAGTTTATATAACCACCTTCAATGATGGGAATAAAACAATTATTACGATTAAATAATATTTTATTATACATATTATAAGTTGTGTAATGTTACTAAATAAGATTAATTAATTTTTCCTCTAATTATTCATCCTCATATCTGAAAATTAAATTACATATGGAGTTATTTAAAATTATGGAAACATATTAATACCATATAATCCCACATATAGATATTTCCTTCCCCTTCTAAAGGAAAACTATTAATAAACCAACCTTGGAAACCATGAAATCAACTTACCCAAACAAATAAAAATAAGAAAATTCTATAAATAGATTGGTGGAAAGATTTGATAAGAAGATCATATAAGGGATTATAATTACTAATATGGTTCTTTAATATATTGATAACACTCATTAAACCATTATTAAAGAGGTTTTAACTTGTTTGAAGTAGGAATAACATGAGGTAATGGAATTACTTTTTAATATCATATTTAATGTCTATTATTACAAAATTTAAAAGGTAATGTTTAATGATGAATGTATTCATGTTTTATGATTATGTTATGGTTTGGGGGAATTTTTTATTATGAAGGGTGGGACCTATATCTCCATCAAATTCATTGGTTATGATTTTGTTTGAGGTCAAACTTATGGTCAGTAAAAGTGTAATTGTGATGGTTACACTATAAGATAGTTGCAAGGGTGAAATTGTAATGTAGATTTGAGGGTTACAAAGTAAAGTAGATATGAGGGGTAAAAATCATATGTTTTCCATGAGGTTTATATCCATAAATAATTTATTCCCAATGTTACATAATTGGTTTTTTAATGTTTTATGGAAATATCATTTTTTCACAAAGTAATTATTTGATGATAAATGGGTGTAAATTGTCTATTTGTGACAAAGATTTCATATTATTATAATAATTGTTGGACTTGTTATTGAATTTTTTTATGTTCCTTACTGAGCTTTTTTTTCTCATCCATGTTTAAAAACGTGATTCATAGTGTTTATGAAAGGGTAGTATAAATGATGGATTATTTTTTGATGTCATGAAGGTTTTTTCACAGAAAGAAAGAATGTTTTGTTTTAAAGGATTCATGTTGTGAATAATGGATATTTTCTCGTAATATCCACATTGTATGCTTATGGGTTATCATTTATGACTTATAGCCTAATTCTCCAAAACACCAAACTGAATAGGATATTTTGTAATGTAATAATTGTTTTCTTGTTTAATTAACTATGTTATATAATGTTTAAGGTATGGTTCTTATATTCACTCTCACAACATATGCATTCAAAATTTATAAATAATGTACTGAAGCAGTTATATGGTTTATCGACACATCTTCCACAAAAAACATGTTTCAAAATTTTCTTCACCATATCCTATAATTTTACTCACTATTACTCTTTTAGTTTTCACCACGGAAAAACGTCTCTTTTATTTAGATTGGTAGTTTATCTGTTAAGAATAAAAATAAAATGGCACATATTAGATAATTTAGACCCATTAATTATAAATATGAAAACATATTATCAAATATAAATATTCTCCATGTGGATAATTAATTTTAACACAACATCTTGTAAAATTCAAACCCATGTTTTTTACGTAACCATGATAAATAATATTTTATTTTTTTAACTATTCATTATGAATAAAAATTAAATTTACCATATTATATTAAATTAATTATTATGATTCAAAATATGGAAAACATTTTTCTAAATTCTATTGAAATAATTGGAAAATTTTATATTAAAATTTAAACCATCGACATGATGGAAAAGTTGTCTTTCGATGTGAATTTATTCAATTAAATAATATTTTAATATAAAAATTAAATATTTAATTGAATCTAATGACCGAAATTGTTTTAACAATAAAACTGAACTTATGTTAATTTTCAAAATATATCAAAATAATGTTACTTTCCAAATGATTTCAAAATGATTTTTTTATTTTAAATTCGTCAAAAAAATACATTTCATTATAAAAACCAGAATTTTCTCTATTAATTAAAAAATTATTCATTTTATAAAATCCCCAAAACCTCAATATATGATAATATTTACATGATCATTTAACAAATTACATCATTTTGTAATTAATTTTCTAAATGGGTCAGAAATTTTTATTATTTCTTTTTCACAAAAATAAATAATATCATCTTTTTTATAAAAATTTATTATCTTATAAAATAAGGAAACTGCTAAAAAATAATATATAAATATAAATATATCCTCCTTTTCAAAAACATTTATACTTGATTTCCAAAATATGGTTATTCCAATTAATACTAACAAATTAAATGGTTATGTTTTAACATATTTGTTAAAATAGTAACATTAATAGTATTTAATGTTTTATTAAAAATCGGTGTTGTGGGTAACACAAGCTATTAATGAAGTTACATTTAGTTGAAAGAAAAATTCATAGAATATTGGGGTGTAAAATTCTACAAATATTAAATTGTTTTTTCCCTTAAAATTATATTACCCTACTATAAACATCTATAGAAATTTCAACATAAATACATCCTTAAGTTCCCATGTAACATCCTCATGTAGTTTCGTTTACCCCAAATATTTGACTAGGTTAGTAGTGTTGTTTTGTAGAATATTTTCAAAAAACTAAATAATCTCTTCCACCATTTACCTATAACATAGATCATTTCCCATTGGTATGACTTATTATTTTAGTATATGAAAATGATTACATATTTACTTCTTTATAAGAGATACATGGATCACATCGTGGACCAGAGAGTGGTTTAATAAATGTTCTACTAGATAAGATACCACCCTATTATGATCCCAAATTTCAAAAGAAATTATATACCTAGGGCTTAGTTTACGCTTGTATGTAAATCACATTTTCTTCTTCATGGTGAGATTTATGGAATTTTTTTTTACTAACACCAATTTATAGATTATTCTGATGATTATTCGCATAACTCGTATACGAACCTTATACTTCCATTTTGTATTGTTGAATGGCTCTAACCTTCTCTACCATTTCTTTATCCATATTTGGTGGCAATAGAATTATTTATCTCTCATAATCCTAGTCTGTTAGATTTCTACACTAATTTCTATAAATGGATTCATAAGGATCCATCTGAATGCACGAGTGAAAACTAATATATTAAGAAAACTCAACGATAGTATGTTGTTGATACAAACCACCATTGAAATTAGTAGAACAATATCATAGAATAAACTCTATGTATTTAATAATTCCCTTAGACTAACCATCTATTTGAGGAAGATGTGCAGTTCTAAAATATATCTCTATATCTTGAGCATGTTGAAGACATTGGAAGAACATAGGGGTAAACCATGGATCCCGATTAGATATAATAAAATGTTGTACTCGATGTATCCTTACATCTTCATTAATTTATATTTTTGAAATCTGGTCTAGGAAAGAATCTTCTCTAATAGATATGAATTTTCTATAACATTGTATGGTGATCAACTATAACCCAAGTATCATTATAGTCTTTACATGTTTTGGTGAGTAAAAAACTAAAATCAATTGTTATTCTTTCCCATTTCCATTCATGTATGAATAATAGTTTTAGTATCCCTTTATAATTTTGTTTCTTAGCCTAAATATTCTCACATAGATAGCATTAATATACATAACCAACAATATCTCCCCTTATGTTGTCCCATTTAAGTACACTTTCATGCATGCCAATGGTAGGTGTAATACACTGGTATACCATTAGATGTGAGCTCATACACTATAGCCTAAAAGAATGATATATATTTTTACTTGTCCAATAGGTAATCATTTTTTACAAAACAATATTAAAATATCTCCTAAAACATTCCAAAATTTAAAAAACCTAAAATTACAACAACATCATAGATAATATAAAACATAAAGTTATACCAAAAACATCAATCATTTGTCCATATAAAGAAATGCCTTTCCCTAACAGGTAACATTTTCTCTAAAACCTATAATAACAAAAGGAGTTGTGTTTCCATAAATTTTACTTAAGATATCCATAATCTAGAAATAAAACTATCACAGAAAACCAATAAAATTTGTTTCCATAACTTTGAAGTTATCCTAAAACATAAACTCATAAACTCATGATAGTGTCGATAAGTATTAATATAATCTTACATGGACATGTATATGTTTCCGAAATCTATTTCACAATATATTCATTCAAGAAACTATTATCATAGACAAAAAAACTTTTATTAGGATCCTGAGTTAATCCTCCCATCAATAATAATACTAAATGTTAATTATTTATTCTAAAATCCATGTAATGCGGGATAATAAATTCTTGGAATCATAATAAATTTCTCCAAAATGTTGAAAACAACAATTTTCATAAGAATAGTTAATATAAACTTCAATATGAAAAATTAATCTCTAGATTGTATGATTAATGTTCCATAATTATCATGATTCAACTTATACATAGTTATATTATAATAATTCACTTTATCTTTTATCTTTATATTGAAATATGACTTCATAAACTCATTACCATCGGATTTGGGAATTCATTCACGTAAATCCAAAAATCATTGCACATGAAGAACATGAGTTTGGTTGCTTCATTCTTTGGTGATTTCACTTTATTCTAATCATTAGCTAGATTCTTCCCATCATAATGGTAGTCAATTTCTTATTGAAATTACATTTCTAAATTAAAAAATTTGTTATTAACCTTAAGATAATCTCCTACTTTTCCTTCCACACATAAAGAGTAATAGAAATCACATCTTCTATTATTCATTGTTTTTAGAGTTTCCATTTAGTTCCATCATTATTTTAATATTAAAACCATGCGATTTATGGGTATCCACACTCTATATACATCCTTTCATAGCACAATGAACCATTTCATTTATTTACTGATGTCTCTTATGGAAAATCACATTTATAAATGTGGTTTTAAGAAACTATAGAATCAATCATCATTATATTCAATTTGGATACTAATACCTGTATAAAACCTTAATATTCATATAAGAATATCCTCATATATTCATATAGATTTATCATTCCTCTAATTTAACACAAGGAATAATGTATCCATTTTGTGGAAATTATATAAGGAATGTACTTATTGAAAAAAATTATTATACTCCTCCCACTCCCGGAAGTCAATTTCGTCTTATGTAATTTAGTTCGTGATAATAGAATCCCATTTATCCACATCTCATTCCAAATTATAAACAACAAAAATAATTGTTTCATGTTCTAAAAATTAGAGAATATAATATACCATTTCAATTTAACTGATCCACTATTCAAAAAATAGTGTTTCATTGGAACCCCTAAAAGATAGTGGACGTTAACTCATGAAGGTAACAATAGAATGCAGTTTCATCCTTTTATTTTTTTGTTACATTAGAATGATTTACTTATATAGAATGATTTGATATCATAATAATTATAATATTCATCAAATATCCCATAATGTGTGGTTTCTCAAGAGTAAAATAATTGCATTGTGTGTCACAATCCACATTACCATTGTTCCATAATACTATATTCATTTACTAAAACCAAATGCATAGTTTGATCGTCAATAATAATTTTAGGGAATAAAATAATCCTGAAAAGGAACTTATTGGACGTATAAATCATGTCAATTTATATTAAATCTATAACTCCTTATGCTTAAACATTGTTATTAATTTTCATTTTTCAAATCCTTTATGATGGATCATAATGTTTTTATGAATTAACAAAACATATTCCATGAGAGTGTCAAACCATGCGTCGTGTAAAGAAACCCTCGCCATACAATAAAATGATGGTTGATATAAACTTAACCAACTTGTTTTTGGATATACACCCTATATGCATCATCACTAAAACAATGTACACTTTTTTTATTAATACATGGATGTATTTCTAGGAAACCACATAATATCATCATTTCTGAAACATTAGGATGGTTTCATATACTTAGACTCATCCTTTGGTTACTTCAATAATGTTTTTCATTCATAGTTTATAATGGTTAACTTCTACGATCCTATGATACAAGATATAGAGACCCATTCTTTCAAATATAGATATTACATATTTTTATATGAATATTCATTACATTTCATAAATAAACACCTAGTAATCAAAACGATAAATTGTCATTAAAAATATGGAACTATAAATAAATTGGTTTTAATTGAACTACATAATATCCCACAAAATTATTCATAATTGTCCATGCTTTTAGACATATCATACTTATTACCATTATTCATAACTAGGTTGTTTGAATCACTAGAAACGGTGAGCTTGGATACCTAGTAATGGTAAATAAGGAAGATATCAACAGAAAAAAAATCATATGGGTTTGCAAACATGATAATAACATTCTAAATTATACTCATTCATTGATCATAAAAATGAGTTGTGTAATAAATTTTGATATTTTACAAGTCATTAATAATAAAATAATCCATGAAAATAATCCCCAGAGAGATTAACATTGTAATAGTATTCTATTTTGTGGTGCACAGAATCAAATAAAATTAAGTTCTTAAAAGCCAAGACTCATCTCCGAGATTATCATAGTATATTTGGACCACTCCCCAAACCATTATAGTAGTCAAGGGTCACAACAAAGAATATCATAGTATATATAGTTCACACCTCAAATGTCATTCTAGTCATGGTTCACTCTCTTTACTATTATAGTGAAAAAAGTCCCTTACACAACCCAATTCACACCCCATTCATGTCCTACTTATCTGATGAAATATCAATATTTTACCAATTCATTAGAGGGTGATATATATCCTATAGCATCCCGCCTTTTTATAACATAAACTTTCATTTCATTACACAAAACTGAGGATCTTTAAGGTTTAGTGTCTTGGAAACTAGGAACAGAATACATGAAAACAACATAAAACATTCCTCTTAAACACTTGAAAGGCTTCTCCTTATGTTCATCCTAGGTTCATTACTGCATCTCATAAACTGGGGACATACATCAAAAGAAAGGGTGAGCAAAAGGCCCAGTAAGGGAAACAAGATGAACATTTTACATGTGAACTTGATATATTTCAATAAGGACATGAAAAGAACATTAAGGCATGAGAAAGAAATCATGAGGCATTTCATAATAAAAATAACATTTTTCATAACTTGAAGATGTGGCTGCAACATTTAATAATGACAATCATTTCATTTCACCAAGGTCCATCCCCAAGGTGTCATTAAAAATTACCAAGGTTATTCACCAAGGCGTCGTTAAAAAATGGTCATCTCTAGAGATTAAGTCTTTACCCAATGCATTGGAGCGCTATCAGGGCACACCCTTAAATTTGACTTTATTATCATGTGAGCCACATATATCATCATCAAACATTTCATAAATAACCCATATAGCATAAAATAAATGGGTTTCATTTCATAATCATAACGTTTTAAAAACTGCTTTAAAGACATGATCTTTACATTACTTTAAACCCACGGAAAGGGAAAGCGAGTATCATGTATGTAAATCCCAGAATTTAAAATAGAAAATTTTCATATATATGTGAATACCCCTTTAGAATAAATAGCTTTGAGTATCCACTTAATAATATAAAAGAACTTTATAAAAAGAGAGAGACATTTTGAGATGGAAATTCTGCAGCATAACGGCTATGTTACGAGGTTTTAGAAGACATTAAAAAGAGAGGGAAATGGGTCAAACATTCATAAATGACCCATAAAACAGTATATGGATAGAATAAGAAGGATACATGATCATGGTAATGAAATTTCAAGGACATACCATTTGAAATGAAAAACATGGAAGAAAGACAAAAATTAGATTTCTCTTATGAAAGTTCGGCAGCCTAACGACGTTACTTAAACTTCAAACACAATGATTTGAAAAGATACAATAGGGTATCTCATCATGTGAACATAAGAGTTCAGTATGATAGATATAGAGATAATGCCCCAACATAATTAAAAAGGAACTTGAAAGACTTGACATGAAAGTAGAACTTTGAAAAGAATGAGAAGGGTGAAAGAATCCCCTAAAAATTCGGCAGCCTAACAGCGCCACTTAAAACTTCAAAATATTGAATTGAAGAGATCAAATGGGGTCTCTCATCATATGAACATAAGAGTCCTGTATTATAGATATAGATATCATACCCCAACATAACAAAAAGGAACATGAAGGAATTGACATGAAAGTAGAACTTCAAAACGAGAATGGTGAAGAACAACTTAAAAATTCGGCAGCCTAGCGGCGCCACTTAAAACTTCAAAATACTGAATTGAAGAGATCAAATGGGGTCTCTCATCATATGAACATAAGAGTCCAGTATGATAGATATAGAGATCATACCCCAACATACAAAAAGTAACTTGAAAGGATTGACATGAAAGTAGAACTTCAAAACGAGAAGGGTGAAGAACCACTTAAAGATTCGGCAGCCTAACGGCGCCACTTAAAACTTCAAAATACTAAATTGAAGAGATAAAATGGGGTCTCTAATCATATGATCATAAAAGATCAGTATGAAAAATTTAGAGATCATACCCCAACATAATAAAGAGTAACTTGAAATACTTTACATGAAAATAGATCTTGAAAAATGAGAAGGGAGAAAGAGTCTGTTACAAAAATTTCGGCAGTCTAACGGCGCCACTTAAAACTTCATAAAACGAAATAATGAGAGTAAGAGGGGATCTCTCATTATATAAACATAAAAAGGGTAGTAAGAGGAGTATAAAAGAACATCCTCCAACATAAGAACATGTAGCATAAAAGGAACGACATAAAAGAGATTACTTGAAATGAAAGAGAGAGGTCGGATCCCTTACCTTAAAACGTAACTCTTAAAACTCAATGGTTTGGACCATGAGGGCTTGGGGGCACCTTGGGAGGACTCCTTGGGAGTTAATGAGACCAGAACTTCGTTGGGGAAGAGTGGGGAGTCGAATGGATGAGAGGAGGGATTGGTATTTATAGGGAAAGTGAGGGGACAAGGCATTAATGGCCAAAGGACACCTCACATGTGCTTTTCTCAAACCCATGTGCTCTCCCTTGGCATTTATCGTGGAGTTAGGCCACATGGGGCCCCCAAAACAATTATTCATCACCCTTGGCCGGCCAAACCTTAAAATAACTCATGAAATCATCATGACACAGCTATGATGTCATTAAACATACCGAAACCCTAAAACTGCATTTTTACTATTCACTGAAAATTCAACTTTCTCAGAAAGATCCCAAAATTTCACCATAATCAAATATCAACGCTCTGATTACAAATATGGAATCCATTTTATAAAAATAATTTTCTAAATATTTTTAATTTAATTTTTAAATAAAAACACTATTCACCGAAAATTCGTTTTTTCAGAAAAAACCCCAAAAATTACCATAGCATAATATCGGTGCTCTGAGTTCAAAAATGAAATCTGTTTTATAAAAATAATTTTCTAAATATTTTTAATTAAATTTTTAATTAAAAAACACTATTCACCCGAAAGAAACTAATACTTGAATAATAATTTATGAAACCATTATTTAACCATTTTATTGAATCACATTACTTAATCAAGGTGCCTAGATTATTTTAAAACTTTCTTTAAGTTAGATTACTAATCCATTTGGTCATATTACTAATCCTAATCATAAAATCACTATTCATAATTTACTATTCATCAAAAATCAAGTTGATCTTATTAGACTCCAAATTTCATACTGAACATAATTGTAGAAGACCATTTTTTGAAAATCATTACACATTTTAAGTTATTTAAGGTTTACATAAACATTTTTTTCAAAATATTCTTTTGAAAATTCATCAAAAATATGCATACTATTTCAATCCGGTCATTTGAAAATTCATAAACTTCATCATAGGCAAAAATCCCAATTTTTATTTAAAACAAGGATTACACAGGGCAGTTACGGTCTCGTTACATAGCCCCTTATAATACCAGCATAGGACCTAAGAGTAAGGTGTGCTAGGGTGATAGAATCTTGGGGCGGCTCAGTCAACATTGCCCGAGTAGTAATTTCTATCAGTTTGAACTTCTCACAAAGGCAATTCCATTCTAGCTTCACATGATGAAGTTCGGCTTGGGTTTGGTCCAGGGCAAAGCCCAATGGTGCTACCTCCTTCCCAAGCTCTGTTAGATGGGCTTCGATTGGTCCAAGACTACTAGGTGAGGCCATCGAATCTTCTTTCTATAATAATCAACCAAGATTACTTATATATAGAGACAATAATCAAAACATTTTGTTCACATCGGTCATATTGACCGATGGTCATATAACAGTCAAAACCCAATGGTCTCATTCTAATTATAATCATGTTTATCAAATAAAACATTTTTTGAGTATAAAAATAACACATAAAATTAGGAAATAATATTTATTTAAAATTTTGGGACGTTACATATCCCACTAATTATTATTTATGATATTAACACCATTCATGGTTATAATTTATCCAACATCACATAAGGAATACTTAAAATTCATTTTCTAGAAGATAATTAAACATTCACCATATCATAATCCACTAAATGAAATGAGTTTTATAAATATTTCATCATATCATATCCCATGGAAGTGAAATGGATTTATTAAAATATCATCAGTTAATTATATAATATCCAATGGTAATGGAATAGTTTTCATGAAAATCTCATCATCATAACCATATAAAACCTAGAGAGAGAATATTAATGGTACAATTAGATAATATACCCTGTAAAATATAAAAACACTAATAGTTTTTTTATTTTATGTAAAATATTTTATGAAAATCCCATAGAACATTTCTGGATGAAAATATCCAATCCACTTTAAAATAAAATAATTAAAATATAATATATTACAAAATTTAATTGAAAAAATATTCATTGAAAAATAAATTTAAAACACATATAGAAATCAATAGAACATTTAGTGGGCATGATGAATATAAAAACAATTCATTTTTTACTTGATAAAAACATTCCTTTCACATTTTCATTAAAATCATAATGGGAATTTTTAGAAAATTACAAGAATATTGCATTATATACACTTTTAATAAATAAAATCATAGTTAAAAATTAATTTGATAAATAACTTTATAATAGTATAAAAAAATTTATAAAAATTTCTTGTAAACATTGATATGGAAGAAAAGGGGTTTTCGGCCAATGGGAGAAATAAATTGAGTTTTTATTAAAAAATGTTTTTAGAATATTATATATGTAAAGATAGAAAGATTACTGGAAAATGGGTATTATCATTAAATAAAAATATGACAATGAAACTATTTATGTTCTAGATAAATATATAAAAATATTTCATTATCGAAAGCATAATCATAAACAATCCCTACAAACAATGATATTGTAAGATAATACCCTTTACAAATTGGTAACTATTGATTTTCAAATACCATGAATGAGGGAACCTTATATAGATATTATATACTATATTTTTTACTATAATAATCATTAAATACATTCATTGATCATATATACCCTAAAAAATGAAATAAGTGGTGAATATGGCATATGTCTCCCGGAAATAAATGAGAGACTCAAAATACCTTACCTTAGGTCTAAAATTTATTTATACAAGATTGAACCTCAATTATAATGAATATAAATTTATTATAAAATTATTATAAGAATCATATTATATATATAATACTATATATTATTTTTTGTACTTTTTATCACTAGTTTGTCAACAATTCATTATTAAAAGTATGTTTCATGTAATAAAAACTACATTTTTATGGTAATCTTGGTTTGGTATTTTCCGTCATTTTAGATTTATCATGGATTCATCATCTCCATAATTTTATCCATGATATATATATATATATCATATATATTTATTATATATGTACACATATTTATCCATTAATGTTAAAGATAGAAAAAAAATTACACATTTTATGGAGATGGTAATAGCTACATACTCAATGAGGATGTTTCCATTTTTTTGTTCGGTGAAGTAAAAAAATGTGACTCTTACATTAACATTGAAGAATAATTTTAATGTAATATATTTAACATTTCTTCATTAAATATTTCCTTATTACCTTCTATGTTATGCATAAGATAATAACTAATCGCATGGATTCACAAGGAAATTGTTTCCCTTACACATGGTTGAAAATTTCATATTCCAATTGAATGGAAAGAAAAAATTTATTTGTGATATTATAATTCAGATTGTATATTTATACCATTATTATCCAATTTATTTGTTAAATCCATCATTATATTTGGTTTTTAAGGTGGTGATGGAAAAATAACTACATCGGTTGCTGAGGTGGTAGTCCACCATACAAATGACTGATGGTTTCATTTCACATTTTATAAAATTAGATATTGATATTGTTATTAAATTGGAATAATAAATTCTCATTATTTGTTATATACTTGTGTTATTACATTTTTATTATTGGGAAATTAATTTTTTTGGTATCAAAAAAAGAAAAATAAATATCATATTAAAAATAATTACCATCTCTTAGAGAAACCACCCATGGATCTATTATTAAAGAAGACATGGATAGGATTTTGGGAATACTAGAAGAACTATAATATGGATGAGTATTTTGGGTAAGTTTTTTTATGTTTTTGTTTTTTATAAAGACTTTGAATTTTTGAATTATTGGTGGAAGGAAGTGCAACTCTATAATTGAGTGTGAGTGGATTTTTTATAAATTCACAAAACTGTTCAACAGTAAGTAGTCAAAATCACCCAATGTGCCACAAAAAAATTAAATGACTTATTAAATGGATGATATATTCAAGAAAAACCTTCATTATAGGAAACATGTGTTTTAAAAATGTTATCCTATAGCCTTTTTGGTTACTCACTTTTACAAATTTAGTTTTACACATGGTAACTAGTCTATTATTATTTTACTAGAAAATTTATCCACTAATAATAATATTAATATCAAATATATTAGATAATTTTCACCCAATTGTATGAAATATTAGCTAAACTGTACTAAATAAGAATATTATCTATGTAAAAAATAAATTTTAGCAAATGCACATGTAACACGTAAAACCCTATTTCAACCTTAATTGTGGTAATTAGTTTTTACTAGTTTTATTATTAATTTAGTATAAAAATAAAATTAACATTATTATATAATGTTAACTATTCTAATTAAAAAAATTTAATCTATTTTTCAATATTCCATTTATATTACTGGGAAAATTAATTTCAAATTAATTACTGTTATGTGATGAAAAATTAGTTTTCCAAAGAGATGTGTTTCATAAGTATAAAATGTTTTAATATAAAACATTAATATGAAATTTAATACAATGAACTAAACTAGATTAATAAATATATTTTTAAAGTAATTTTAGTAATAATTCCATCTAGAAACAATACAAATTTTTTTAAATTCTTTAAATAAAAAGTAAACTAATTATGAAAGATTGTATTTTTCAGTATTCAATAAAAAAGTAATCTTTTTAGAAAATTCCAAAAAATTAAATTGAATATAATTTTGATATTATGATTTCAACAGTTAATTTAATTTTCTAAATAAATTATAATGATTCAAAATTTAATTTTATTATTTGTTCACAAAAATAAATGAAAATTAATTTTTATGAAACATTTATGGGCATAGTATATAAAGTTTCACAATATATTAACTAATTATTTATAAATATATTTTTATTATCTAAACCAATTGTACATAATTTTTAAAATTTGGTAGTTCATATTCATACTATCAAATTTAATTGATACTTTATTGTCATTATGTTGGAATAGTAATATTAATATAATTTTGACTTTCATTAAAAATTGTTGTCGTATGTAAGAAAATCTATCAAATAAATTACTTTTATATGATGAAATAGTATTTCATATAACCATCGGTTGTTACATTCATAAAAGGTGAATGTTTTCATTTAAAAAATTTTTAATTGTTTTAAAATTTTATTGAATTGATGGGATAAAATTATTTTCTTTTTGGAATAATTTTTTAATGTTTAAAAAACTAGGAAAAATATTCTTAAGAGATGTAAAAATAGTTTATTAAATCAATAATTATAGAAACCATGGTATTTTGGATCAATGATTCATGTTTCTTACACTTAGTCCACTCATTTTGGCCTATAAATATTTGAAAAATAATCCATTGGATGAATTTCAAAGATAAAAATATTTATTTACCTTGGTTGAAAAAAAGAATCCAAATGGGAGATTGTTGGGACCAATACGGTTAATAGTGATTTGAAGATTCTAGAAAACATTGTAAAAGTATTCTTGAATGTACTTCTGATAATAAATCAACAAAATATGATAAGTTTTTTATAAATAGTCATCATATAGATATTTAATTGATTATAAATTAGTGTCATGAGTTTACTGACTGAGTCCAACAGATAAATGTTATCAAACAAAGGTTATCAGACTACAATTTTTTCTGAATGTTTTACCTTACTTACTTACAAGATTCATCATATTATGAGTTTATGGAATATTAAATTAGTTTATTTTTGTATCTCATAATGTTTCCAACCTCATAGATAATAATAACCTTATGATCCAATCTATGTTGACTGGGGGAAAATCATTAAAGTGTATAAATTACATTCTTTTATGATCTGTGTAGCTCAAATAATTGATATTGTATACAAAGGGCTCCCACATAAAGGTAAGAAAAGGATTTTTGTAATAGTATGTACACTAAAATATACGTATGAGAACACTAGGATACTGTTATCAAAAAATTAATTGTTATGTAGGACCCATATCCTAATGTTTTTAAATTTAATGGTCTAGAGTTCAAATCCTTCAATGTTTCATTGCATTAATGTTTTGATGAATTTTTAAAATGATGTTTGTAGAAGCCATTGTATAATAACATTGTTTTTTTAATGATATGTTCTTGTCGAATATCATTAGAATATTACAATGGTTAATGACCATAAAATGGAACTTTCTTAATATTTTCAAAAATAATTATCTATGTTAAATATTTATCATATGGGATTTCATGATATTATGTAGATGCTATAGTTATTGAGGATCAGGTGGAGAATTTTTATTTGTCAGATAGAGGATGGAATATGATATAAACATACAAAAATTTTCAAATTAAAGTCATCGGGTAGAGGTGATACTAAAATATTTATCGAGTAGTTTGGTAGAATAATTTTTTTCCAGTTCAATGTTCTTTAGGATGATTTTGTAAAGATGTAAAAAATGTGATGATTCTTAACTGGTCATTCCAAATTAATAAAACAAAGGCTAAAGATCAATTATTTTCTCAAATGTTAATAATTTTTAATGAAGTCCATTAACACAATCGTTAGAAAATCATGAGTATTGTTGTTTTTTTTATATTCAAGAATATTCAAGAATAATCTAGAAGTCTTGATAATATTCAAGTTAATGTTTTTTGATCTGGGGATTTTGATTTTTTTTCATTAAGAGTAAAAATAAATTGGGCATGATGCCTTTTCTGCTTCATCTTATACTATATAAATGGGGTTTTTAAACACATGCAATATGACTTTATTCATATACCTGGTAGAGAGGTAACACGTAGGAGAAGTGGAAATTTGATCAGTTAGTTATTGTGAAGAATCAATGGATAGGCTGATAATAGAGTGAGATATCCCACCAGTTGGTACCAATTTGATGATGCACCGAATTGATCATATGATGAGGTTGTAGTTATATATGTTAATTTTGTAATTTGTATCAATTGATGAATACTAGAGGAGTATTCATATAAGTTCGCATTGGACCAACAGACAGGTGTTCTGAGAAGAATAATAATGGGTTTGAAGGTATAAGTCAAAAAAAATAAAATCGAATAACTACACTTGATAGTTATATAATGAAGTAAACAAAAGGACCCCATTGAATAGAAACTAAATGGAAGAAATATTATTCTTTCCTGTTATTTAGAATTAAGGAGAAGCATATTTAATTTCTATATTATAATGTATTAAGATGTTCAATAAATAAAGTTAAATAATTTTAATCCAATTGGTAAATATATCTAACCATTTTTTAACATAATTTTTACATCTTTTATATATATAAAAATCACATGCACTATTTTTTTATTATAGTTCAACATAAATGTATTAATATTATCTATCTATTGTATACAAATGATTTATTTCAAGTGGATTGTGTTGTCTTATATTATTTCCAAACCATTTTAGGGACCTCAAACACTTATCATGTAGTGAACCTCATTAATAATTTTGTTATTGTGGTTTCCTTTATGCTCATATTTTTAGAAAACTCATATATCTTCCATTGGAAGTGAAGGTAGTTTTATAATTATGAAATTATAAAACATGAATATACCTGATTCACCACCTCTCACTCCTGGTGATCCCAAATATAATGATCTTTCATTTCAAAAAAAATATCCAAGGGTCCACCAGTTATCCAATTAGCCTATTATATATAGTCAGTGTGTCCATCCACTGTCAATGGGCTACCAGGCAGGCCATTGGCTATCCGGTGGAACTACAATTGATTTCATTAGGCCCCAAATCCTCAAGTTCACTCCATACAATTGCATAACCACCTTGAACATCCGTTCCCTGTCTAATAATATTTTGGATGGGACCCATCCTTCTAATGACTCTTCCTAAATATGGATCAAAATTTTAATCTTCCAGTAAATTGAATCTCAAATTTCCCCCAAATATTTATACTACTCACATGGACAATGGGTCTTTCAATTTTGATGAATTTTACCAATATCAATCTTCATATAAAATCCATTTACATAGTATTTGATGTTCAATTAACATGGAATTTATATTTTAATACATATTTAGTTGTGATTATCTTGTTTGAATGTAATTTATTTTTTTATTGAAAACAGATAGTTTTCTATTTTATTCTGAGGATCCATTCAGGATTTATATTTTTTATCTCTATGTAAAACTCCATTATAATGAAATATATTTCATATAAAATTAATGATCTGGTGAATATATTATTCCACATAAAACGCCAAACTAAAATGAACTATGATAATTTTTAGGTATATAAAATATTTTAATATATGGAAAATATTATTACATTATGAGGGTAAATTATAAAATATCATAAAGAAAAATTATTTAAGAATTAATTTGAATGTAACTAATAATACAAAAAATTGGAAATATTTATCCTCATGGATTCTAATGAATGTCATAACCCTGATTAAAACCATAGAAATATGTAATGTATTAGAAATAAAATATACATATTCATATAGAATTAAATGAATGTGTTGGATGATTTTAATTATATATATAATTCTAAATATATTAATAAAAATTGACAATTATATATATATATATATATATATATATATTCATTGGAAATATTTTCATTTGATATATGGTTGTGGGGAATACATGTATTCAATAGTTATATTTATGTTGAATAATTTATAGAAACAAATTTACAACTAATATAATTAATAGATATAAATTATTAATTTAATGAAATAAAAAGTAATATTTAATTAAAATAGTTTTTTATAACTTACACACTATTATTATTTTTATTATTAAGGAATATTTTAATTTATTTATAAAATTAAATGATATATTCTAGTACATGTCGATTGAAAATTTTCAATTTTTAGAAGATGAATATTTAATATTAATAAAATTTAAATAAAGTATTTTCATATCTAAATGGGATATCTTATAAAGAATTGTTTAAAATGATATATTTTTTTTATTAAAATAAATTAAATTCATAACATTAAAAATATTATTCAAAATAATTATTTTAAATGTATACTCAAGTTGGTTAACTTATATTTCATTATAAAATTACTCTAAATTAGATTAAGAATGCGTATTGTTTAAATTATAATTTCTTATAAAATAAATTATTCTATATATTTTATATTTTCCCATAATGTTTAGATTTACCATATTTTTATATTGAATTTTTTTAATAGTGTAATAAATTTTAATTATCATTTTAATAGATGGTAAAAATTTTAATGTCAATTTTATGAACAAAAATATGTTACCAAGATAATAATTTAGTTATGATAGTTAGGGTAAAATTCGGTAAAATGGGGAAAATAATTGTAAATGATGTAAAATATCCAGAAATATTATCTCTAATTTTTTTATTAATGAAGTTTATCATGATTTATTTGCCTATGTTTCAACATTTTATCTAATTTTCAATTAAAATTGATTAAGGAAAAATATTTTGTATATACCACTCAAAACTAACTAATTAATGGGCCGCATGTATAAACCTTTCAAAATAATGTGTTAATTTTGGTCACTCTTGAATTCAGGACTATTTTCCCTTTCTTAAATCATGATTCTATATTTAAGATCCTTTTCTCTCAAAAAGGAATCTTGAATCCTTCATTATAAAGGACCCCATTTCAAGGATGAGAGAATTCATCAAGGTACTAATTGCTTAAGAATCATTTTCAATAACTATATAATCTCCAATATATATAAAACTACTTTTCTAATGTAATTATGTTATATTTACATAATTACACTTTATGGATGATTTTATTATTATTATATAAATCAATACTCTTACTGATTTCATTAGTATAACATGTTCTTCTTTGTGTCATTTTAATCAACTACATTAATAATGATATATCATCATCCTGGTTATCACCATGAATAAATATTATGATAAAAAATGACATATATGATATTAATGGCTAATTCTTGCAATGGATGTTATTTTTTAATGTTAAAAAACAAATATTTTATAATAAAATAACTTATTATTTTTTATACATCACTTTAATTATTCTTGACTTGTATTCCATTATCATATATTCCATAAATTGTACATGGAGTGAATAAAAAATTAAGAAAACTGATTCCATGACCATAAATGTTATGGGAATTATGAATATTCCCTCAATGAGTAAAGTTCGATGTCACCATTTCAAAGCATGTATAAAAGAATAAAAATTAAAAACATATAATGATGAAAATAAATAATTATTATCTAATATACATGTCATGTTTAAATTTAAATAAATAATAATCAATTATGTTCTAAAATATGATATTAATTTTATTACATTTGTTACAGCGGATATTAATGAAATTACATGGAAGTCAAGACTTATGGTAAAGTATTTCATCTAAATTTCCCTTCATGGGACATATTTCATACTATGATCAAAATATTTTTATATGTTATAATTTCAACCTTATTTCCTTATCTTGTCATTATTAATGTTTAATTCATTTGACTGTTATGTTTATTTCATGATCTCAACTTCATATTCACTTTATTATTTTTTTATAGAATATATAATTATTTTTATTAACTCAATGTCATTTCAATTATAAAAAATCATTTTTTTAAAAATTCAAAAATATATCATTTTCCCACCATCCATTTATGAATTCACTAATAAAAACCTCTCCAATTATTCCTGGATTTCGAAATAAGTTAATAATTTAATGGGTTTTCAAATTATTTAATTTTGAAATAATTTTTTCAAAATATATGGTTATTCTAATAGAAATTTTTGATTAATTTTCATATCTTTCATATTCACCAACTATATTGGTTTTTATTATTTCTATATCTTTCCTTGATTTTTTTACCATATTCTTCATGTAATTCATGTGTTTTATTTCATTTATTGTTCTTTCATTCTTGGTTTTTTTATTCAAAATTTACAAAGTCTTATGAGATTCTCATATTAATTTACCTTTAAATGATATTTTTTCCATAATCCACATCAATAGTATATTTTACAATGTAAATATTATCCCATAGACTTATATTATTAATATGATTAGAAAATTCAGGTTATTTAAAAAATCAATTTTTAATATTCAATTTCAATTACTTTTGATTCTAATGTTACTAAATTCATAAGGGTTTTGTTACTAATCTCACATTAAATTTAATTTTTTAATGAAAAAAAATAATTATATAAAATTATATGATTTCTTTCCATTAAAACAAATAGAATATCTTATCCCCTAATTAGTCTTGGTGTTTATATGTATTAATAACATTTTACCTCAACTTGTATCATAATTCAACATAAATAATCCTCACAAATTGGACCGACCTTATCCCTTATTTTTTAATCAAAATAATTCTCCTCTATGTATATTTTATTAAATTCATTGTCTATACATATTTTATTTATTATTTTAATTTTTTTATCAAATTTTAAATTTATTATAATCATATAAAAGAAATATTATTTAATTTTTTCAATATAAGTATTTTAATTTTGATTTGACATTATTTATAAAGGTGTTAAAAGATGTTTTTTTAATTCATTACACATGATTTTATTTTCATATTATTATAATAACTTTTATTTATGAAAAACAATTTACTTGTTTACATTATTTTTAAAAGAAATTTTTATTTCAAGGATTTGAAAATAATTTTTCCTAAAAAAATACTTCATTAATAAAAATGGTATTTCATCTCATTTTCAATTAAATTTTACAATCACCATATAGATTTTTTAAAATCATTAAAAATATCCACTAATGAATTTAATGATTCATAAGGTTTGTTTCATAATTCATACCGTGAACCTTATTTATTTGGATGGATTATGTGCATTTATTGTGAAAATATTCCTAAAACTCATTTCTTTCTCATCGTAAAATATATTATGATGGAATTATAAATATATCTATAATAAAGTGGAAAACCAATATATGACAAATTATTATGGACTAAGTAGTTTTGTTATACCCCACTAATAAATTACCTATAGGGTATAAATTATTTGATTTTTTTATTTTTTTTAAATAATAGAATTATATTTGGATTTAAATATCTGTAGAGATAAGGTGAAAGAAATTAAAATTGTGGATTAATTAATGAATGTTTGGGATATTCCATTGAAATGTGTTTTTCAATTTGAGTGGCCAAATTGGTAATAAACAAGCCTTGGTGGTCCCTATGATGCACATTGATATCAACTATGAAGCACATTTCATCCCATTCTAGACAAAATATTGGTTATTGTTCAATGATTCAACTATCCATTGAATACATTACATTTAAAAGGATACCATGGACAAATCTATATCGTAATGGTAGTCATGGGTTTTCAAAAAAATACTCATGTAACACGAGGAATTCCAAAATAGTCATAGTGATGATCATGGTGAAATTAGGGTGTTCCTATGAAAAATTGGAAATGTGAGAGAACCCAATCATAGTGTATGATGTGGTGAGGGAAAATAGACCAATATTAATTAGTCTTCCATGTTTATTGACATTTCATATTGTTATGTGTAATAATCATGAGAACCCATAATGATTATGATTTAAATTTTATTCAACGTCTCCAAAAATAATTCCTTCCAATAGAGACCATGATTCTTTAATTATATGGGGGAGTCTAAAGTGGTTATTTAAGTTTTTTAAATAGAGATCTCCAGTACTCTATAAAATGAAAATATTCATCCATATTTTTTATGTCATTTTTCTAATCATGGGAATCATAGTAAAAACTCATTTGAGATATTGAAGATGTTGTGGGAGGTTTTTATTAGCACATAAAGAAGAAGAAAATATAAATGATAACTTCAATGAATATCATAATATATTTAGGGGACTGTCCAAGGATAAAATAAACTATCATTAGAGGAAATCTTGGATAATTTAAATGTTTGAGAAGAGCCACATATTGTCTTTTTTATGAGGAATATATTATACATGAGTAAGATGTGTGGGATGATACTCTTTGTATCTAAAAGATATGGAAACAATACACATACCAAAAATAATCTAGTTTAATATTAGAAACTAGTAGGAATGAAAATTCCATTGTTAATAATCTTGAAGGAGGTACACTTATAAATATATTAATACATCTATTAATATAGGTAGAAATCACCATAAGTAATTATTTTCTATGTTTTTGTTGTAGTTATTTTCTTTCATCTAATGTGATTTAGATATTTTATTGACACAGAATAGTCTATGTTTTAATATGCCTATGATATAATAGAGAACACATGTTGGGGTGACTAACTAACAGCCCATGGAGTGGGAATGAGTAGTTAAACCTTGTAAATATAATGTTGTTTGATCCATAATTATATCTTCTTATGATATAAGGCTTATTGTGTGTTTTGAGTGGATTTGGAGCCTTGATGAGTTCAACAAGTTTATTTTAAATGATAATAACTTTTAAAACAAAAGGGGGATCACTAATTCACACTATCTCACACTCATTAATCCATTTAAATTAAAATTAAATTTATTATATCTAGGATACATATAATATCCAATAATCATAAAAAACCTCAATTATTTGAACATCTATGGAGTACCAACCATTTTTTCCCAAAAAAATACTATATTTGGATGAATTGGGTGTTTCTTTACCACCATTCACATGCCCCAAAACAATGAGATACTACTTAAGTGGCATTAAATCACATTCATGGAAATAATCATATGAAAAAGATAAGATAATGTATTTACATATATATGAAATGGAAAAAATATTTTTTGATATCTTTATTAGATATGGATTACATATGGTTCGGTTTTCAGGAAGTTACTTAATATATATGAAAAAAATTTGAGATTAAATTTTAAATGAATCCCCAATGTGATTGAAGCCAAGTTATATGTTTGGTGGTGTGGATTAGAGGATATTATAATGGATGGTGATAAATATATTGGATGATATTTCCCACTATAAATAAAAAATTAATAAATAATAATTGATTTTATGAGAAAAATTATAATTATACAATTTTTGATAACATTTATGGGTATATTTCTAGATCTTATTAATCCCAATGTATTAGCTTTAGATGACCAATAATACCTGTAATTGGGGTTTGGATTAATGTTAAGAACCCTATAATACAACATAAAGTGGGGGGTGGGGGGTGGGGGTCAAAACACATTGGTCAGAGGTAATGTAGTAGTAATATAGTGGTATTATAGTAGATATATATTTTCTTATAAATTGTAGAACAGATTCACCATAGTAGTTGAGGACATTTTATAAGGAACTATAGTTGTGACATTATTGTCGTAGGTAATATTGAAGAGAATTGGTGAAAATAATGGGATTTATATCCATATAATGATATGTAATTCCCTATGGGATATCGAGGCATATAATTGGTCTCCTATAGCTATAAAAATAGTTCTTTTTGTTTTAATAAATAGGGGGTTCAGCCTCATCTTTGAAAAAAAATCAAAAATACCTTCCATTGGATGAACTTATGAATATTCCCATCACATACAAAATTATTAAGGCACTGAGTTCATAGAATCATGAGAAGGTTTATATTTTTTTTAAATTAAATAGAAAATCTAAGGATATAGTGATTTAGTACTATAGTGATTCAGATAATGAGGATGGTGAATATATCAAATAAATTTTCTTCCCTTCTCAAATAGATTCTTAAATGGGGAATATAAGAGAAAATGTATGAAATTTCATAATACATTTATATGTAAATTTATTAGAAATATTAAAAAATATTTCTAAATAAGAATGTTTATGAATCTAAATTCGATGAGGAAGAATATAGTACATCTAGGAATAAGATATATTAAAAGTAGAATAAATGTTCCCTCACCAAATATTTTATATTCATGAGAAAGGATGAAGACTCATATAGAAATTCAAAAAATAAATGTTTTTCTCATATTGAGGAAATCATATAATTTTAAAGTAGAGGTAATGATAGAGATGTTAGAATAGAAATCCAATTGGATACAAAAAGAAATATAGGCTATTGGCCTGATCATATTTCAAAACAAAATAATTAAAGAGAATGATGAATAAATTGAATAAGGTAATGCTTTTCCCAATGAATTAATTTAATGAAGAATATAATGTGAATTTTCATGTTGAAAAATGAATGACTATTTAAGAAGTAATGATCTTATATTTTTCAAATCATATTCCATAATTGGATTATTACTGAGTGAGAAAAAATTAAATGTGATCTTGAAGAGATATCAATTGATATATATTAGGTGATATTTAAAATATAATATATTATTGTTGTATTAAATTATGTGTTGAATTTGGAAAATAAGATTTTAGAAAATTTAATGAGATCATAGAATATTCATTATAGAAAGATAATGATAGAATATAAAAGGAACATGGTAATCCTACACTTTTTTAGTTTGAAAATTAAACTATTATTTCTAAGGATACCGGTATAAAATGAAAATCTATGATTTTTAGAGTAAAAAATGATGGTAGGAATAACTCAACAATGGACTACGAGTGGTGTATTCTAGTGAATATAGAACCACAAATGTAAATTAAGGATTGAGGTGTACATTAAAAAATTAAACTCATTTATTTTATAATTAATCAAGAAGAACTGAACTCTATGGTTTTTATTGTTGTTTTTGAAGATATGGAGACAAATATTATTCATGTTGTTTTTATATGTATTTATCTAGTTTGATACAAAGAAAAAGTAATATTTTTCTAAGAAAATGAGATCTAAAGCTCAAAGAAATCCTGATTCTACAAAAAATGATAAAGCATTAGTTTTCTTAAATATTGTGTTATCTAAAACAGTTTCACACAAAAATGATTTTTAAATTTCAAAGAAGGAATAAAAGATGATTAAAATGATATATGAAACATAATTTCACCTATATAGTCACTTGTACCCCTCCATGTTCCCAATTACTCTTAATAATATTTTTTGAAACATAGGGAATTGAAGGATATGTTTTAGGATGTAACTTCTTGACAAAAAAATCTATGTGTTTTCCTAGAGTACCTTCTCTATGATATATATGATTTAAGTAAACATATTAATTGTTAGATCATTTGAGAAGAAATATATCAAAAATTTAATTTTTACACAACTTGGAGGAATATGAAAATGACTTATGAATGTCCAATTTATTGCTATTATTATAAACAAATTTCATTTATATGGAAATGGGGAGTCTCATTTGATATTTTTGTGAGAAAAAGGAGGAGTTATCTTATTATAATTAATTTTTTTTATTTTCTGTTGAGATATGTATATGAAACTAATGATATATTATTTTAAATCTTTTATAGTGTCCCTAAATTTGAGAATTTTTATGCATGTTTTCACATTATTATATTTTTTGGAAAACTTATATAACCATGGTTATATATCTCTTATTTTAATCATTGTGTTTTCCCATGTAGACATTGATTAGATTAATTTAAGGCTATTTGTTATAGAAGTATGTTATATCATCCATCTCTGTAATGTGAATAAAAAAAGGGAATAAATTTATAAATAGATGAGAATATTAGACCCCATTCATCAACCCTTTCATTTGGTTTCTAAGAAGGGGTGAATAAAATAAAGGGGTAAGTTGAGAAATTGATATAATTCACATATTTATGTGATGATATTTTTTATAGTATTGAAAAAAATTTAAACTGTGTTATTATTGTGACTATTAAATTTGAATATATTTTTTCAAATAAGAAAATTATGTTTTGTTTTCAATATTTGTGTTCATTAAAATAATTAGAAATTTAAGAATATTCATTAGGTATATAATATATTGACACACAATAGAACCTGTATTTTTTTAGTGACATGACTAAAATAATCAGGACTACACAATTGTGGTCTCTATGGGGAGACTCTAGATCACCTATAAAACATTGTTTATACTAATATAAGTATAACTGTGACCATGGTTTTTTTAAAGCATTAATGAATTTAAGGATTTACATTGAGGAGTCCAACACAACTAGTCCCACACTGAAGAGGTGTTTGGGGTTCTTGAGAGAATAATTTGTTCATATATGGAAGGCCCTAGTTGACGTATTGTTGATCTTGGTGTGATGGATGAGTGACTCTAAGAAATGGATATTAAGAAATGACCACACCATAGTGTTCATTCTGTTGATATATAAATAGTGAAATATTCACCACCAAACCTAGTTAAAGGTTGTGTCATTATGTGAAAAATAAAAATTTAGAGAACCAATTATGATGATTAGTGAACAATTGAAAAATGTCATAATATTCAGGGGATTTAGTTTTCATCCATGGATTTATTACCAATTTATGGAGTTTATAGGGGTTATTTTAGTGAATTAAATAGAGATTTTATTCTCCTTGATAAGTATAAAATATTGACCCACGATGTAGTTGTGGATTAACTATAGTGATAGAAAACATTAATGAAAATTAGGGGAGTAATTAATGATTTTATTGTGTCGTTATTTTTTCACCTAAATATACTAATATGTAGAATGTTAATTTTCAAGGGTCCTCTAATCTATTTATGGGATCAGTGTATAGGAAGAGAATATATCATGAGTGCGACCCTCAATGAATTGAGGGGGCATTAAAGAGGTGCATAATTTTGAGTAGTTGAGAAAGATATACCATAGAAATAAGTTAGGAATGTTACTAATATACTCAATGTTATAAAGTGAGAAGACATATATTATTAAGAATTTTGTTGATGTCTCAATCCATATGGCATAAATTTTCAACGGTTTATGATCTTGAATTAGTTATATATACCGATATGGTAATCCATTTATCAAGGGAGGAGTATATCACCTTATGTATTTCATATTGGAGCATTATTATATTAATGTTGAATATTATATGGGACACTATAAGATGAGTGGAAGTTGTGGAGATTGCATTATAATATGTGAAGATATAGTGGAGTGTCCATATTGGGAGACTAACCAACATTTCATGAAGTGGGCTTGGGTAACCTAACCATTGTATATTTTTTATATGATATATATTTACATTTTCTATATGAGCCTTGGTTGAGAGTTATAACTTATCTGAAAAAGGAGAATTATCTATTTTATAATGTTTATTTCAAAATGGAGGATCTTAAAAAAGAAAAAATAGTATCACTAATTCTATCAATATCTCACTCTGTGATCCAATCAGATCCTAAAATAATGTTTTGTATCTCAATATATAATTAAATAGAAGATGGTGTCTAGTAGAAAGTTAATTTTTGGGAATCACGGTGTTATTTCATAACATAATGTACAGGAATCATTACATTTTATCAAGACCTAATACATAATAATAATTGTGTTTTCTTGGAATACATATAGTGGAATAAATATGTTTTCTCAAAACAAAATGTGTATGAATTATTGAGTTTTCTCACAAAGTTATGATCCTATATACTAATACTAGTACCACATAGCTATATTATGACCCGTGGAAATATTATGGGCCAAATTATTAACCAATGAATCAATTAAAATGTAACATTATTATGTTATTAAAAAATCAATGTTCAATGACTAGTAATAACATGATCTATGTTTTATTAGAAATGATTATATTTTTTTATGTCCCTTCAACATGATTAATTTCAAATACCAACATATTCATTCCATTATTCTATATAATTGTTAGTTTTTTCCCTTATGTTTTCCCATAATGTGCATCTAATCTGGCCCATTAAATATGTTTACATTCACTAGGATATGAATATGAGAATTATGTATGATTAATCTAAAAAGAAGTCATGTTAAAGGATAATTTTAGGAAGATGTTTAAATATTTTTTAATTTTATTTTTCTAATTTTCAAAAACATTAATCCTATGGTTTGTGGGTTGTTATAATTCATGAGTTGTAATAGGTATTTATATAATAATAGGTAATATATATTATGTAAAAATAGGGTCACCTCAATTGGAATTAGTGAAAGGGTTTATTATTTTAAAGGATTATGTTTTAAAGAGTTAGGAGGTATAACTGAAAAAACCTATGTTGAGACAAATGTGAAATAGTAATAACCAGAAATTACAAAGGTTAAAATGAATGTGTCAAAATTTATGACATCATAAAAATGAGTTTCTTTAACATATGATTTATTACTATGATTATAATTTCATTATACTCTCCCTAAGCTTTAATTTTAAGTTAATATATAGATGCATAATCAAATGGCGAATGATAATCTGATTATTTATTCCATATCATTAAATATATTAATTTATTATGGTTTTACCAAATATTTTTTATCTAAAATTTTTGTGATAAAAAAATCACCCAAATGGATATATATATTAAATTTTTAGTTAAAACACTATATGGTTTTATGATTTAATCAATTACATAAAACCCTTATTGGATTGAGTATTGTTGGGTGATCCTTTTGATAAGTCTATTTAATCATCACTAGGTGAAATTATTTGAGAAACTAAGAATAGATTATCTCTCCATGTATAGACTTAATATCAAATAATAAGATAGGGAAATCTCATATATTTTCTCAAATCACCCCATGATAAAATAGTGATGAAAGTATGGTGATATAATCCCATTAGAAACTATTTATTTAATATAGGCCTTAATAATTAAAAAATAGTTATAGTTGGATAAAAATATTAGAGAAGAACAAATTGCTTATGAGTTTTCTTTTATTAGAGAATATATTGATTAATTTCCCAAGTAATTACCTGGTATTTCCTAACAACATGATATTAAGTTTTCAATTGAACATTTTCTAATTCTGATACGCATATTAAAGATTCCATATTGAATGGAATCCATTGAATTATATTAATTTAATAATAAACCTTATTTTAATATGGATTATATTTTATATGACCTTGTGCTTCAACATATCTTATACAAATTATATTTGATAAGAAAAAGGATTGTTCAATGGGCCTTTGAAATAATTATAGAAAACTTCACGATATCATGATTAAGATTGACTATCCTTTAACTCATATTGATTATATGTCTATTCATCCTAAATAATCTCAATAATTCTATAAATTGACCCTAAATATAGATATCATCAGATAAGAGTAAAAAGTGTGGATATATCCAAGACAAAATTTTGTACAAGATACGAACATAGTGAATTCATAATGAATATATTCGGATACCAAATATCTTCTTTGAAATTATGCATTCTATATTCATAAAGTATCAATCCTAGTTCATGTAATTACAAGAGAGTGGATATCTATTTAAAATTAAATAACACAGGTAATTTAATAATATCCAAGCCCCGCCACTAGAATATATATATATACACAGTTTTTCTATAATTAAGGACACAATATAATATTTCTATTAAATTTATCATTAAAATAAAATCCAATAACCATGTTATCTCTTAATTTCAGTAAGATCTATTATAAATTATAATGTAGAGAACAGTTCAGGATTATAAGAGAATGTTGGTCAATACCCTTGAACTCATATTACCCTATAAGAGACATATTTTTTATGTAAAATACTAAATCAAAGAATTGATTTGAATTTGTTCTAAAGAAAATTTAGATATTGGATTATTAAACCCCATTTAAATTGAAATTGATTAATAAAAATACCCTTATTATGATTTGAAGAAAATAGTGGTTGTATTTGTATTAATGATATGTACTACTTGTATTTATATTAGAAAGTGTAAAATATATACTAATAAGAGAGATTAAAGTGTATGTTGACCATAAATGAGTTGAAAATGTGCCAAAATGAGATGGATAGAATTCATTAAAATATGGACTGATCAATATATTACCAAAGTTAGGTTGATGCGCTCTAAGAATTATGAATCATTCAACCTTATCCATAATGTTTATGGAAACTGACCCAATTATCATGGATGTAAAAATTATGGAATGTGAAATCATAATTTAAGGGTTAAATAATAAATTTTCTAAATATCTACTCAGTCATCCATCCATATTAAGATCAAGGAGTCATATATGGAGGAAAAAGTTCTATATTTAATGTTAATTAATATTCGAGACACTATCTTTTGTACTGAAAATATTAAAATATTTATATAATGAAAATGTGTTCCATTATTACTATAGATGAAGGATGATGTATTATATTATTTATATTAATCGTTATTTTATATGTAGCCTAAATGCATTAAAATGTGTATACATCTCAAGGATATTTTTTGGACATAAAACATGAAGTGGTGAGTCCATATTTTATATCTTAGATGTTGGTCTATTATTCTGTTATTTCACAATGATAGATGTCCAACAGGACAATTCCATGATTACCTAAAAAAGTATAAAAATTGGATAATGTGACTATATATTTCATTATATGTCTTCCTAAGACCTCAAAATACAATAACTCCAATTGTATTCGAGATAATCGCAAAAAAAGTCAATATATTTTAAATCTATTTAACAATATTTCATCTTTGATCAAATTTATACTATATACTTATAGGAAGTAGTCTCAATACTTAAGATAACAATCTCAAAACAATCTATTTGGGATCATTGAATTTCTTGAGGTTATAAGTCAATCATTAATAGTCATGAGTAATAGATCTGATCTTCACTATTTCTTATCATCCTTAGACTGATTTTTAATCTAAAATGACAATTCAAACTCAAATGAATATTGTGAGATCCTATTAAATAAATTTAAAATGAGGTTTACATCACCACCTTCCCCTAATGGAATTATCTTGTAATAAAATAATCTTTTATAGCATTCATATGGAACCAAATGGGGTTCCATATGTGAATATTTTTAGAACTCCAACACCATGGTATGAACTTTGATAGTGTAAGATAATTGTACAACATCATTCTCAAACACATGTTATATAATATTCAATAAAATTAATTCAATAGTAAAATATATAAAGTCTATATGATTATTACCCTAATGTCCATCAATAAGAATTGGTGTTTGATGCCAACGATAACATGTTCCTTTTAATATCACTATCGAAGAGGTTTAAAAAATTGTGATGAAAGGATAATTGATCCCTAAAAAATTGTTCCTTCCAATAACCTAGATTATACAGGTATGATGGTTAATCATATTTCATTACCAATATACCTCATTTTATTGCATGATGTTTTTCATGTATAACATTACAGTAAGTAAATTCATCATTCATTATACTAAACACAATGGGTTTACAACTGGAATATAATCTCTCAAATAAGGAAAATTAAGTACATATATGGGATGATAGTTATAATGTATCACTACTCACCTAGATAAGGTTTCATGTATGAATCACAGTCCTAAGGATGATATGTTGAAAGAAGAATATGTAATGATGAATACGTGACTATAATATCTCTGCTGAGTAACGTAATTTCTACAGATAAATTCTTTTAATGGTGGAAGAAGGTATAACTTCTTTTTTTTATATATATTTCACATTAACGAAATATTTTATTGAATACATTTTTTTCATATGAAATCGAAAAATAAAACAAACCATGATACATTTTATTGAGAAAAAATATTAAAATTCATGTCAAATAATAACTAATCATGAGAATACAATATGTGATACCCTTAAGAAAAATTCAGGTGGAATAAATCCATGATTAAATAAAAATAACACAAACATAAAATATTAATACTAATGGTTTTCCATGAAGATCACAACACTGTTTACAATAATAAAAAATATAAATAAAAAAATAAACAGGATGAGTGAGAGTTAAATTAATAATATGGAATAATTTAGTGGTATATATAATACTATATAAAGTTATAAAATCTAATAATTTTATATACGGTCATTGGAAATATGGTCAGTTGAAACAAGGTCATTTTTTAATCATATATCTAATAGGTATATTAATGATGTAAGGATTTTAGTAAATAATTAAAAACAATAAAATTCTAAATTAGTAAATAATTGAGGAATGGAATAAAAGATTATATTTTATTGAAATATTTTATGTGATGTATATTATTATTATTAACAAAATATTTAATATATTCATAAACTTAAAATGAATAATCAAATAACAATGTATTGAATAAATTTAATTTACAGAAGATAAATAATAAAGATTAAAGAGATTTTATTATAATAATTTAATGTTAAAAATATATATCATTCAAATAAATGATTCTTATGTGTCGTGTTTTATTTTTCTTAGTAAATTAAATTCATGTCCTTTAATTATATTTTATAATTAAATCATTCAAAGTATTAAAAAATAAATTGACCGTAAAAAAACACCCCTAAAAACCATTGGCATGGGAAGAGTCTGGTGGGTGTTAATACACCTTGGGTTACATCCCCAAGAAACCAAAGGCTAGAAATAAATTCCAAGGTCCTCATTATCATTTTTGGGAAAGATTTTCATTTCGAGATAAAACAACCATACCGGTGTAACAATAAACATACAAACCTCAATATGTTCCATGAGTTGAAAATACCAGAGAAAATCAATCAAACCCATATAAGAGTACATTGCAAAAACGAATTGGCTACATCAATGGAAAACCATATAAAAAATCCGAATACACCCAATACATCAAAACAATAACTCAAAAAATACTCCAAGATCCAACATGGAAATCCATGATCAATGTATCATGAAGTATCAACAAATAAATAATGTACCTATTCTCCAAATGTTTTTCTACAGGGGACATTTTAAAACTCACTATAGTTCCCAATAATAGGGTGATTCTAAAAAAAAGATGATTTCCCCAATAACACCCCAACAAACACCTCATCAAAAAACCAGTTAGTATTTTTATATGAAATAGGTGAAAACAATTTTTAGTAGTTTATAAATAAAAAAACTATGATTTCATTGGAAGAAACAAATCATGTCATTAAATGATTACACAAACCATTTGGAATACCCATTTAAATATCCATGCACATAACTATAGACGTACACTCATGCTTGGTGTCTCCATTGATGGTGGAACATCACATCCATACACCATTCCATTGAAGGTGGTACTTAATGACCACTTCCCATCCCATTTATATCATGCCCAATCATTTATTCCAAAGTCACATAATTTAATTTACTAATATACAATTTTCAGGCAATTAATTTATATAAAACCATTTATTTATTTTAAATAATTTAATTAAATTACTATACATGCATCAAATCAATAACTTTTTAAACCTGCCATTTTAAAGTTATAATCAAATTGGGTTTCCAAAACTAATAAAATCTTAATGATTTCTAAAATAATTCCAAACCTTATTTCCATCAATAATCACACCAGGATTTAACAACCATTTCAATAAAATCATTTTATTTAAACTATGTCTTCATTTTATAAAAAATATGCACTGACAGATAATCCACCTACCTCAAAAGAGATGGTGATAATCAACAATTGAACAACCACTATATATATCCAACCACAAAACACCTTTCCTTCCCTATATCCATCAATAAAACATCACAATTACCATCATCTAACATTGGTTTATCTATAGTGAATTCTATATGTGGGTTTTGAAAAGAAATGTATAAGAGACAACAACGGATAGAAAAGAGTGGATACATATTGTTAAATATGGAATTCTAACAACAATTGATTCAACTACAGATCAATCAAATATTAAAGAGAAATTTCTCACACTCATTTGAAAAAAAAAGTGTTCTTATAATGGATGGATTACGTGAAACTGATTTCCTATGGAAAAAATAAAATTACATCCACAAATTTCAGAGTGCTTATTATACACTGCACATTCAAACCACATGTTTCTAAAACCATGAACCAAACATCCGGTTTTACATTCTAAATCTGACACATTTCATGGTTTCCATACATTGTTAGAAAAATCATCTATCAAGTGTGCATGATCTAATTCCTTAATGATAATAGGCTCATGGAGATGATCTTAAGTACATGCACGGTTTGGCCAAACTGTACACCAACTCTTCTTCTTCCCCTCCCCATTATTCTCTATAGAATAAAATTTTATGTTGTTTCAGGATTTCTACTAAGAATTATAAAACAATTTTCCTCTAGAAAATCCTCTAACAACAGTCAAAACCCCCACGGAACATCCTATGCAAAAAAACCAATCAATACACACACATAAAATATATAAATAAATTTTCATGTAACTGAAACTGGGGGTTCTACGTTTTCAACACAATTGTTTTTTACTCCCATGTAATGTATAAAACTGGAGTCGGTCCACAATATTGTGGTCCATTTATCACACATTTACTTTTCATCCTCCCACATTTCATACTAAATCTAATGAAGTTTTTATAAAACATGCACTGGACGGATGATTTTCTCATGCAAGAAATTCTATTTCATATCCACATTTCTTTTCAAAAGAGGAATCAACATAGAATCTTGCTCTAGTTCCATGGGATCGATTTGATTCACATGTTAATGATCATATTGATGCTTCTACATTTATGTTACATGATTCACAAAATGCATTTAACTATACCATGGTGGCATGTAGAACTAATATTCCATCTCACCCACTTCTCATGTTTTTTATAAGGTCCTATAAATTGAGGAGATAATATTTTATTCTTAACTAAATGATGATTCCAAAGCCCTAGAGATATTATAAAAACACAAGAACACTCACCTTGAATTAAAATGGTCATCAAAAATGATCCAAATATGATTTTTGAAGAGCATGAGATATATTTATCCTCTTTTTGATCAACTGATTCTTATCCATCATGATATTCAGATGGTTTAGTCCAACCATGAAATTCTCACATTTTTACACCAATCAAAGTATATATTGACATGTACACCCCTAAAAACATTCAAAAGGTTCAATATGTATCAAGGAATGAAATTTTTTGTATTATTAGATCTCCGCTAATGGTATGTGATCCTCCCATGAGCCACCCAAATCCATTACAGAAGCCCTATTAATTCCATACAATATTTAGATCAACAATTAATATTTCCCTTCTAGATGAGGATTATACACCATGACTACAGTCAATTGTGTCCCAAGGTATTTCATTAAGGATTTCTAGAAATAATATATCATCCTTGGGTCTCTGTCTGACATAATATTACCTTTAATGTCATTCCAATTTACATCATCTTAGATATATATTTTGGATAGGTTCTCCACTACATGGATAACATGAATAATAATTAAATGAGATAAAATTTTGGTCATATTCACTATCATCCCTATGGAACCATTTTTCTTAAATATATATGGTAAACATATGGAAAAACCCATGGATATCCTCTCCCACTACAGTATGATGGTTTATAAATACTGAAACATTCCACCTAGTCATTTGTGTGTCATCTTAAACTAATGACTAGTGAGGAATCTTAAAAAAACTCTACAACTAACCATTCTATTAATGGACACAAAAAATACTCTTTCATATCAATATTAATCTTCTAAATTTTGAGATGAACAACCCATTTTTAATTCAAGAATGAAAAAATATGATTTTTGTAAAAAACTAAAGTGAATATTATCTGATCTCAAAACCTAAAAAATGAAATATCATAAATCATCCATCACACAATGGTCTCCCCAAAATTATGTATTTAACTAATAATGACACATTTAGGATTAGATATTTGGTCCCCCTTTTCATTCTCAACCAAAAGAGTAAAAAATAAAACTAATATGTATGCTAAAACATCACCATGGTTAGTATAGTCAATGTGCATGTTTTCTATAACAAAAATCAGCTACAACTAATAAGAAGTTTCCTTATCCAACTAATTAGAAGAATTTAGGTATAATTCAATATCCACTAAATTATATTTACCTATTTTATACATCATGTCAAATTATAAAATTTGAAGGTATTCAATCCAACTTCTTTTCCTTTGATTCAAATCTCATTGTGATAAAATGTGTTCCAATATCTTATTGGCATAAAAACATTTAATTTCTCTCCAAAAAAGATAATGAAACCATGTCTTCAATTCATGGTCCATATAATCCAGTTCTAAATTGTGTTTTGGGTAGTTCATCTAATGAAAATTTTAATATGTTGATCCATAAGCAACAACAAAACCATTCTGTATGAGAACACATCCCAACCCAGATCACGGTTCATTACAATATACTATACATCCTTCTCCAGACTCTAGAAACAAATGTATAGGAACTATTTAAAGTCTAAAAATTATCTCTTGAAATAATTTTTGGCATTATTCATTCCATTTTAAGGGAATTACATTCCTCAAAAGATCTTTAATTGGTGATTCCAAAAATGAAAACCCACCTAAAAAACATCTTTAGTATCATACCAACGAAAGGAGACTACGTATCAAAAAGATATTATTCTATGATTTCCAAGATATTATAATATCTATACTTTCTAGATCTATTATGATTCCATTTTTCCGAACTTTCTTGTCCATGTAAGCGGATATAATAAATCAAGAAATATCAATTTGATAACTTTTCATCCAGGAAATGTTCTCGCAATATACCCAACATGTTAGCCAAGTGTTTCCCATGATCCACTTTTTCCCTTAAATTCACAATTATATCATCAAAAAACACCGCCATAAATGAACCCACATACCATTAGAACATCTAATTCGTTAGTGACATAAATATTTCTTGGTCATTCCTAATACCAAAATGAAAAAATTCTCATAGTGCCTATAATTTCATTTGAAATCAATATTAAAAATATATCCCCTTCGGATCCTAGAGACGATGATATCCCAAACACAAGTCACATCTAGAGAACAACTGGGATCCCATAAATTAGTAAAATATATAATCAATGTATGAAAGAGTATACTGATTATTTATCATAAGTTATTTAATCTTTTGATAGTATGCAGATAACATATGAGTTCTATCTACCTACTACATAAAGAGAATTTATAATTCACATAGATTTGTTCTTAGTTAGATGATAATTTTATTTTCTGTACTTCCATATAATTATTTAATACCCTCATTTATATTAGTCATATCAGATAAGATGGAATGGAAATAGGACAAGTCCCTAGTAGCAGATCATTTGTAAACTCCACTTCACTTTTTGGTGGAATCCTTGAAAATTTTCCAGAATAACAATAAGCATCTAATCATATATTGTTGTAAAATATCTATTCAAGATCTCATATACTATTCCAAAGAATATTGTTTTAATTGGGAAGATATAGTTACGATAACTGGTACCATGGGACATTTTGTACTTCCATTTACTGTAAAAACTCTTTTAAATAGTTGTTTAACACCATCAAATGAATTAAAACTCACTTTTGTGCATTTAAATCAACATGGGATAAATTTTTGTGATCCAATTCATTCAAATAATTAACTCATAGTAATCCTATTCTATAATAGATAAATCCCATACCAACTAAGTCCCATTGATCTTTCTCTAACATGATGTACATTTCAAAAACTAACACTATATTTGTCCCAAAGGTGTTTGAAGTTTCAAAACAGATTCCATTAGCTCAACATGTAAACCTATCAGATTAATGAAACAAGAAGAATTAAATGAATGGGATGCACTTGAATTAAACTATGCTTAAGTAGGCATAGTATTCAAAAAATCATACCTATTATAATCAAATGACATGATTGATCATCTATGATCACTTTTGGAGATCCAGTAAATTTCATACCCACAATACATTTCACTTTATAACCATGTTGAGATTGAAAAATTTAATGATTCATTGTATTATTGTAATCACAATAAAATTATTAGTTCCAATGATGAGATAAATTCTTTTACACTCTTCCCATAGAATCAAGTGATGCTTAGGAATCATGGTATGTGTATCTTGCACCAATACTAAGAGAACTATTATAAAAGAAACAAAGTTGTACCATCTTGTTGGAATCATGACATGAACAATGTTGTGTCATATAATCATACTTGATGTGATTTAGTGTACAATAATGAATGCATCATATATTATTATATTTTAGAGGACGTATGTTTACAAATCAAATAGAAAATTTTTGAGGTATACCACAAGCTTGAGAATAGGTTTCCCTCTGTTGATTGACTCTATTATTGAATTTCCCACTCTTTCTCATAGGAATAAGCATTCTTAATCAATCATTGATTCAGAGATGTCTCTTTCTATATCCATAATTATATTTAATAATTTTTTATAATCTATATTAAATAGTACAATAATATTTGATATAATATATGGTTTCATATATAACACAAAAATGTTTCCCTTCTTGGATGCACTTGCAGTAACCTCATGTTAAAATAGAAATAGTTTCATAAATAATTATATATAATTTATTATCGAGGTATTCTCTAATAAAAAGGTGATGAAATTTTTTCATATAGAAAATCTGAATATGCGTGGATAGAATAGTATGTTGAACAATCCCTCAAAATCCCCTAATTCAATACCTTTTTCCAATTTATCCTGAACTACCGAATTCCACCAATTTCATACTTGATTATCTAGATTATAAATTTTTACAATAATTTTATCTCCTTTGGTGTTTTGTGAAAATAAAATATTTGAATCATCCAATTTAGAAACACATTATATATTTTGGGGTCTAAATCACCCCGAAAGATATGGTGATTCTACTTTTCGAACAAAACATAATGATCAACATATATGGGTTAATCAGTTCAATCCCCATTATCTAAGGCCTGAATATACTAGACTATTCTCTGGACCAATTTGTTGGTACATCTGTGGCCCAGTTTCAACCACATTATCCATATCCTTTTCTAGTTGGTATCTTCGACACCTACCCAAGGACATTCCCAATGAAAAAAACTCTAATCCAGTTCAATCTCTAGAAGTTGAAGGCTTTTCAATATCAAATAACTATTTTAACAGCATCTGAAATAATATTTATTCATAAAAAAAATTCATCATAATACCCCTTCATAGCTTTTCACATCATAAAATTTGAAATCATTTTTAGAATTTTTCAAAATGTCTTCTTTCTCGCAATTTCCATGAATCAGTAATTTGATAATAAACCATGAGGTCATATTGGGAAGTCATACTATCCATGAATGTTATGCCACTCCAATCAGCTAAACCCGTTATGATTTGGAAATAACTCATCAAGATGTTTCTAAAAAAACACATGTACCCTAACTCCATAGTGACATTATGTTAGTATAAATTAGTTATCAACATCATTCTATGCTCAAAATTACAATTTCAAACAATAATATATCCTTTATGACATCCCATGTGAAATAATGGAACTATTCCCATATTAATATCAAACAAGATGATACCACTTGTAACACACCACCCATATACCATTGGATTGGGAAGAGTTGGGTGGGTGTTACTTTGTAATAAGTGACAACCCCAAGAAACTAAATGGTAGAAATAAATGGCATGTTCCTTATAAAAATTTGGGGGATGGTTTCTCATTTTAATATAAAACAAACAAAAAATGATGAAAATAAAAATCAAAACCTCTACGTGATGCATGAGTAAAAAATACCAGTAAATAAATCTAAAAAACAACCATGTTAGAGTATGAACCATAAACTTGGTGACAACATCCATGTAAAACCATAAAAATGGAAACCTAATGACCCCAAAGATATCAATCTAGAAATTCCCAAACTGTTCCTAGCTCCAAATCGAGAAGCCTCACCTATGATATCAACAAGCCACACTATGTAAATGAGATAACATTCCCTTACATGTTTCTTGATAGATAATATCCATCAATGCACAATTGTTCCCAAGAAATGGTTGAGTCAAAACATAAATGGATATCACCAATGAATTTACAACTCATTCCACTAAGAAAAAACTTTCTAACACATTTATATTAAATAGTTAAAAAGAAATTAAATGAATTTTATATCAAATATGAAATAATTTTCACATGGAATCTACAAAACAAGTCATTAAATAATTGAACAACCCATTTGGAAAACTCATTTTATTTTATAGACACACAAACACACTTAATCATGGTCTCAAAATTAATTATAGAACTTCACATCCATTCTTTGTTTGATTTTTTATTATAGTTTATCACCAATGTCCATATGATTTAAATAATTACCAACCATTTATCCCAATTGCATACTATACCATTTACCAAAAACAAATTTCCTTGCCAATCATTTTCATAAAACCAATTCTGTATTTTAAAAAAATTCAACATAATACTTTACATGTGTCAAAACAAACATATTTTTAAAATCAACATTTTAGGACTAAAAGAAGGGTTTTAAACAACCAATAAAAATTTCATAATTTTTAAGCCAATACCAAATAAAATAACCATAATGAATCAACCATTTATTTCAGAGCCACTTCAAGAAAATAACATGATTAGAGCCAATCCTTCAAGTTATATGTAGGTTGAAGGGAGAGAGAATCCATATTCCACAAAAATGTTGGCAATAATAACGAATAGTAAAAAACTCTTAAATCGAACAAAAAACCTATTTTCCCTCCATATATCCAACTATTAAATAACATAATTACCATAATGAATCCTAGATAAATCCTCAACTAATTGTATTAATGATTAATGAAAAGAGAAGGAAAAGATACATTAAAAGGAAGATAAATAATAAATATATATTAGGGAATATGGTTCTCCTACATCCTTTAATTCTGTTACATATTTCTCCCGGACTAATGTGAAATTCCTTTAATACAATGGGAGAGATTTGATGTTTTTATAAATGAAGGATTATGGAAAAAACTATTTTATAAGGGATAAATTGAATTAGATTCCAAAATTTCAGAGGTATTACTATACTCTACTATGTTAGGCCACATGGTCTGGTAAACTGTGTGACTACCATGCAGTTACTACTATCTCAATATAACACATCACACAGTTGCCTCACATGGTTTAACAAATCATGCAGAAACTATGTATAAGATACCCTCTCAATGATATTAGGCTTACATGGTATTACATGATATCATAGATAGTAAGGACAATAATTGAAAAAAATGTGTTTCCCCAATATCCAATGTTCTCCCTCTAATTTTTTCTTGGGTGTCTTTCATGGTTCGTACAAACCATTCTCAAATAGTTCACCTCTAATAAAATCCTCCAAAATGTGTCAAAACCCCACCTAACCTATCGAAACATATTACAATAATTATATATACATAAAATAAATAAAAAGGGTAATGTAAATAATTGGGGGTTCTAAATTTAAACTCATATTATTTTTTATTAACATGAAATTTGATTAAGGACACTAATTGCTTTAATATTCATTTTTCTCTAAAAATTGTTTTTTATTTTATTTAATGTTTTCAAATAAAATTTATATTTTCCATATGTATAGATTTTATTATAAAAAATTTATTCCAATTTCTTAATTATTATTTCAAAATTATTTACTAATTCTAATTTCATTTTTAGGCATGAAATTTAGTTTCCCATTTAAAAATTGAGTTACCAAGGTAATAAAAAATAAAAAAATGTATAATAAATACTATAAAATTTTATAATATCATGAATAAATATATCAACAACAATTGTGAGTTTATTTTCCACTTATCTCCATTTTTTTACTTTTTAATGACCTCCATTTTTTAAAATAAAATCATTTTAATTAAATAATTATTTTTTGTTGAGATTTAACTAAAAAATATTTTATAAAAGGTCCCCTAGTATACCAAGACAAAAATAATATTTTTCATTATTTAACTCTTTAATATATATAAATATTTAATCTACTAAATAATCATTATATTATTATTATCCTTTGGCCCAAATAATGAATCCTAACTCCAATATTCTAAAAGAAACTGTTTTGAGAATGATGGAATTAATTAATGTATTACCCAGATCTTCAAAATATTTTACAATTACTATATCATATTAAAAAATTATAAATCTCATTAGATAGTGTGATTATTATATATTAAAATCAATATGATTCATTGAAAATTATATTTCAAATATATAACACAATGATCTTGCACATTTCATTAGTATTACATGATCTTGTTTGGTCAGTTTAAATTCCAACATGAAAAATTTGATACAAAAATCATAATTTGACTATAAAGAAATAAATTATGTTTCAATGTCATATAAATTATAAACTTAATTCATGAAAATAAAATTAAGGATTTAATAAAAACATAATTTTCATTATAGGTAACTTTATTGTGAGTATATAACCTTAATCATTCTTGGAATGCATCTTATTGTCTTGAACCAAACAAATAATTTAAATTTAATAAACACAGTACTAAAAAAAAGAGATATAAATATGACACTATAATGAATCATATTTTAATGATGAACATGGTATCAATTAACTCTTATTTGTATCTTCTTTTCAAAAAAATGAAATAAAAAATAAAAAATTTAAACATTTTATGGTAAAAAAAATAAATAACTAATAGATGTCAAATGATCTAATATAAATAATGAGTGTCAATATTCAGAAATATTAATAAGGTTATCAATTAAATTATTTTTATTGTTAAGATTATTTTATAGGAGTGTAACATCATTTCATGTAATTTGAGAGTAATGGAATGAGATTTTACTTCAATTTCCCATCATTGAGGCATGTTTTTTATTATATAAAAATCATTATTTTTTATGGATTTAACATTTACCTATTAAATTATATTATCACTATAAAAGTATCATTCCATGAAATTATATGTTTATTTCTTTATCCCAGAATTATATTCTCTTGATTCGTTTATTACTAATGGGGAATAGTTTTTCTTATCCCACATTCATCTCATTTACTTAAGTTAATTTTTGATTCCTTTTGGATATTCTAATTTTCCTTCCATACACTTAAAATTTCTCTACTAATATTAATTTTTAGTTAATCATGATCTTCTAATATAATTGGTTTTATTTATAAAAACATTCTTTGTTAATCAATTAAATTAAAAAATTATGGTTTTTATCATAATAAATTTCCTATTATTGTGATATGTTTCATATTAAAAACCTTTCATGTTTTGTGATTGATATTTTTATAGAGACCCAGACTTTTGATATATGAATATTACACATTTTTATATCAACATTCAGTACATTATAAAAAATCTCACAATTACCATAAAGATCATCCCCTTTTGTACTCCTAAATTATACTTGTCATCATTAAATTGGGAAAGTAAAAAATAAAAATGTGTGAGATCCTATTCTCAGTAATGGAAAAAATAGATACCTATGAATAACAGGAGCATAAGTATTTTATAAAAAATTTCATTTGAAAACCATATCAATCATATAAAATATCATAATCCTGAGTAATGTTCAAATTATTATCACATCATAATACATGAATCATAATGTAATCAAATTATGTGATCCATGAGAGCATAATATTTTCATAAGACACATATTTGTGGAATACAAAAAAGCATAGAATGTATTATATAAGTGATTCCCAAAAAAACATTTATAACATGTTATGATATTCCTAACCACCCATTTACATACTTTGAGTGTGGTAAAACCACATGTGTACCCATAGTTTTGGTCGAAAAAAAACCTTAGTGAAACACATAACCATCCCTTATGGTATCCCTTTTCTCATTGTGGAATGGGTTCACTCCCTAAAACTGTAACGTTACTCAAGCTTCACTCTCAAGTTCGTCATAGTTGAAAGAGTCCCTTATTGATATGTGTTCACTCCCCATTAAAGTCATGTCAATTTTTTGTGATATAAAATATTAAACAATGAATTTGAGGGTGATATTGGCCCCACATATCTTTGGTTATGAAATAACTGTTGTCCTTGGTTATAATGTGACAACTATCCATGGTTATAACATAACCACCATCACATATTAAAAATCAGACATATGTGTCCCAAAAGATCATAAAACATTTATCATATCATAACCAATTAAATTAGAATTGTTTCATAATCATTTAATCATATCATAACATATAGAAAATAAGTAGGTTTCGTATTTTTTTTATCATAACATAATTTGTGAAAACAATCAGTTTTCATAAGAGTTCTATTATGATAAAACATCTAGAAGAGTATTTATTTTCATAAATTTCATTTCATGATAAACATAAATCAATATGATAAATAATTTGAATGTTATCCATGTTTAATGTCCCCGTTAATGAATAAACTATATCAAAGGATGACATCTTAAACAAGGATGTATTTTATAACATCACATAGAGCATTTCATAGTAAAAATAAACATTCCTTGAAAATCCAATTTTTTTAATAAATATTTTTAAATTCCTTTTGCATGGAAACTTATAAAATAATATTTAAGAAAAAAATTTAAACATTAATTGATAAAATTACTTTTTCTTGAATGGAAAATAATGATTAATACTTATCTTATTCATAAGATCATTTTAACAATGAAATCATTAATTTCAAATCTAAAAAAATTTCCCAAGTATTGAAGAAAATATTTTATTTCAAAATTTTATTGGAAACCAATAAAGGGATATTTACATCATTTAAAGGTAATGATATTGGGAAATATCTTTCTTGGTGTTCATGTAAAAACAATTATTTTTGTTATATTTATGGTAAAATCAAAACAATCAATTATTGGAAAAATCTATAATGTATCATTTTAAAATATCATGTAAAAAATTCAGTGATTGAAAAAATAATAAATATTTTCGGAAATGGTATAATCATTTTGTAAAACATTGTTTTAGAATAAAAGAGATTTCAACCAAAAAGATAATTTTTTATAAAAACTACTTTTTGAAATATTGTTCCCATAAAGATAAGAAACATAATGTAAATATGTATTCTCATGATATAAATATATGGGAGGAGATTCACGTGTTTCATGGAATATAGATCATAATATTTCATCATTGGGTGATTAATCATATGGAATCCTTATAAACAATGATATTGCAACATAATACTCATTACACTTTAGTAACTTTGAATCATAAGTCTCCTGAAGGAATACCATTAAATAGAACATTAATAATCATGAAAATAATTATATTATTGTTATAAAATGTTACTGTTTCAATATATACACCTAATAGAATAGTAAATGTGAATAACATAAATTTTTTCCCAAATAAAGAAAATTTAGAGAAAAATCCACGGTTGATTGGTTATCTTTTGAATCATAAACCCTCTAAAATACAGATCATTAAAAAGACTTGTAAATACATATATTTTTAATCATAATAATTATAAAATGAATTAATTTAATGTATATACACCACAGACAAAAATATGAGGTGAATATGGTGTGTGTCTCTCATAATTAAAAAGTGATATAGTAATCCCTTACTATAAGTCTCGACTTCATTCATACTCATTTGATGCTCCGCTTAATTTGGTGTCCCCAAATGTATTTCACTAAAAACCTTAATTGGGTAGTTTTTTGTCATATATACGGCTTTTAGGATGAGGGGATAGATTTTTGGAGGTGATTTTCGATGTTATGGGCCGATGTAAATGTGTCTAAATTTGTGATTAACAATATAAATGGAGTGACCTTTTATAAGTGGTGGAGAGAATACCCTTGCTATTCTAGAATATAATTGAGTGATACTAAGTTATTTCATATATAAAAAGTTTCAAAAATGGGTCAATATATAACCTTGTACTTTTTATGTTCTAAATATGGATAACCAAATGTTTTTAGACAATTTTATAGATAATTTTAACCCTTTTACTTTTTTACTTTAACCCCATAGTAAGCATATTTTTACCTAAACCACATTAAATAACTTTATCTACATTTATATATCATATTGGTCCAAAAATTTTATGACCTTATATTATATAAAAAATATTATAATTCATGATATAGAATCCATTTTTTCAAACTTCATCCATGTAATTGAGAAATTTTAATTTAAAATTAATCTCATAGAGGCAGTGAAAAATCTTGTTTTCAAAGAGAAACTATCTAAAATATAAAAAAAATTATTTTATAGAAATTCAATATAATATTGACTCCAATGATATGAATTGTATTAATGGATTTATAGTTGAACTACTAAAACATTTTAACAAATTTAGTATATAATTTATAAATATAATTAAATTAAATGAAAATGATTTTTTCAAATATTAAATTGTAATATTCCTAAGTAATTCAAATATGATACTTTTCATAAATATAAAAAAATTAATTCGAATATAATTTTGGTTTTATGAGTTAAAAAATGTTAATTTTGTAATGTAAATATTCTTAAAAAGGTAAAAATAATTAATATTAATATAAGTGTGACAATATAGAAAAAACTACTTTTCATAAAAGAATACATTTTTTAGAGTAAAATTACATTTGATAATATATATTATATGAAGACTAAATATGATGAATGTTTAAATTTTTTAATGAATATATAATATATAAATTTTGTTGAAATAATTTACAAATATTTATTAATTTAATTTATTTATGGAAAATCAAGTTTATGCACATAGCATTATTTTTTCAGATGGAGATTTCCTTTATTTACAAATGGTATTAATTTTCAATTACAATCATTTGGCCACCAATTAATTAATTATATGTTTATTTTTTAACCACATTATTTCCTAATTTACATAATCAAATTCGTACTCACAATTACAATGACATTATGGTAACTATAATATTAAATAATAATATTTAATTATGTGCCATGTTTTCTTTAGTCACATTGTTTCGTGTAACACATAATGAACTCAGTATTTTTTATAAGAAAAGAAAAAGATATGTTTTTGTGTAATGTTAAATATCAAGAAGATTAAATATATTTCAAAAAAAGATAACTTTAAAAATCTCATCATGTTACATTTTACCCTACCTAAAATAAATTTTACAATCGAAATTCATCACATTGATACCAAAAAATGACTATACATCTACCACATAACATCCTCAGGTTCCCAAGTATCTTCCATAATCTAGTGGATTCACAAAAAAACATTCACTATGTGAGTGTTCTGGTTTTTTATAACCTTTTCTATTTGATATAGACTATACTGGTTGTTCTTCATAAGACATATCATGATCTAGTAGTATGACCTATCATTATATTACAAGTGAAAGATTAGGTTTGTACTTCCATAGAGGTGATACATGGAACACATTTTCAACTTGAGAGAGTTTTGATGGAAGCACCAATCGATATGATTACTTCTTGATATGATCAATAATTTCAAAGGGGTCTATATACCTAGGACTTATCTATTCATAGTATGATAACAAAAAATTCATCCTTTGGTGAGATATGAATAATTTACAGACAATCTCTTACTCTAAGAACTGTGGATAAATTTTTTATTCTAGATGAAAAATAGATCACAAGATCCCCAATGGAAGGATAACTCATTCCTTAATTATCATAAAAAGGTTAAACACTGGATATCCAGTGTGGATAAATATCAATATAGTTAAGTAATTATTAAATCTCTAAAAGCACATAGAATTTTAAAAAAAAACAATACCTTAAATGGTTAGCCTTATAAACCTTCCAAACATCAATATTTATATAAAAGGTCTCTAGATTTCTAAAAAATAATCTTTACACTAATCCTCAAAATATCATTAAGAATCTCATAATATTCACATTATAAATCATGGAATACCATGTTTATATATTATCATAAATATTGGTAATGACCATAAATCCCAAAAAAAACATCAAGGAAAACATGATTGTTTCTTTTTTCATTTTGTTATATGATAAATTGTTGAATTTATTCATTGGATCCAATAATGTTGTAAACTCCATCAGTTATAACATTATCCACATTTTCAAAAAATACATTATCGGTTCTCAGGTAATCACAAATATCCAATTTACATTATTTATATCAATTATCAATTTATTTAAAAATTATTAATTAAACATTAGGAACATATAATTTATTATCTTTCTCTTAATCATTTTTCTTCAATGAATATAATATTTCAATTAACACACTTTTCTAGGTCATCAACATCTTTTAACGTATTCTTTAAAATACATAATAAAAATAATATACTAAAAAATACACTTAAGCTTCATACTTTATATATCATAATTCATTTGTCTCACCGAAATCTCAAATCATTAAGTAGGATTCATCCTTTTATTCCATAACGCCTCCTTCCATTCATTTTTCAATCGCAGTCTCTTCATTATCAATAAAAAATTATTAATCATGAATCCTTTTTGATTCACTTCGTGATATTTCAACATATAACTCTAATTTTTATAATTCACATTCATTAAAAATTTAAAACATTCAAAATTTGATGATAACATATGAAAACCAATATTATCATCTATTTCATTGACCAAAATTGTCATTTTTCCATTATAGATATTTCTTTTTTCCATTTTTTCCATAGTCAAAACATCTTCATATGCCTCTAAGATATCCAAAGAGGCATTTTTTCTAATATTATTGAATAATTGGAAATTGAATCATCTTTTCTTAAAGGTCATCACTATTTAAAAATTTTGAAATTTCCATATGTATCTTATTTGTTGATGATGAGAGTTGATTAAGTTACACATTATTAATCATGTTCCTTGACTATTGTTTGGTAATAATCATAAAGTTACACACTCTTTTTATTATAACATTTGGATACTCATTAGAATATTTTCCATGAAATTTAGTTTTGGCCTGGTTTCTTCAATCTCCCTCCACTGACTAAAACCAAAAGGCAGAGTGTGAGAAACACTAATAATAATGGGAGTCCATATTATCATTATTGTAACTTATATGATGTATAAATAATGAAAACATCTACCTTAATAAATAAAAACATAGGTTTATCCTTTGAAAAGTATTTTCGTTATATATTTAACTCCATCACCATTCCTTATAAATAGTTTGTAAATATCCAAAACACATCATTAAAAAAATTCCAATTAAGTGTGATGTAATGATCGTTGTCGTGCACTAGTTTTCGATTGAATATATCTTGATAGAGAGTTTTCAGGGTTTTTAACCATAGGTACATTAATTTCATAGCCACATCCACATGTAGTATCCAAAAAATTATTTTATTGATTATAATATACTCACTCTATCCTTTACCAAAATTCCATGACATTTCCCAATACATTCACTATGCATAGACTTATCCTTAAAGACATCCCATGAAATAAAATTATAAATATCCCTAGGGATATCACCATGTTTTTCTCATTCTTGTTTCCAAAGGATGATGGAAAAATTACTTCCATAATTATTATAGTAACCCATAAGTTTCATACATGCATATTACATCTTTTTAGATGAAAATTCATTAAATAATACGAACAAACTCCTAAGGAATGTAATATTATAGTGTCTTTAGAAACCCATAATACAATATATTAAATTTTTGGAGTGTCATAAATGAATACAATAATGATTTTCTGTATTTGTACTCCTACTTAATACATTTATTCACAAACATGGTAAATGAAACAAAAAAAGGGTGAGCTCAGTTGCTCAATAATGTTAAAAAATGATATGCATATGAAAAACATTAACATAACTGTAAGTGAACATGGGTATATCATTTTAAAACTATTCGATGTAAATAAAAGACCATAATCCTGAGTCATAGAATAATATTTGGTATTTTATAAGACATAAATCATAAGGGTTTCAAATAACATGATCCGTGAGTGTTAAAAAAATGGCATAAGTATTAGATTTGGGGTATACACATTAGTAAAGAAAATAAAATGACATGTCTACACACCAAATAATTCATAACTTTATAGGCTTGGTCTAACTACTAGCGTACCTACTACATGGTTTGGATAACCTCTTTTGTACCCTACGTTTTGTGGTCATACCTTCTATGAGGGACACATCACCATCCCTAGTGGTATCCTATTCCTCATAGTATACTATTTTAACTATCCAAAACATCATGTTCATACAAGTTAAATCCTAAGGCCATTATAGTGGAAAAATATCCATACTGAATAGAGGTGACTCTATATTCCAATCCATTATATCTTAAGAGATATAAATATTTACCCAATACATTTCATAGATATATGGGTCCCACTAAAATTTGGTTATAACTTAACTGTCATCCTTGTTTATAATGTGACTGTCTTCATTGGTTCTAACATATCCACCATCATATAATGGAAATCATAAATATGTATACCAAAAAAGAAGAAAACATTCAGAATATCATATCCCAAGAAACTAAAATGGTTTTATAAAAATTTCATAATATCATAACCAATGAAAAAGATGAATCTTTCATAATTATTTCATAATAACCAATGAAAAGAGGTAGGTTTCATAATAGTTCTATAATATTATAACATATAGAAGAGAATTGGATTTCATTAATAACTTTTCATCATAAGTATAAACTATTCAAATAAATAATAATAACTGTATCCTTCATTCATAAACTTACTAAATACTAACTTATATTGATTGATTCCATCTTATATGAAGAAGGATTTGGAAGGTCATATGAAATATCTCTTATAAAAAATAATTGTTCATTGAAAATCTCTTCTAAAAAAATAAAACATATGAAAAATAATTTTATTTGAATATAAAATTTACTAATTATAAAGGAATAATTATAAATAAAATTAAAACATTTCTCTTTGATAATATAATTTCTTAATTCATAAAAACTTTTTAAAATAGAACACATTTTTAAAATCATTCTCACATTGAAATCATTCATTTAGAATCCAATAAATATTTATGAAATATTAAAGAAGGAATTTTCATTGAGAATATATTTTACGGCATGTAAGGGGAGATTGAAAATGTTGAGGGTGCATGAAGTAATGAAAAATTTTTCATGAAACGAATGTTAAAATAATGAATCATTTCATATTGATAGTAAAATCTAGGGATGCATTTTAGAGAAGAACACATTAATATTCCTTAAAAAATATATTGTGAAAATGTCTATCATGGTTAATTTTTATTAATATATCATATAAAAAATGATAAAACATTTTTGAAAACATTTTAAGGAAAGATGGATTAGTAAGATATTAGTTTTCAAGAAAATATAAATTTTTTCATAATTTGTTTTAAGAAGTTAGAACATAAATAGAGGAAACTAAAGGAAAAAAGATGTATTCTAATGAAATAACTTGAGAATAAAAATATTCATGGGTTTCAAGAAATATATATCATACAATTGCATCATTTTAATCATAATAATATACAATCTCGATAAATAATGACACTGTAAAACAACACTCTTACTATATTGGTATCATTGAATCATAAGCACCAAGAAATAATGACATTAAATAAATAAAAATGTTTTATGAAAAGAAGATCATTATTAATATAACATGTAAAAGGAGAAGAATATTGACCATGTATTCGAGGATAGGTACATAAAATAATATATTCCCTAAAAAGGAAAATTGAGACAAAAACCTCTTAGTGATTAGTTAACATTTGAACTATAACTTCTTTGAATGCGAGATAATCAGATGGATATGTAAATCTTCATTATTTTTTGGATAAGGTTCATAAAACACATTCATATGAAGAATATATGCCACATAAAATAAATATGTTGTGAATATGGCATGTGTATCATAAAATTAAAATGTGAGATGAAAATACCATACTGTAAGTCTTGATTTCCTTTTGTACTTGTTCGAGCATCTACTTATGTGTGTATCCTCAGTAGGAATTCACTAAATTCTTTCAAATGATGAATTTATGAAAAAAATAAGGCCTTTAGGATGAGGTTATAGATGGTGGTATGTGATTTTGGTAAGAATTGGATTAATTGAATGGGTCTGAAAGTGTGATGAATAGAGCAGAGGTGGTGACCATTTACAAGTGGTGTAGGGGACACAAATGGTATATTTGAAAAGAATTGATGGAAACCACATTATTCATATTCTAAACGGGTCCGAATAGGGGTATATGAAAACCTTATACTCTATATGGTTAAAATTTGGTTATCCATTATTTTTTAGGATGGAAAATAAGTAATTTTAACTCATATATTATTTATTTAACCCTCAGTTAAACTCATTTTTCTTTATACATGGTAATTATTGTTTTTATTATATTCAATATTAATTATGGTTAAAAAATAATTTTAATTTATTAGATAATATAAATTATGTTGATTTTATGTATGGAAATTTTTTTCTAAAATTCCATTCATAAATGTAGAAAATTTTAATTTAAAATTATTTCAATATAGGCTATGAGAATGTGAGTTTTAAAAATGAAAATGTTCATATGTTTAAAACATTTTTATATAAAAATTCAATATGAAAATGATACCAATAAAATATATTAGAGTACATGATTTATAATTTTACTAGGGAAACCTAAAAACCCAATTTAGAATATATATTGACTTTATAAAATAATTAAATAGAAAAAGAATTATTCAATTTAAATATAGTATTTCCCACAGTTCGTCAAAAATTAAAGCTTTTTAGAAAATCAAAAAGATTCACCCTAAGATAATTTTTATATTATAATATTAAAAAAACTTCTGATTTGTTAAAATTATTTTTCAAGTTATGCTAAAAATTAATAATAAAATAACATCACTGAAGACAATAAAGCTACTTGTTATAAAAATAGCATTTTTAGTCATAAAATTGGATTTATTCTTATATACTATATAGAAAACACATAAACTGAATGTAAAACATTTTATTAAATATATAATTTATAAATTTAATTAAAATTATTTAATAACAATTATTTATTTAATTTATTTAAAGAAAAAACATGTTTCTCCATGTAAAAAAATTATTATCAAAATAAGATTTTATTTATTTCTAAATGGTATTTTTATTCATTTCAAATGAATTGTTCACCAAAGAATTTATTATATATAAAAGTTCAAACCATATATTTTTATAATATTCCTAATCATGTTTGTACACTCCATTCCAATGGATATGTGATAAATATCATATTAAATAATATTATTTTAATTATATTTTATGTTTTGTTCAAAATATATATTGCATTTAAGGAAATATAAACTCATGATTGTGCATAAGAAAATCCAAACCAATTGTTTCATATAATTTAAAATAACATAATGATTATATAAATTTAAAAATAATAATTTCACAAAATCTTAGGGTGTTACAATTTAAAGTCCCATGAATGTGTTTTAGAAAACTTTTTATGTAATTTATGAGATTAAAAAAATCTATATTGTGTTTATTAATTGAATGTAATTTGACTAAAAAGGCTCCAAGATATAATGGATTCTCATATCAATTTTCCTTTCACTAATAAATGATCTATATTCACTAAATATTTCTTTTTTATTTGGTTTATAAAGTCCCCATGGATGTATTTTTCAAACACTCAAAAAAATTTGTTGGATTTACCTACGCTTATCGTGTTTTATATTTCTAGAGATTTTTATTAACAAATTATCAAATTCATAATTTTTATTTAACAATCCCACTTTCAAAATGAGATTATCTTTGACTAAATTTTCTAAGGGATAAATTTTATTTTCATTCCCCCTAAAACCCAAAATATTTTTCATATAATCAAATTATTAATGTTTTTAACATATATTCAAACCATTTCAAATTTCATTGCTTTAGAATTTAACAGAAATAATGGTCGTAGAAGGGGCCTACCTCATCTCTTCTTTCAATACATGAATAAATCCATTATATGTTCATATTCATTATAGTGCTTTACGTATTTATTTATCTAAATGTATTCAATTTTTCAAGGAAATGTTTTATTAAATATTATTTTTTACATTAATTTAAAAAAAGAAACGTTTTTAAAAAATTTCAAATGATTCATTTCCAATTGATTTTAATTTCTTTACAATTACATGAAAAAATATTACTTTATAATGATTTCACCATATTCATATACTCTTTTTTTATACAGTTTTAATTTTGATGATTAAAATCAATTTTTCATTTTTTCAAAAATAATTACAATTTCATGGTTTTATCAATTAATATTATTTTTATAAAAAAGTTACTATTTTAAACAAGGGTATTTCATCTCATTTTCATTATAACTTCCTAATGCCCTTATATAGTGTTTTTCCATTTCTAGAAACACTATATAATGTTTCTTTTGCGTCACTGGGGTTATGATCAAATTGATACCATCTATCGAATTTTTTTAGTGTCTTATGATAATTTCATGTGAATATTATCTTGAAACCATATTAATTGACTTAGTTAAATATGTTATGATAAAATTATGAAAATTTTTATGTTTCATTGGAACATATATGTATTGTTTATCATTGTGATATTATAGGTTCCATTATTTCCCTCTATTTAACTGGGTTATATTTTGTATCTAATGGGCTCATGGATGTGCATTATTGTGATTGATCACAACATAATTCATTGGTATCAGTGGGATATATCAAAACATAGTCTATGGTAATAATTATATTTTAACGAAAACTAGTGTTTAGGAATCATTGGATTTTATCCCAAATATATACATGGTTATGATTTTCTTTTCCAGTAGTTTTATGATTTCATATTTTTTGTGTATACCAAATTGTTATGTTATGCTTCAGGAATATTCTATTCTCATGATTATTGACACATGAATTTACATTTATGTATGTCATTTAAAATGTCATGACATCAGATATTTTCTATGGATCATGATTTTATCTTATATGTTTTGTCATTAATGATTATCATATGTTCTGTTTATGAAATTTTATTATGAATGCCTTCAAAATTAATTGTATTATTCTCACTTATTTTCTCTAATTTTTATCATATATGATTTCCCATATTGTGAAATTGATATTATCCATTTCTTTTGTTTCCAATACCCTTTTTATGAAAAAGAATATAATATATGGTGTCTCTTGAAAAGTATAATGGATGAAGAATATTTTTGAATAATCTTTAAATTATTTTCAAAACAATTTTATTATGTATATAATATATAAATACACTAAGCCTATATGGTTAAAGGTGATATTTATCTTGAAGATTAATGAATATTTATATTAAATAATGTAATATATATTCATGTTATGCTCTGGATGCCATATTTCATATCATTCCATATCATCTTGGATAAAATATAAGGAAAAACTTGAAAATATATGTTACATTAAATTGTAAATATGATTGTATATAGTAAGATTATTTTTAAATGAAAATTATTTTTCCTATATTAATTAGTATTTCAAAATCCTTCTCGATAATTTTTTATTCTATAATGACTGTAAAATAATATTTCATTCTTGAAATTATGACGTCGACATACATTTTATATATATTCCATATTAATAATGTATTCCACAATATAATAATGTTTTTTTATTGTTCTGTGATTCATGGTTTTATAAAGAGATAAAAATGAATTGAAAAATGATTTTTTCTTTACATATTAGTATTAAAAAAATTATGATATAAAGATACATGTTGATACTGACTGTTTTCTCATAATGGTGAATTCAACGAGGGAGTTACATATAAATATTTCATATAATACTTGTTATTTTTAATAGAATTTTTTTATTATGGTTCAAATCGTAATTATTTAATGATTCAAAAAAGGATATATGATAAAGAAAGGAATGTAAAAATTCTCATTAAAATATTTTTTATAATACTAGATATCTGTAAAAGGAATGAAAAACTAAATTTCATATAATTCATTAAATAATGTATATATATATATGTTATGTAGTGAACATTAATTTGATAAAGGAGTTTTTTAAAATATCTTCTAGAATATCCTATCATTAACTATAAATAATAAACATGATATTGTGCTTATAATTTCAGAATATTTATCCCAAAGTGGAAGGGGTTTTATACCCAGATCATGTAGACTAAGAAGAGGGTATAAAACTCAAACTTTTAGAATTATTATTCACTAAAGAATGAATTATTAAAAATAATGATAGACATCGATAGAGTGATATAAAATGTACATGAAATCATGTCATTTTGAATATGAAAAAAAGTTAATTTTGGATTGAATTATGAAGACCAAATTAAAATTAAATCACAAATAGATTTATATTTATCAGTGAAGGTTATGAGATCATGAAATAACTAAGTCCTATAGAAATAACTAAATCATCTAGAAATAACTAAAAAACTAAAAAAAGTTTCAAGGATTTTGATAATGGAATATTATTGTATCACTATTTTTTATTTGAACCGATTTAATAATTCCCTTCAATATACATCAATATTTGGCTAATATAATTATATATGTTATTTTATTTGAGTATAAATTATCATACATTTTTAATTGGTTCCATAATATTCTATGTGATTAATTCAATATTTAAAATTTTCTATTACACAAGATAGATTCATAATCTAGTATTTCAAATTTTCAATTGATATATAAAAACATTTGGAAGTACCATTATGAACACATCTCCATGGAAAATTATTTTTTATACAATGTTCATGAGATGATATTTCATAAGAGCTTCTCAAATTATAAACATTCACAAATTTGGTGTTATTAAGTCATCGGTGTTTCTAACTCCACAAATAGTATTCATTTGATCCATAATAGGTAGTAAAATGTTTAGATTTAGTGGTAGAATAATATCATTTTTGGTATTTTCACCATTCTATGCAGTTTGGATGTTTGTATAACGTTTTTTACGAAATGTAATTCTGGTAAATGAATAATTTTTTTATAATTCCTTAAAATAAACATTTAATAGAAAGAGAAAAATGTTTGTTGGTTATCAAGAATAAGGAAATCATTAATGTTAATCAATAAATGGACCACAAATAGACATATCTAAATATGTATTCATCCAATATATATATATATACATTCCATTACATATATTTATAAATTGTAGGGATAAGATTATATATTATCATTCAAACATCATTTTCTATCTTTCTGTCATTGAGTTCTATGTGTTTAAAAAAAATCAAAATAAATTTATGCATAAATAAATAATAAAATAAAAATAGTACGATAAAAATTTATATTTTATAGATTTAAAATCATAAAACATATATATTCTCCACCACTACCTCCGAAAAACACTATTTTATAATCATTAAATCTAATAGTTTATGGGTGATTGAAAAACATGTATCTAGAAAAAAAACAACTTCATATCTAATTAATCTCTAAAATAACTATAATTGACATCCAACACATGAATGTTAATTTTTTATAAAACTATTTATACTTAAACTGAATTTATGATTTATAACATTCAATATGCAGTATCGATATTTCACACAATAACCCCTTATTAAACAGATCGATAATGTGATCATTCTAAGAATATAATCTCAAAAATCTCAAATAAAAAATTGAAAACCAAAAATTAATTAATGTAAGAATTATTTCAAAAATAAAAAAGTAATTTAGTTAATATGAAACTAAATCAAATAATGATATCCCTTTTAAAATTAAATATTTTCCAACAATTTATTTAACTGAATAATAAATTAGAATCTTAGTTATATGAAATTTAACTTTTTATTTAATATTTTACATCATTTAAAATAGATTCTAAATATATATTAAATCATTCCTAATGGGTAAACTAATAATTTATTACATTATTTTGTAAAAAATATTCAAAAAAATTTCATCAAACATTTTACAATTAAAATTATAAACACAAACAGTCCATATAATTATAACACAATATTTTGATTTTAAATATAAAACCAAGATATCAATTTTATTTATCAATCCATTCATTAATTTTAACTACAATAATCATATATCACCCTTTTAAAATATTTTTTATCAATTATATAACAATTTAAAAAATTCTCCATTTTTTTAAAATAAAAAATAATAAAAAGTAAACCATGTTTTAGTACTACATCAAATCATATAATATCTATTTAATTATTTTTTATTACTTCAATACAAAAATAAATAATTATACCTCAGAATTATGGTTTTTATAGACATTCAATTATAGTTTTGATCTTTTATTTTATTGGTTCCTTATATTCAACTCGATTCAACATCATATAATTTTAATAAAATTTTTATACATGTAGGATATCACATTAACTATACTCAATCAAAATACCATGTACACAATAAATGATAACTATATCAAATTGAATTTGTAAATTAGTTTTCTTGCTCCCCATAAAACATAATTTTCGTATATATCCTACCCAACCAAAAAACACAATTATTATTAATATTTAATTACATTAAATTCATTGAAATATATTACATAAAAAATTAACCATTAAGAAGAATATAAACTGAAACCAACATAGTAATAATTTAAACTAGGCACCTCCCAAAGACCATGTTTCATCACACACAATGAATCCACCAATAATCAATAAAAAATATATGTTCAACTATGTCGGTTGAAATAATAAATAGATATATAAGAATAAAAAATAAAATCATGAACGTAAACAAAGTGAAAAATGACTACATGGAAAGGATAGAAAATTTATAATAAAAACAATATTATGAGTTAAATTTGTTTTTCAACCATGCATGCTTTTGGAATAACCTACACTTATTATTCAAGATAGTAAAAAATATTTAAAATCTTTATCTCAACATATTAAACATTTACTTCAATTATGTTTAGACTAAGAGATAGTATACCTCCCTTTTGACGGGGTTGACCAATATTTTCAAAAAACACAAAATCTACCTCAATATTATATTAATTCCCATCACCGGTTTGTGTGAATAGATTTTAATGACCATGATGAGATTATGTGAAATAGAGTGAGAAAGAACACACATGTCCACATGATTTTTTACATCTTTCACTCACTATTATTATCTTATAATTAATCCATGTGGTGGAATGGTTGTTATCCCAATAACAACATTTTTGTTATTATCAAAGGGATAAGAAAATAGAGTAATTGTATGGCCCTGAAATCCAATTATAGGATGGAAATATAGTGCCAATAACTTGAATTATCTTCATATCTCGTTCCTCAAGAACCTCTTTAATTTGTCTTGGTGTGAACTCTTTTTCTTTTCTATAATACCTAGAAAAAAATATTAGTTGTCCCTATATTGGGTTGTCTTACCTATCAGATATATTTTATTTTAATTACATTAATATTAAAAAAATCTATGGTTTTCATCATTAATTTATAAAAATAAACTTGTGGGGTAGTTTTCCTCTTCTCACTATGGCATGACACTTATATCTGAATAATATTTATACATAAATATATAAAATATCAATGTATCATTTACACAGATTATGGAAGAAAATGGTATCTTGTCTCATGACTAGAATAATTATTTCAGAAGATGACACCTATAAAACACATTTAGATAGATTAATTGTCTCATGACTTCTTCTGTTGCCAGGTGGATTCGATTAATTGAACTGTTCCAGTAGTATGAAATATTATATTGTTGTATAAAAACATAACTCCAAAAATTGCATATGTAACATCCCAGGTAAATAAAGAATATGAAATTTTCATATTTATTAATATTTGTGAATTAAATAAAAATATTACTTTATAAGAGATTCTATGTTCAATGTCGTACCCAATACGCAATAACGAGTTTCTTTGAAATCGTACGTTGCACACTAATAATATAATAATATTATTTTAAATGGTAGTTAACGTCTAGTCGTTGTAATGGCGGGAATGGATAGAACTAACTAAAAAATGATTATGTATGTTTTTTAAATATTTCTACATTTATCCAATAAATTTTAGAGACTTAAAATGCGAATGAATCCAATTTTAAGAATAAATATTCTAATACTCTTTAGAAGGTCGATTAATCGTATTTTTATGGAGAACCCTTTTTAAATCCACTTTTTGTCAATTTTATATGTTTTATTTAACAAAATAAAATCCTTCTTTAGAATCGGGTCATCAAATTTTACTTTGTGTAAATTTTTGATATTTTTCCGATAAAGTTCATTTTTTAATGAATAGTTAAAATGCAGTATTTTAATTCAAAATGACCTTTTAATCTAATTTATATATATGGTTAGATTATATTTTTAATTGGTTTTAAAGTGTATTTAAAATATATTTTTACTATTTAATCCAATGGTGGTCATTAGAATTAATTTCACTTGGAAATTTGACATAAACAAGTGTCAATCTTTTAATAGATATTATTTCTTAAAAACACGCTATTTGTCTTGACAGTGGGAATTAATTATAAAATTAATTAATGAAACTTCTATGTTTTTAATTTGGAAAAATTTAAATCATTTTTTTATTTTGGAATATCAAATTTACTTTGGATAAATTTTTGGTATTTTTCTAACAAATGTTCATTTTTAATGATTAGTGAAAAATACTGCATTTTATTTCAAAGCTGATTTTTCATATAATTTATTTATCTAGTTATATTGCCTTTTTAATTGGTTTTAAAGTGTAATTTAATTATATTTTTATCAATTAATACAATTATGTTCATTAGAAGTATTTTCACTTTTCAATTGGATGTAAAAACAAGTCAATCTTTTGATAAATTTTACTTCGTAGAAACCCGTCTTTGGTTGTGACAACGGGAAATATTTTTAAATTAATTACTGTACTTTATTTGTTTATAATTTAGTAAAATGGATTCCATATTTCTAATCATAAGTTCCAAATTATTTAATTAATACTCTTTTGTTTTTGGACATTATGAATAGTTGTGACGGTAATTATATTTAATTATCGTGATTAATTAGTAATCTGGTAGTTAAGGGTAATAAAATTATATCATAATAATATAAAATGACCACAACATGTATCCAAATCCTCTTTTTTTATTCACTTCCTACCATGGTAATATTTTTACCAAAATTGAGGGCCCAGGGAGTCACATGGGTGTGATAGTGACATTTATTACTTTATTTTTAAAAAAGAAGAGAAATATTACAAAGGTTTGTATATCCTAAGTAAAAAAAATTTTAATTTTGTTTACATAAATGATATCTTATACTATAAATATTAATTTAAAATATAAAAATATTTTATACATCATGGTATTTTTTTAAAAATTTTAGACATTAAATAAATAAATTTATTTATGACACCATGATGATACAGTGATTACCTCCTTAATGAACGATTTAAATAAAATGAAAAGATAAGGTAAAATATAACACATAAACTTTTCTAAAACCTATTTTATGGGTTGATTTAGAACCCTTATCACCTCATCCTAGAAATATATAATTTTGGGACCTTTAAAATCCGAAAACCATTTTATAATAATGTAACATTTCAAGACTTTCCAAAAGTTACCCTCCTCCATCTTATAAAAGGCCCCCACCTCTACCCCCATACCTACACCTCTCCAGAAATTGGCTCATATAAACTCTGCTCATATTATCTCTCCACATCCATATTTTACTTCTAGAAGCCTCACATTGGGCATAAGTCATTCCAAGGATGCCTTTGGCTCAAATCAAAAAGAGTTCCCCGATTTAGAGGTAATGTCTTCTCTTATGTTATTTTACATTATTTTTCTTCTCCAACCCCTTAAAATATTTTTATTCCCTTATTTTTTAAAAACACCTGTATATTAAATATACAAAGATTTTTTATGAGAAGTATTAGAGCTACACTTATACACACCTCCATCTAATGGGTGAAGAACATACTGTTTCTGTGGACGACGAACTACTACCTCACGAATCGATAATTGTTAAATTATCTCCTACTGCCTCTCATGGTGTCCATTAAGATGTCACTGTATTTATATATGATATATATTATGTTTTTTTCCTTATGATTCTATATTTTCCATTTATGTCCTACCTTTTTGGTGTCCATAATCGGTAAACGTGATAATTTCATTTTAGGAAGTGCGGACTACCGCCCCCTCAAAGTGATTTGAATCGTTAATGCCAAATGTGGGATGTATAAAGGATGTAATTAATGATATTATATATGATATTATACTATAATTATAATATACCCTTATATCATAATTTTTTCATTCCATTAAACGTGAAATATAAATGAAAGAAGCGTTCATGCGTACGTATGGCTTACCGTCTCCATGAACGGTGCATTTCATTTCTTACCTTAAAATGTTATGTACTGGAATAAATACATATATATACTGGATATGTATTATATATATAATATCTACATCATTAATATCATTATATAGATAATGGATATTTTACTACATGAACAACTTGTAAATATAATAAGTTCACTTTTGACTCAAGTACCAAATATCGACAAAACGACCGTTATTAACATAAATGATTACATAATGTTTATAACATCATAATAAGTGATATAAAAGAAATAAAAAACCTGAAAAGGTTCTTAATAAAGTATAAATTAACTTAATTTTATCATTCAGGAAGAACAAGGAATATAAGAGCGAGTCAAGTTAGACACGTGGTAAGGGGATTTCTTATCTCACTTTTAATTCGGTGATATTTCCATTTTTCGCCACTTATTTATTGCATGTGGCGTATTGTGTACTTCCATTATATATATATTACCTTGATTATATTTATATTTATGGTATTTTTTGATTTATTTTGTTTTTATTATCTTGTGTTCATATGACTCAATTTATTACAACGAGGTAAAGAGTTTTTATCTCACTTTTTATTCCTGTGAGATTCATGATATATTTGTCACTATCTCCTTTGATTTGTGTATGTACTGCCAGTTATTGTACTCTTTGTGTAATATAATTTCATTTATGTGTATTTACATCAACATTTTATGGTCTTTCATTCAAGTGATTTATGTTTCGTAAGATACCAAATCGGTATGGGAGCCTTTCACCCCTCTCTTTTTAAAAGTATCTTTTTTCTTATGTTGTTTAATTTACATCTCATTATGTTGGGATATGTTCTTATATATCCTTATTGATGTAAATTTTATATCCAACTGATGGGATACCCTTTTCTCTCTCATCAAATATTTTCTGAAATTTTAAGTGATGTCGTTAGGCTATCTTATTTCTGTAAGAGAACTTCTTATCTCAATTTCTATTCTTTGGGTTAAACATATACTTCTTGATTATGTCACTCTATAAATATGTGTGAATAAACTATGATCATTCTACAGTTATTATCCAACTATATTTGGTGTATTCATATTTTTCACACATAATTATATAATTGATTTATCCTTAATCTAAGGGTACTTTCTTTATAAAGGATTTCATCTCAATTTACATTCCCTTGAGGCTTCATTGTTGATATGCGCCAATTCACTTTGATATGGTGTATATATTATCCGTTGGAAAATTATATCATGAATACCTTTATTCTCTTGATATTATAAATTTTTTATTAAATTCTATCCCTCAATTATTTGTATTGAAGCATCTCCTATTTGGTTAAGAACTCCTTAACTAAAACATAGTCTTAATGATTTAACCTTCTAAATATATCTTATTAATTTACATGTTTAAAGATGGTTTTATGGATTTATTTATATGGACATTACTATTTTAAAATATTAATTCCTTTAAAATATTCAAAGTGGAATGGGACACTTTGATTTAAAAATATATTTTTTTAAATGGTTTTGAAAATGGTTTTGTTAAAGCATTGATTACGTCAATATATTGAACTAATATATTCTAATTTCAATGTGGAAATGTGATCTTTACCTTATGATTATGTTATGTGTTATGATTATGTTATGTGTTATGATTATGTTATGGTTCTTGGGAATTGTTTATGTATATGGGTGGTTACCTGATAAACCTAGGGTGGGTGAGCCCGAGATAGCTCTCCAATGAATTGGGTAACATGACCAAGGTAAATGTTAATATTTCTCCTAAGAGATTTTGGGAATATACTATGATGGGTATTCCAAATGTGACTCCCTATACAGCTGTGATAGCTATAATGTAAGTATGTTATGTAAGTCTTAAGTTACCTTTATGATTTGTGATTACTTTGTGTCATTCATAAATATTATGATTTCAAAAGGTATGTTATGATTGAAAATTATGGTTTCATTGATTTGTATTTATTAATGGGGTAATGTTTCTTTTAATTATTTTATAACCCTTAATGAGATTGTTATGCTTATCCCAAGTTTTTGAAATGTTGTTCACAGGTTATAAGTAAGGGTAAGAGAAAAGAAGTATTCAAGAATATTTATATCAAGAAAAGATCCCTTGTTTTATTTAAGGATTTATATATTGTAGTGAAAAATCGGTTATAGTAGAAGTGTCTACTTTGTAATATCCAAGTTGACATGTAATAGTTATGGCCTAATTCTCTAAAACTATAAACCTGAAAAGATCCTTAATGTGAATTATTCATTTAATTCAATATTATGTAATGTTTTAAGGTTGGGTCTGTAACACCCCAAGATTTCATAGTACATTATTTCTTTAGAGTAATTCAATAACTTGCACTATACGCAACACCGAGTTCTAGCGCACCATGACTTACCAAACAAGTCGTTCAAAAGCGACTATGAATAGTATTAACTGAATTTTGAACTTTATATAATATTTATAATTTTAGAATCCATATTATGAGTTTCTTAAACATAATTTAAGAATAAATACATTTTTTTAGATAAAAGAAGTATTTTTCAAAAAATGCAATTTTACCGCCTTTTAATGGTGAAGCCTTTTTTAAATCCAATATTTGAAACTTGTATATATTCAATTTAACCAAATAAAATTCTTCTTTAGAATCAAGATATAAGAATTTAGTTTCAATAAAGTTTTGGTGTTTTTCTGATAACTTTCATATTTGGGTGAATAGTGAAAAATACTATATTTTAACTAAAAATAACTCTTTAAATCAAAATAATTTATATTTTTAAATTATACATTTTAATGGTTTGTAAGTATAAATATATTATATTTTAACCATTTAATATAATGATGGTCATTGTAAGTAATTTCACTTTGAAATTGGACATAAAGGAGTGTCAAACTTTTGGTTGTTATTATACGCCTTTTGGTTTTGACAGTGGGAATTAATTTTAAATTAATAAATGCAGCTTTTATGTTTTTAATTTGGTAAAATAGATTTCATTATTGAATTCGGAATATCAAAATTAGCTTAGGGTAAATTTTTGTTATTTTTCTAAAAACATTTAATTTTTGATGAATAGTAAAAACACTAAGTGATAGTTTAAAACCAAATTTTTATTTACATAATTATTTATTTTATTTAAATTTATTTTATATCAAAATATATACATACTACCTATATAATTTTAATGGAATTCATTTGAGTCCGTTTATAATAATTTTAGATATATAAAAATTTTATTGACTTTTTCACTGTCTTTTACCCACCTCCTAGGAGAATTTGCAAATTCACATAAAACATAATTTTACCGCTTCTGTGAGTGGAATTTAAAAAATACTAGAGATGCAGTTAATATCAAAGAATAAATTGTGGTTTAATAAGATAAAAATAATTTTTGGTGAATAGTAACTTTTGACTTTTATTTACCGCAGTTAAAGGTAAATAAGGTAATTATAGATAAAAAGTATATTATAATAATACAAAATTACCTTAACACTTGTCCTAACCTTATTGGATGAGTCATGGCCGACCATGGTCATCCTTGGGTCGATTTGTGGACCCCATGGAGCCACTTCAGAGTGATGACTCTTTAGATTAATTAATTTAAATTAAAGACAAAAATGACACAAACAAATATATTTTAGTAAATTAATTTTTACATGGGGTTATATAAGTTATATTTTAGACTATAAATATTCATTGGAAATATAAAAAGATTTCATACATCATGGTAGTTTTTATAATATTTAGACATCAAATAAATTAAATTATTTATGACATAATGATGATGCAGTAATTACCTTATTAATGATATATTAAAATAATTGATATTATAAATACCCAAATAAATATAATTTGAGACTTTTAATGAATTCCAAGAATTATATTGGTTAATATGACATGTTATTATTGATTAAATAAATTTGGTTCGAATTAATAATGTTATTAAGACTTTAACAAAAATCAATTATTAAATAGTGTCAAAATTGACATAAAGTAGTTTTTTAAAAAACATATTATTAATTGATATAATATTCCTCAAAATCTAAGGATTGGCCAAATGACTTATATGATTATAGGTATGTAATTAATGAACCACTTGGAATTCTCTCGGATGTATATAGTAACTTTATTAACTATATAATATAAAAATACAAAGTGACATGGTAAGTGTCAAACTAATTAACTAAGAGTTAAAAATAAAAGATAAGGTTAATAAAGTGATCCAAAACTATATAAAACGTATTGTTTGAGTTGTTTTATACCTATAACCACCTTATACTTTTAATAATCCACTTTGGAGCCATTATAAACCTAATATGAATATATTATAAAATAATACTTTAAGTTTTTCCTAAAGAGCCCCTCCTCCGCCATATAAAAGGACACAACTTCTAACCAATTCCTCATACCTCTCAAGCCTTTTGGATCATCCAAACTCTGCCCAATTAATCTCCCTACATCCCTATCCTACTCCTAGAATCCTTACCTTAGGCATAACGCACCTCAAGAGCCTTTTTTGGTTCAAACCAAAAGGAGTTACCCAAATTAAAGGTAACGATTTCTCTTAGCTTCTTTTCTTTTATTTTACTTCTCCTACCCCCTAAACTCTTATTATTATTTTCTTTTGTAACAAAACCAGTATCATAAATATACTAGAATATTTTTATGAGAGGTATTATAACTACACTTACACATACCTCCATCTAATGGGTGAAGAACATAATATTTCTGTGGATGGCAACCAAACACCTCATGAAACGATGATTGTTCAATTATCTCCTACCACCTCTAATGGTGGCCATTATGATGCAAATATAATTAAATATGATATTTATGATATTTATTTTATATATAATATTCTTTAATTCCATTTTATATCATCCAATTATTCTTTTCATTTTTTATTTATATACGATAATTTAATTTGAGGAAGTGCGGACTACCGCCCCCTCAATGTGATATGACTCGTTCATACCATACAAGGAACTTATAAAGGATGGTCTTAATGAACATAAGTAACACATATAAGATATTATATTATACTGGAATAATAATATACCTATGTATCATTTGTTTTAATTCCTTTTAAAATAAACAATGAAATGGAAGTTGCATTCGTGCTTACGTACGGATTACCGTCTCCACGAACGTGATGAGATTCATTTCCGAGTTCACCATTCATTGATGATTATAAAAATATATATTACTAATAAGTATGTAATATATGACATAATAATTATACTGGAGATATATATATTTATATATATAATTATTTATGTACTTACATATATCTTATTCACTTACTTCCGTTTAATACTATATGAAAACGGAAACAACGTTTATGCGTATGTTTGGACTACCGTCTCCATAAATGGTGTTTTCAATTTCATATATATGTCTATTATACATTTTTAAATTATAAATATATATGATATATAAATCATGTTTTATATTCTGAAATGATTTAAATCATTATCTAAGTGATACAATCAAGAGTGACAATTTAAAACACGTATGATAAAGAACGCGATTATTACCCGAAATATTAATATAACATGGAAATTATTATTAAATGGGTAGTATAAAGTCATAAATGAATAATTTTATGATATCATAAATATTAATATAGTTCTTTTATTATTTAAAAACATACTATAGTCTTCATATAGAAGGTTAAACTTACCCTCTACTAAAGGAAAGTGTAAAGTAAGGGGTTTTCATCTCACTCCTTATTCTCATGAGATTCATGCCATATTGACACTATTATGTTTTGTGTGGTGTATGTACTACCCATAATTGTATTATTTTTGTAATACACTTTAATTTATGTGTATTTACATATTCATTGTATGATACCTCTTTCATGGGGTGTATGTTTCGTATGTTACCAAATTGGTAAGGCTTAATTTCACAATCTATTTATTATCTGAGGTTGTTTTTACGTAAGTATCTTCTGGGACATATTTATTATCTATTTCCATGTTTTATTAAAGAGTTTTGAAAGGTATTCTTTTAAGGGACTTTTTTACTAAAACATCATTTCAAATGTTTTAAATATTTATTCTTCTAAATCATTCTCATTAATGTCAATGTCTTCAAACTGGTTTTTAATGATTTATTTATATGGACATGAATGTTTTTAAAATGTTAATTCCTTTCAAAAGTTTCAAAGTAGTATGGAGAACTTTGATTCAAAAATGTCTTTAAATGACTTCTTTTCCAAATTTTGTGACTATTAAATGTTTTCATGAAAAGGGAGTATTTCTATCAAAGAGTTTTACAAATCATTTTCATCAATGTCAAAATACTTTAATGGATTTTCAACTTTTTTTGAAGTTGATTTATGATGATACAAATCTTCCATATTGTGTTGAAGGTTTTGTGATATGTTTGACTATGGATGTATTATATTTACACCATTCATAGTTTATGGGTAAAGTATTGACATTTCATATGCTAGTTTTAATACAAACGTTTATGTTATGTTTAGACCTTTTCATATGAGGAATGCATTGGACTTAGTAAGTGAGGGGTGGAGCCCGCTATAGCTCCTCGATGCATCGGTAGGTCTCATGAGACAAACTAGTGTCTTGGCATGAGGCCTTGACAAAATCTTATTTTTAGTCTTGGCACGAGGCCTTGTCTATGCGGTTATGATAGTCTGGCATTATGCATTCCATTGTTATGAAAGTGGTTATTGATATTTCATGTGATTATTCGATCAGTAGAATATTCCTGTGAATAAGTAAATGAAATTATATCATTTTATTTATTCCATATTATGCTGAAGTTCAAGTTTAAAAGGATTTTGTTTTATTTTAATACGTTGCCTTAAATATTTTTGCTTATTTTTGAAAGTTTCCTCTATATTTCTTACCCTTACTTAGAGTTTGATCTCACCCCTTTCAATTTTTTGTTTTTCCAAGGATGTGAAGAAATTTTTTTTGACTAACCTCCAGGGATAGTCTGAAGGGTATATGAGTGTGGACTATGGAGACTATGTTATTGTAGTTTTTCACTTTATGATGTAATGTAACATTTATGAATGTATCTAGTGTTTCCAAGGCTACTAAACTAATTGGTCTTTTGAGACATTATATTTTGTGATCTTGCCAATGTTATTTAATAATGCACCGAATCTGGGTAACTGGGGTCGGGCGTTACAGTTGGTTTCAGAGGAAGTTTAGTACAAACCTTGGAAGCTAGATTTAGATAAACTCTGATTAGAGCACATAGACTTAAGATGGAATTGAGTATTAGTATAGATTAACTTCCTATAATTTATGTATTCTAGAGATTTTGTGAGTTTTCTGAGCAATACATCCCTGTCTGGATACGAGCGGGTAGAGGCAGCTCTGGTACAGATGTACCGAGGGGTAAAACCTGAAAACACCGCTTTGAGCTAGACTAAAACGGGAACAGGTGCACGAAAATGGGCCTTACTTCACTCTTGGTTATGACACTCCCAGGAGATATGCTTAGGATAATTCTCATTTTCTTTACATACCATTATTAAGGGTTTATGAGTATATACTTACTCAAAGAAAACATTTTTATGATTATGGATTATATCCATAAACTGTTTAATTTATGTTAAGTGTTTTATTGGTTTGGTATTAGGTATTGTTATTCATAAACTAATCTAGTGTATGCCATTGTTTAGAAATGGTTCCTAGTAAAAGGAATGAAAACTCCAGCAATATGCATGATCCAAAGAGTAATAAGGATCATATCTTTCATGGTCTTGAGCCATAATTTATAAGGGAAATATTCTCCCATGTATTATCATCATATGAATAAATAGTATCATGTGTTGATTAGATAAGTAAAGAGTTCTCAGAGTCCTATGGATTTGAAAGGAATCCGGAGAAGAAAAGGATGGTAGAGAGAAAGACAAATAAAAGGAAGAAGGTAAAAAAGTATTTTCCCATATGTGATAAATGTGGAAATAATCACCTTGGAAAATGATAAAAGGGAATGGTAGTTTGTTATAAGTGTGGAGAAAAAGGACACCACATTCGTGATTGTGAGGGTTTGAAAAAGGTTTCAAATGTACAATACTTCATCTGCAAGGAGTGGGGACACTATGCGAATCAATGTTCAAATCATCAGAGTATACTTAAAATGATGCTATTTGATAATAATAAAGTTATGATACTACCACAGATGAAGAGGAATGACTAGTGTTCTTATGTTGTTATAAAATAATTATTCCATTTGAGTGTTGTATCAATGATGTACTGGTTATATGAATTATGGAGATAAATAAGAATTGTACTGCAGTACTATTTCAATGAGGATTTGAGATTATATGGTACTATGAAAAGTGACTCAACATCAAGCTAAACATTTTTTTGAAAGTACATGGTTGAAGGAAAGGTAATCCTTAATATGGTCTTGATATTGAGGTAGTAATTTTGGAATAAGAGATGGTTGATTTTGATAAATTATATTCGATATTCTTGACTACCTTGGCACTAATTAGTGGTTTTTTTATTTCATCATTGTTGAAATATTCTATGTTTTTTTATATAAATAGTATAACTAGTATTCTATAAGTAATAAAGGATTATGAATTCAATCAATAAGGTTTTCTGGAATTTCAGGATGTTGCAGTGTTTTAAAAGAATACATGATGAAGGTTTTCACATGCTATTACGTGGAAAAAATGATCTTCATTGTGTTTACCTACCTTATAAATGTTGGGCTGTGAGTTTGTAAAGAACTATTTTGGATAAGTCTAGTTTGAGTTTTTGTTGGATTTCCATAAAAAGGACAACCCAGAGGTCAGGCGGCAACCCGTCGCGTCCAGCAAGGCCGCGAGATTTGAACCCACAACCGAAGGGCGATAAGGGTCTATCACCTACCACTGACCCACATGATGTCCTGGATTGAATTACATAGTTTTTAAAAAAAGGTTTGGTAGATGAATTATAAATTCATTTTTTTTGGAACCCTATATGAATAGGATAAATAGAACATTATTTTATCTTTTAGAGTGAAAGATGAGTTTGTGGTAAAAATTAGTTAAAGGATGGGACTCTACTTGTCAAGTATATATTTTTCTTCTTCTCTTATTCTATGAAGAAATTAATTCTTATACCCTAATGAAGGGATCTTAAAACAAAAAATGTGTTATCCTAATACCATATGTTTTGTTGAACCGATGGTATTTTTAATTATCATAGATTGATGAATTTAAGGCCCTCAATTTTACACTAGTTTGTGATTGATGACCTCAATCACCACCTATAAATATTTACGTTTTTCCTCCAATTATATGTCTTTAATTTCCACCAATTTTCTCCTAATTGAGATCATAATTTTGTGGCGACCCTTTCATTTCCCTTTTCCTCTTATTAAGACTAAATTTTATTAACCTAATTTCTGATGCGGGTTTTCCCAAAGGTATTTTCTATTTTCAACCTTTTATTTTAAAAAAATAATTTGAAGTTGCGAGGATGCAATTTATTTAAGGAGTGAAGAATATAACACCCAAAGATTTCATAGTACATTATTTCTTCAGAGTAATTCAATAACTTGCACTACACGCAACACCGAGTTCTAGCACACCATGACTTACCAAACAAGCCGTTCAAAGGCAGTTATGAATAGTATTAACTGAATTTTGAACTTTATATAATCTTTATAATTTTAGAATCCATATTATTAGTTTCTTAGACATAATGTAAGAACAAATACATTTTTTCAGATAAAAGAAGTATTTTTAATAAAATACAATTTTACCGCCTTTTAATGGTGATGACTTTTTAAATCCAATATTTGAAACTTTTATATATTCAATTTAACAAAAAAACTTCTTCTTTTGAATCAAGACATAATAATCTAGTTTCAATAAAGTTTTGGTGTTTTTCTGATAACTTTCATGTTTAGGTGAATAGTTAAAAATACTATATTTTAACTGAAAACAACTTTTTAAATCCAAATAATTTATATTGTTAAATTATACATTTTAATGGTTTGGAAGTATAAATAGATTTTATTTTTACCATTTAATCTAATGATGTTCATTTTAAGTAATTTCACTTTAAAATTGGACATAAACGAGTGTCAAGCTTTTGGTTGTTATTATATGCCTTTTGGTTTTGACAGCGGGAATAAATTTTAAATTAATAAATGAAACTACTATGTTTTGAATTTGGTAAAATAGAGTTCTTTATTGAATTCGGAATATCAAAATTATCATACATTAAATTTTTGGTATTTTTCAGAAAACTTTTAATTTTTGATGAATAGTGAAAAACACTGAGTTATAGTTTAAAACCGGATTTTTATTTAAATAATTATTTATTTTATTTAAATTAATTTTATGTAAAAATTGATACATACTACCTATATAAGTTCAATTTAATTCATTGGAGTCAGTTTATAATAATTTTAGATATATAATAATTTTATTGAACTTTTCACTGTCTTTTACCCACCTCCTAGGAGAATTTGCAAATTCACATAAAACTTAATTTTACCGCTTATGTGAGTGTAATTTCGAAAATCTGAGAGACACGGTTAATATCAAGGAGAAAAATGTGGTTCAATAAGATAAAAATAATATTTGGGGAATAGTAACTTTTGACTTTTATTTACCGCGGTTAAAGGTAAATAGGGTAATTCAAGATAAAAAGTATATTATCATAATACAAAATTACCTTAACACTTGTCCTAAACTTATTTTATGAGTCATAGCTGATCATGGGAATCCATGGGTCGATTTTGGGACCCCATGGATCAACTTGAGAGTGATAATGACTCTTTAGATTTATTAATTTAAATTAATGACAAAAATGACAGAAACAAATATCTTTTAGTAAATTAATTTTTACATGGGGTTATATATGTTATATTTTCGACTATAAATATTCATTGTAAAGATAAAAGGATTTTCTACATCATCGTAGTTATTTTTACAATTTTTAGACATCAAATAAATTACGTTATTTGTGACGTATTGATGATTCAGTAATTACCTTATTAATGAAATATTCAAATAATTGATATTATAAATACCCAAATAAATTTAATTTCAAACTTTTAATAAATTAAACGAATTTTATGGGTTAATATGACATGTTAGTATTGATTAAATAAATTTGGTTCTAATTAATAAAGTTATTAACACTTTAACAAAATCAATTATTAAATAGTGTCTAAATTGACATGAAGGAGTTTTTAAAACAAATATTATATTCTTAATTGATATAATATTCATAAAAATATAAGGTTCATCCAATGGACTTATATGAGGATAGGTATGTCATTTATGAACCACTTCGAGTTTTCTTGGATCTATATAGTATTTTTATTAACTATATAATATAAAAATACAAAGTGACATGGTAAGTGTCAAACTAATTAACTAAGAGTTAAAACTCAAAGATAAGGTTAATAAAGTGACCCAGACCTGTCTAAATCCTATTGGTTGAGTTTATTTCGACCTATACCCACCTTATACTTTGAATAATCCACTTTCGAGTCATTAGAAACTGAATATTAATTTATTATAAAATAATACTTAATGTTTTTCCTAAAGATCCCCTCCTCCCCCTTATAAAAGGAAACCACTTCTAACCAATTCCTCACACCTCTCAAGACTTTTGGCTCATCCAAAATATACCCAATTAAGCTACATGCATCCCTCTCATACTCCTAGAAGCCTTACCTTAGGCATAAGGCATATCAAGAGACTATTTTGGTTCAAACCAAAAGGAGTTACCCAAATTAAAGGTAATGATTTCTCTTAACTTCTTTTCTTTTATTTTACTTCTCCAACCCCCTAAGATCTTCTTATTATTTTCTTTTGTAAATACCCAGTATCCTAAATATACTAGGATATTTTTATGAGAATTATTCTAACTACACTTACACACACCTCCATCTAATGGGTGAATAACATAATGTTTCTTTGGATGGCAACCAAACGCCTCACGAAACGACGATTGTTCAATTATCTTCTACCACCTCTAATGGTGGCCATTATGATGACACTATAATTAAATATGATATTAATGATATTTATTTTACATATAAGCTTCTGTAATTCCATTTTATATAATACCATTATTAGTTTCATGTTGTATATATATACGATAATTTCATTTGAGGAAGTGCGGACTACCGCCCCCTCAAAGTGATATGACTCGTTATACCATACGTGGAACGTATAAAGTATGGTGTTAATGAACATAAGTAACAAATATAAGATATCATATTATAATTGAATAATAATATACCTATGTATCATTTGGTTTTGATTTCTTTTTAAAATAAAAAATGAAATGGTAGTAGCGTTCGTGCGTATGTACGGATTACCGTCTCCACAAACGCGATGAGATTAATTTCCAAGTTCACCATTCATCAACGATTATAAAAATATATATTAATAATAAGTATGTAATATATGACATAATAATTCTACTATATATATATATATTTATATATATAAGTATTTATGTACTTACATATATCTTATTCACTTACTTCTGTTCAATACTATATGAAAACAAAAGCAGCGTTTATGCATACATACGGACAACCGTCTCCATAAACGGTGTTTTCCATTTCATATATACTTCTATCATACATTTTAATTTTCTAGATATATATGATATATAAATCATGTTCTATATTCTGGAAGTATTTAAATCATGATCTAAGTGATACAATCAAGAGTAACAATTTAAATCATGTACGATAAAGAAATAGATTATTACCCGAAATATTAATATAATATGGAAATTATTATTAAATGGGTAGCATAAAGTAATAAATGAACAATGTATGATATCATAAATATTAATATAGTTATATTATAATTTAATATCATACTATAGTCTTCATATAGGAGGTTAAACGTACTCTCGACTAAAGTAAAGTGCAAGGTAAGGGGTTTTCATCTCACTTCTTATTCTCATGAGATTCATGCCATATTGCCACTATTACCTTTTGTGTGGTGTTTGTACTACCCATAATTGTATTCATTGTGTAATACAATTTAATTTATGTGTATTTACATATTCATTGTATGATACCTCTTTCATGGGGTGTATGTTTCGTAAGTTACCAAATTGGTATGGGTTAATTTCACAATCTCTTTATTATCCGCGGTTGTTTTTACATAATTATCTACTGGGACATATTTATTATCCATGTCCATGTTTTATGAAAGAGTTCTCAAAGGGATTATTTTCAGGTACTTTTTTACTAAAACATCATTTCAAATGTTTTAAATATTTATTCTTCTAAATTGTTCTCATTAATGTCCATGTCTTCAAAATGGTTTTTAAGGATTTATTTATATGGACATGAATGTTTTTAAAATGTGAATTCCTTTAAAAAGTTTCAATATGGTATGGGACACTTTGATTGAAAAATGTATTTAAATAACTTCTTTTCCAAATTTTGTGACTTTTAAATGTTTTCCTGAAAAAGGGGTATTTCTCTCAAAGATTTTCACAAATCATTTTCATCAATGTCAAAATCCTTTAATGGATTTTAAACTTGTTTTGAATTTGATTTGTCATGATACAAATCTTCCATATTTTGTTGAAGGTTTTGTGATATGTTTGACTATGGATATGTTATTTTTATACCATTCATAGTTTATGGGTAAAGTATTGACATTTCATATGCTAGTTTTAATACGAAATTTTATGTTACATTTAGACCATTTCATATGAGGAATGCATTGGACTTAGTAAGGGACGAGTGGACCCCGCTATAGCTCCTCGATGCATCAGTAGGTCTCATGAGACAAACTAGTGTCTTGGAATGAGGCCTTGACAAAATCTTATTTATAGTCTTGGCACGAGGCCTTGGATACGTGGTTATGATAGTCTGGAATTATGCATTCCACCGTTATGAAAGTGGTTATTGATATTGCATGTGAATATTCGATTAATAGAATATCCATGTTAATAAGTAAATGGAATTATTTCATTTTATTTCTGCCATATTATGCTAAATTTCACGTTTAAAAGGATTTTTTTTAGTTTTATAAATTTCATTAAATGATCATGCTTATTTTTTTAATTTTTCCACTGTATTACTTACACTTACTGAGCATTTGAGCTCACCCCTTTCTATATTTTGTTTTTCTCAGGATGTGAATAAATATTTTATGACTGACCTGAAAGGGATAGTCTGAAAGGGATATGAGTGTGGACTACAGAGACTATGTTATTGTAGTTTTTCACTTTATGATGTAATGTAACATTTATGAATGTATCCAGTGTTTCCAAGGATACTAAAATAATCGGTCTTTGAGACTTGATCTTTTTTAATCAATCCAATGTTATTTAATAATGAACTGACTCTGGGTAACAGGGGTTAGGGCGTTAGAGTTGGTATCAGTATAAGTTTAGTACAAACCTTTGAAGCTAGATTAAGATAAACTCTGATTAGAGAACATAGACCTAAGATGGACATTGAGGATTAGTATAGATGAACCTCCAAGAATTTTGGTATTGTATAGATTTTGTGAGTTTTCCGAGCAATACATCCTTGTGTGGATACGAGCAGGTAGAGGCATCTCTGGCACATATGTACCTAGGGGTAAAACCTGAAAACACCGCTTTGAGCTAGACTTGAATGGGAACTGGTGCATGACAACGGTCTTTGCTGCACTCTTGGTTACGAAACTCCTGAGGGATATGCTTAGGATAATAATCATTTTATTTACAAACCATTATGAAGGGTTGATGAGTATATACTTACTCAAAGAAAACATTTTTATGATTATAGATTATATCCATAAACTGTTTAATTTATGTTAAGTGTTTTACAGGTTTGGGATTAGGTATTGTTATTCATAAAATAATCTAGTGTATGCCTTTGTTTAGAAATGGTGCCTAGTAGAAGGAATGAGAACTCCAGCAATACACATGATCCAAAGAGTAAGAAGGATCATATCTTTCATGGTCTTAAACCAGAATTTAGAAGGGAAATAGTCTCCCATGTATTATCATCATATGAAGAAATAGTATCATGTGTTGATAAGATAAGTAAGGAGTTCTCGGAGTCCAATGGATTTGAAAGGAAGCCAGAGAAGAAAAGGATGGTAGGGATAAAGGTAGATAAAGGGAAGAAGGTAAAGAAGGATTTTCCCATATGTGATAACTATGGAAATAATCACCTTGGAAAATGCTTAAAGGGAATGGGAGTATGTTATAAGTGTGGAGAAAAAGGACACCACATTCGTGATTGTGAGGGTAAAAAAAAGGTTTCAAATGTACAATGCTTCATCTGTAAGGAGTGGGGACACTATGTGAAGTAATGTTCAAATCATCAGAGTATACCTCAAATGATGCTATTGGATTATAATAAAGTTATGATACTACCAAAGATGAAGAGGAATGACTAGTGTTCTTATGTTGTTATTAAAGAATTATTCCATTTGAGTGTTGTATCAACGATGTACTGGTTATATGAATTATGGAGATAAATAAGGATTGTATTGCAGTACTATTTCATTGAGGATTTGAGATTATATGGTACTATGAAAAGTGACTCAACATCATGCTAAACATTTTTTTTAAAGTACATGGTTGAAGGAAAGGTAATCCTTAATATGGTCTTGATATTGAGGTAGTAATTTTGGAATAAGAGATAGTTGATTTGGATAAATTATATTGGATATTCTTGACTACCTTGGCACTGATTAATGGTTTTTTTATTACATCATTGTTGTAATAATCAATGTTTTTGGATATAAGGAGTATATCCAGTATTCTATAAGTAGTAAGGGGTCATGAATGTAATCAATAAGGTTTTATGGAATTTCAGGATGTTGCAGTGTTTTAAAATAATACATGATGAAGGTGTTCACATGCTATTACATGGAAAAAATGATCTTCATTCTGTTTACCTACCTTATAAATTTTGGACTGTGGGTTTGGAAAGAAGTATTTTGGATATGTCTAGTTATAATTTTTATTGGATTTCCATAAAAAGGAAAACCCAGAGGTCAGGCGGCAACCCGTCGCGTCTGGCAAGGCTGCGAGATTTGAACCCACAACTGAAGGGAGATAAGGGTGTATCACCCACCACTAACCCACGTGATGTCCTGGATTGAATAACGTAGTTTTTTTAAAAAGGTTTGGTAGATGAATTATAAATTCATTTTTTTGGAACCCTATATCAATAGGATAAATAGAACATTATTTTATCTTTTAGAGTGAAATATGAGTTTGTGGTACAAATTAGTTAAAGGATGGGAATCTACTTGTCAAGTATATATTTTTCTTCTTCTCTTATTATATGAAGAAATTAATTCTTATACTTTAGTGAAGATATATTAAAACAAAAAATGTGTTATCCCAATACCATATGTTTTTTTGAACCGATGGTATTATAAATCATCATATATTGATTAATTTAAGGCCCTCAATTTTACACTATTTTGTGATTGATGACCTCAATCACTACCTATAAATATTTACATTTTTCCTCTAATTATATGTCTTTAATTTCCACCAATGTTCTCATAATCGAGATCATAATTTGCTGGTGACCCTTTCATTTCTATTTTCCTCTTATTAAGACTAAATTTTACTAACTTAATTTTTGATGTGGGTTTTCCCAAAGGTATTTTCTATTTTCAACCTTTTTTTTCAAAAAAATAATTTCAAATTGTGAGGACACAATTTATTGAAGGAGGGGATAATGTAACACCCCAAGATTTCATAGTACATTATTTCTTCAGAGTAATTCAATAACATGCACTACACGCAACACTGAGTTCTAGCGCACTATGACTTACCAAACAAGCCGTTCAAAAGTGGTTATGAATATTATTAACTAAATTTTGAACTTTATATAATCTTTATAATTTTAGAATCCATTTTACGAGTTTCTTAGACATAATTTAAGAACAAATACATTTTTTCAGATAAAAGAAGTATTTTAAAAAAAATGAAATTTTACCACCTTTTAATGGAGAAGCCTTTTTAAATCCAATATTTTAAATTTTTATATATTCAATTTAACAAAATAAACTTCTTATTTATAATCGAGACATAATAATTTAGTTTCAATAATGTTTTGTGTTTTTCTGATAACTTTTATATTTGGGTGAATAGTGAAAATACTATATTTTAACTGAAAACAACCTTTTAAATCAAAATAATTTATATTGTTAAATTATAAATTTTAATGGTGTGAAAGTATAAATAGATTATATTTTTACCATTTAATCTAATGATGGTCATTGTAAGTAATTTCACTTTGAAATTGGACATAGACGAGTGTCAAACTTTTGGTTGTTATTATACGCCTTTTGGTTTTGACAGTGGGAATTAATTTTAAATTAATAAACACAACTTCTATGTTTTGAATTTGGTAAAATAGACTTCGTTATTTAATTTTTAATATCAAAATTATCTTAGAGTAAAATTTTGGTATTTTTCTGAAAACTTTTAATTTTTGAGTAATAATGAAAAACATTGAGTTATAGTTTAAAACCGAATTTTTATTTAAATAATTATTTATTTTATTTAAATTTATTTTATGTAAAAATAGATAAATACTACCTATATAAGTTCAATATAATTCATTGGTGTCAGTTTATTATAATATTAGATATATAAAAATTTTATTGAACTTTTCACCATCTTTTACCCACCTCCTAGGAGAGTTTGAAAATTCACATAAAACATAATTTTACCGCTTTTGTGAGTGAAATTTAGAAAATCTGAGAGACGCGGTTAATATCAACGAGTAAAATGTGGTTCAATAAGATTTTTTTTGTGAATAGTAACTTTTGACTTTAATTTACCGCGGTTAAAGGTAAATAGGGAAATTCCAGATAAAAAGTATATTATAATAATACAAAATTACCTTAACACTTGTCCTAACCTTATTGGATGAGTCATGGACGACCATGGGAATCCTTGGGTCGATTTTGGGACCCCATGGAGCCACTTGAGAGGGATAATGACTCTTTAGATTAATTAATTTAATGTAAAGAGAAAAATGTCACAAACAAATATCTTTTAGTAAATTAATTTTTACATGGGTTTATATAAGTTATATTTTCCACTATAAATATTAATTAGAAATATAAAACGATTTCCTACATCATGGTAGTTTTTTAATAATTTTTATAAATCAAATAAATTATGTTATTTATGACATAGTGATGATGTAGTAATTACTTTATTAATGAAATATTAAAATAATTGATATTATAAATACACAAAAAATATAATATGATACTATTAATGAATTAAAAAAAATTATTAGTTAATATGACATGTTATTATTGATTAAATAAGTTTGGTTTTAATTAATAAAGTTATTAAATATTTAACAAAAATCAGTTATTTAATAGTGTCAACATTGACATAAAGGAGGTTTTAAAACAAATATTATATTATTAATTGAAATAATATTCCTAAAAATCTAAAGTTCAGACAAAGGACTTATATTATGATATTTGTGTCATTAATGAACCACTTGGGATTCGATTGGATGTATATAGTAAGTTTATTAACTATATAATATAAAAATACAAAGTGACATGGTAAGTGTCAAACTAATTAACTAATAGTTAAAACTAAAAGATATGGTTAATAAAGTTACCAAACCTGTCTAAAACCTATTTTTTGAGTTTATTTAGACTTATAACCACCTTATACTTTGAATAATTCATTTTTTAGCCATTACAAACAGAATATGAATTTATTATAAAATATTACTTTATGTTTTTTCAAAAGAGCCCCTCCTCCCCATTATATAAGGACACCACTTCTAACCAATTCGTCACACCTCTCAAGCCTTTTGGCGTGTCCAACCTCAGCCCAATTAAGATACCTACATCCCTACCCAACTTTTAGAAGCCTTAACTTAGGCATAAGGCACTTCAAGTGTCCTTTTTTGTTCAAACCAAAAGGAGTTACCAAAATTAAAGGCAACGATTTATCATAGCTTCTTTTCTTTTATTTTACTTCTCCAACCCCCTAAACTCTTCTTACTATTTTCTTTTGTAACAAAACCAGTATCCTAAATATACTAGGATATTGTTATTAGAAGTATCTGAACTACACTTACACACACCTCCATCTAATGGGTGAAGAACATAATGTTTCTGTGGATGTCAACCAAACACCTTACGAAACGATGATTGTTCAATTATCTGCTACCACCTCTCATGGTGGCCATTATGATGAAACTATAATTAAATATGATATTTATTATATATATTTTATATATAAGCTTCTATAATTCCATTTTATATCATAACATTATTCATTTCATGTTGTATATATATACGATAATTTAATTTGAAGAAGTGCGGACTACCGCCCCCTCAAATTGATATGACTCGTTCATACCATGCATGGAACGTATAAAGGATGGTGTTAATGAACCTAATTAACACATATAAGATATTATATTATACTGGAATAATAATATATCTATGTATCATTTGGTTTTTATTCCTTTTAAAATAAAAAATGAAATGGAAGTAGCGTTCGTGCATACGTACGGATTACTGTCTCCACGAACTCGATGAGATTCATTTCCAAGTTCACCATTCATAGAGGATTATAAAAATATATATTACTAATAAGTATGTAATATATGACATAATAATGCTACTATAGATATATATATTTTTATATATAATTATTTATGTACTTAGAAAAATCTTATTCACTTACTTCCGTTCAATACTATATGAAAACTGAAACATCGTTTATGCGTACGTACGGACTACCATCTCCATAAACGGTGTTTTCCATTTCATATATACATATATTATACATTTTTATATTCTAAATATATATGATATATAAATCATGTTTTGTCTTCTGGAATTATTTAAATCACGATCTATGTGATACAATCAAGAGTAACAATTTAAAACACATACGATAAAGAAAGTGATTATTACCCAAAATATTAATATAACATGGAAATTATTATTAAATGGGTAGTATAAAGTCATAAATGAATAATGTATGATATCATAAATATTAATATAGTTCTGTTATAATTTAATAACATACTATAGTCTTCATACAGGAGGTTAAACGTACACTCAACTAAAGGAAAGTGCAAGGTAAGGGGTTTTCATCTCACTCCTTATTCTCGTGAGATTCATGCCATATTGCAACTATAACCTTTTCTGTGGTGTATGTACTTACCATAATTTTATTCTTTGTGTAATACACTTTAATTTATGTGTATTTTCATATTCATTTTATGATACCTCTTTCATGGGGTGTATGTTTCGTAAGTTACCAAATTGGTAATGGTTAATTTCACAATCTCTTTATTATCCGAGGATGTTTTTACGTAAGTATCTACTGGGACATATTTATTATCCAGGTCCATTTTTTATGAAAGAGTTTTCAAAGGGATTCTTTTAAGGGACTTTTTTACTAAAACATCATTTCAAATGTTTTAGATATTTATTCTTCAAAATCGTTCTCATTAATGCCCATGTCTTCAAAATGGTTTTTAAGGATTTATTTATATGCACATGAATTTTTTTAAAATGTTAATTCCATTAAAAAGTTTCAAAGTGGTATGGGACACTATGATTCAAAAATTTCTTTAAATGAATTCTTTTCCAAATTGTGTGACTTTTAAATGTCTTCATGAAAAAGGGGTATTTCTCTCAAAGAGTTTTAAAAATCATTTTCATCAACGTCAAAATCCTTTAATGGATTTTACACTTGTTTTGAAGATGATTTATCGTGATACAAATCTTCCATATTGTGTTGAAGGTTTTGTGATTTTTTTGACTGTGGATGTGTTATTTTTATACCATTCATAGTTTATGGGTAAAGTATTGACATTTCGTATTCTATTTTTAATACGATTGTTTATGTTCTGTTTAGACCTTTTCATATGAGGAATGAATTGGACATAGTAAGTGACGGGTGGAGCCCGCTATATCTCCTTGATGCATCGGTAGGTCTCATGAGACAAAATAGTGTCTTGGCATGAGGCCTTGAAAAAATCATATTTGTATTCTTGGCACGAGGCCTTGGCTACGTGGTTATGATAGTCTGGAATTATGCATTCCATAGTTATGAAAGTGGTTATTGATATTTCATGTGATTATTAGATTAGTAAAATATCCATCTGAATAAATAAATGGCATTATTTCATTTTATTTCTTCCATATTATTCTTAATTTAAAGTTTAAAAGGATTTTGTTTTAGTTTTATACATTTCCTTAAATGTTTATGCTTATTTTTGAAAGTTTCTGCTGTATTGCTTACACTTACTGAGCGTTTGAGCTCACCCCTTTCTATATTTTTTTCCCAGGATGTGAGTAAATATTTTATGACTGCCCTGTTGGGATAGTCTAAAGAGGATATGAGTGTGGACTATGGAGACTATGTTCTTTTAGTTTTTAACTTTATGATATAATATAACATTTATGAATGTATCTTTTTTTTTCAAGGATACTAAACTAATAGGTCTTTCGAGACTTGATCTTTTGTGATCATGACAATGTTATGTAATAATTCACCAACTCTAGGTAATTGGGGTCAGGGCATTACAGGGGCCTTATAGTTGGTTTCAAAGGTCAGTTTATATAACTTTAGAGGTGAGGGTATTCTTTATGCTTAAGTGACATTACCATAATGGTTAGGATTTCAGAAAGAGTCATAGTTTTTTAGATAAAGTGAATGAGTTTAAGATAACATGAATAATTATATCTTAGTATTATATGATTATTTTACTGATATAATCACACTAACTTTTTTGTTTTAGTAAATGGCTGGATCTAGCCGGCACCAAAGTAACAGTGGATGTGAAGAGAACTATGAAAGTTTTATAAATGAGAAACTTAATGATATGGGAGATTCAATGAAAAATCTTGTGGTTATTCTCAACCAACTATATGGAGTCATGATTGACCACTTGAATCTTAGTGATTTTTATAGGGCATCATATATGCGAGAAACAAATCCCTACAGAAGTTCAAGTAATAATCATAAAGGTAAGTATGTTCAAAAACCAATGTGTCAAAGATGTGTAAAGAAACACATAGGAAAATGTTTCAAAGGGATAGAAAGATGTTATAGATGTGGAAATGAAGGTCATAAATCAAGAACATGCCATGGAAAAAAGGAAGCATATAGTTGACTCTAGGAAATGGAAAGAAGTTCTTTCTGAATGATCAATTGAATGTTTTAAATGGGGTGTTCTTGGTAGTTATGCAAACACATGTCATACGAAGAAGTTTTGAAAATGGGATCACCAAGATCGTAAAAATATTCTTTTACCAATACCTAAATCCATTCCGATTGTGGATGAAGAAACTGACAATGACCAATGAAAGGTATGGATTATTTCTTAACATATGTTTTCCTATTATTGAAATCTTAGGATATGATTCATGATTTTGTTTGTAGGAATGAAGTATATCAGAATAAGTTGGAAAGGAAGGGTTAATGGATCAAGAATAATGTTTAATGAGTAAGAAGTCAACATATAAGTGATTCAAGTGTTATGGTATATTTTAGGATGGTGAAATTCTTAAAATTGTTAAGGCTCTTTTTATGATGGGATTACATTACAAGACATTTTATAGTATGTGTAACCCTTATTTTTGATATATTAAAATTTTATTCAAAGAATAATTATCTTTTCTTTTGTTGATATAGTTATAAAAACCCATTTGGGTTTATATAATCCTTGAATTTGATGCAATTACAGGTTAATACATTTTGGGATGCAAAATGAAAGTTATTAGATAACCTTCATGGTTAAATTATGTTATGGTTATTTTTGATGAATTTATCTCCTTTGGGTAATGTTATAAAATTATATAGTATTTGAAAAAGGACAACATGCGGACTGTGTGACAACCCGTCGCGTCGGACAAAGCTATGCGAATCTAACCCACAACCAAAGTGTGACTGGTATTTATTTCCTACCACTGAACTATGTGAAGTCCCTGGTTAGTATGACTAATTATTTTTAAGTTAGATGATCTTATGAATCAAGAATAAGTTGATTTTGGGTTATCTATGGAAATAATTAACCTATCATGGAGGATATGTGATTAGGTTAATTACTTTTCAATATGAGACTTTAAGAGTAATTGATGTTATTTGGAGATAAATGTTAAGATTTACCTTGGAAGACTATTTTATTAAATCATTCAGTGATTTGGGTTTCAATCTTAGTTTGGATTACATTGAATAATTTTATGGAGATTAGTTTATTGAATGGTCTTTGATGAACTTTGGGTTTTGTTGGTCAAATTTTGGAGGTTAAGAGTGATTTTTCTATTTGTAAAAGATTATCCTTTTGAGTATTATCTAATATTGTACTAACCATTTTGGTTTTGGTTAAGGTCTAAAATACATGGGAAATATATAGTTCATCATTTTTAGATTATTTGATTCTCTCAAAGTTGATTTTAGCACTCTTAATGCAAACAAGTCATCCTGAATACTCATCATTTGGAAGAAATATGAGTTTGTGTTAGAAATCTAGTAAAAGATGAAAGTCTACATGATAAGTAAGTATGTTTCATTATGTTTTAGTTAAGCTCATAAAAAATTCCTCAATTAAATGTAACTTAAAACAAAAATGTTTTTTGTTAACTTTTCCTACTAGGGAATCAAATACTTTTTAACAAATCACAAGTTTGTGGTTTTCTAGTGGTTAACTTTCTCCTAATCATGTTTTCAATCACTCTCCATTAGACCTTGATGGTTTGTTTCTCCTAAATATCTATGTTTTCATTGAATCCTAGTATATGTTGTCTCGAGTGACCTTTGTACTTTTTTTTAAAGTGATAGTTTAATTGACTCCTTTTCTGATGTGGGGCTTTCAATAAAGTTTTTGAGCCCAATTTTAAAATTGTGAGGACACAATTCCCAAAAGGGGGGAAGAATGTAACATCCCAGGTAAATAAAGAATATGAAATTTTCATATTTATTAATATTCATGAATTAAATATCAATATTACTTTAAAGAAGATTCTATGATTGATGGCGTACCCAATATGCAACAATGAGTTTCTTTGAAATCTGACGTTGTACACTAAAAATATAGTAATATTCTTTTAAATGGTAGTTAACACCTAGACATTGTAATAGTGGGAATGAACAGAACTAACTAAAAAATTATTATATATGTTTTCTAAATATTATTACATTTATCTAATAAATGTAAGAGGCTTAAAATGAGAATGAATCCAATTTTAAACATAATTATTCTAAAATTATTTAAAAGGTTGATTAACTGCCTTTTGATGGAGATCCATTTTTAAATCCATTTTTTTTAAATTTTATATGATAAATTTGACAAAATAAAATCCTTCTTTAGAATCGGGACATCAAAATTTACTTTGTGTAAATTTTTGTTATTTTTCCGATAAAGTTCATTTTTTAATGAATAGTGAAAATACAGTATTTTAATTCAGAACCTCCTTTTAATCTAATATATTTATATTTTTATATTATATTTTTAATTAGGTTTAAAGTTTAGTTAAATATATATTTTTACAATTTAATCCAATGGTGGTCATTGGAATTAATTTGACTTTGAAATTGGACATAAACAAGTGTCAATCTTTTATAGATATTGTTTCTTAAAGAAACGCTATTTATCTTGACAGCAGGAATTAATTATAAAATTAATTAATGAAACATCTATGTTTTGAATTTGGTAAAATGGAAATCATTTTTTAATTTATAATATCAAATTTACTTTGGATAAATTTTTGGTATTTTTCTGATAAATGTTCATTTTTAATGAATAGTGAAAAATATTTCATTTTACTTCAAAAATTCTTTTTCATCTAATTTAATTATATATTTATATTGCCCTTTTATTTGGGTTTAAAGTTTAATTGAATTATATTTTTATCACTTAATAAAATGTTGTTAATTGGAAGTAATTTCACTTTTCAATTGGATGTAAAAACAAGTCAATGTTTTGAAAAATTTTACTTCTTAAAAACCCGTCTTTGGTTGTGACAAGGAGAATTATTTTTAAATTAATTAATGAAATTTATATGATTGGAATTTGGTAAAATGGATTCCATATTTGGAAACATAATTTCCAAATTATTTATTTATAACTCTTTTGTTTTGGGACATTATGAATTGTAACGATGAAAATTATCTTTAATTATCGTGATTAATTAGTAATCGGGTAGTTAAGGGTAATAAATTAATATCATAAAAATATAAAATGACCCCAACATGTGTCTAAATCCTATTTTTTGAGTCATTTCCGACCATTTACAGGTTTTTACCAAACTTTAGGGTCCATGGAGTCACATGGGTGTGATTGTGACATTTATGACTTTATTTTTTAAAAAAGAAGAGAAATATAAAAAAGGTTTGTATATCCTATGTAAAACAATTTTAATTTTGTTTACATAAATTAACTTGTAGACTATAAATATTCATTGGAAAGATAAAAATATTTCTCACATCATGGTATTTTTCTATAATTTTTAGACGGTATATAAATAAATTTATTTATGACACCATGATGATGCAGTTATTACCTCATTATTGAACGATTTAAATAAAAATGAAAATATAAGGTAAAATCTAAGACTAAAAATTTTTAAAAACCTATTGGATGGGTGGATTTAGAACCATTACCACATTATCCTCAAAATATATCATTGTGGCACCTTTTAAATTAGAATAACATTTTATAATAAAGTAACATTTCAAGACTTTCCAAGAGTGACCCTCCTCCCTCTTATAAAAGGCCACAACCTATACCCCCTTACCCACACATCTCAAGCCCTTGGCTCATCTAACCTATTCTCATATTATCTATCCACATCCCTCTATTTACTCATATAAGCCTCACTTTGGGCATAAGTCTTTCGAAGGAAGCCTTTGGCTCAAATCAAAAAGGATTACCCGATTTAGAGGTAATGTCTTCTCTTATGTTCTTTTGTTTTATTTTGCTTCTCCAACCCCTCAAACTCTTTTTATTCATTTATTTTGTAACAACACCATTATATTAAATATACTATGATTTTTTTATGAGATTTATTAGAGATAAAATTACACACTCCTCCATCTAATTGGTGAAGAACATACTGTTTCTGTGGATGGTGAATTACTGCCTCACGAAATGATGATTGTTCAATTATCTCATACCACCTCTCAGGGTGGCCATTAAGATGTCACTTTATTTATATATGATTTATATTATGTTTATGTTTTCCTTATGAATCTGTATTTTTCATTTATGCCATACCTTTATGGTTTCCATAATGGGTAAACGTGATAATTTCATTTTAGGAAGTGCGGACTACCACCCCATCAAAGTGATTTCAATCGTTAATTCCATATGTGGGATGTATAAAGTATGTAGCTAATGATATTATATATGATATTATACTGTAATTATAATATAACTTTACATCATAATGTTTTCATTCCATTGAATGCGAAATAGAAATGAAAGAAGCGTTCATGCATTCGTACGACTTACCGTCTCATTGAATGACGCATTTCATTTCATACCTTCAAATGTTATGTACTGGGATAAATACATATATATAATAGAAATATATTATATATATTATATCTAAATCATGAATATAATTTTAGATATAATGGAGTTTTTACTACATGAACAACTTATAAATATATGAAGTTCACTTTTGACTTAAGTACCAAATATCAACAAAACGACCATTATTAACTTAAATGATTACATAATGTTTATAACATGGTAATAAGTGACATTAAAGAAATAAAAAACTTGAAAGAGGTTCTTAAGAAATTATAAATTAACATAAGTTTGTGTTTCAAGAAGAACAAGTAACATACGAGCGAGTCAAGTCCTACACGTGGTAATGAGATTTCTTATCTCACTTTTAATTCCATGAGATTTCCATTATTCACCAATTATTTATTGCATGTGGTGTATTGTGTAATGAAATTTGATATATATTATCATTATTCTATTTATATTCATGGTATTCTGTGATTCATTTGGGGTTTATTAGCTTTTGGTCATACGACTCGATTTATTACAATGAGGTAAGGGGTATTTATCTCACTTTTTATTCCCATGAGATTCATGCTATATATGTCACTATCTCCTTTTAGTGGTGTATGTACTGCCAATTATTATACTCTTTGTGTAATATAATTTCATTTATGGTTATTTACATCAACATTTTATGGTCCTTTAAAGTGATGTATATTTTGTAAGTTACCAAATCGGTAAGGGAACCTTTCACCCTTCTCTTTTTAAAAGACTCCTTTTTGTTATGTATTTTAATTTACATCTCATTATGTTGGGATATGTTCTTCTATATCCATATTGATATAAATTTTATATCCATTTGATGAGATACGCTTTTCTCTCACATCAAATCATTTTATGAAATTTTAAGTGATGTCTTTAGGCTGTCAAATTTCTGTAAGATAACTTCTTAACCCAATTTCAATTCTTTGGGTTAAACATATACTTCTTTATTATGTCATTCTATGAATATGTGTGAATAAACTCTGATTTTTCTACGCTTACTATCCAATTATATTTGGTGTATTCTTATTTTTCACACATAATTATGTAATTGATTTATCTTTAATCTAAGGATACTATCTTTATAAAGGATTTCATCTCAATTTACATTCCGTTGAGACTTCATTGTTGTTATGTGAAAATTCACTTTGATATGGTGTATATATTTTACTTTGGAATATTATATTATGAATACCTTTATTCTCATTATATTATAATGTTTTGATTAAATTCTATCCCCCAATTATTTGTATTGAAGCATCTCTTATTTGGTTAAGAACTCCTTAACTAAAATATCTTCTTAATGATTTAATATTCTAAATATTTTTTATTAATGTCCTTGTTTCAAAATGGTTTTAAGGATTTATTTATATGGAAATTTCTGTTTTAGAATATTAATTCTTTTAAAAGCTTCAAAGTGGTATGGGAAACATTGATTCAATAATATCTATTTTTTAAAAGGTTTTGAAAATGGTTTTAATAAAGCATTGATTAATTCAATATATTGAACTGATATATTGTGATTTCAATGTGGAAATTATATATTTTCCTTATTATTATGTTATGTGTTATGATTATGTTATGGTTCTTGGGAATTGTTTACGTATATGGGTGGTTCTGTGATAAACTTAGGGTGGGTGAGCCCGAGATAGCTCTCCAATGCATTGGGTAACGTGACAGAGGTAAATGTTAATGTTTCTCCTAAGAGATTTAGGGAATATACTGTGATGGGTATTCCAAATTTAACTCCCTATTTAGTTGTGATATCTACAATGTAACTATGTTATGTATGTCTTAATTTACCTTTATGATTTTTGATTACTACGTGTCACTCATAAATATTATGATTTCAGAAGGTATGTTATGATTGAAAAATATAGTTTAATTGATTTGTATTTATTGATGGGATAATGTTTCCTTTCATTATTTTATAACCCTTACTGAGCTTTTTATTCTCATCCCATGGTTTTGAAATGTTTTTCACAGGTTATAAGGAAGGTTAAGAGAAAGGAAGTATTCAAGATGATTTATATCAAGAAAAAAACTCTTGTTATATTTAAGTATTTTTTTTATTGTTGTGAAAAATAGGTTATAGTAGAAGTGTCTACTTTGTAATATCCAAGTTGAGATGTAATATTTATGGCCTAATTCTATAAAAATATAAACCTGAAAATGTCCTCAATGTGAATTATTCATTTAATTCAAGATTATGTAATGTTTTAAGGCCGATGCCTTATAGTGTAATACTATTTTTACCCAATATCGTCATCATGTGGTAGTATTCTACATATATATATTTTTTGAGGAACTCTCATAGTGAAACCATTTCTGCTATGATGTGATTTTAATTAAATTAGATTAACCAATTAATACAATATTTTATGTGTAATTAAATCATTAATTCATGATAATAATAAAAAGTGACTGAAAACCCATCCATTCATTGTATATCATATATGAAAAAATTAATTCTATAAAGTAATGAAACATTTATTTTTCATTCTTGTGTTTGATAAATATATTCCTATGTGAGATTATCTTAAGGAATTTTTAAAATGGAAATAACCTTTTATATCATTGTTTATTATTATTCAATATAAAATTATTCATTTTATTATTGTATATCTCCACTAAATAGCATAGATCTTCCAACTCATCCATCAGAATATTTTCTAAGGAATACATCCGGAATGAAACAAAATATCCTTAATAAATGGATTCAAAAAACACAGCATGGAATTAATGTAATATGAATATTGAATAAACACAACACCATGGGATATAATGATCATTTTTATATAACTCCACCACCAATTGAAAATTAAATTCCATATTGACATTATCTTAAAAAAATAAACACATCACCTTGTTTTTAAATTCACATATTCATGGCTCTTAAAAATCTCATTGGTCTCTTAATGATACCCCCATTTTATTTATTTCCATCTTCGGAATCATAACATAACAACTTCTTCTGAGATAAAGTGGAAAAATATATAAATAACACTTTATGATACTTTATAAAAGACATATGTTTTTCTTCCCCATTATAGGAATTTCTTTTTTTTAATTTGATTTTTTTTCAATAAAATGAAATGAAATTAAAAATTGAAAACAACTAAGAATGTATTCAATTATATTTTTGGAAATAATGAAATCCCAATAATACTCTCAGGTGTGTGAAGGAATTATTTAAAAAATACCTAGTAAAAATATCATTAGTGTTATACTTTAAATAAATATATTCCTATATGATATCATCATTCCCTATATTCTCATTAATATTTTTTTATCTGATATTAGAATAATCAACCACAATTATTGCACCAAATTCTTAGACAAGTTCATTGTAAATAATTTTAACACTAAATCAACCAAAAGTATGTATCCTATAAAATATATTTTTTCCGGTTATGAAGTTATCCACATCATTTTTGTTATATCTTATGATGTGGAGACATGTATAAAGTGATTTTTTAGGAAAATTAATGCATCATTAATTTCCAAATCAACTAATAAATCATCCTTACAAGAAAATATATAGAAGTCCCAGTAGCATTACTAGGACTAAAAACCGATGACTAAAGATATAAATGGTGGTAATTTTACATCCATTAACTATAGATTAAAATAGTATAATTTTAGAAATATGTCTTCTATTCAAACCATACCAGATAAAAATAGGGAACTGCTAAATGAAGCTCATTACTGAAATGTACCAATACACATATATAGTATTTTTTTGGAATTTTGTGAACATTTTCTATGGGTGGTATAAAATTTGATATTGGAAACACTATATACAGATGATTAGTATTCCATTAGGTAAAGGATGACATTAACCATCTTAAGGGCTCCATCGAACCTATAGATATATCTCTTTTGATGTGGGATAATATGGTAATAAGATTTATCATTGGACCTCCAAGGACACCAATATTGAATGACTCCTTATATATACACATCAATTTCTATATTAAGTAAACTCATTTCATATATATATATATATATATATATATATAAGATAAGACTCTCTCCTTGTGTGCCTCTCACATATTTATAAAAATAAAATCATATTTCTTCATAGTCCACCTCTTTCAATTGTATATGATCATAAACCTTAGTACATATCGATATTCTTGAAAATACTTTAAGGGGATGTCGACAGTGAGATGCAATTGACCAACACCAATCATCCCGAAACTGATACCACTCAAAAAGGAATTACTCGTCATTGGAATAAATACTGAGATCATGTTCTCTTGGCATCCAATGTATGTGTGATTAGTATCTACTTTTGGTGGAATCTACATAAAATTATAACTTCTATTTGATTATACATAAGGAACCATATTTATATTTTTATAGTATGTGCCATCATACTTCCTCCTATTTGTATGATTTCATAGAAAAAAATCAAGTTGGCCAAAATAGTTTAGAGGAAAAGATTATAAATGTATGAATAAAGAAGAATCATATCATTGTATCCCAATGAAGTTAAATTATATATGTTGAAAATCAAAAGAATGATATTGAATTTCAAATGTGAGATTATGAACTCATAATATTTTCCCCATGGAAGGTACTAGTACAATTTTATAAAAATGGGATGTCCTGATCTAAGAATATTGTTCATTTTGAAATAATAGGATGCATAATAGTTGTATGTTACCAATTTTTTATGAATCTTGACCTTCCTAATTAAAATGAAGTCCTCCATGTTTCATTACGGATGAAATAAACGGTACATCAAATGCATGTTCTCTCATCTAAGAGATTTTGGTTGGAATCTAAAATGTCTTACCATGAACATTTCATCTAGATTCTTAACACCACATATCAAGATTTATGGAATAAGAAAACATTTTTAGTGAATTTCCTTTAGAAAAATATCACATATAATAGGAAATATAGAATATTAAAGAAATAATGAGGATATAATAACCAAATTTAATTTTCTAAAATGTATTATGATTATATAATGAAGTTATTTGGGTGGTAGAATAGAGAACCTAATTCCCAAATATAGTAGGAATCTAATATATATTGAACTATTACACAATCTGAACTCTAAGGATCCATTATTTATGAGAAAATTTCAAACATTACTTTCATAATGTTAGAATGTAATTTAAAAAAAATATTTATTTTTTTACCTCTTCATAAATTTATTATATTAATAGTAAATTTTCATGTTTTTTTGAAATTATTGATTTTTATATTAATAGTGAAAAGTAAAAATTTTCCCAAATTGATTCATTTATGAAATTATATTTATAATTGAAATATTTATAAGATAAAAAATCTATTAAATGTTAAAATTGTTTTTTTATGGATAAAAACAATATGATTTTTTAAAGCTAAATTCATAAATAATAAATATTATGTTTATCATTGAATAAATATAAGTAACTTTTTCCAATAAATGGTAAAATGTTTGGTGTTATCATTTAATTAAATATTATTTTTGTAAAATTTATTTTTTTGGATTTCATTAGAATCTATCAACATTTATCAATTTTATAGTAAAACTTTTTATGTCATGAAAATAAAAATCATTAATAAATATATACCAAGTATAATTTTTTTATTTAAAATAGAATATTTATAAAAAATGATTTTCATGTATGCTATTGTTAAAACCAATTTTATCTAAAAAATTATAATTTATTTCATATAAATAAATTCATATTTAGAAAAAGTATGCCATATTTATTTAATAAGGAAAATTTTATTTCTCCGATTTGAAAACAATATACCTATATTGAAGATTAGTTACCACTATTGAAGTAAAATTATTGTTTTAAATTTATTAATTTTAATATGGAAAAATTTATTTAATTTAAATAACATAGTTTATTATATTTTAAATAATTACTGTATATTTATTTTTATACGTATAAAAAATTCATAAACTCTCTTTCAATTAATAACAAATATAAAATTGGAAAACCACTTAATGTATAATAACATATATTATTATTCAAACATTTTTTTTCATATATAATGTTTTAAATTTAAAATTTTATTATCTCCCATTTATAAATATAATTTTATTAAATTGATTTAATATTAATATTTATAATCTCAAAATTAGGTTAAATGGGTAATATTATATTATTAATAAGAAAATTATCCTGGTTAATTTTTAATGAAGATTAATATGTGTAAAAGTTGGTAAATGAAATATCCTAAAATTTTAATCACTAAATTTTAAATTAAACTGTATATAATTCCATGTAAGGATTGAAAGTCAAACCCACATGTCTCATCTACTATTTCTACTCCTAAATATTTTTATCACACTTAACACACATGTGATTCTGTTCTTACCACTGACGTAAATTTAGTTTCCAAAAAAATACAATAATTTACACATATTAAATTATAAAAATCCCAACCGTTATCTCTTTCCCCACCACCCCAATGGATTTTATCATATAGTTACCTTTTTCATACCTCTATAAATACTCCCAAGAGAAATATAATTATCCAATGATTCCTCTTAGTATTTAAGAATATATTTATTAAGGTAAAAGTTTTAAGTCCTTGACATTCTTTTTTAATTGCAGTAATTATATTATAATACCATTTCAAAATATTTACCTGATATTAATTTAATGGTATTATTAACCATTTTATATGTTTCCAATGATATACTACATATAACCTCTCATTATAGCATTTTTCCTTTTTTATTATTATGCTGGAATAAGGTTTATCATTCCTCTCCATAAATTTTTAATTACTTACAATTAATATAATATCAGTATGAATTAATTAAAATATATAATTACCCATTTGACATATAAATTTTTTTATTTAATATCATTTAATATTAATATTAAGACTTCAAAATTCACAAAACAATAAATTTGGGGTAAATATGTAGAATGAACTATTGTAAAGATGAAACTATGTGTAATCAACCAATAATGGGATAGTCGACGAATTGACACAACAATCATCATGATATAGGATTAGTTGGAAAATTACAACACACCTAGCTAGAAAAAGATATGGTACACTCATTAAATTATTTATAAGTACTTTTCAAACCTTTTTCAAGGATTTATCTAACATTGATATGTTCTCCTGCCAATAAGAATAATTGAACTAAATTAATATCGTCTATTTATGGATATACACTTTGAATATACCTATAACATCTCTACTCTGTATTTACATTAAAACATCATTTAATACATTAGAATATAATAAATAAAACTTGGATGATCAAAAAGTCTACCATCTTTTGGAACTAGGTACATGAACTAACATAATCTATAGAATACAAAATCTTTGTTGAAAACAACTTTAACATGCTCAAAATAGTCCTTCAAAAATAAAATTCCATGGGATAACCTGGGGAAATAAATAATAAATGGGTGAGATATAAATCCAAGAAAGGGAATAAACATGTCATAAGAGATACATGTTATAGGGTAGGCATAAAATTGAGTAATAAAATGGACATGAATAATATGGCATGACATATGATGATAATCAAAACATGGGAAATGTGAAAACAAATTGAAACATTGAATAATACACATAGGTCAAAGATAAACCCACTAAGAAAACCAGTCAGAAAATGTCCCAAAAAGTAATAAGGTCCACTACTTATCCCAATGTAAATTATCCTCATACTAAACATTACCCAATGAATTAGAGTTCTATTTGGGCACACCCATCATATTCATTTCATTCTCAGTATTAAGTGTACCAAATAGATCACACAACATGGATTCTTTCATCATTATTTTTCATTCCAAGATCAAGGAATATAGAATAAATACATATAATACCCCAATCAATTAGTATATTTGTATAATGGTGAATACCCATGATATAAAAAATGGAGGATTTTAAAACCTTCAAATAATTATAAGTTATGGAGGATTCATAATGGATTTATAGAATAAAAAAATAAAAATAAAATCAAATTATATTAATGGTGGAACAAATATTTAGTCATGGATCTAATTTATAGAAATTATTGCATCACTTTTGGGTCATTATGTTCTCATAAACAGAAACATACATTTATATGATATTTAAGTTTTACCTATAAATTTAAATTTATAAGAAAATTATGAATAATTAACTCTATAATAATTTTTAAATTATAACACAAAAAACAATAATATTTTTTTCTAAATAGTTTTATAAATATTTCAATTTATATTTTTTTCAAAAAAATCATCATTTATTAGGAAATGATGAGTTTTTTCATAATAACAGTTTTTGAACCCTTATAAAAATTAAATTTTGAATCAGAAAAATTATATGATCATTTATATATGGTAAACATTAGTTGATAAATTTAAAATATTATTTATTTCAAAAATCAGTTATTTTTAAAAAAATTACTGAATTTTAATTTTAACCAAAAAAATAATTTGTGTATTATTGAATAAAAATAAAAATCATTTACAAATTAAATATAAAATGATTAAAATATTTTCATTATTTTATTCAAAAAATTATAAATATATATTTCTATGATATTGATATATATCCTCTTAATACACTTGAAAAATCCCTAAGAGTAAGGTAAGCGATGGTGGGACTTTCATTGGGCTATTCGGCAAACATAGTTTTGCACGTGATCGTAGTGGGATTGAAATTATTCCTTAAATGGTTTTATATATTTTAATTTTTTTGGTATCATCTAATATTTATTCAAAGGAAAATTAAAAAAATATATCTCCCTTGTAAACTCTGTTAATTGGGATTCACATGGTATGATCCTACTAGTTAAGTCCATCACTTATTTTTTCTATGTCAATTGGATTTGTTAAAACACCATATTTATACTAAGAATGTGATAACTATTAAACAGATATATTTTCAATTATAATGATACTTAACTATCATTTAAATCCAATTATATATAATAAATCAAAAATTTTACATATTTTTTCTAAAACCAAATTTCATGATGAGACATTTAAATAAATCAAAAAAGTGAAATATTATATATATAACTGTTTAGGTTGATAAAATCATTCCCTATTAAGAAAATTCGCATTCAAAATTTTCATTTCCCACACTAAAACAAATTATGGTAACTCTAATTCATCACCTCATCTGGATCCCATGATTCTACTTCAAACTTCTAGTGTCTCTACAGCACTTCGACAAGGTGCATAGTCTTATTTGGTAGAATTTTTTTGCTACAATCTATGTTCTTCTCTGAAAAATCTACATAATAATGTTCATTCTTGAATGGTGCCTCCATTGGACTGAGAACCTGTGAGGTTTATTGTATGTACATAATCAAGAAGGTTAAATGGAATAGATCATGTAATTGAGATAGTTTTTGTGGGAGGATAGTCGATATTTCACTGCTTTGATGTGATCAGAGATCAAAAGGGGGTCGATGTATCATGTAATATGATTTCCCATCTTCCCAAATATCATCACATTATTCCAGGGAAATATATGGAGAAATACCAGGACTCCAACATCATACTCTAAGTCTCATCAATGATTTTTATCATATCTCTTCTGTCAACTTTGAGAAGAATTGATTTTCTGTTGAATAGTCTTAAATATTTCAACCATTTCCAAAACCATTTCTGGACATAAAAATTTTCATTCCCCAAATTCATCCAAACATGCAGGTGTTCTTCAACTCTTCCTATAAAGGGATTCATATGTATCCATTTTGATGCTTGACTAGAAACTGTTGTTTTGTGATGACTCGACCCGAGGAATATATTGGTCCCAACCCCTATTGAAGTCCATAGAACATGCTCACAACATTTCATGTAGTTTCTGAATAGTCTACTCAGATTGGACATCATTTTGAGGATGATAGGGAATAATGAAGTTTGTTTCTATGTTTATAGTGTTTTGTAGATTTTTTAGAATATTGAGGGGAATCTAGGATCTCGATCAGATAAATTAGACAATGTTACTTCCTGCATACTTACAACTTTAATGATGTATATCCATGAAAGCTTATCCAATGAGAAGTCCTCAATAATAGGGATAAAGTGGGATTTTTTTAAGATGATCCAAAAAACCCATTTAGCATTGATTCCCTTGGATTTATTTTTATTTATAATAACAAATCCCATAGTGATGTTCTCCCATTTCTATTTTGGTAAGGGTAATGGTTGAATCATCCCCTTAAACTTCTACCAAGTAGACCTTAGTTTTTAGAATACTAGGTACATTGATGTATATTCGGTTATCTCTTTCCTCAAATTGTTCCATAAATAGTGCTCACAGAGATCTCGATACATCATTGTTTTTCTAAGGTGAATAGATAATGTTGAAATATAGTCGTCATCTAACAGTTAATTCATTAATTCATGATTTGACGGAAGAAATAGCCTTGAAACAAATCTCACAATTCATTATTCATCATTTTTAAACTTGAATTACATCCCCTTTCTCATGAATTGAACATTATTTTGAATTTCCACAATAATTCATTGTGCATTCGTTAGCCTTTCCCAAATATATGGTTATGCAATCATTTTTGAATGATTATGTTCTGCCATTTATGATTCACATGTCCATTTCTTATAGGTCTAAAAATATTGAATCCTTATAAATTATCGGGATTGATAAAGTTTTAGGATCTTTTTTACTTAGATCATTGTAAATAATATTCTATTTACCCAAATGGTTGTGTATTGAGTAGTAATATTCCTTGATCAGCTCTAACCATCTATATTAGTTCATATTCCTCTATTTCTGTGTGAATATATGCAAGAGGATTTAGTGATCCATATATAAATTGCACTTCTCCCCATAATGATAATGAATCCAAATTTTCAACTTAGATTTCATATCTAATAAATCAAGATCATGTGTGGGATAGTTTTCCACATGAAATTAATCTTTCATAATGTATAGACTATGAATTTTTCATGCTTCATTAACACACGTCCCAATTCCTCCTTTGAAGCATCATTGAATACTAATGAAGAGGTCTCCACTTATGGGTTTTGTGAGCCTAAAAATAGTGATTATCCAGCTATTTAAATCCATGAATATATATTTACATTCATCATTCCATGAAATCATGAGACCCATCCAACTGAACTTGGTAATCGGGTTTGAAAATCATGAGAAATTACTCACAAATCAATGACAATACCAAAATAACTCAAGGAAACTATAGATATCAATCAAAAATGTTTTCTTCGACCATCTATCAACTAATTCCATATTCTAAGGGTCCAAATATATCCCATTTATTGTGATTATATGCACCAATAAAGAGAATTCCTTCAACTAAAACACACATTTGATGTACTTGTCGTAATGATTCACCAGTAGTTGGTTTTTTATCACAGTTCTTAGATACTCATCATGTCCCTTATTTTTTTTGGGGAATATTATTATATCATCAATAAATACTACCACAAATTTTTCAATGTAATCTCTAAAAACACTATTCATATATCCAATGAAAATTTTTGTACCAATAATGGCTTCAAATAAAATCTCTATGAACTCATATTACCTATAACTTATACTAAAATAGGATTTCAGAATATCTTTTTTCTTCACCCTTACATGATAATATACTAACTAAAGATCCACCTTTGAGAGGTATTGTGATCTGCATAGCTGATCAGACAAGTCATCAATCTAAGGTATAGGGTACCTATTCATTATCTTGATCTTTTTTAGCTCCTGATAATCAATTAATAGGTGCATTGACTTATATTTCTTTTTAACGAAGAGGTCTACTACACCCCATAGTGAAGCACTTGGGTCCACAAACCCTTTATCTGAATTCTCCAACAGTTTTTTCTTCAGCACCTCAAGCTCCCCAATATCCATTCTTATATATATTATGGGATAAGGGAAATTACCAGCAATAAGTTCTATATAAAATTCATCCACTCGACTATGAAAAAGACTAGTCGATTCCTTAGAAAAAAATTAGAATATTCCATCACAATATGAATATCTTTGAGGAGGGTTTTTTCCTCAGACTTAATTATTTTAGTTACATACACATTCTCATAGAATAATAATATACACTATTGAGATGATGGTGGAAAATATGATTCATCCTCCTCCTTACATCAGTATTGAATCATTGGATGATTTGCATTATGGAGATTCATTTACATCTCCCTACAATTTCTATTGGCTCTATATAGGTAATGCCAATATATGCCTAAAATTGCATTAAATTCCACCAAAAATAGTATTAAAAGGTTCACTGGTTTGTTCCTCCCAAAAAAATTGATAAGGGATTATTTATATACATGGGATGTAATAATTTCCCTATTGGTTTATTTCACCAACATACCTACTTCCTTAATCAGTTGTGGTGTTTTAATAGTTCGACTAAACATCCATGATATAAAGGAATGTGTAGAACCAGAATAAAAATTACATTCACTATTATTTACTAAATAACTAGAATACTTATCACCAATTCTTTTTTAGGATCCTCTTTAGGGGTTATGATGCAAAAATATCTCCCTTCCTTTAATGGGGGTTGTTAGTTGTCTCTGAAACCCCTTGTATTATGACATTGGTTGGAAAAGTGACATGGTTCTTTTTATTTGAATAAATGGACAAAGCGTTGAGGGGTGACTATATAATTCCTTTCCCCCATCACATTAGCTGGATTCTCATGTTGGTAATTTCTTACTAGGTTTCCTTTCTTCCTGTGCCAAAATAATTTATTCAATCCATAAAATCAATTGTCAGGGTGCTTCATTACACACAATTGGCATGAGGGATATTGAAATTTTATTGAACCATTCAATTTATCCATTGGACTATATATTTAAATTTAAAATAATGATTATTATATATAATACCCATGAGATTCACCAATCTATATTTTGAAATTTAGGGAACATCATACAATTTCCTCATATCTGTCAAAATCATAGATTTCTAGGGATTTTCATAGACTAGGTTTTCTCCCACAATAGAATCATTCAATCATGATTTCATGGGTAAAAACAAATATTGAGGTGTATCATGAATTTATTTTTAACATTTCGTCATACATCATGATAGATTATTCATCTTTTTATCCTGAGGATAAGGAAATCACCTTCAATTTTATGTTAGATAGTATAAGGAAAAAATTATTCAATAAATATTTTCTAGAATTTCTTTCACTACAATGCACAGATCTCTTCCTCAAGATTTTTATTCATGATCAAGGACCACTACAGGCCAGTTACTTCCTCAATATGATAAAAATCCAAAAGGAAACAATCTTTCTTAGAACATTTAATTATGTAGAATATATTCTAAATGTAGTTGATCAATTATTTCACAATTAAGGGACCGAATGATCCATTGAATGTATGAGACCTTTATCTCATGAAAATGTTGATTGTGGATTGTTCTCTATTATGGGGTCTTCGGTGTTCCATAATATCCATGATTATATTAATAAAATGACACAATTGAGAGATTTTTTCCTAATGTTTGTGATTCATGATATCATCGGGTTGGGAATCTTATTGGGTAATTCATCACATAGCCTATCACATAAATGGTTTAACTGATCCCTTTTATATTTGGACATTATCGAGAATAAATAGAAAATTAAGAATCATTATTTCTATGAAATTAAAAAAATAAGAAAAATCTAATGAACATAAATAGACAACATATAAATTAAATTAAATTCCATTACATATGAATCTATAGGCTTCTATTTATGTTATCCATGATCTATTTCCTAAAATATATTCTTAAGAGAATTTTCTCCCATTCCCATAATAATGGTTCATAACGAGTTTATAAATTTACTAAATTATATACCATGAGCGTTTCAAACCATGTGTGAAGAAAGACCCATTGTTGTGTACTAGGTTATCTCGAGTTAATCCTGGGACACCTTGACGAAGTTCTTACCCATAGGTACATATATTCCATAACCATGACCAATTTTAGTATATAGATATGGATGTTTTGGATTGATTGACCACATACTCTATAATTACCAAAATTTTGGGTATGATTTATTATACATAGACATATCTCTAATGATTTCTTTATATTTTTCAAATCATAATCCTAAAAATAAGAACACTTTTCCACTAATACCAACTATAACAACCCTTCACATTATTTCACATTAATATTTAATTTAATACATAAAATTAAAATAAATAAAACCTAGATGACTGATATGTATTATGCCTTTGGGTATTAGTTACGTTATATAAAATCATAAAATAGGCAATAAAAAACTTTATTGGACAATTATTTAGCATGCACAAAATAGACCTTTGAACATAAAACTGTATGGGATAACCTGGGGAAAAAAATAAGAAAGGGGTGTTGTTTAAAGCCTAGTAAGGTAATAAATGAGGCATAATTGATACATGTTTGATGATAGACATATCAAATGGGAATAAATGAAACATTAATAATTTTTCATGATATAATCTGATAATTATTGCATGGGAAAGTGGAAACAACATAGATAAATAAAAAAATTATGCCAAGGCTAAACCCTCCAAGACATATTGGTGGAAAATTTAACATAAAGGAATCAGGTTCACTCATTATTACAATGTGATGTATCAAGATAGTAAAAAATTTCCAATGCATTGTAGTGATATCTGGGCACACCCGTCGTATTCTTTTCATTCTCATTCTTAAGTGTACCACATAGATCATACGACATGGATTCATTCATCATCATAATTCATTACATGATCATGGAATATGGAATAAATTCATGTCAACATCAAATCAATAAGTATCTATTCATAAATTTCAATACCCTTGATATAAAAATTGGCATGGTATTCCCTACTAAAATTTTTTAGTATGGAAAATCGCGGTGATATTTCAGCATCATAACGACGTTACTTAAAAATTCATAAAAATGGTTTATGAGAGAAAAATGGGATTCTCATCATTTTTACATAAAATGTTCTGTAATATGGGGCATGTAAATACATGTCCTAAAATTATGAAATGGAAATATAATGACTAAGTTCATAAAGAAAGATAGATAATGAAAATATGGTGAACATCAATTATGGAATTTCAGTATATTCACAGCTTACATAAGGGTCCAAATGAGGGAGGAAAAATGATCTATAATTAAAATGAAATTAATATTATATTAATTAAATTATTATCAATGAAAAAAAATATATCCAATTGAAATTAAAACAACCAATTTTAAATAAGGTGCTTTAATTTGAAATGATGAGAGGAAGGTGAGGATAAACTGCAAAATTTCCGCATTGTAACGGCATAGTGAAGGGTCCATATGAGGGAGGATAAATTATAGCTAATTCAAATACCCTCAATTGGATAGTATGTTAACGATTATAAATTAATGAAATTATAACCAATTGAAATTAAAAGAACTAATTTCAAATAAGGTTTTTCAATTTCAAAGGATATAAGGTGACTCCCATTATGTAATTTTAGCATCATAATGTCTTAGGTAAGGGTCCAAATAAGGGGGGATTAATGATCCATCATAAAAATAACATCTATTTGAAATTAATTCAATGATAATAAATTAATTGAAATATAAAAAATTGAAATAAAAATATCTAATTTAAATTAAGGCCCTTGAATTTGAATGGAGGAGAGGATGTTGAGGATTCCTTATATGACTGTGTGATTTCAAAATCTTGGGAGGGGCTTCATGAGAACATTGGGGAACCCAAGTAGGAATCTATATATATTTTTGGGAATAGTATTTTCTATATCTAATGAGTATCTGGGAATTTAATTGGAATATTTGGTGGGTTTATATCGCAAAAGAGGGGTTTTTCTTTATTATTTAGGTATTCAACTCTACATAATAAAATATAAAAAACCAAAACTGATACCATGGTTATATCACATGGTTTCCTCCAAAAGGGAGTGGATCCCATTATTTTATAAGTAAAAGGGCCTAAATTATTTAATTAATTTCCTTTCTTATATGGAGGTGAGTCACACTCTTAAATAATGGATTGTAAAACCTTCAAAAAAATTATTTGTTATGGAGGATTCATAATGGCCTCAAAAATTAAATCCAACAAAAATTAATTTTTTTTAAAATTGATAAAATATATTTGGTCATGTATCCAATTTATAGTAATTATAACATAACTTTTGGATCATTTTGATGTCATAATACAAAAACTATAATTATATGATATTTAATTTTTACCTTAAAAATTAAACTCTCTCAAACAAATATGAAAAATTCACCAATGGATAATTTTGATGATATAATTCCAAAAGTAATATTAAATTTAAATAATTAATTTTCTAAATTTTTGAAATTTTTCTTTTAAAATTATATTTTATTTTATTATGAAATGTTGGGTTTTTGACTATAAAAATATTTATTCCTTTATTAAAATTAAATATGACTTCATAAAAATTATATGATCATTCATATATACTAAAAATTATTCAATAATATTAAAATATTATTTATTTAAAAAATCAATTAATTCATAAATTAATTAATTTAATATTAATGTTAAATAAAAATTCAATGTATTCATTAGTGTATCAAAATAAAAATTATTTAGAATGTAACAATAATAAGATGAAACTATCTTAATTATTCTATAAAAATAGTGTAAATATTCATATTTATAGGCTCTTTATACAGATCCCTTTAATACACTAACAAGCACGCTAAGAGTAAGGTGTTTTGTGGTGGGACATTCATGCAGTGGTTTGTAAAACATGGGTTGGGTTGTGATCTCGATGAGTTTAAGATTCTCTCATAAATAGTTTTGCTCATGTATAAGTTTCTAGAACATATCTTGTGCTTGGTTAGGGTTAAATACTATAAATGGAATCTCCAATAGAATATTCAATAAATGGGGTTTGTAGGGTATGGTTCTACTGGATGAGGCCATCATTTATTTTTTCTTTGTCTATTAGAATTCATAATACCCTATATTTGTACTAACCATGTGATCATTGTTCTGTGACTATATTATCAATTGTAATGATAATTAGTGGCCATTTAAATTCAATTGGATATAATAATAAAAAATAAGGGTATGTTTTTTCTATAACCATATTTCATGATGAGATATTTTAATAAATCAATAAGGGGAATTAGATTTATAACAATTCAAGTCATTCTACAACCCCTCTCCACTGACATGTCATTCATTCTTTGATACAAGTACCTATTATTAAATGGAAAATACCCCACAGTCCCTTTGTTAATTATGAATTTCGTAACCATCCCCCTTCTTTCTACAGATGGGTTATATCCACTTATTGAATTGAATTGTATTAATAATTCCATTATTTGTACATCAATATGGATGTTTATTGTTTCCAAATGATAGTTAATTAATTGTTTCATCGATATAAAAATGTTATCTTGGTTTATGAATTAAACTTAATAATTTTATGGGTGGGACCATATATTTTATAGCTCCTGATGCATCGGCATGTCTAATGACTTAAAAATTATAATGTTTTGGTATATAAAACTCCTCATATTAGTATAGTGTCTTGGTAGGGGCATTAAAAGCATTTTTTTATGTCTATCATTATGAATTCCCTTAGTACTAGATCAATGATTACTATTATCCATGTTTTTATTATTTATCATGTGTATAACATACACTCAATTTCAATTGATTGGGGATTCATGTATTTTATTTATTCCTAGAATATGACATTTTTTGTGATTATGTTATGATATTTTATATTGTACAAAACTCATTACAAATAATATGATCTCATCCATATTTTTCTTCCTCCCCCCATGAATCTTTGAGGAGAAATGTGGGTAATTTTTATTGTTATAATGGAAGGTCTAACAATGTTCTTGAAATGTGTTTATATTGTATCTTATATTTTTAAAAGTAATGTATGTATATAAATTGTATTATATGAGTTCTACGAAATTGGATCCTATAGGAACACATGTTTTATGTTCCATTAATTCTATATAATAATCCGGTTTAGGTTTCTAGAGTTTGGTTTTTTTTCAGTCCCACTAGCCCAAACCTTGACACTTGATACTTCAAATAAGTGGACCTAATCACAAGAAATTTCAAATATAATGAACATAAAATAAGAAACCACACATAGGTTATACATCTCCCATGTCACTTCAATTGGTTGACACATCACCGAACACCATTCTCTTAGGAGATCGTGTTTCCATGTATTTTCACTTGGTAGATGCATCACCCAAAACATTTCAATTGGGTGGCCCATTTCCCAAGTAAATCTACTAGGTTTACCCATTACCCAATGATCCTCACTTGGGAAAATAATCCCCAATGTTTCCCACTTCAGTGACCCATCACCCAATGGTCTTCATTAAAGTTAAGAAACACCTAATACCTATAATATGGAGAAATTAATTCCATGGTTCTTGTATTAGGGTCTCATGTACATCCCATTTTTTTGGATAATAATAACATCAACAATTTAATATAAATATTAATAAAAATATCAATTTCACACTTGAAAAAACATTATATACATGATCAGGCAGACATTCACATCATAGTTCCCATACTTCTATCATGTATACCCTCGATAAATGGAACCCCTAGATTATCATCTCTAATTAATGGGGACCCATATTATTTTAAATCATGAACACTATTAATAACGAGGAACCTAATCATGAAAACTATGGGGAGAAATTTTTTTCACAAGATACTCATCCATTATTTTGATTCCAATTGATGAGCCATGTAATAATATGCTTTCTTCTAGGTGTACAACATGATTTTAGACTCTATAATGGATTTATTCTCAATTAAAAAAATTATATACTTTAAATGGGCCCCCAAGGTGTAAGACCCACTCAATACTCTATTTTTATATCATTTAGATCAATTATTTCCCCACAACAAGACATTAAACTACTTGAAATATGTCCAATTCAAACACAGTAAAATTGAAAAACGATGTACATACAACATGTTGTTTATGTGAATTGTACGATACAATCCAAAAACCTTATACTATGAAACTACCACTATGTGGGATTGTATTAAAATTATCTAGGATAAACGAGATAACCCTTTATGATAATCCCCAACATCCATCCTCATAGGTCCATATTTATCATGATTGCATATACATCCTTCCTCAGTGGGATATATTCCCTTTGAGATCTAATGTAAATTTCCCTTGGTATATAGTACCTACTAATTAAACTCATGTGTCCATATACATGGTGAGTAAATTACCCTTCTATGGGGGACATCTTACTTTTGGGGAAAACCATCTCCCTTTAATGAATCCATATTTCGGATAAAACTTACATCTTCTTAGTATGTCATATTCAAATCAACTTAATTAACCCCATGCCTCGGATGCCATATTACATAAGAAAACAATAAAGGATAAATAATAAAAATTCAACTTGAGGTCAGACATGGAAACACTCTCAAATTTCCCACATCATCTATCTCTATGAACCTTCTGCAAAGAAGTCCAATATACATGACTTTAATATACATGGAATTATTTCATGTCACTCGATCTCAATAATTATGATGTGTCTCATTATGTGACACTAATGTATATAAAATAAAATATTTATATATGAATAATTAGGTACCCTTATGATGGTCAATATCCTGACACCATAGGCACCCAACACCTTCCTTGATGGAGATAAACTCAACATTTACCAATTTTATGTCATTAAACTATAGTATACTAAAAATTAGCATCACTAAGATATATGAACATGATGGAGAACCTATAAAATATATTGCAGTTCAATTCATGGAAATTATTAATCATTAAAATATCTATAACCAATCCCATAATGGTATTTTGGATAGATTCATGAATTTATCGTGAATCTATTAGAGAATTCGATAATATGAATGAATTCCCATTAAAAAGGGGTAGACGAGCTCTAACTCCCAGTATCTCGACCATTGTGGATTCTATTGTGTTTCTTTTAAATTTTAAATGATCACATTCCTGTTTAAAAATAGTTCGTAATGAATCAATATACTATGGTTAATTCATGTCATATATTTTAAAAACAAAAAAAAATTACATCAAAAAAATGTTGGAGGGAAACCAAATTAATGAATCCAATGTGAATCATTCAATAATAAAAAATAACATTGTTTCCTATAGAATCACGAAATTTATTTAACTTATTCACACAATGCTGATTTGAATATTCTAAATTTTAAATGGATTGGTCCAACATGAACCCACATATGAAACTACATGGAACATTGTCATTTTATGGGGTGTTATTATGTTTCAGTTATCTCTATCATGATCCCACATTAATGTAATTAGACTATATATTCAACAAACAAACATTATTATGCTTTATATATCACAGAATTTGTATCCCCCACAATAAAAGGGATGATGTCACAGAACCAAAACCTCTTGTTCCATGTGTTGAATATGTTGGCGGGGATGTACAATCGACAAAAAACCAATTTAACCCTAGATAACATACATAATAATATTCATGCATTGAATCCTCATGTCCCACCCTAACATAGTAAATATTCAGTGAAGGATATTGGGTGTTTAAAATTATTCAATTTTTTTGGGAGCCTCAATCCAGAGCATGTAATCATCACCATAAAAATCATAGGGTCATTGACCATAAAGCTAAATACAATCTCACAATTTCACAGGAGTATCATAAGAGGAATCCTTTCCCCCACTATCACATCTAAAAACTCCATGTTTCCCTAGTAGCTAGAGAAAATACTTTAGGCCATCCATGAGTTCTTATATTCAACAACTAAGGCCTAGGAACTACTAGGTTGAACTCACTATTTGAAAAAACATGTGATCATCAGGGATGTACATGTATTCCAATTCCCCATGATGATATTTTTTTTACATTGGAGTAAGAGAAAACCTATATCCATACTATTACAAACAAATAATGGATGTTGTTCTATGGTAGTATCAACATCATAAATTCATATGCCACTAGAAAATATGGAAAAATCTTATATCATGGCCCCTATATATAAATCACATCTTTATATCATGATAGTCGTAGGAATATATGGGTCCACACATATCCCCAATCCAATAACGAATAGAATAATATTCCCATTTCCATTATTGAAACACATCAACAAATCATGGTGGTAATGGATGGACATGTCTATAAAAAAAGCCATGTCTTATAGATCTGTCATAACCTCTTAATATGTGTACTAGAAGGAGATATTCAGTATTTCGTAATTACTACAAATATACATGACTATATTTTCTATTTATACAATATTAAGGTGAAATGTCAGCATATCCCAATGGATACACAAGTTTTTAGTCATCTTCCAACATCCATTTAGGAGTCTTATTTGTATATATTAGTAGAGCCTCAAAGGGTGGAAAGTATTTTTCATCCCTTAAGATGGGTGAAACTTGATAACATGATCCAGTGGCTATAGATAGTTGAGCATATATTGCCATCTTAGTTATATAACCCATAAGTATATTTCAATGAAAAATATGATAGGATTATATTATTATATGATATCAAGTTCCTCTTCAACTAGATTGGTTTATGACATAAGAGTCACCTAAAAAGACTCTCATCAATGAAGGTCATCAATTCACCTGAATGATAGCATTTAAAAGAATTACTTACCTATTCATAATAATGTCCCAAGAGTGGTCCCATATTTCTACATTAATCCATGATGATATATATGGGGATCTAAAACACATATAAATGGCGGTGAATATTTTTATGACCCATATATGTTATATATTGATCTATTATTCTGGAGTCCCTTCTTATAAAAAATTTGATAATGGTCCCCAATTGAAATTCAAAGATCAATCATCAGAACTATTCTCACGATGTCCGTTTTTAAATGCCTCCATTCATCGAGGAGATCGAATGATACATAGTTCTTCCCCATACCACCCTATTAACTTGTATCTAAAAAAACCCTCCCCACTGTGATACATTATCATGAGAGGAAGGTCCCCCCCTGTTATCAATGAATCTCCACGAGTTCCCTCATACTGAGTGACAGTCGGATGATAAAGGTTGGTCTTTCTCAAGATCTCAACTACCACCCAAAGTACTTCATATTCATCAAAGGATGGTTTGGGTTTATGTTTATCCTTATAATCTTCCATACGCATTTAATACTTCTTCTTAGTCAAACAATTTTAATGAAATCTACCCGTTTATTATATTGCTCTTAATAAATATATTTCATGGTAAGATCATATAGATTCATGTAAGTATAAGTATATATTCTACATAACATTAATAAAATAGATCATTATCGTACATTCACAAGACCATTTCTTAGAGTTTTAGATAATTGGGGGAAATATTAATTATAAAAACCATTTTATTTGTATCAATTGGCCATTATCATAAAATAAAGGACAAAAATTAATCTATAATGAGTCGTCAACATCTCCCATAAATTACCCTCATAATAAAACTTCTATACATATCTTACTTATCATATCTCCATAACCTGGTGAAGTTAATATGTAATAAAGGTGTTATCCCAGACTCTTAGTTAGTGTAAATATAAGTTATAAAAATAAAATATCACCATTGGTCATATGATTAGTAAAGTGGTATAATCTAAATATATAAGAAACTTATACAAAAAAATCATATATCATTAATCATGTAATTATACATGGAAAACATAATACGTGAATTATTAAATAAACAGAATCCACTAGATCATAATAGTATAAAGAAAATAAGAACAAAAATATGGAACATATTTTAAATAATGTACAAAAATTATAATAGGGAAACACTGATTTTTGGAGCCACACCATTAGTTTCCACACCTTTAATAAACTAAAATATACACATGATTATTAATATCTAAGGATATAAACTATTAAACAACAAATTATTCAGAAATATGGGTCCTTATTCATTCACCTATACATATGTGTGCTACTTTAAAATCATTCACTTATCGCATCTAAACGCCCATGGAAATAATATGGTATTCAAAAAACTATTAAATAAAATCATTCAATTTTTATATAATAAATTACCAATGGATAGAAAAATGGATTAATATAATTTAAAATTGAAATCACATAAATAAATCATCAATAATCACTACATGATGAACACATGTAAAATTAAATGGGTATCCAATGATATTCCATAACATTATTTTAAATAACATTCAATCAAGATAATAAATCATTTAGTATAAGCATTATATATATAAATGTTATACAATTAATTTAATAATTTTCTCAAATATTTTATGTATATAATATTTTTAAACACCCTCCAATAAATGGAATCTAATATAAGGTATTCAAAAATGGATGGAATTGTAAGAAGAATTGGGATTATAAACCCTTAATGAAAATGATAAATGTTGGGATGGAACATTTCCATGATACAAAAGAGAATATAAATTATTTTATGAGGGTGAAGGTATATGGTAGAATTATAATTTTATCATTAATGGTGTATAATATGTTCCAATGAAAAATTAAATTGATGAAACCCACTTTTTAGGTTTAAAAACCCACATTTGAAAAATGAAATATACTTGATCTTTTGAAAAAAAATTAAATGATATTTTTTATAATTATAATAGAAAAGTAACTTATTTAATAAATAGTGAAAACATAGTTATAAGGTTTGATAGAGATTATATATAAGGTAAACTGATGTTTTAATATAGAAGGTGGGATATCAAATATTTGGATACCACTTAAGAGGTACCTCATTCTTGGTGGGCCACATGGCTTCAAACACATCTCCCCGAGCACAAGAGGTTGTTTATTATATTTGAGGGCCTTGGATGTGTTTTTGGGGGACTATTAACTCATTAACATATTGTATCATAGCAGATAAGTAATATAAAACATGACATAAATAGAGGAATCTTGGTAATTAATCTGATGGTAGCAGAAAGTGAGAAGAATAATAGTAACTGAAAAAAGTGATATAAATTTAAAAAAAACATATTGTGGTATTTTGTGTTTCTATAATTATTTAAAATATGTATACACATAGAAGACAATCATTATATGTATAAGTAACAAAAAGGAACCAAATACTATCCTCGGTATCCCAATATATAGCTTAGTCATCTGCTAGGAGCTCCATCCTGATACAGTAAGAAATCAATTATCTGAATTGACCTCCATAGCTTTGCCAAAACATATATCTATAAATTCTACTAAGGTACCAAAGGTGCTTAGATAGGGTGTGAGATTATTCTCATTAGGCCACCAAAAACAGTGTTGATATCATCTTGTACGTGTAATATAAACTGAAATAGTATAAGCATGCATATGTATAAGTACAACAGTATAGTTAGGTAAATACCCAATTACTTGCTTTATCCCTTGGAATTTCACTTAATATTTAACCAACTCATTTATCAATTCATTTCTAGATTATATGAAATGTTCATGTGAGGTAATTATATCAATGGAATCACCTCTTGATATTAATAGTGGTGAAGGTTTCTTTTCATAACAACAAAACCTAATGATTACAATATATAAAAAGAATTCAAATGTAAACACCCAGACAACCTAGAACTCAAGGGATTCCAAATTAGTAGTAATTTTATTTTAGCTAAGGGTAAGATTCTAATCCAAGTTACACCATACAAGGAATTCCCCAATATAATGATTAAACTGAGTCCAAGGAATACATCCAAGGTAAAAGGGCATAAGCTATGTCTAAGAAAAAGGTTATAACTAAGGAACCTAATTTCTAAAGAAACCATAATAGATCTATGTAATATATCTATTCATCATGTACTATTATGAAAGGGATCCTATGGTGTCATACTGGAAACTGATAGATGATGATCGGGTTCAAGGTCGGTATTGACCAAGGAAACTAACATCCTTCAATTGGGATGCCATCATAGAGTGCTGAAGGATTTACCTCTAGAATCCATCATGTGATCATGTTAAAAAAAACTACAATAAATATTTAATAGACCATATGTATAGTTAAGAACCATATATGAAATTCATTTACCTAATTAGTTCATATAGTAATTATTCCTTTCAATAAGTCATGGGTTCATTTTGTGCCTCCCATACAAGTGACAAAGAATTTTAAGACATATAACCTTTTAATCCATTAATATGGGTCATATATAGTTCATTAGGTCCATATTATACCTCCCATCATATGTGGAAATGTATTATACATCATGTAACCAACTATCAATTACAATTATTAAGGCCAAGTTATATATATTTCATACATTCCTGTCACATTTCATAATTTATTAATCAATTATAAGCACATAGCATAGGTATGGATCTAGAAATTTCACAATTAAATGGGAATTTAATATAATGAGGCTCACCATTAGATTGATAACAATCAAAGGCAGCCAAACAGTGGCTCCAAGGTGTCCAAATAGTAAAACCCCAACTATAGAATTTCACCCAAAATGGGGTGGTTGAAATTTTGGACATAACCACCAAAATTGATTAACATAAATGGAAAGGGTCATTGAAAATGGTCCAAATGAATCTACTAATGACATATATATTTTTAAAATGATGGTTGATAAAATTATCTTAATGACACAAAAATTTTAGAAACTGAAAAAAATTGAAAAGAGTTATCGACCACATAATTTAGTCTCGTAACACTCTCCTCATCCAGAGTCCACCTATCATTCATCCTGGATTAGAGTACATTTGAGGAATTCATAAATTCCATGAAATTGGGGCATATAATCAAGCATCTATGAAGTGTTATGGATATGAATAAGAATGATATAATATTAAAAAGGAACAAAACAAAATGTATCAGAATAGATCCTACAAGATAATAGTGGGTCGATTTAGACTCTAGATAGAAAATATATCTGATTTAATAATAAAGATGTGTTTTTTTCAAAAGTCAATTAAATGGAGGTTTTGTCCTCTGAATAAAAAATGGGGGAGAAGGATTAAATGAAAAAATTAAATAAGGGAAAAATGTAATTTTACACAAAAAAATTTAATACATAAGGTTTAGAAACATTGCTTTCTAACCTTTTCACAAACCATGAATGGTTTTCTGTAGGAATGGATATAACACACAGTTAGGCCACATGGTTAAATAAATGATGTTCCAACCCTGAAAAATTCCTATACAATTTTTATACAACATCTCACTTGGTTTTGGGGCCCAACTTTCATGGTTGGGTCAAACCATCTTTCATATTCTAGGCCACTATCTAGCTCCACATGTTCTAAACATACTATGTGGGCTACCATTGTTGGTTTAATATAACCATGCAATGTTCAGCTTTTTCCCAAAAATCTAGGTTCGAGGATCTGATCAATCCTTAGACACCCCTAAAACCACCACTAACCCATTTGGTATCCATTTTTGGTCCATAAAAAGAGTTATAACAAAATTTAAAGAATCCATACCTAATTGAAATAGGATTCTTACAGTCTCCCATCATTAATAGAACTCATCACCCAGTTCAACATCCAAAGTTGTAGAAACAGTGTCTAAGACAATATCTGCCCACTGGTCACTTATATCAGCCTCCTGCTCCCATGTCTTATCCTATACATGATAATGCTGACATAGAACCTATACTAGAGGGATATACTGGAATCGGTTATCCTTCTTTCTCTGATTCATGATCCATATATGATACTCATAAAATGAATCATCAAAATCTAACACAATTTCCTAGGAAAAAAATGTATGAGATGATATATAATGATAGAAGTGAAGCGGTTAAAATTGGAAGACATCATTCATAAAAAAATACCTCTAAGGTATAAGCAATTTATATGCAACAATTACAACTAACTCTCTTATCTCAAATAGCCTAAGAATGTGTAATAATAGATTTACACCCCTATATATTCATAAACTACCTAGCTTGGGTGATACCCACAAGAAAACACAATCCCCTCCCTCGAACTGTTTAGGTCATCGACGGTGATCAACATTCAATTTTGGTCTAGACTAGCTATATTCATACACATCATAGTCAACTAAACTTGCTCAGAAGTATCCTGAATGAGACAATGACCTAGTAGGTCTGCATCACTAGCCTATATCAATCATAATGGTTAACCAAACTGTCTAACATACAATGCCCAAAATGGGCCATCTAAATTGTCTCTTGGAATATATTATTTTAGGAAAACATGATGATAGGTAAATGATTCTCCCAATAACATCTAAAATCAAGAAAACATGACTAAAACATGTCCTTAAGAACGTTTATTATTGGTTCCATCTATCTGTTGGTCTAAGAGTGAATGGTTGTGCTCAAAATCACCTATGTACCCATAGCATTATGTAACACCAGCTAGAACTATGATAGGAATCAAGTGACCATGTCTAAAATGATAGAATGAGGGACACCGTGTAGTCAAGTTTGTTAGTTGGATAATTTTTCTCATGAGGTATCAACTATTGAGACCAATATGGAATAAATATATCTTCATGTATCAGAACATCTCCTAGGATAATTCTAGATGCATCGTAGAAGGTGGAATAACCTTTTCTAGGCTCTTTAAAAATCATAATAGGTTATGATACAAGCATCCCTTTCTACTCCTAAATGGATTTCATTAATTCATTTAACCATAGTATGTAAGAACCTTATTTTTAAAACTAGTAAGAGATTAATAATTTCATGAGAAGAAATTTATTAAATTTATATAATATCAATTCATCCCCAAGAATATCCATATATCAGACATTTTATTGGGATTCTCCCAAGATACCATAACATTATCCTTCTTTGGGTCAACAAGGACTCGTGATTATGAAATAATATGACTCAATAAGTGAGAGTTTTCTATCTAGATGTGGATCTTAATAATCATGGAATAAAGATGATTCCCTCGTACTGTAATCAAAACTATCTCAAGGTGATTATCATGATCTCTACAAGTGTGATTGTACACCTAGATTTCATCCCCAAATACTATGACAAAGGATTCTAGATATGGGTGAAACACCACATTCATTATAGCCATAAAAAAGACATGCATGTTTGTAAGACCAAGGGGCATAATATATTAATAATATTTACCATACCTACTATTGAGATATGCATGAGTTATGTTTGATGGCCTAAATTTCACCTAATTATATCCAGATGTCATGTAAAGCATAGATAAACATATAACTCCTCAATATTAGAGAAATATATCATCAATTTGAGGTATTGGATATTAGATCTTGACTATAAGTTGGTCTAACATTTTTAATACATTCTATATGAATATTCACATCCACCTTCTAGGAAAAAAGAATGGTCAACCCAGATGAGGAAGCACTATGTTGTATGAGACCATTGTACTCCAAGTTCGATATCCATCACTTGAGCTATGGTGGCTCAATAGGTTCCATCCTATATAGATGAATGTGTACCAGAGCTACTTTGGGAATGATATCAATTTTAAACTCTACCTTTATCTCAAGAGGTAATAGGAAAAAATCATCTGTAAATACATCCCTAAAGTTAACTACTACTAGAGTGAATTCATCTTGATTGAAACCCTATTCTACCATGATGAGATTATCAATCAGGCTGTCACCCCACCTAGCCAATGATGGTCTAATCAATCTCTTATTGCCTCGAAATCACACTAAACCTTATATAGATAACTACTTCCATCTTGTGATGTAAAATTCACACTAAGTTAATATCATTCTATAAATGTTTGATACAGAACCAACTGTTCTGTCCCGATATTGACTTCAAAGCCAGTTATCTCAAGAACAATGATATCCCGTAGAAAATATTAGCTTTCTACCTCATGGTGGAAGTCCCTGCATTGTGGTATTCCCTCTAACCATACTCTTAACTGTTTATCCAGGTTCATTTCACAACAGTGATAATGTATTTTTATTCCAAGACTCTACATAGTAGATAAAGAGGCAAAAGAGTGTGAAAGAACTGTATAAAAATGTAGATACTATATTAGCGGCTATTAGAATAGTACCACATACTGGTGTGGACCCTCTTCCATTGAGAGCTAATGGAATGATCTAATAGAATCTATGAGGATTACTTATGGCCACAAGACCGACACTCTATTGGGTCTCTATCACACAAATGTTTTGGATTCCCCTATTGTCAACACTGGTGAAACACCACGGAGCTACCTTCATGGGTACTCTATCTACCACCACTATGATGAGAATCCTCAAAGGAACATTTCCTCCTATGGAAATAATTTCTGGTATACCATGGCACTGGTCCTCTACAAGTTTTAAAATACAATTATTATAATATCACAAAGTCAAATATTATTTTCTAATAAAACATGGCTTTTAAGACTATAAATAGAAAAACTATATTATAGGGTGGAAAAAAATGTAATTTTCAAAATAAAACATTATAACTCTATTAATTAAAATTGATTTACCAAAAAGCCTTAAAATATCATAATAATTGGGTAAAATTACATTTGATAAAAAAATAATTGATTGGAAATAATGTATATGAAATTAATTACATAGTAAATAAATAGAATATAATTCGATGAAATCATGGTGAATAACATTTTACAATTCTAAATGAATTATAATTGAGACAATGAAAACAGTTACAGTTACAGTAACATTTTAATCCAAATCACTTTCCACATTGCTATATTTTGAATCAAAGTCCATTTAATGAAAGTATATGATATTAATATTCAAACATCATGATTTTGTTAAAACAAATCATTGGGAATTAGTCACACCATATTAATGGTCTCATGGATCAGATTAAGAATTATGACACTTGAAATTAAATTTTAGAAAAGAAACTTGTACATCAATTTTTTCATTGTTGTAATACACTCTAATATTTTATATATAAAAATGTAACCATCCAAATTACTCATTATATATTTATATTCTTATCTATAACCTTTAAAAAACATTATTTTCACTTATTCTCAATATGTTTATTAGTTATTTTAAATCTATTTTTGATATTGTTTGTGAGTAATCTTGATCATTTTAACTAGTTTCATAGTAGTAGTATTATTATTCATTATTCTCCAAAATTTTATCATTCCAATATGATAATAGTTAAATTAATTTATTTTTTATAACTATATATATTGTAATATATTCATTATATGGGTGTTTTTTTCACGACCCGTCCTCGGGGCCCGTGTCGTGACTACCCCAAGCCCGCCTTCCATTGGCCAGGAGTTGGCGACTTGCACCAAAGGCGTAAATCTTGATAACTGGGAAGGCATTGCCTTTATAAATAAACAAAACACCATAGAGCACAAGTGGAAGAAAAACACTAAGTACAAAAGAAAGTGATGAAAAGTAAATGGGCCAGAATACAAACCCAAAAGTAAGTACAACTACACCTGAACAAAGTACAACAGAAAAAGAAAACAGCTGGAAGAAAGGAAGCAGCTTCTGGGTCGTCCTCGTCAGATCCTACCTGAAGGGTAGGTACAGATAGCCTCCTCAACGCTCTCGCCCGTCAACCTCCTCTGTGTGTCGTCTCGTCGTGTAGTCCACCTCTGAGTACTGACTCGTCGTGTAGTCCACCTCTGGGTACTGACTCGTCGTGTAGTCCACCTCTGGGTACTGACTCGTCGTGTAGTCCACCTCCGGGTACCGTCCAGTCCTCGAACACTCGGCCTCCGTCAGCACTGCTCGTCATCTGCAACCAACACAACGAGGTGCGGGCATAGCCCGTGCAGGGGTGAGTATAACGATACTCAGTAGGGACCCCAACACCCTCAAGGTCTCACTAAAACCAACAAGGATAACCACAAAGAAGATCTCAACAGATAACCTATACTTAGGTATATTCCCATACATATACCTAAGTTATCAAGTAACCCATCTCAATCCTGAGGAAACACAAGGATTTAGAAAACAACGGATAACCACTACCCAGGTATATGCCCATACATATACCTAAGTTATCAAGTAACTCATCTCAAACATGAGATAAACACAAGGTCAAAAGTCTCAGCTCAAACCAGGATTTTCATTATCGAAACCGCAACTGCTGAAGAGCCCCGTCTCTGGAGTGCATAGTGGTCCTGTCACAACTCCGAGGTACTGCTCACTAACCTAAGACTGCTGAGGTACTCCTCCTATCGAGTACTGTGGGCATGCTGCTACAACCAAGCGCTTCCCACTATGGGTCTGCTGCTACAACCAAGCGCTCCCCCTTATAGCCTCAAGAGGTACTCCTTCTGTTGAGTACCGTGGGTTTGCTGCTACAACCAAGCGCTCCTCCACCGTGGGTCTGCTGCTACAACCAAGCGCTCCCCCACATAGCCTCTAGAGTTACTCCTTCTATTTAGTACCGCGGGTCTGCTGCTACAAACAAGTGGTCCTCCGCCGTGGGTCTGCCAGTACAACCAAGCGCTCCCCACTGGGCTATCCGAAACACACTGAGTCGATCGGTCAAGCAGTCGTCAGGTCTCAGCCGGCTACACGGTCTCCATATTCCGCACGCTCGTCTCCGGGAGGGTCTGCTCCACGAGCTGCTGGTCGATACTACAAGTATCACAAGGTTCCACGAAGAAGTATCTCAAGGGACCGCCTCGTCACAGGGGTTTCAACACAACAGACGGTGCGTCAATCGGACTCCCGGTCTGTGAGTTACTAGCCTTTTCGTCCTAGGGTCTGGGTTGGTTTCATGTGCGAACCAACCCGGCCATATCTCAACTGTACCCCTAACTCCCATAGGGTATACTCAAAGGGACCGTTTCTCAACGTGATCACCAACGCCGCTAACGGTTCGTCAAACGAACGTCCGGTCTGAAAGATGTCAGCTTTTCTGTTCCAGGGGCCCGGTTGGATTTCGGGTACAATCCAACCCGGCCACTATCCAACAGCAAAAAAAACTCAGGCGAAGTATGCCAAAAGTTTCGTCTCTTCAAGAGGAATTCAACGAGACAGACGGTGCGTCAACCGGACGCCCGGTCTGTGAGTTATTGGCTTTTTTCGTTCCAGGGGCCCGGTTGGGTTTTAAGGCAAAACCAACCCGACCATACTCCACTTGCGTCAAACCTCGGGCGGAGTGAGCCAAAATATTTGTCTCACGTAGAGGAATTCAACAAAGTTGACGGCACGTCAATCGGACGTCTGAAGCTCAAGATATGAGTGTTTCCGCTCTGAGGGCCCAGTTGGTTTCGTGTTCGAACCAACCCGGCCGAACCCAATGTATCCCGAAACATTGAGTGTAATATACCGAAATGACCGTATCGATCCAAGGATCATATCTTCGCTGACGGTGCGTCGTTCGGAGGCCCGTAGCTCAAGATACGGGCAAAAGACCGAAAACGGTCCGAAGACGGGGGGTCTGGGCCCGGGCCGACCCCCCCTGGGTTGGCCGAACCGGGTCGAACCGAACCGTGTCGACCCGACCCGGTCTGACTCGGATGGACCCGGTCCGGTCTGGCCAGGGCGCGGCCCGGCCGGCCAGCCGGCCCGGCTCGGCTCGGCCGAGCGGCCGAGCAACGCGGGGGGCACGCTGCCCCCGAGTGACAACTCTGCGGCCCCCGCGGGGGGCCGCCTTGGTCAACGGACGCGGCAAAGCCGCGTCCTGTGTGCGCCAGACCCACGCGGCCGCGGGTCCGCTGGCGCTGCCGCCTCCGGCCGCCGGCGCCGTCCATGTCTTCCGCGGGCCACCGGAGTCACTCCGGTGGTCCGATTCCATTCTCGTCTGCGCCGCTGCTCCTCCCGGGTCCCATTCTTCACTGCGGAAACATCAAATCACCCTTTCCGCACGTTTTGTCATCGCCCTCCAAATCTGCAAAACAACGAAGAACTACGGAGGGTTGTCGGGCCGTGTTCGTTTGGCCCACACCCTCCGCGTTAGGCGATAACAATCGGGAAGAAAAATCAACACATAGAAAACATAACAAATAACAATTTTAATAAATTAAAATTGTTCTTATGAAACCGGGTTCTTTGTTTTGAATGGAAACACCCACGGAGTAAAAGGGTAAAAAAATCATTCCCGATAAAACCCCTACCGATTTCCCGCAATCAAGAATACTTATCCCATAACCAAACTTCCCATGGATCAAATTAATATTGAGTTGATTCACGTTCTTTATTTTTAAAAGGAAACATTCGCGGAAAAAAGGGGTATTATTATCCTCAATTAAAAACACTACCTCAACGTCGTCGAACGAGAGTTCTTTGTGGAATCGGCCGTTGCGGAACAAGAGGATCGTTGCGCTGCGGAAGGGCATCGTGTCGTCGGGGAAAGGCATCGTGTCGATGATCTCGAACGGATGTTCGAAGATTTGTTACGGAAGAAGGAACTTCGCAGAAGAACGTCGCGGGAGGGGAGTCTTTGGTGTCACTTCGTCGATCTCCGGGGGGTTTGGCGTTCTTCGTCTCCCTTCGTCAGAGTCTGGCGTACTTCGCGTTCTCCACGTTCTTCGCGAAGGAGGATGAAGATCTTTATAGATTCTCCAAAGGTTAACACAACAACCAGATAATAAAATAAGTCATCATCTTATTTTATTATCAACTAAATAATTTGAAAAACCAAGGTAAGTAACGAACAATAAATTCAAAGAATTAATTGTAAAACTTAACTTCCCAATTAAATAGAGGCGTTAATAAAATAAGGTAACGTGTCGGTTGACTTCGTTTAAAAGGGGGTGCAGATGCGTTACTTAAGAAGAAAAGAAACGGTGGGGCTTGTGTGGGTCCCTCTTCCATTGAGAGCTAATGGAATGATCTAATAGAATCTATGAGGATTACCTATATGGCCACAAGACCGACACTCTATTGGGTCTCTATCACACAAATGTTTTCGATTCCCCTATTGTCAACACTGGTGAAACACCACGGAGCTACCTTCATGGGTACTCTATCTACCACCACTATGATGAGAATCCTCAAAGGAACATTTCCTGCTATGGAAATAATTTCTGGTATACCATGGCACTGGTCCTCTACAAGTTTTAAAATACAATTATTATAATATCAAATAGTCAAATATTATTTTCTAATAAAACATGGCTTTTAAGACTATAAATAGAAAAACTATATTATAGGGTGGAAAAAAATGTAATTTTCAAAATAAAACATTATAACTCTATTAATTAAAATTGATTTACCAAAAAGCCTTAAAATATCATAATAATTGGGTAAAATTACATTTGATAAAAAATAATTGATTGGAAATAATGTATATGAAATTAATTACATAGTAAATAAATAGAATATAATTCGATGAAATCATGGTGAATAACATTTTACAATTCTAAATGAATTATAATTGAGACAATGAAAACAGTTACAGTTACAGTAACATTTTAATCCAAATCACTTTCCACTTTGCTATATTTTGAATCAAAGTCCATTTAATGAAAGTATATGATATTAATATTCAAACATCATGATTTTGTTAAAACAAATCATTGGGAATTAGTCACACCATATTAATGGTCTCATGGATCAGATTAAGAATTATGACACTTGAAATTAAATTTTAGAAAAGAAACTTGTACATCAATTTTTTCATTGTTGTAATACACTCTAATATTTTATATATAAAAATGTAACCATCCAAATTACTCATTATATATTTATATTCTAATTAATGGGGACCCATATTATTTTAAATCATGAACACTATTAATAACGAGGAACCTAATCATGAAAACTATGGGGAGAAATTTTTTTCACAAGATACTCATCCATTATTTTGATTCCAATTGATGAGTCATGTAATAATATGCTTTCTTCTAGGTGTACAACCTGATTTTAGACTCTATAATGGATTTATTCTCAATTAAAAAAATTATATACTTTAAATGGGCCCCCAAGGTGTAAGACCCACTCAATACTCTATTTTCATATCCTTTAGATCAATTATTTCCCCACAACAAGACATTAAACTACTTGAAATATGTCCAATTCAAATACAGTAAAATTGAAAAACGATGTACATACAACATGTTGTTTATGTGAATTGTACGATACAATCCAAAAACCTTATACTATGAAACTACCACTATGTGGGATTGTATTAAAATTATCTAGGATAAACGAGATAACCCTTTATGATAATCCCCAACATCCATCCTCATAGGTCCATATTTATCATGATTGCATATACATCCTTCCTCAGTGGGATATATTCCCTTTGAGATCTAATGTAAATTTCCCTTGCTATATAGTCCCTACTAATTAAACTCATGTGTCCATATACATGGTGAGTAAATTACCCTTCTATGGGGGACATCTTACTTTTGGGGAAAACCATCTCCCTTTCATGAATCCATATTTCGGATAAAACTTACATCTTCTTAGTATGTCATATTCAAATCAACTTAATTAACCCCATGCCTCGGATGCCATATTACATAAGAAACCAATAAAGGATAAATAATAAAAATTCAACTTGAGGTCAGACATGGAAACACTCTCAAATGTCCCACATCATCTATCTCTATGAACCTTCTGCAAAGAAGTCCAATATACATGACTTTAATATACATGGAATTATTTCATGTCACTCGATCTCAATAATTATGATGTGTCTCATTATGTGACACTAATGTATATAAAATAAAATATTTATATATGAATAATTAGGTACCCTTATGATGGTCAATATCCTGACACCATAGGCACCCAACACCTTCCTTGATGGAGATAAACTCAACATTTACCAATTTTATGTCATTAAACTATAGTATACTAAAAATTAGCATCACTAAGATATATGAACATGATGGAGAACCTATAAAATATATTGAATTTCAATTCATGGAAATGATTAATCATTAAAATATCTATAACCAATCCCATAATGGTATTTTGGATAGATTCATGAATTTATCGTGAATCTATTAGAGAATTCGATAATATGAATGAATTCCCATTAAAAAGGGGTAGATGAGCTCTAACTCCCAGTATCTCGACCATTGTGGATTCTATTGTGTTTCTTTTAAATTTTAAATGATCACATTCCTGTTTAAAAATAGTTTGTAATGAATCAATATACTATGGTTAATTCATGTCATATATTTTAAAAACAAAAAAAAATTACATCAAAAAAATGTTGGAGGGAAACCAAATTAATGAATCCAATGTGAATCATTTAATAATAAAAAATAACATTGTTTCCTATAGAATCACAAAATTTATTTAACTTATTCACACAATGCTGATTTGAATATTCTAAATTTTAAAAGGATTGGTCCAACATGAACCCACATATGAAACTACATGGAACATTGTCATTTTATGGGGTGTTATTATGTTTCAGTTATCTCTATCATGATCCCACATTAATGTAATTAGACTATATCTTCAACAAACAAACATTATTATGCTTTATATATCACAGAATTTGTATCCCCCACAATAAAAGGGATGATGTCACAGAACCAAAACCTCTTGTTCCATGTGTTGAATATGTTGGCGGGGATGTACAATCGACAAAAAACCAATTTAACCCTAGATAACATACATAATAATATTCATGCGTTGAATCCTCATGTCCCATCCTAACATAGTAAATATTCAGTGAAGGATATTGGGTGTTTAAAATTATTCAATTTTTTTGGGAGCCTCAATCCAGAGCATGTAATCATCACCATAAAAATCATAGGGTCATTGACCATAAAGCTAAATACAATCTCACAATTTCACAGGAGTATCATAAGAGGAATCCTTTCCCCCACTATCACATCTAAAAACTCCATGTTTCCCTAGTAGCTAGAGAAAATACTTTAGGCCATCCATGAGTTCTTATATTCAACAACTAAGGCCTAGGAACTACTAGGTTGAACTCACTAATGGAAAAAACATGTGATCATCAGGGATGTACATGTATTCCAATTCCCCATGATGATATTTTTTTTACATTGGAGTAAGAGAAAACCTATATCCATACTATTACAAACAAATAATGGATGTTGTTATATGGTAGTATCAACATCATAAATTCATATGCCACTAGAAAATATGGAAAAATCTTATATCATGGCCCCTATATATAAATCACATCTTTATATCATGATAGTCATAGGAATATATGGGTCCACACAGATCCCCAATCCAATAACGAATAGAATAATATTCCCATTTCCATTATTGAAACACATCAACAAATCATGGTGGTAATGGATGGACATGTCTATAAAAAAAGCCATGTCTTATAGATCTGTCATAACCTCTTAATATGTGTACTAGAAGGAGATATTCAGTATTTCGTAATTACTACAAATATACATGACTATATTTTCTATTTATACAATATTAAGGTGAAATGTCAGCATATCCCAATGGATACACAAGTTTTTAGTCATCTTCCAACATCCATTTAGGAGTCTTATTTGTATATATTAGTAGAGCCTCAAAGGGTGGAAAGTATTTTTCATCCCTTAAGATGGGTGAAACTTGATAACATGATCCAGTGGCTATATATAGTTGAGCATATATTGTCATCTTATTTATATAACCCATAAGTATATTTCAATGAAAAATATGATAGGATTATATTATTATATGATATCAAGTTCCTCTTCAACTAGATTGGTTTATGACATAAGAGTCACCTAAAAAGACTCTCATCAATGAAGGTCATCAATTCACCTGAATGATAGCATTTAAAAGAATTATTTACCTATTCATAATAATGTCCCAAGAGTGGTCCCATATTTCTACATTAATCCATGATGATATATATGGGGATCTAAAACACATATAAATGGCGGTGAATATTTTTATGACCCATATATGTTATATATTGATCTATTATTCTGGAGTCCCTTCTTATAAAAAATTTGATAATGGTCCCCAGTTGAAATTCGAAGATATATCATCAGAACTATTCTCACGATGTCCGTTTTTAAATGCCTCCATTCAACGAGGAGATCGAATGATACAGAGTTCTTCCCCATACCACCCTATTAACTTGTATCTAAAAAACCCCTCCCCACTATGATACATTATCATGAGAGGAAGGTCCCCCCCTGTTATCAATGAATCTCCACGAGTTCCCTCATACTGAGTGACAGTCGGATGATAAAGGTTGGTCTTTCTCAAGATCTCAACTACCACCCAAAGTACTTCATATTCATCAAAGGATGGTTTGGGTTTATGTTTATCCTTATAATCTTCCATACGCATTTAATACTTCTTCTTAGTCAAACAATTTTAATGAAATCTACCCGTTTATTATATTGCTCTTAATAAATATATTTCATGGTAAGATCATATAGATTCATGTAAGTATAAGTATATATTCTACATAACATTAATAATATAGATCATTATCGTACATTAACAAGACCATTTCTTAGAGTTTTAGATAATTTGGGGAAATATTAATTATAAAAACCATTTTATTTGTATCAATTGGCCATTATCATAAAATAAAGGACAAAAATTAATCTATAATGAGTCGTCAACATCTCCCATAAATTACCCTCATAATAAAACTTCTATACATATCTTACTTATCATATCTCCATAACCTGGTGAAGTTAATATGTAATAAAGGTGTTATCCCAGACTCTTAGTTAGTGTAAATATAAGTTATAAAAATCAAATATCACCATTGGTCATATGATTAGTAAAGTGGTATAATCTAAATATATAAGAAACTTATACAAAAAAATCATATATCATTAATCATGTAATTATACATGGAAAACATAATACGTGAATTATTAAATAAACAGAATCCACTAGATCATAATAGTATAAAGAAAATAAGAACAAAAATATGGAACATATTTTAAATAATGTACAAAAATTATAATAGGGAAACACTGATTTTTGGAGCCACACCATTGGTTTCCACACCTTTAATAAACTAAAATATACACATGATTATTAATATCTAAGGATATAAACTATTAAACAACAAATTATTCAGAAATATGGGTCCTTATTCATTCACCTATACATATGTGTGCTACTTTAAAATCATTCACTTATCGCATCTAAACGCCCATGGAAATAATATGGTATTCAAAAAACTATTAAATAAAATCATTCAATTTTTATATAATAAATTACCAATGGATAGAAAAATGGATTAATATAATTTAAAATTGAAATCACATAAATAAATCATCAATAATCACTACATGACGAACACATGTAAAATTAAATGGGTATCCAATGATATTCCATAACATTATTTTAAATAACATTCAATCAAGATAATAAATCATTTAGTATAAGAATTATATATATAAATGTTATACAATTAATTTAATAATTTTCTCAAATATTTTATGTATATAATATTTTTAAACACCCTCCAATAAATGGAATCTAATATAAGGTATTCAAAAATGGATGGAATTGTAAGAAGAATTGGGATTATAAACCCTTAATGAAAATGATAAATGTTGGGACGGAACATTTCCATGATACAAAAGAGAATATAAATTCTTTTATGAGGGTGAAGGTATATGGTAAAATTATAATTTTATCATTAATGGTGTATAATATGTTCCAATGAAAAATTAAATTGATGAAACCCACTTTTTAGGTTTAAAAACCCACATTTGAAAAATGAAATATACTTGATCTTTTGAAAAAAAATTAAATGATATTTTTTATAATTATAATAGAAAAGTGACTTATTTAATAAATAGTGAAAACATAGTTATAAGGTTTGATAGAGATTATATATAAGGTAAAATGATGTTTTAATATAGAAGGTGGGATATCAAAGATTTGGATACCACTTAAGAGGTACCTCATTCTTGGTGGGCCACATGGCTTCAAACACATCTCCCCGAGCACAAGAGGTTGTTTATTATATTTGAGGGCCTTGGATGTGTTTGTGGGGGACTATTAACTCATTAACATATTGTATCATAGCAAATAAGTAATATAAAACATGACATAAATAGAGGAATCTTGGTAATTAATCTGATGGTAGCAGAAAGTGAGAAGAATAATAGTAACTGAAAAAAGTGATATAAATTTAAAAAAAACATATTGTGGTATTTTGTGTTTCTATAATGATTTAAAATATGTATACACATAGAAGACAATCATTATATGTATAAGTAACAAAAAGGAACCAAATACTATCCTCGGTATCCCAATATATAGCTTAGTCATCTGCTAGGAGCTCCATCCTGATACAGTAAGAAATCAATTATCTGAATTGACCTCCATAGCTTTGCCAAAACATATATCTATAAATTCTACTAAGGTACCAAAGGTGCTTAGATAGGGTGTGAGATTATTCTCATTAGGCCACCAAAAACAGTGTTGATATCATCTTGTACGTGTAATATAAACTGAAATAGTATAAGCATGCATATGTATAAGTACAACAGTATAGTTAGGTAAATACCCAATTACCTGCTTTATCCCTTGGAATTTCACTTAATATTTAACCAACTCATTTATCAATTCATTTCTAGATTATATGAAATGTTCATGTGAGGTAATTATATCAATGGAATCACCTCTTGATATTAATAGTGGTGAAGGTTTCTTTTCATAACAACAAAACCTAATGATTACAATATATAAAAAGAATTCAAATGTAAACACCCAGACAACCTAGAACTCAAGGGATTCCAAATTAGTAGTAATTTTATTTTAGCTAAGGGTAAGATTCTAATCCAAGTTACACCATACAAGGAATTCCCCAATATAATGATTAAACTGAGTCCAAGGAATACATCCAAGGTAAAAGGGGATAAGCTATGTCTAAGAAAAAGGTTATAACTAAGGAACCTAATTTCTAAAGAAACCATAATAGATCTATGTAATATATCTATTTCATCATGTACTATTATGAAAGGGATCCTATGGTGTCATACTGGAAACTGATATATGATGATCGGTTTCAAGGTCGGTATTGACCAAGGAAACTAACATCCTTCAATTGGGATGCCATCATAGAGTGCTGAAGGATTTACCTCTAGAATCCATCATGTGATCATGTTAAAAAAACTCCAATAAATATTTAATAGACCATATGTATAGTTAAGAACCATATATGAAATTCATTTACCTAATTAGTTCATATAGTAATTATTCCTTTCAATAAGTCATGGGTTCATTTTGTGCCTCCCATACAAGTGACAAAGAATTTTAAGACATATAACCTTTTAATCCATTAATATGAGTCATATATAGTTCATTAGGTCCATCTTATACCTCCCATAATATGTGGAAATGTATTATACATCATGTAACCAACTATCAATTACAATTATTAAGGCCAAGTTATATATATTTCATACATTCCTGTCACATTTCATAATTTATTAATCAATTATAAGCACATAGCATAGGTATGGATCTAGAAATTTCACAATTAAATGGGAATTTAATATAATGAGGCTCACCATTAGATTGATAACAATCAAAGGCAGCCAAACAGTGGCTCCAAGGTGTCCAAATAGTAAAACCCCAACTATAGAATTTCACCCAAAATGGGGTGGTTGAAATTTGGGACATAACCACCAAAATTGATTAACATAAATGGAAAGGGTCATTGAAAATGGTCCAAATGAATCTACTAATGACATATATATTTTTAAAATGATGGTTGATAAAATTATCTTAATGACACAAAAATTTTAGAAACTGAAAAAAATTGAAAAGAGTTATCGACCACATAATTTAGTCTCGTAACACTCTCCTCATCCAGAGTCCACCTATCATTCATCCTGGATTAGAGTACATTTGAGGAATTCATAAATTCCATGAAATTGGGGCATATAATCAAGCATCTATGAAGTGTCATGGATATGAATAAGAATGATATAATATTAAAAAGGAACAAAACAAAATGTATCGGAATAGATCCTACAAGATAATAGTGGGTCGATTTAGACTCTAGATAGAAAATATATCTGATTTAATAATAAAGATGTGTTTTTTTCAAAAGTCAATTAAATGGAGGTTGTGTCCTCTGAATAAAAAATGGGGGAGAAGGATTAAATGAAAAAATTAAATAAGGGCAAAATGTAATTTTACACACAAAAATTTAATACATAAGGTTTAGAAACATTGCTTTCTAACCTTTTCACAAACCATGAATGGTTTTCTGTAGGAATGGATATAACACACAGTTAGGCCACATGGTTAAATAAATGATGTTCCAACCCTGAAAAATTCCTATACAATTTTTCTACAACATCTCACTTGGTTTTGGGGCCCAACTTGCATGGTTGGGTCAAACAATCTTTCATATTCTAGGCCACTATCTAGCTCCACATGTTCTAAACATACTATGTGGGCTACCATTGTTGGTTTAATATAACCATGCAATGTTCCGCTTTTTCCCAAAAAGCTAGGTTCGAGGATCTGATCAATCCTCAGACACCCCTAAAACCACCACTAACCCATTTGGTATCCATTTTTGGTCCATAAAAAGAGTTATAACAAAATTTAAAGAATCCATCCCTAATTGAAATAGGATTCTTACAGTCTCCCATCATTAATAGAACTCATCACCCAGTTCAACATCCAAAGTTGTAGAAACAGTTTCTAAGACAATATCTGGCCACTGGTCACTTATATCAGCCTCCTGCTTCCATGTCTTATCCTATACATGATAATGCTGACATAGAACCTATACTAGAGGGATATACTGGAATCAGTTATCCTTCTTTCTCTGATTCATGATCCATATATGATACTCATAAAATGAATCATCAAAATCTAACACAATTTCCTAGGAAAAAAATGTATGAGATGGTATATAATGATAGAAGTGAAGCGGTTAAAATTGGAAGACATCATTCATAAAAAAATACCTCTAAGGTATAAGCAATTTATATGCAACAATTACAACTAACTCTCTTATCTGAAATAGCCTAATAATGTGTAATAATAGATTTCCACCCAAATATATCCATAAACTACCTAGCTTGGGTGATACCCACAAGAAAACACAATCCCCTCCCTCGAACTGTTTAGGTCATTGACGGTGATCAACATTCAATTTTGGTCTAGACTAGCTATATTCATACACATCATAGTCAACTAAACTTGCTCAGAAGTATCCTGAATGAGACAATGACCTAGTAGGTCTGCATCACTAGCCTATATCAATCATAATGGTTAACCAAACTGTCTAACATACAATGCCTCAAAATGGGCCATCTAAATTGTCTCTTGGAATATATTATTTTAGGAAAACATGATGATAGGTAAATGCTTCTCCCAATAACATCTAAAATCAAGAAAACATGACTAAAACATGTCCTTAAGAACGTTTATTATTGGTTCCATCTATCTGTTGGTCTAAGAGTGAATGGTTGTGCTCAAAATCACCTATGTACCCATAGCATTATGTAACACCAGCTAGAACTATGATAGGAATCAAGTGACCATGTCTAAAATGATAGAATGAGGGACACTGTGTAGTCAAGTTTGTTAGTAGGATAATTTTTCTCATGAGGTATCAACTATTGAGACCAATATGGAATAAATATATCTTCATGTATCAGAACATCTCCTAGGATAATTCTAGATGCATCGTAGAAGGTGGAATAACCTTTTCTAGGCTCTTTAAAAATCATAATAGGTTATGATACAAGCATCCCTTTCTACTCCTAAATGGATTTCATTAATTCATTTAACCATAGTATGTAAGAACCTTATTTTTAAAACTAGTAAGAGATTAATAATGGCATGAGAAGAAATTTATTAAATTTCTATAATATCAATTCATCCCCAAGAATATCCATATATCAGACATTTTATTGGGATTCTCCCAAGATACCATAACATTATCCTTCTTTGGGTCAACAAGGACTCGTGATTATGAAATAATATGACTCAATAAGTGAGAGTTTTCTATCTAGATGTGGATCTTAATAATCATGGAATAAAGATGATTCCCTCATACTGTAATCAAAACTATCTCAAGGTGATTATCATGATCTCTACAAGTGTGATTGTACACCTAGATTTCATCCCCAAATACTATGACAAAGGATTCTAGATATGGGTGAAACACCACATTCATTATAGCCATAAAAAAGACATGCATGTTTGTAAGACCAAGGGGCATAATATATTAATAATATTTACCATACCTACTATTGAGATATGCATGAGTTATGTTTGATGGCCTAAATTTAACCTAATTATATCCAGATGTCATGTAAAGCATAGATAAACATATAACTCCTCAATATTAGAGAAATAGATCATCAATTTGAGGTATTGGATATTAGATCTTGACTATAAGTTGGTCTAACATTTTTAATACATTCTATATGAATATTCACATCCACCTTCTAGGAAAAAAGAATGGTCAACCCAGATGAGGAAGCACTATGTTGTATGAGACCATTGTACTCCAAGTTCGATATCCATCACTTGAGCTACGGTGGCTCAATAGGTTCCATCCTATATAGATGAATGTGTACCAGAGCTACTTTGGGAATGATATCAATTTTAAACTCTACCTTTATCTCAAGAGGTAATAGGAAAAAATCATCTGTAAATACATCCCTAAAATTAACTACTACTAGAGTGAATTCATCTTGATTGAAACCATATTCTACCATGATGAGATTATCAATCAGGCTGTCACCCCACCTAGCCAATGATGGTCTAATCAATCTCTTATTGCCTCAACATCACACTAAACCTTATATAGATAACTACTTCCATCTTGTGATGTAAAATTCACACTAAGTTAATATCATTCTATAAATGTTTGATACAGAACCAACTGTTCTGTCCCGATATTGACTTCAAAGCCAGTTATCTCAAGAACAATGATATCCCGTAGAAAATATTAGCTTTCTACCTCATGGTGGAAGTCCCTTCATTGTGGTATTCCCTCTAACCATACTCTTAACAGTTTATCCAGGTTCATTTCACAACAGTGATAATGTATTTTTATTCCAAGACTCTACATAGTAGATAAAGAGGAAAAAGAGTGTGAAAGAACTGTATAAAAATGTAGATACTATATTAGCGGCTATTAGAATAGTACCACATACTGGTGTGGACCCTCTTCCATTGAGAGCTAATGGAATGATCTAATAGAATCTATGAGGATTACCTATATGGCCACAAGACCGACACTCTATTGGGTCTCTATCACACAAATGTTTTGGATTCCCCTATTGTTAACACTGGTGAAACACCACGGAGCTACCTTCATGGGTACTCTATCTACCACCACTATGATGAGAATCCTCAAAGGAACATTTCCTGCTATGGAAATAATTTCTGGTATACCATGGCACTGGTCCTCTACAAGTTTTAAAATACAATTATTATAATATCACAAAGTCAAATATTATTTTCTAATAAAACATGGATTTTAAGACTATAAATAGAAAAACTATATTATAGGGTGGAAAAAATGTAATTTTCAAAATAAAACATTATAACTCTATTAATTAAAATTGATTTACCAAAAAGCCTTAAAATATCATAATAATTGGGTAAAATTACATTTGATAAAAAATAATTGATTGGAAATAATGTATATGAAATTAATTACATAGTAAATAAATAGAATATAATTCGATGAAATCATGGTGAATAACATTTTACAATTCTAAATGAATTATAATTGAGACAATGAAAACAGTTACAGTTATAGTAACATTTTAATCCAAATCACTTTCCACATTGCTATATTTTGAATCAAAGTCCATTTAATGAAAGTATATGATATTAATATTCAAACATCATGATTTTGTTAAAACAAATCATTGGGAATTAGTCACACCATATTAATGGTCTCATGGATCAGATTAAGAATTATGACACTTGAAATTAAATTTTAGAAAAGAAACTTGTACATCAATTTTTTCATTGTTGTAATACACTCTAATATTTTATATATAAAAAATGTAACCATCCAAATTACTCATTATATATTTATATTCTTATCTATAACCTTTAAAAAACATTATTTTCACTTATTCTCAATATGTTTATTAGTTATTTTAAATCTATTTTTGATATTGTTTGTGAGTAATCTTGATCATTTTTAACTAGTTTCATAGTAGTAGTATTATTATTCATTATTATCCAAAATTTTATCATTACAATATGATAATAGTTAAATTAATTTATTTTTTATAATTATATATATTGTAATATATTCATTATATGGGTGTTTGTTTCACGACCCGTCCTCAGGGCCCGTGTCGTGACTACCCCAAGCCCGCCTTCCATTGGCCAGGAGTTGGCGACTAGCACCAAAGGCGTAAATCCTGATAACTGGGAAGGCATTGCCTTTATAAAAAAACAAAACACCATAGAGCACAAGTGGAAGAAAAACACTAAGTACAAAAGAAAGTGATGAAAAGTAAATGGGCCAGAATACAAACCCAAAAGTAAGTACAACTACACCTGAACAAAGTACAACAGAAAAAGAAAACAGCTGGAAGAAAGGAAGCAGCTTCTGGGTCGTCCTCGTCAAATCCTACCTGAAGGGTAGGTACAGATAGCCTCCTCAACGCTCTCGCCCGTCAACCTCCTCTGTGTGTCGTCTCGTCGTGTAGTCCACCTCTGAGTACTGACTCATCGTGTAGTCCACCTCTGGGTACTGACTCGTCGTGTAGTCCACCTCTGGGTACTGACTCGTCGTGTAGTCCACCTCCGGGTACCGTCCAGTCCTCGAACACTCGGCCTCCGTCCGCACTGCTCGTCATCTGCAACCAACACAACGAGGTGCGGGCATAGCCCGTGCAGGGGTGAGTATAACGATACTCAGTAGGGACCCCAAGACCCTCAAGGTCTCACTAAAACCAACAAGGATAACCACAAAGAAGTTCTCAACAGATAACCTATACTTAGGTATATTCCCATACATATACCTAAGTTATCAAGTAACCCATCTCAATCCTGAGGAAACACAAGAATTTAGAAAACAACGGATAACCACTACCCAGGTATATGCCCATACATATACCTAAGTTATCAAGTAACTCATCTCAAATATGAGGTAAACACAAGGTCAAAAGTCTCAGCTCAAACCAGGATTTTCATTATCGAAACCGCAACTGCTGAAGAGCCCCGTCTCTGGAGTGCATAGTGGTCCTGTCACAACTCCGAGGTACTGCTCACTAACCTAAGACTGCTGAGGTACTCCTCCTATCGAGTACTGTGGGCATGCTGCTACAACCAAGCGCTTCCCACTATGGGTCTGCCGCTACAACCAAGCGCTCCCCCTTATAGCCTCAAGAGGTACTCCTTCTGTTGAGTACCGTGGGTTTGCTGCTACAACCAAGCGCTCCTCCACCGTGGGTCTGCTGCTACAACCAAGCGCTCCCCCACATAGCCTCTAGAGGTACTCCTTCTATTTAGTACCGCGGGTCTGCTGCTACAAACAAGTGGTCCTCCGCCGTGGGTCTGCCAGTACAACCAAGTGCTCCCCACTGGGCTATCCGAAACACACCGAGTCGATCGGTCAAGCAGTCGTCAGGTCTCAGCCGGCTACACGGTCTCCGTATTCCGCACGCTCGTCTCCGGGAGGGTCTGCTCCACGAGCTGCTGGTCGATACTACAAGTATCACAAGGTTCCACGAAGAAGTATCTCAAGGGACCGCCTCGTCACAGGGGTTTCAACACAACTGACGGTGCGTCAATCGGACTCCCGGTCTGTGAGTTACTAGCCTTTTCGTCCTAGGGTCTGGGTTGGTTTCATGTGCGAACCAACCCGGCCGTATCTCAACTGTACCCCGAACTCCCATAGGGTATACTCAAAGGGAACGTTTCTCAACGTGATCACCAACGCCGCTAACGGTTCGTCAAACGAACGTCCGGTCTGAAAGATGTCAGCTTTTCTGTTCCAGGGGCCCGGTTGGATTTCGGGTACAATCCAACCCGGCCACTATCCAACAGCAACCAAAACTCAGGCGAAGTATGCCAAAAGTTCCGTCTCTTCAAGAGGAATTCAACGAGACAGACGGTGCGTCAACCGGACGCCCGGTCTGTGAGTTATTGGCTTTTTTCGTTCCAGGGGCCCGGTTGGGTTTTAAGGCAAAACCAACCCGACCATACTCCACTTGTGTCAAACCTCGGGCGGAGTGAGCCAAAATATTTGTCTCATGTAGAGGAATTCAACAAAGTTGACGGCACGTCAATCGGACGTCCGAAGCTCAAGATATGAGTGTTTCCGCTCTGAGGGCCCAGTTGGTTTCGTGTTCGAACCAACTCGACCGAACCCAATGTATCCCGAAACCTTGAGTGTAATATACCGAAACGACCGTATCGATCCAAGGATCGTATCGCCGCTGACGGTGCGTCGTTCGGAGGCCCGTAGCTCAAGATACGGGCAAAAGACCGAAAACGGTCCGAAGACGGGGGGTCTGGGCCCGGGCCGACCCCCCCTGGGTTGGCCGAACCGGGTCGAACCGAACCGTGTTGACCTGACCCAGTCCGACTCGGATGGACCCGATCCGGTCCGGCCAGGGCGCGGCCCGGCCGGCCGAGCGGCCGAGCAACGCGGGGCGCACGCTGCCCCCGTGTGACAACTCTGCGGCCCCCGCGGGGGGCCGCCTTGGTCAACGGACGCAGCAAAGCCGCGTCCTGTGTGCGCCAGACCCACGCGGCCGCGGGTCTGCTGGCGCTGCCGCCTCCGGCCGCCGGCGCCGTCCATGTCTTCTGCGGGCCACCGGAGTCACTCCGGTGGTCCGATTCCATTCTCGTCTGCGCCGCTGCTCCTCCCGGGTCCCGTTCTTCACTGCGGAAACATCAAATCACCCTTTCCGCACGTTTTGTCATTGCCCTCCAAATCCGCACAACAACGAAGAACTACGGAGGGTTGTCGGGCCGTGTTCGTTTGGCCCACACCCTCCGCGTTAGGCGATAACAATCGGGAAGAAAAATCAACACATAGAAAACATAACAAATAACAATTTTAATAAATTAAAATTGTTCTTATGAAACCGGGTTCTTTGTTTTGAATGGAAACACCCATGGAGTAAAAGGGTAAAAAAATCATTCCCGATTAAACCCCTACCAATTTCCCGCAATCAAGAATACTTATCCCATAACCAAACATCCCATGGATCAAATTAATATTGAGTTGATTCACGTTCTTTATTTTTAAAAGGAAACATTCGCGGAAAAAAGGGGTATTATTATCCTCAATTAAAAACACTACCTCAACGTCGTCGAACGAGAGTTCTTTGTGGAATCGGCCGTCGCGGAACAAGAGGATCGTTGCGTTGCGGAAGGGCATCGCGTCGTCGCGGAAAGGCATCGTGTCGATGATCTCGAACGGATGTTCGAAGATTTGTTACGGAAGAAGGAACTTCGCAGAAGAACGTCGCGGGAGGAGAGTCTTCGGTGTCACTTCGTCGATCTCCGGGGGGTTTGGCGTTCTTCGTCTCCCTTCGTCGGAGTCCGGCATACTTCGCGTTCTCCACGTTCTTCGCGAAGGAGGATGAAGATCTTTATAGATTCTCCAAAGGTTAACACAACAACCAGATAATAAAATAAGTCATCATCTTATTTTATTATCAACTAAATAATTTGAAAAACCATGGTAAGTAACGAACAATAAATTCAAATAATTAATTGTAAAACATAACTTCCCAATTAAATAGAGGCGTTAAGAAAATAAGGTAACATGTCGGTTGACTTCGTTTAAAAGGGGGTGCAGATGCGTTACTTAAGAAGAAAAGAAACGGTGGGGCTCGTGTGGGTCCCACCTCACAAATATCCTACCAAGTGGGTAGGATATTTTGAATTGCACCCTATCCGCTTCAACCCAGCTTAAGTAGCTTAAAGTGGTCTTTTAGGGGCTTTAACTGAAATGAAATAAAATTGTCGTACAACTTTATTTTATTTCTTAGCTTAAACCCCAAAAATTTAAAACCACAACCGAGAAAACGCAACTCCGGAAGAAGCGTTTCTAAGAAAACACCGGCGCTGTGATCCCATCGGTGCCCTCAGAATTCGATTCTGAGCACTGGTTAAAAAGTTAGAAAAACCCGCTCGTTTGTTCACTGAACGTACCCGATCCAAACTTCGGAAATTGATTCCGGGCACACCGGGCCTCGGAATCAGGCGCCGTCAGAAACTGCGCTCTTTTAAAATTCCAAAGAAAATTAAGAAAAAAATTTCCTTGAAATTTATGGGTCTTTACAGTTTTTTTACAATATTTGTAGGCATGTTTTGAAATGAGCTTGTTTTGGTGGTTTTTAGTGAATGGAGTGTGTTTTCTTAAATAAGGAGTTAAAGTTTTATATTTACATTATAATTATAGAAAAAATAATTATATAATTATTCATATAATATATTAAATTAAATTAAATCTTTATAGTCATCCATGATATATATTGATAACATTTTTCAACGATATTCCTAAACCAGCCCAAAAAATAAAACCACAATCGATTGATGATTATGAAGTGATTTATTTTTAATATCATTATACCAAATTCATATTGATATTATTTAGTGTCTTTGAGGGTGAATATCATAATTTGAAAGAATAGGATGAAGAAAATACACTATATTAAGATATTTTATTGTAAGAAGAAATCTTTTTTCTTTTAGTATGCTCTTCTGTATAGATTAATTTACAATGGTATTTTCATGCTCATATTGTTAATAAGATCTCCTATTAGAATTTCAAACCCGATAATAATTTTATAAGAATTTATTATTAATTAAATACAATGAATATATATATACAGAATTTATCAAAAGAAAAATGAATAACAAACATTCTATGGAGGAGTTAGACCATATGCATACATAGATGATGGCTTCATTTCTCATAGAATGAGGAAAAATAGTAATGTGGTTTATAATTCCAAAATATTAAATATGTAAAAAATATAATCCTCATATAATAAATTCATAATTATTACATATTTTATAATATTTTTTTATTTTTTATTTCATTTTATTTATGCATGTGTCTACCTATTTTTCTTTGAACATAACTATTACAACACCTTAATTAATATGTTAAGAACACATTAATGTAAATCACCTTACAAAACCAAATTTGATTAATAACCCTAAATAGAAATAATTTATATTTATACATATTCAATTGGGTCGTACACATAATTTATATAAACCCATTTTTTAAATAAATAGAGTTATATGAAACTGATTAACTTTTCATTAGCAAGCTTATAGACATAGTCAGTAAACCCGATTCAATTTCTTACCCATGGAAAGCCACTAAGAATTATGGTTTTCTGAACCAACTCTCTGAATGGGTATCCCGTTTTTACCCTTACACAGATCATAAAAGTAAATGTAATTGATGTTATTATTATCCTATGTGAAGGTAAATTATGTGATTATGAATCTTAATACAACTTCATTAAGGTAATATGAATATTAATATATTTTAATATACTTTAGTAAATGTATTACCTTTAAATAAATCATTTGTGTAATGGTATTTTATATTTTTCACTCACTTGATAATGATTAACATCTGGGATCATTACACAGCTCTATTACCTTTACATGTGGGGCTTAATGTTTCGATGACCCAAACATGAACCCTTCATTGAAAGGGATTAGCCTTTAGGTAACCCCTTTGTATAAGGGTACTAACTCGAGGCATATCCCTTTCATATGGGTAGCATGTGATGTTAAATAATGAGTCCTTTTATGTAGTACATTTTAATATTTGATTAGGATATCAATCACACGTACTTTATGGAACCTTCTCTGTGAGGGTATAACATTAATAAAATAGATTTCCTTAGGGAATAAACATTAAGAATCCTACCTTTATAAGGGAAAATGAAATTTTACACTTACACGTCTCATCTAAGGTTTAGTAATTGATTTCTATATTTTAAAAAAAATTATCCATTTTCCTTCAATAAACTAATGATCAAACATGATTAAAATCTCTATGATACAATTTATTGGTTTTATATGAATATCATATGATCATAAAAAGGGAAGACAGCCCAAACATAGAAGATAAAATTTAATTAATTACAACTGGTAAATAGTAAATTTAAAGTAGATTCCTAGAAATATTATTCTACAACTGACTTATTCTTTGTTGGTGAAAAATAATTCTTGAGGGATATAATTTTTATTAGTTAATTATAGCACTCTACATCTCGGGGAAACTTAATAGTGTATACATTGACATTTTTTAAGGATACTCGATATCTGATGGGGTGATGCCTCCTTCTAAAAAATATGAATAGGATTTAAAAAGGATGAGAGCTTGAAATATTCACCCCGAACCAACAGATGGATCTCATAATATTATATAGGAAGTGAAAAAATCTTATCCAACACATCCTATGTGTTTTTTCTAGTTTTGATAATTCAATGAATGATTTAAATGAATTAAATGAAAACATTTAATCCACTCTGAAATATATTTTAACAGATAAAACCATTCATGGGTAATAATAATAAGTATATACCATATATATATATATATATATTAGTTGTATACATTTCATTCCTAATAAATATTTAATTAGTTTCATCTATCAAATGCATATAATAATACATGAATCAAAACCACATATTAAATGTATATAATATATAATATCTAATATATTATAAATTAATATATCCCATGTTTTATAAAAAAGTGTAAATTAATCTTATTCAAGTACATTTTAGTAGACACACAACATATTAATGTCATAAAAGACCTTTATTTGTCAAAAAACTATTTTTTACTATTCATCTAAAAATTAATCTCTTTTTAAATTCTCAAAAAGTAATTTCAAGTTAATATTTAATTGATAAATCAAAAAACTAATGTCAATTTTTGGACATTCACATCCTAAAATTATGGTGTTTTTATTTTATATTAAGGTATATCAAATAAAAAAACTCTTGTTGAAAAATGAGTGTTTAGAGTTTATGGATTATTAATCATATTTCACATCCATCACTAATTAAATTATTCTTATTATATAGCAATAATAATATTTATCACTGATTCAACATAATATATTTATTTCCATAATAAAATCAAAACCCCATGAAAATTTCATTTTTTATCAAATACATTCATCAGTATTAATTGATATTAACCTCAATATAATTATAATTAATTTTTTATGTTATATTAATTTTATTCAATGAATCTATTTATTATAAAATATTCCAATTAATTTAAACAGGTCATTATTTAAATAAAAATAATTAGTGCGTAAAAATTAAATATTATAATCATACATTATATTTTAATTTCATTATTATCATTTTTAAAATATATTATTCAAACTCATTACTAACAATACATATCTTTGGTAAACCTATTTGACCCATTTATAGCCAAATATCATTAATACAATAAACATAATTTTAATGAATATGTTTTTAATAACCATATTTTCAATAAGTATATTTTAAATGGAATAATTATATTTCTAAATGTATTATATTTCCACCTCCTAAGTCACACTTCTCATTTAAATAATTTTCATCTCAGATGAAATATAATTATTTCACCTATCATGGTGTTCTAACTCATTTTACATTTTTTGGACATAAACTCATTCTTAACGATGACAGTTGTATAAAAGAGTACCTTATTCTAAATATATTACTATTTTAAATTTATTTTCCCTTTAAATATTTATAGATTAATGAATGTAATCCTACCTGATGTGTGATAATTCATTTTATGTTATACATGATATGTGGTACCTTCATACTAATGTTATATTATAACTCTATAATATTTCATTATATTTTTTCAAATCCCATGTCGTCCAATATCTAATCATGTACTAATTATTTTTCAAAACAAATAAGAAACATTCTTATAATTATAATAAAATATTTAATGGTTACAAAAAATTGGGTTTTTAAAGATCTAATGGATGTTTTTCACTATAGATATAACTAATATAAAATATATGCATAGAATTAATTTTTGGAATAAATCCTCTTGGCTAGGTTTTTATCCACAACAACAACCTGATATAACAACTCAGAGTGATTGATGGAGGAGAGCTTTCATTACTTGCACCAAATATAATTTAAAGCTCTACATAAGATAAAGGATTATAGAAAATCATATCTATAATATGATAACCACCTCCATGAATTAAAAATGCTATGTAATATGATAAACACTTATAATATCTCAGTATCTCAAAGTCTTAGAACATAGAAGCATAGAACGAACATGTTTCAATCTTATCTTAACCTCTTAAGGGTGCATATTTAGATAATCATTGATGCACCATCTACCATATTTATCTATGTATAGGGTGATTATTGAACATTTTTTAATACTCTATCTATGGTCCAATTGATCCCCTTGTATGATGAATTATCTAATTACATTTCAATATGATTTTTTTATCCTATACCATACATACAAGTTGGTCCAGCAAAAAAATACTCCTTCTTCCAAGGAACAAAAATAGTGTATTTTATGGGTCTTGGATATTAATAGAATCATGCTGCAAGCCTCTAAATAGTTCATGTAGGTAACTCATGTGATAAATATGAAATAAAAACTATGGAACAACCAATTGTAATGAATATTTTACAATATGAATGTTTTTTACTCCCATATCTTTATTGAGTAAGTGTTTTATAAATTATGAAGACTACATTGAATGCTAATATGGAATCCATCTAAGAGAAACTTCATCTCATAGAATATGGAGTATTTTTCCACCACCACCACCATGTGGATCATCATATCCTTAATATATATAATATGTTTTAGTGGTCAAATAATTTTATCCCCAACCCTCATGAATGGTGTCATTTTCACCACCCCCTTTAAGAGAGTCAATTTTTTTCTTTCATTGAATTGGCCTCTTACTGCCAATACCCATGACCTTCCTAAACCTAAGTGAAACACAGTTAATATTATTGAAACACTCAATAAGGATAGATATGTAATACATAAGGACCATTGTCAAAATATCAATTTCATGAGAATTATAGGTTTAATAGTTAAACCCATGCAAAATTAGCAAGATGAGGTAGTGCACCAAGAGAAGAGAGAGAAAAAAGGATCTTTATGCACCATTAAAACAGGTATATGGAATAAAGATTCAAATTATTTCATTAAATATTATTCATTAAATTCCACTTATAGAAATGAATCAATTAATTTCATCAGTGAACATATATTGGAGGATGTAATTCGACACATATATGCCAAGGCATGTAATGAAGAAATACTTTCTTCAGATATATGCTTCCCTAAAACACGTGAGGAAGGAATGTGTAACCAAAAAATTTGGATGACCCGAAATGTAGAATTTCTAAATGTTCATTTTCCAACCCCTAAATGTACTTTAGAAAAATATAAATTTAAGGGTGTGTTTATATATCACTCACCAGACAAAGCGGATGGGGACCTCTTCGCGGATAAAAAGATTGCGTTAAATGATGTTAAGATTTTATTTCTGAAGTAGTTTTAATCTAAATTACTTAGTGGAAATACTATTATAGATTAAATAAATTATGATGTAGTGGATTATTATAGTCTTGTTTCATAGAATGATAAAAAAACCCAAGATAAAATATTCAAAGAGCTATCTCATCTCTAGGTCTAAATAAGTAGTTTATCTAATATTGGTGGTTTATGGTGACATATATTTGTCTCCACTATTAAGATTTCTTCCTTAAATCTGAGAAAATATCCAAAATAAAGAATAAAATATTATTCAACCATTGATATATACAAGAAACTATATCAATATTCACCATCTACTAACATTTAGGTCTTGTCTTGGAAATATTTTCTTCCACGGCATGACAACTCCATCATGTAAACACCCCAAATCTAGTAGCCTATATTTGATGGTCACATTATTATATTGTAACTATATAAAATAAATTGTATCTGATAATAAATAACAAGTCAAGAGTCTTGGAAAATTAGATACATACTTCAAACTAAAATTAATTTATAAAATAAAATAAAAAAACAATATTTCCATTAAAAACATTTTTATTATCTGTAGAAAAATTCATCATATAAATAATTTTACACTTTATAAAATATTCAGGGATGAAAGAAAAATAAGTGTTACCTAAAATATGTGAATGGGTTATGAAAAAATCAATATAAGATGACTAAATATGGTATAATCAATACGAAAATGTTTGTATCTAAAAAACACATGTCAATTAATTAATAACATGATAATGAAAAATAATATAGTAGGAATTAATGATGTCAAATAATTCCAAATAAATAATTAAATTATTATGAAACATATCGACGAATATCATGATTATTCTAATAATCCCATTGGAAACAATTTTACATTTCATAATTATGGAATGAATAATTTTGGACATCTTAAATATAGCATTGAGGCCCCATGATATGAAATCATACATAAATGGGTAAGGCCTCTTGAAAATAACCATACTAGATTATTTAATGATCAATAATAATGTGTAGAGGAGATATCTGTAATTTAGCCACACCCATAACATAATCATCCTAATGCATTTATTGTATAAATAAACAATACAACTTCATTAACATTCCTTATAATCAATAACTACTTATATTTGAAAAAATATTTATTGAATGTCAATTTGTTCTCATCCAAAATGATTATATATCATCTAGATTAATATGGTCAAAAATATCATTATATTAAATCCATAGAAAATAATAATTCTCATTAATGGATATTAACATGGATAAAAATAATTTTAAAATATCACTATAATATTTCTTGATTAAAATAAGTTTTTTATTTTGAAATCACTTGTTTAAATTTATTTTTTTTTGGAAATATTAATTATCAAATATTTTAAAAATAAAAATTGGATCATCTAAAGTATTATTCAATTCAATTTTTATTTGTGATGATGTAAATTTTTTTTTGTGGTGTATAATAAAATAAAGATTTTGTTACCAAATTTGGTAAATGGTGCATCGTCTATAAAATGGAAATAATATTACTTATAAATATTATAATAAAATTAAAAAAAAATAGAAAAATATGTTAATAAATCATTTTATAATATTAAAAATATTATGGAAAAATTTTTAAGGACAATATGGATGTGGATGAAAAATATTGTTCACTAAAAGAAAAATGTGGCTAGTTTTCCATAAAATATTATTTCAGTATCATAAGGACTTAAGATTTAAAAATGAAATGGAATTTATTAATTTCTATAAATATATGGGGGATAAGATTTTTTTTACTTTCAGATATAAAAAATATATAATTACATCAAATAATACGTAATGTTGAACAATCATGACTAATGATGAGATTTAGAAATATAACCTTAGGTCAAACTAGACTTGCTTCGAAAATCCCCTAAGATCCAATAAAATAAATTTAAATTTCTTATAATTATAAAAAAAATTAAATTCTTATAATATAATCTATTAAATTTTTATAACATTTCAACACCCATTAATTAATAATTCTTTATTAAAATAAATATTCCTCAATATTAATTGTTTATGTTTTCCTGGATTTTTCTGTTCTGTGATTTTAGTCCTTGTACATTTATCATGATTCCATCAAATATATTATTTAAATAATGATATAAATGTAATATATATTCACTATATATAAATATACATAAATCCATAAATTATATAGATAGAAAATTTAAGTACACCATTTGTTGAGATGGTAGTTTGTCCGTACACCTGATCTTTGATTTCACTTTTAAAATAAAGTAGTGAAAGAAAGGTAAATGAAATATTATATATTGAGAATATAATCATTTCAATAATATATTATATTATATTTATTCTAGTATTTATAATAATAAAATTAAATTAGTGATGAAAATGATTTACAACGCTACATGGAGATGATAAGGAGACCATTTTCACAAGCGATGTTTTAACTTTCTATATGATGGAAATTAGGTGGAAAATGGATATTCAATAATCATAATAAAAATTAAGTATATTCAAGATAATAAATATATTACTTTATAAGGTATTACATGTATTTATATGATGTATATGAAGAAATAAAATTAAAAAAATTTATTACGAGTATCACCTCTTCATTGAGAACCACTTTTGGATTACACATTAATCCTTGGAGGGATGGTATTTTTTAAATAAAATAATCTCTATGATGTATTTAATTAATATATTACAGTATCATGGTTGGTCATGGTTAACATATATGGTTAAAAATGTGTGAGGAAGTGTTGATAAAAGAGTCCCCTTTATAATTGAGGGTAGGGGCACTCTATGAAATAGTTAAAATTTTAAATTAATTGAAGCTAAATTTTATTTTCAAGTAGATAAATGTTTACATATTTGAAATATAGTATTTTATAATTTAAAATAATCTCATAAAATAATATTTATACATTTTTATGTTATGTTATAAATATTTTCACTTATTCTAATTCCTTATTACTAATTTTGACAATTACAATAATATCAAATGTTACTAATATTCAGTGGTTTTGATTATTACAATAAAAGGTAAATTAAAAAATTAAGGAAATGTGGGTAATATGTTAATCCATATCCAATTCACATTCCCAATATAGTATTTTTATGAATTCCAATTAATTTATTAAAATATTTTTTATTTTAAAATATCATTAATATCATCTTTGAAAATATGTAAAATATGATAACATAATATGTGTATAAATAATCTCAAATGGGTCCAAAATAGAATCAATTTTATGATAAGGAATATATGGTATAAATATAATCATAAAATTAATTTTTTTTTTCATATCAATGTAAAATTAATAATTTGATTTAACCCCTTGATTAACAGATTTTATACATAATCATGGTGGTGAATTTTTTAATATTAATGTTTTATATATTTAGTTATAAGATAAATATTGAATCCTAAATGGACCTGAGATTAAATTTTAATCAATTTAACTTCCAAATATTCCTCTTAAATTATTATTATTATTGTTTAATAATTTATTAAAATATTTTTTACATAAAATTCTCTTATGTTTATTTGAAGAACTATTCATTTAATTTGACCTTAAAACACCATAAAGAAATATAATTGGAATATAGAAATTTAATAAATATATAATATATTATATTTACCTTGAGAATATTTGTGAATAATTATCATACAGAAAATAATATTAAAATTGAAATGTTGAAAATATTAACCAAATCTTTTTACTATATGTCTATGAAATGTATCGGTGTTACATTAACATTTAATGCAATTATTTCAACAGAAAAAATTAAAAATAAATATAATTAATAAAAGTAGATAAATTAACTTCCAACTAAACATTTATAATTATTTAAAATTTAAATTTATTGACATATATCAATAAACATTATTTAATATGTTATTTTGACTTTATCATCCTTAGGCAAGCATTCGATAACTCACATAACATATAACTACAAAACAAATATATATATATATATATAAGTGACAAGTAATACATTAAATTCAATAAAAAATATGATAAAAGAGTTCTTCCTTCTAAAATATTATCATTATGATACTATTTTATACTTTTATAGTGTTGTGAAAGGACTATACCGACTCATATAATGATTTTCTAATTTAACATAAAATAAATTATAATATTTTTGTTTTCTATTTTTTTTGTATGAAATATTTATTTTAATATCTTGAATTTTTTTTCTAAAGTTTCAATAAAATTTCTATCATATTTATTATATTTATATATTTGAAATGTCATAATAGATACATTATTTCATAAAATCTATGTGTTTATTATTCATCAAAAATTTATGTTCTATAGAAAAACTCAAAATTATATACTAGAATGAATTTTACCTATTGTAATGAAGAATTTATTTTATATTAAATTAATATCATTGGAAAAAATAAATTTTAATATATATCTGTTAATCACAATGAAAAATAGTCTATTTTTGAAAAAAAATTCTCAACTATTATTAAATTCAAGGATATTTCTAATTCAAATGGAATTAATTTAATTTTTTAAAATTAAATGGAAAAAATAATAATTTATGACCAAATATAAAATATAATAGGACTTTTAAATTTATTTATTTGATGAAAATAAAGAAAAATATTTGATAAATATGTAATTCTCACTTAATCACTGAAAAAATAAAATTTCTAGGAAAATGTGAAAATTTCACCCAAATAATACATTAATATAATAATTCAGAAAAAAAAATCTTTTAAAAAATATAATTTCTTAAAGTGGTACAAATTGATTATAAGCATCATTCATAAAATGAAATAAAATTTTATTCAATAAAATGCATTTTTTAAACAAAAAATAAAATGAACTAAAACAACGTTCATATTTAAAATAATTCATAAATGAATATGTATTTATGAATACCATTATACATATATTTCATAATGAGTTTACTCATATTAATACCATCTAATTAAAGTTAGTGTAATGATGGTAACATTTAAATAATAATTTTATAATATATCTCAATTCTCATAATGATTGGTGATGAATGGAGAGAAATATATCAAGATTAATATTAATGTAAAATTAATTTTTTTGGGATTTTATATTAATCCACATTAAATAAATTTCATAAATTTGTTTATCTCATTCCTAAATGGTTTGATTTTTAAAAATAGTTTTTTGGAGACCCTCATCATATATTGGTATAATAAAACATACATTAAAAATTGGAACTGGGCTACAAAACAATTACCTAAAATAACACCACGTCATATTATTTGAGAAGAAGAACATTTCAATGATTTAAAGTATAGATGTGGATGATAAAACTATCATCCAATGAATAATTGAATTTGATAGAGGACATGTGTAACATCCCAGGTAAATAAAGAACATGACATTTTTCATATTTATTAATATTTTTGAATTAAATATTAATTTTACTTTAAAGGGGACGCTGTGATTCGATAGAAGACCCGATACGCAACAATTGGTTTCTTTGAAATCTTACATTGCACACAATGCAGAGTCATACTAAAAAATAATAATATAATATTATTATTATAAATAGTCGTTAATTCCACGCCGTTATAATGGCGGGAATGAATAGAACTAACTACAATATGATTATACATGTTTTTTAAATGTTTTTACATTTTTCCAATAAGTTATATAGACTTAAAATAATAAAGAATATAATTTTAAGCATAAATACTCTAATATTCTTTAAAAGGTCGATTTACAACCTTTTAATGGTAAACCCTATTTAAATCCTGTTTTGGTCACTTGAATATGTCCCATTTGACAGAATAAAATTCTTATTTATAATTGGGACATCAAAATATAATTTGGGTAAAATTTTGGTATTTTTCTGATAAAATTCGTTTTTTTCATGAATAGTGAAAAATATTGTATTTAAATTCAAAACTGCCTTTTAATATAATTTATTTATCTGGTCATATTCTCTTTTTAATTGGTTTTAAAGTGTAATTCAATATATTTTTACCATTTAATCCAATGGCGGTCATTGGAATTAATTTCACTTTGATGTTGTATATAAACAAGTGTCAATCTTTTGACACATATTGTTTCTTAAAAACACACTATTTGTTTTTACAGTGGTAATTAATTTTAAATTAATTAATGAAACTTCTATGTTTTTAATTTTTTTAAAATAGAAATCATTTTTGAATTTGTAATATCAAATATATCTTATGCTTAATTTTTGGAATTTTTCTGAAAAATATTAATTTTTGATGAATAGTGAAACCACTAAGTAGAAGTTAAAAAACAAAATTTTACATTTAAATGAAATTTTACCACTTATGTGAATTGAATTTCGAATATCTGACATACATGGTTGTTCTTATCAAGTAAAATGTGGTTCAATAAGATGAAAATATATTTTGGTGAATAGTTACTTTTGACTTTTATTTACTGCGGTTAAAGGAAAATAGGGTAATTCAAGGTAAAAAGAATATTATAATAATAAAAAATTAACATAACACTTGTTTTAACCATATTTGATGAGTCATATCCGACCCTGGGCCTCCTTGGGTCGATTTTGTGACCCCATGGGGCCACATGTGAGTGATAATGACACTTTAGATTAATTAATTTAAAGTAAAGACAAAAATGACTCAAACAAATATCTTTTAGTAAATTAATATTTACACTGGGTTATATAAGTTATATTTTCAACTATAAATATTCATTGGAATTCTGAAACAATTTCATACATCATGGAATTGTTTTGTAATTTTTAGACATCAAATAAATAAAATTATTTATGACACAAAAATGATGCAGTATTTACTTCATTGATAAATTATTTAAAGAAATAAGATTATAAATATTAAAATAACAACCAAAACATGTCCAATATTTATTGGATGAATTTATTTCTATCATTAGTCATATTATCTTAGACATTAATTAGTATTGGACCTTTAGAAACCAAAAATCATTATATAATAAAATAATATTTTTACACTTTCCTAAAGGGCCCCTCCCCCCTTATAAAAAGATCTCACATCTAACTCATTCAACACACATCTCAAGCCCCTTGGCTCATCCAAACCCTACCCAAATAATCTCTCAAGATCCCTATTTTTCTCCTAGAATCCTTACCTTTGTCAAAAGGCACTTCAAGAAATTTTTTGGGTTCAAACTAAAGGGCGTTACCCAAAATTAAATTTAACGATTTCTCTTAACTTATTTTCTTTTATTTTACATCTCGAACCCCTAAAAACTTTTTATTACATTATTTCATAACAACACCAGTATAATCAATATAATAGAATGTTTTTATGAGAAGTATTATAAATACACTTACACACACCTCCATCTAATGGGTGAAGAACATACTGTTTTTGTTAATAGCAAACTAACGCCTCACAAAACAATGATTGTTTAATTATCTCCTACCGCCTCTCATGGTGGCCATTAAGATGGAACTATAATTATATTTGATAGATTTTATTTTTATGTTTTCTTTATTCTTCTGTATTTTTTATTTATGGCATACATTTTTTGTTTCCATTATGGGTAAACGTGATAATTTCATTTGAGGAAGTGCGAACTTCCGCCCCCTGAAAGTGATATGACTCATGAATTCCATATGTGGGATGTATAAAGGATGTATTTATTAATATTATATATGATATTATACTATAATTATAATATAAATATGCATCATTAATTTTTCATTCCATTAAAATATGAAATAGAAATGAAAGTAGTGTTTATGCGTACGTACAACATACCATCTCCATGAATGTTGCATTCCATTTCTTAACGCTAAATGTTATGTAATATTATATATATATATATACTGGATATATATTATATCTAAATCATTAATAAAATTTTGTAGATAATGGACTATTGACCACAAGGACAACTTGTATTTATAAGAAGTCCATTTTTGACTCAAGTACCACATATCAACCAAACGACCATTATTAATTTAAATGATTAAATGATATTTATAACAAGGTAGTAAGTGATATAAAATGAATAATAAACTTTAAAAAGGTTCTTAATTAATTATAAATTAACTTAATTTTATTATTTATGAAGAAAGAGGAACAGACAAGACAATACGTACACGAGGTAAGGGGTTTCTTATCTCACTTTTAATTCCATGAGATTTCCATTGTTCACCACTAATTTATTGAATGTGTTGTATTGTGTAATTTCATTTGATATATATTATCATTATTATCTATATATTAATGTTATTATGTGATTAATTTTTTGTTTATTAACTTTTTGTCATATGACTCGATTGATTACAACGTGTTAAGGTATTTTCATCTCACTTTTTATTCCCTGGAGATACATGGTATATTGGCCACTATTTTCCATTGTGTGGTGTACATACTACCCATTATTGTATTATTTGTGTAATATAATTTCATTTATGGGTATTTACATCTTCATTGAATGATACTTCTTTCATGTGGTGTTTGTTTCGTAAGTTACCAAATCAGTAAGGGAACTTTTTAACGCAATTTTCATTCCATGGGTTAATATTCTAATTCATAATAATGTCATGCTATGATTATGTGTGGAATAAATGATTATTTATTTATTTTGGAATTTACACTCCCCTTTGTGTGGATATACTTTTGATACACATAATCACTCCATTTATAAATTCTCAAATCATCGATATGAACTTGATAAGAGTAATTTTAACTCAATTTCTCTTCATTGTGTTAAACATACAAGTCATTGGTTTTGTCTTAAAAAGAACATGTGTGAATGTCCTCTGGTTTATTTACACTGAATATCCAATCATATTGAGGGTATTTATATTTTTTACACATTATTATGTAATTTATTTATCCTTAATCTAAGGATACCATTTTTATAAGGAATTTCTTCTCAATTTACATTCCATTGAGACTTCATTGTTGTAATGCACCAATTCACACTTATAAGGTGTATATAATGTCCATTGGAATATTATATCATGAATTGCTTTATTCTCATGATATTATAAAGTTCTAATTAAATTTTATTCCTCAATTATTTGTATTCAATCATCTCTCATTTTGTTAAAAACTCTTTAACTAAAATATCGTTTTAAATGTTTTAAATATTTATTCTTCTAAATAATTCTCCTTAATGTCCATGTATTCAAAAAATAAAATTAGGATTTATTTATTTATATATACATTAATGTTTTCCAATTATAATTAATTTAAAATATTCAAGGTGGTATGGGACACTTTTATTAAAAAATCTATTTCTTAAATGTTTTAAAATGGTTTTAAAATTTATTTGATAAAGGATTGTTTATTTCAATATCTTGATTTAATATATTGTGATTAGAATGTTGAAATGTTATCTTTCATTTATACTTGTGTTATGTGTTATGAATATGTTATTGTCCTTGGGAATTGTTTTTGTATACGGGTGGTTCCATGACAAACCTATGGCAGGTGAGCCCGAGATAACTCTCCAATGCATTGGGTAAAATGGAGGAGGTAAACATGAATGTTTCTCCTCTCAGATTTAGGGAATATATTGTGATGGGAATTCCAAATGTAACTACCAATGTAGTTGTGATTGATATAATGTAAGTATGATATGGATGCCACAAGTTACCTTTATGATTTATAATTTCTATTTGTTTTTCCTAAATCATATGATTTCGTAAGGAATGTTATGATTGAAAAGTATGGTTTCATTGATTTGAATTTATTGATGGGTTAATGTTTCCTTTCCTTATTTTATAACCCTTAATAAGATTTTTATGCTATCCCAAGTTTTTTGCAATGTTTTTCATAGGTTATAAGGAAGGGTAAGAGAAAGGAAGTATTCAAGAAGAATTATATCAAGAAAAGGATGCATGTTTTATTTAAGGAGTTTTATTATTTTGAAAAATCGGTTATAGTAGAAGTGACTACTTTGTAATATTCAAGTTGATATATAATAGTTACGGCCTAATTCTCTAAAAATAAGCTATAAAATATTCTTAATGTGAATTATTCATTTAATTAAGGATTATGTAATGTTTAATTTCAGGTCCTTATAGTTGGTATCAGAGGTCGGTTTAGATAACTGTAGAGGTTAGGGTGATCTTTAAGCATAAGTGACATTACCATAATGGTTAAGATTTTAGAAAGTTTAATGATATTTTAGATAATGTTAATGAGTTTAAGATAACATGAATAAGTATATCTTAGTATTTAGCCTCCTCATAAGATATTATATGATGATTTTACTGATATACTCGCACTGACCTATTTGGTTTTAGTAAATGGCTGGATATAGCAGGCACCAAAGTAACAGTTGATGTGATGAAAACAATGACGGTTTTTTGAATGAGCAACTAAATGAAATGGGATTTGTAGTGAGAAATATTTTGGTTATTATCAACCAACTATCTGGAGTCATGATTGACCACCTGAACATTGGTGATTTTTATAAGGCATCGTATATGTGAGAAACAAATCCCAACGGAATTTCAGGTAATAATCATAAAGGTACGTATATTCAAAAAATTATGTGTCAAGGATGTGGAATGGAACACTTAGGAAAATGCTTCAAAGGTATGGGAATATTATCTAGATGTGGAAATGAAGGTCATAATACAAGAAGCATCACTGTAAAAAGGAAGCATCCAGTTGACTTTAGGAAAGGGAAAGAAGTTCTATCTGAGGGATCAATTGAATTTTTTAAATGTGGTGCACGTTGTCATTATACAAATAGATTTCCTACAAAGAAGGATTTAGAATGGGATCACTAGGATCATATAAATATATGTTTACTAATACCTAGTTCCATTCTTATTGAGGATGAAGAAGGTGACAATAACTAATGAAAGTTATGGATTATTTCTTAACATATTTTTTGATATTATAAAATCTGAGGATATAATTAATGATTTTGTGTATAGGAAATAATTATTTTAGAATAAGTTGTAAGGGAATGGTTAATGAATCATGAAGAACTTTTAATGATTAATAAGTCAACATATAAGGTATTCATGTGTTATGGTAGATTTTAGGATGGTGAAATGCTTAAAAGTATTAAGGCTATTTTGATGATGTGATTACATTTGAAGTGTTTTTAAAGTATGTGTAACCCTGAAGTTTGATATATGAAAATTTTATTCAAGGAATAATTATCTTTTTTTTTGTGGATATAGTTATAAAGAACCATTTGGGTTTATATGATCCTTATATTTTAGGAAATTACAGGTTATTAAATTTTGGGATGCAAAATGAAAGTAATTAGATAACCTTTGTGGTTAAAATATGTTATGGTTATTTTTTATGAATTTATCTTTTTTTTTGGAATGATATTAAATTATATAGTTTTTGAAAAGGGATAACACACAGACTGTGTGATAACCAGTTGCATTAGACAAAGCTACGGCAATCGAACCCATAACCAAAGTGCGACTGGGATATATCATTTACCACTAGACTATGTGAAGTCCCTGATTAGTATGACTATATATTTTTAGTTAGATGATTTTATGAACCAAGAATAAGTTTATTTTGGGTTATATATGGAAATGATAACCTATTATAGAGAATACATGATTTGGTTAATTACACTTCAGCATGAGACTTTAATAGTAGTCGATGTTTTTCGAGATAAATGTTATGATTTTTGTGGAAGACTATGTGATCAAATCCTTTTGAAATTTTGGGTTTCAATCATAGTTTGAGTTAATTTGATGAATTTATGGACTATTTTTTTAATGATCTTTGTTGAACTTTGGGTATTGTTAGAAAAAATTTAGAGATTAAGAGTAGTTTTTCTTTTTGTAAAAGTTTATCCTTTTTAGGGATTATCTGGTCTTGTACTAAATTTTTTGGTTTTGGTTGATGTATTAAGATAGTGGAAATGTATAGTTCATATTTTGTGGATTATGTGATACTATAAAAGTTTATTCTAGAACTTTTAATGGGACCAAGTCAGATTGAATACTCATCATTTAGAGAAAATATGCATTTGTGGTAGAAATTTAGTAATGGATGAAAGTCTACATGACAAGTAAGTATGTTTCCTTATGTTTTTAGTTAAGATCAAAAACAAATTCCTCAAAATTATGAAAATTAATTTAGAATAAAAACATTGTCTGTTAAATTTTTCTATTGAGGAATCAAATATTGTTTAACTGATCACATGTTTGTGGTTTTCTGTTGGTTAACTTTCTCCTAATCATGTTTTCTATCACTCTCCATCAGAACTTGACCATTTGTTCTTTCTTCCATATCCATGTTTTTCTACATGGAATCCTAATATGGGTTATCTCAGTAGACCTTTTTACTCCTCTTCCTTTCTTTTAAAGTGATAATTTCACTGACTCTTTTTCGATGTGGTACCTTTAATGAAGATTCCAAGTCCAGTTTTAAAATTGCGAGAATGAAATTCCCAAAAAGGGGGAAGGATGTAACATCCCAGGTAAATAAAGAACATAAAATTTTTATATTTATTAATATATGTGTATTAAATATTAATTTTACTTTAAATAGGACGCTATTATTCGATGGAATACCCCATAGGCAACAATGGGTTTCTTTGAAATCTTACGTTGCACACAATGCTAAGTCATAATGAAAAATAATAATATAATATTATTATTTTAAATAGTAGTTAACGCATATCCATTGTAATGGTAGGATTGAACAAAACTAACTAATATATGATTATACATGTTTGTTAAATGTTTTTACTTTTATCCAATAAATTCTCAATCCCTAAATTAAGAAATAATCTAATTTTAAGCATAAATACTCTAATATTCTTTAAAATGTCGATTTACCACATTTTAATGGAGAACCCTCTTTAAATCAAGTTTCGGTCACTTTTATATGTTAAATTTGAAAAAATAAAATTCTTCTCTATAATTAGGACGTCAAAATTTACTTAGGGTAAAATTTTGGTATTTTTCTTTTAAAATTCATTTTTTGATGAATAGTGAAAAATACTGTATTTTAATTCAAAACTAATTTATAATGTAATCTATTTATATGGATAGATTATCTTTTTAAATGGTTTTAAAGTTTAATTAGATTATATTTTTACCATTTAATCCAATGGCGTTCATTGGAATTAATTTCACTTTGAAATTGGACATAAACAAGTGTCAATCTTTTGAGAGATATTGTTTCTAAAAAACACACTTTGTTTTGACAATAGGAAATAATTTTAAATTAATTAATGAAACTTATATGTTTGGAATTTTTTAAAATAGACATCATTTTTTAATTTGGAATACAAAATATAGCTTAGGCTGAATTTTCGGTATTTCTTTGAAAAACATCAATTTTGGAGGAATAGTGAAACCACTAAGTAGTAGCTAAAAAACCGACTTTTTCATTTAAATGAAATTTTACCGCTTCTGTGAATTGAATTTAAAAAATCCAAAATACAATGTTATTATTATTAAGTATAATAAGGTACAATAAGATGAAAATAATTTTTGGTCAATAGTAACTTTTGACTTTTATTTACCGTGGTTAAAGATAAATAGGGTAATTCAAGGTAAAAATAATATTATAATAATAACAAATTACCTTAACACTAGTCTTAACCTTATTGTATGAGTCATGGATGACCATGGGCATCCTTGGGTAGATATTGGGAAACCATGGAGCCACTTGGGAGGGATAATGACACTTTAGATTAATTAATTTAAAGTAAAGAAAAAAATGACACAAAAAAAATATCTTCTACTAAATTAAATTTTACATGTAATAATATAAGATATCTTCTCAACTATAAATATTAATTGGAAAGATAAAAATATTTCATACATCATCGTATTTTTTTATAATTTTTAGACATCAATTAAATAAAATTATTTATGACACAAAAATGATGCAGTATTTACTTCATTAATAAATGACTTAAATAAATAAGATTACAAATATTAAAATAGCCTCCAAAACAAGTCCAATTCTTATTTAATGAATTTATTTATACCATGAGTAATCTTATATTCGACTTTAATTAGTTTTTCACCTTTATAAACTGAAAATAATTATATAATAAAATAATATTTTCACACTTTCCTAAAAAGACCTTCCTCCCCCTTAAAAAATCCCTCACTTCTAACTCATTACACACACCTCTAAATCCCCTTGGATCATCCAACCCCTGACAAAATAAGCTCTCAATATCCCTTTATTACTCATAGAATCCTTACCTTAGGTATAAGTCACTTCAAGAAGTCCTTTTGGTTCAAACCAAAGGGAGTTACCCAAATTAAAGGTAACTGTTTCTCTTAACTTCTTTTCTTTTATTTTACTTCTCCAACCCCTAAACTATTTATTTTACATTATTTTATAACAAAACCAGTATAATAAATATAATAGGATGTTTTTATTATAATTATTCGAACTAAACATACACACACCTCCATCTAATGGGTGAAAATATATACTGTTTCTCTGGATGGAAAACTAACGCCTCACGAAATGATGATTGTTTGATTATCTCCTACAGCCTCTCATGGTAGCCATTAAGATGGAACTGAATTTATATACTATATATATTATGTTTATTTTTTCTTTATTCTTCTTTATTTTTCATTTATTTCATACCTGTATGGTTTCTATTATCCGTAAAAGTGATAATTTCATTTGAGGAAGTGCGGACTACCGCCCTTTCAAAGTGATATAACTCATTAATTCCATATGTGGGATGTATAGGGAATAGTGTTAATGATACTATATATGATATTATACTGTAATTATAATATAAATTTTAATCATTAATTTTTCATTAAATTAAAATATGAAATAGAAATGAAAGTAGCGTTCATGCGTACGTACGACTTACCATCTCCGTGAACGGTGCATTTCATTTCTTACCTCTAAATGTTATGTAATATTATAAATACATATATATACTAGATATATACGATATATATGATATATAAATCATGAATAAAATTATGGATATAATATACTATTGACCATAAGGACTACTTGTAATTATCAGAAGTTCATTTTTGACTCAAGTACAAAATATCGACCAAACGACCATTATTAACTTAAATGATAACATAATGTTTATAACATGGTAATAAGTGATATAAAAGGAATAATAAACTTGAAAAATGTTCTTAAACAAGAATAAATTAACTTATGTTTATTATTCAGGAAGAACAAGGAACAAATAAGTCAAGCTGAACACGAGGTAAGGTGTTTCTTATCTCACTTTTAATTCTGTGAGATTTCCATTGTTCTACACTAATTTATTGCATGTGGTGTATTGTGTACTGCCATTTGATATATAGTTTCATAATTCTATTTATATTTATGGTATTATGTGATTCATTTTGTGGTTATTAAATTTTGTTCATACGACTCGATTGATTACAACATGGTCAGGGATTTTCATCTCACCTTTTATTCTCATGAGATTCATGGTATATTTGACACTATTTTCCTTTGTGTGGTGTACATACTTCCCATGATTGAATTATTTGTATAATATAATTTAATTTATGGGTATTTACATATTAATTGAATGATCCTTCTTTCATGTGGTGTATGTTTCTTAAGTTACCAAATCAGTAAGAGAGCTTTTTAACCCAATTTTCATTCTTTGGGTTAATCTTCAAATTCATAATCATGTCATGCTATGATTACGTGTTGAGTCACAATTTATTTATTTATGTTGTAATTTCAACTCCCCATTGTGTGGATATACTTTTGATACACATAATCACTCCATTGATAAATTCTCATGTCATCGATACGAACTTGATAAGAGTAATTTTAACTCAATTTCCATTCATTGAGTTAAAAATTCAAGTCATTGGTTTTGTATTAAAAAGAACATGTGTGAATGTCATCTGATTAATTTACATTGAATATCCAATCATATTTAGTGTATTTATATTTTTCACACATTATTATGTAATTTATTTATCCTTAATCTAAGGATTCTGTTTTTATAAAGAATTTCTCTCAATTTACATTCCATTGAGACTTCATTGTTGTTATGAACCAATTCACTCTTATATGGTGTATAAATTGTCCTTTGGAATATTATATCATCAATCCCTTTATTCTCATGATATTATAAAGTTATGATTAAATTTTATTCCTCAATTATTTGTACTCAAGCATCTCTCTTTTTCTTAAAAACTCTTTAACTAATATATCGTTTTAAATGTTTTAAAGATTTATTCTTCTAAATATTTATCATTAATGTCCATGTTTTCAAAAATGGATTTTAGGATTTATTTATTTATATGGAAATTAATGTTTTCAAATGATATTTCATTTAAAATCTTCAAGGTGGTATGGGACACTTTGATTCAAAAATATCATTATTAATTGTTTTAAAATGGTTTTGAAAACGATTTGATAAAGCTTTGTTTATTTAAATATCTTGATTTAATATATTTTGATTGGAATGTAAAAATTTTATCTTTCAATTATGTTTTTGTTATATGTTACGAATATGTTATTGTTATTGGGAATTATTATGTATATAGGTGGTTCCATGATAAAGCCAGGGTGGGTGAGCTTGATATAGCTCTCTAATGAATTAGGTAATGTGACTAAGGTGAATGTGAATGTCTCTCCTAAGAGATTTAGGGAATATACTGTGGTGGGTATTCTGAATGTAACTCCCTATGTAGCTGTGATAGCTACAATGTAAGTATGATATGGATGCCACAAGTTACCTCTATGATTTATTATTTCTACATGTTATTCAAAAATAATATGATTTCGTAAGGTATGTTATGATTGAAAAGTATGGTTTCATTGATTTGTATTTATTGATGGGTTAATTTTTCCATTCATTATTTTATAACCCTTAATAATATTTTTATGCTCATCCCATGTTTTTGAAAAAAATTTTATAGGTTATAATTAAGGGTAAGAGAAAGAAATTATTCAAGAATATTTATATCAAGAAAATAACTCTTGTTTTATTTAATGAGTTTTATTGTTGTGAAAAATCGGTTATAGTAGAAGTGTCTACTTTGTAATATTCAAGTTGATATGTAATAGTTATGGCCTAATTATCTAAAACTCTAAACCTGAAAAGATCATCAATGAGAATTATTCATTTAATTTTGGATTGTGTAATGTTTATGGTCAGGTACTTATAATATGATCATGAGGTAATTAGTGATAAAAAAACTATAAAACAATAATGGTTGAAAATATGATCAATTAATCATAATTTAAGGAAATATTAAACGTTCATTGTTTCATGACCCTTTTCTGAAAGTATATAAATTACATTATAATCTATAAAAAGTATATAAATAATTATCCTTACTTAACATGAGTAATTTCAAACTTTTATCAATTTCCAATACAATAGTTCATTTTTCTAAAAACGCTGGGTTTTCATATTTAATATTTCATTCCTAAAGAACTAAAATGAAATTTGAACTGATCATATAATGAGAAATAAAAAATTAATCTATACATATTGTCTTCACTAAAACCAACAAATTTAGCACAATTTTTGATAATATCAAAAATTAATAAACAATTGTAATAATAAATAGTAAATTAATATCTAATATTCAGCAGTTGAATTTTTTTTAACACAAATCAATCCATAAATAAATAACCATTTTCCCCAAATAACCTCATAAACCTCAACATTAATGAATTTTAAAACTTCAAGGGTAATTTCATACCCTTAATCTTACATCTCCAAAATCATAATACAATTTATCCCAAATAATAATTTACATTAAACCTAAAGGTTATATATATCTAAACCTAGTATGCATCTTTTGAAATATTTTTAATTTTATTAATAATCTCTCACCTAAAACCAAAAATGTGTTTTTATTCTTTTAATGTTATGATCAAATTTAGACATATCATCCTACTATCCTTTAGGTTTATCTCATATAAATGTTTCATATTATAGGTTTCCATAGGCTTTATTCTCATATTCATCACAATTTTTCATAAAGAAAATATAAATTAACCCATGAATATTTCATGGGAGTATCAAAAAATTTTAATATTAAGGGAACCCTCATCATGCAATAGAAATATTCTCATGATATATTTGACCAACTGTTATTAGAGTTATTAACTTTGGTTGCATATGTGTCAAAACCATGTTAACCTAAATTATGCATACAAAGGTGTTCTTCTAGGAAAATTACATTCTCTACCTTACAAAATATTTAAGATTCTATAATATACCTAGTCATTCCATGAAAGTATAACATTAGGTTATATTCCCTAATATATTTTTTAAAAAATATTGTTCTCATATTTTCTATTAAACATTCCTTTATAAAAATTGTAATTTTTCTAACATCAATATCCCAGAGTTAGTGGTTACAATATTATAATAACACTAAATGAAAGTGACCACATCCCAAATGAAAAAATATAATATTATTCTTTTTATACAAGATACATAATTGAATCTCACATACATTTTTGAACATAAAATACAAAATTGTATTTTCTTTAAGAACATCATTATTATATCTAGAATATCCTTGAATACCAATAACTGTACATATCATGGAATCATAGTGAAAGAAAGAAAACTAAGGGTTAGATCAAATTCATAGTATGTGTTGTGTGTTAACACCAAGTTGGTTAGATAAGGATGTTTGAAGAGTTTTCTTTTGTAGAGTGTTTTATTTTGTTTTCAAAGATGATCAATCAACTCTCTTTGTAAAATACTTGGTAAATGAGATGATTCTTTGCTGAGTTGTATTTCACAGACATCATTTTTATCTTTAATAACTAGTAATGAAATCCTTTTAAAATAATGGGGAGTAAAATGGGGAAGAAATTCAAGAAAATAAGTGAATCTTATAACTTAGAACGTGGACAAAAAACCATGTTCTTGGAATGGTTCACAAAAAACGTATGAGACATCGGGAACGATATGTGGAGCATTTTGTTGAACCCAAAATAGTTCGTCGAAAATTCATGTGGTGAAGGGTTTCATTAGGTAGAAGGTACAAGATTTGTGGAGAATATCAGTATGCGGTAGAGGTTCAGATTATTTGGGCTGGATACAAAAATGGTTCATGGAACTATTGTAGTTTGTGGGAGAAAGTTTTAATATTATGAAGGTTGTACAACATTGAAAATTGTGGAATAATGTATTAGTGAATTTTGTGGAATTATTTGCCAATATATTGGAGACTAATACCATTATTAGAAAAGATATAATATTATAAGAAGAGATATTCAATGTAGAATAAGTTTGGGAAAGTAAAAATAGTTGGTAGAAATGGGTTCCATGTAGGAAGGAGTTTGAGGGAAGACATTCCGCATAGAGAAGTGGTTTGCAGAAGAATGATTTTTCATAGGAGGAAGTGGTACACCGAAGGTAAGTTGCTTCACAGATTAAGGGGAATCAGTCCACAAAATAAGGGATTCCATATAAGTGTAAGTGGTATGTGAAGGCAGTACATTGAATCAGAAGTAGTATGTAGAGAAGAGGTAGTTCGAAGAAGAAAAGTTGTTTGTATAGCATTCCTGCTACACGGTACGTGGAAGATAGAGGTAGTACACGTAGGAGGGAGGATATTTTGTGGAGAAGGGTGCTTTGTTCACGGAGAATAGAAATAACATTCTAAAAACATATGGGAAGAAAGAAAAATAATAAATATGAAAGATAAATTTTTTGAATTTTGATAAAAAATAGCACCAAAACATTGAGCTGCCATTTTTGTGAAACGAGGGAGCACACACACTTACAGATTATTTTGAAAGTGCTACATGAGTATAAGTATATATATTACAGATTGTATTCCATATCAAATTATTTTTTTATATGATTGTGTGGTATTGGATTTTTTCCATACCATACCATTGATGTAGCTACTATTGTTGGGTAGTTATCCATGTAAATTCATGTGTTCTATGGTTGTGTGTTTGGTTTTTTTTCAGTAGGGAAGAGGATATTTAATATGAGGGAAGGTTACTTCAATATTAATGAAATATTAAAGAAAAATATATCACTGATTGACCGCATCCCCTATCAGTGATACTTGGATCTAGACTGGGAACTTCATTATGTATTAGAGTGACATGTTTCCTTCATTATTTCATTGCTGATTCTTTGAAGAGAAGTTTTTATGAAAAATATGAATTGCATGAAAAATAACGGGATTCTAATATTTAATGGTAAGAACTTTGATATATGTAAATATAGAATAATTACATATCTAATTTCTCTTGGGTATGATGTTCTTGAAGCCACAATGTACAGATTTCATTCTATTAATGAAATGGTTCTTTTAACACCTACTATTAAGAAGAATATTGAGAATGATCAAATAGCTAAAAATGAATTACTCTCATATCTTTTTGTGAGTGAGTTTTCAACAGTGAAATGTTTCATTATAGATAAAGGCATCTAGGATAAGCAGAAGAATCTTTATGAAGGAAATACAAAAATAATGAAGCAAAAAAATACAAATCTGGAAGCTAAATTTTAAAAAATTGAAAATGGGAAATCCTATATCTATTAGGGACTTCTTTAAAAGGGTAAATTACATTGTTAGTGCAATCAGTTGTCTTGGTGAAATGATGTTGTATTAGAAAATAGTTGAAAAGATCATGTGAATTCTACCCAACACGTTTGATGCTAAAGATTCATCATTGTAAGACAAAGGCCCTGAAAACTTATCTCTTGATGATTTTCATTACATTCTCATAACTTATGAAATGATAAGGGAGAAGACTATGAACATAAAAACAAATGATGATAGAAGAATTTAATTCAAGGATACAAATAAAGAGAAGTGGATGATGATTCTTATTGAATATGAAGCTGTTGAATCTGATTCTAAAGATGAGTTATGTCAAAATTTTGAAGAAATTTTATATATGTTTTATAAGAATGTGAATATAGGTATAGGGAAATACTTGGGGTAACTCCCTGTGAAATGTTTTGAATGCAGAGCTATTGAGAATTTTTTGGATAAATGTCCACAAAGAAAGAAAGACAAAGATAGTGATGAAGATTGATGAAGGCTATGAATTTTATGGAAGTAGCAGAGCGATAAAGATAAATATTCTACCAGAGGGAAAGATAAAAAGTTCATCAAATCAAACATAAGAAGAATGTTTTCAAAAGATTTTGCTGAATAGGATTGAAAAACTAAGTCTGAAAAATCATTTGTGGATAAATCTAGCGAGAATACATTTATTTTATCAATGAATAATGAATATTATGGGAGAAGTAGTTCTGAAGGAGAAAAAACTGAACATGAATATCATATAGATGAAGAGTTGAGAAAATGTTTGAGAAAGATCGGAAGGCTTGAGAAGTAAAATAGGACATTGATAAATAAAAATTCCCCATTAAAAAATCATGAAGGTTTCCCTAATGTGAAATTAATATCAGTGAAAAAATTGATGATATGAATTATTTTATTGAGAGTGAATATAATCTTAATGAACATCTTGATGTATTGTTGAACGCAAAAAAAAGAGTTTGTACTTGTCCAACATAAAGTTTATGAAGCTCAAGAAAGTAATATAAGCTTCAAAAACTCTGTCCCTAAATCTGGAAAAAGTTATAGTAAGAATTATATAATGAAGGATCAACAAAAATTACATTCAATGTATGTGAAAAATTATTGAACTATTTTTGATAAGAACAATGATGGAAAGACTTTGTGTGTTTCCAATGTTATCAATGCTGAATAGTCATAAGTATCTAAAAAATATAAGTGTAGAAAAATCACTTATTCTTCTGAATCTGATATTCCTGAAGAGAAACTTGAGCTGAATAAGAATGTTACAATTGAAAAAATGAAGCTTTATGGTTATTAGAGTTTTTCTAAGAAGGTCGTTGAAAATAATGTTCACTACTCTGACTAGTATGGATGTTTTATAGGGAAGTATTCATTCTTTGGTTACTATTGGTATTGTTGCTAATTTGGACATAAGGAAAATAGGTATTATTTTAACCAAAAACATTAATACTATTCTACATGTTATGGAACACAATGTTTTAGGGGCTGTCAATCCTCTCAATAGAATAAGTATGAGAAGGATGTTCTAAAGAAAACTAAGATGGCTAATTTGAAAGTTCAGAATAGGTTCCAAACATTGGAAACTATTTTTGAAATTTTTGAATAGAATGGAAATATATCTAAGGGATTCCTTGTTTTTTATATCACAACAAAAGGTTCCTAAGAAATCATAAAATATGTAGGTGAAGAAAGAAAATGAATAATATAATGGTATTATTGGAAAAACCGATTTGAAGGCTACAGAAGGAGAAAGTCCATGTATTCCTAATATTGGGTGTTTTTCTTACATGATAGGACACTGAAAGATCTTGAAGAATGTGAATGACTTAAAAGAAGTGGTGGTGACACTTGGGAATGATGAATCTATGAGGATAAATGGTGTTTGATCTTCCATTATTTGGAAATAAAATATGAAATCATGGAAAACATTATATGTTGATGGGCTGAAACACATTCTGTTGAGTGTTTCACAATTGTGTGATGAGGGAAACAAATGTATCTTCAAGATGAATGGGTTTATTTTGAAAAGTGATGTTCATGTAAATTTTGTCATAAGAGGCTAACGTACCAAAGGGAACTTGTTCCATGTTAGTGAAATAAAAAACTCTTTTTACAAGGGTATGGTGAATGTAAATCACTTGTGGAATAAAATTTTATGATATATCTCTCAAAGAAAGATGAGGAAATTATCAACACGACATAGGTTTCAAGATATTCCTAATATGTAAAGAAGAAGAGACTGGTGTTTCACTAATTGTCAAAAAGGGTAGATTATAAATTCAGTGCATTAGAGAGTTGACATTTGTTCAAAATGAACTATGTAACTTATTCATTCTAATATTCATGGACCAATGGGTAAGCAATCAATAAATGGAGATAAGTACATCATCACTTTCATTGATGACTTTAATCGCATTACCTATGTTATGTACATGATACATAAGCCAGGTACTCTGAAAATGATTAATAGTTGTAGGAGGAATGCAGAGAAGGAAAATTAGAATTTAGTGAAGTAGAAGAGAATTTATAATCGGGGAGATTATCAGAATAAAGAGTTTTAATGTTATCTTGAAATGCCTAGAATTCAGCATGAGTTCAGTTCACTATATAAACCTCAAGAAAATGGGGCTGCTAAAAAAAGAAAAAATGTGTGGTGAAAATGGGTAGAACTATGTTACATGAACATAGTCTTTATCATTAATATTGGAGGAAATTCATGAGAACTATTGTGTATAATCATATCCAATGTTTCTACTGAACAAATTCAGATATGACTTCATATGAAATGTTCTATAGAGGAACACCAAGTCTGAAAAATTAATTAGTTTGTGGGAGCCAAGAATTATAAATAATAAAGGTGTAAACCTTGAAAAGTCTTATCAAAGAAGAAAATATGGAATTTTTCATGGCTACGCTCTAGATGGAAGAGGATATAGATACATCAATAAAGAAACAAGATGAATTATTGTTTCAGATAATGTAAAAGATGATGAAAATGTTGATAAATAAAATTAGTCTTATACTAATGTAGAAGCTGAGGATGATAAGGAATGTTTTGTTAGAATTTTTGAAAATTATACTAATGGAGGTAAACCTACTCCGGAAGAAGAATTAGACTCAACAATTCATAGTGATGAGGATGAAATTCAAACAGCTCATCCCAATATGATGAAGCAATTGGAAGCTCAAAACATTATTGGATATCAATATCAGAGGGTTCAAACTAGAAGAACAATGAAGTTAGTTACACATGCATATTTATATACAAAAGTGGATCCTACTTAGGTGAATGAAGCTTTTGAGAATTCAAATGGGTTCAGGATATGAATGAAGAGTTTGATTAGATTGGAAATAATGGTACTTGGGAACTTGTGACCAAGCCAAATAACAAAAAATTTATTGGTAAAAAATGGAGTTTCTAGAATAAGATGAATAAATAAGGTGAAGTGATAAGGAATAAATAAATATTAGTGATAAAAGGTTACTCATAGATTGAAGTCATTGTTTTTGATAAAACCACTTCTCAAGTGGAATGTTTAGAAACAATCCAAACCATTCATGCTATTATTATACAATGAGGTTACAATATCATTCAAATGGATGTTAAATCCACATTCTTTAATGGTGATCTTGATGGAAAGTCTATATTGAACAACCTTGTGGATTTTTTTCAGGGAAGATGAAATTTATTCGTGTAGGTTGAAGAATGATTTATATGGACTAAAACAAACCATGAGAGCATGGTATTCAAAATTTGATAGTTTCTTGGGGAAGAATAATTTCAAAAAGGCTAGAGTTGACATCAATATTTACATTAAGAAATGTCAAGATCTCCCTCTGATTGTAATTGTTTTTGTTGATGACATTATTTTTCTTGGGAATGATGAATGATTTTTTGAATGATTTTCTAGGGAGATGATGATGTTTTTTAGAAGTCCATGTTGGGAGAAATGAAATATTTTCATGGGTTTCAAATCTTACAAGAAAATGATATTTTCTTTTCTCATGAAAAGTATGTGAAGGAGAATCTGAAGAAGTTTGGCATGAAAAATTAGAAACATATTTCCACACTATATTTCAAGGGATCCAAGTTTTCTAATGATGAAAAACGAAATTATTTTAATCAGAAAGTGTTTTGAAAGCTGATTGGATGTCTGTTATATTTGACTACCTCATGTCCCAACATTTTCTATATTGTTACAATATGTGCTAGATTATAGAGTGCACCTAAAGAATAAAATTTGGTTACTAGAAAAAGAATTCATAGATATATTAAAGGGAAAAAATTGGAATTAAGTATGATGGCTTAGAAAATATTGATTTGTTTAGGTATTCAAATTCTGATTGGGCAGGAAACGTTGATGATAAAAGATCCACATCTAGGGAATTTTTCATTCTATAGAAATGTTGTGTTAGTTGGAAAAGAAAGAAACAAAATTAATTAAATCATAGAAATGTTTAAGTTGAGTATGTTTCTGCCACTCAAGATACTACCCAACATATGTAAATGAGGACTCTGTCGAAGGATCTAATTGTCAAAGTAAAGATATCACTGATCATGGGTTCTGACAATCAAAGTGCAATCAATCTTACATGGAATCTAGTAAAACATTCTCGTTCAAAATATATTGGAATAAAGTACTACTTTATCAAATAGAATGTGGAGAATAATGGATTAAATCTGGTCTATATACCTACATTGGAACAAGTTGCTGACATATTCACAAACCCATTACTGAAGGATCCATTTTCTAAATTGAGGTTCAACATGGGTTTCCCATATCCTTCACATCAATTTTTAGTTATGTGTTTCTTTCCTCTCTTCAATATTACCTTTTTATAGTGTTATAAAAGTGGATAATTGTTTCATAATTCTATCCTTATGGTTACATGTATAAAGGGGGGTTGTGGGTAAGCTGTGGATCCAACATGTAATTGTATGAACTATTCAAACATTTTGTTGGAGTGGTTGTAGGAAACAAAATGATTTTTTTACAGATAAAATGAAGAAGTGGATAATGCATAAGAATAATTATGGGGTAATGAGGATGTTTTGGAGATCATTTAGGAAGAACTACTGAAAATATTTCATTGTCACTACTTTTGGATAACATGGTTTTGTGGTCAATAATTCTTATTTCATATAATTAGTTAGGTCATGTAGGGTTATACTTGTTGATAAGTAATCCAGTGCTTGAGGTTAAAAAGTTCAGTGACTTATGAATCTTGGTTGACAAAAAAATCCAAAGGGGAAGATTTTTTGGACCAAGTCGGGTGGAGAGGGAAGTAAGAAGACTTTTTATTTGCAGAGTGTTTTCATTTATTGTCAAAATGGTTAAATCAATTCACTTTGAAAATTCCATGGTAAATCAGATTATTCATTATTGAGTTTTATTTCAAAAATAACATAAATTTATTGAAGAAATTGTGTATCATTCCTTTTAATGTAATGGGAGAGTAAAGGTGATGCCATTCCTATTCAGTTTTTAATTGGAAAGAATGGGGTTTCTGGAAGACATGGAATTTTCAATACATTCCTTTGAAAATGTGATGATACTAAAGGTGATAGGTCAAAGATTAAATATAATGAAAGATAAGGTTCAATATAAAATCATCATTTTTTTTAAGAAGCCTGATGATAATGAAGATTCATGGTTCTTCTTACAGAAGTAGATTTTATGGTGTGATTATTTTTCTTGTGTTCGCCAAATTTTTGGTCCTCAAAATGAGGAGTTTTTGTTTGGAAAAATAATGGTCTTACCATAAGAGTGAACAATATAATAAATGGGTATGAAAAGAAAAAAAAATTTGAATCACATACCTGAGAACATGGACCACGTACCATGTTCCAGTAATGGTTTGCATACCTCATACGAGACAGTAGGAACGATACGTGGAGCGATTCGTGGAATTGAAAATGGTTCACAGTGAAGGTGTCAGACAAAGTATTTTGGTATGCAGAAGGCGTGAAATTTTTGGAGAATATAATTATGTACTAGAGGCATATGGTATGCGGACCAAGTACAAAAATGTTTTGCAGAACAATTGTGGTTCACGAGAGAATGTCTTATGCGGTGATGATTGTATGACATTAAATTTTTTTCTAAAATGGATTGTCATATTTTATGGAGTTATTTTTATTTATAATGGAGACTAATCCCATAATTAAACAAATGAAAAATTTATAAGAATATATCATTTCCGTGGAAGATGTATGGATAACTATGAAGAGTTGGCGGAGGAGGATTTCTCGTCGGAAGGAGTACACAGGAAGAAATTACACAAAGAGATGTGGTTCACAGAATAAATATTAAAAGTAGGATGAAGTGGTCTAGGGAAGATAAGATGATTCATGGATTAATAGGATGCATTTTATAGAATAAGGGATTCCATATGAGTGGAAGTGGTAAGTGATAGAGGTACACAGAATCGAAAGTAGTATGCAGAGTAAAGGTAGTTAATGGAAGAAGGGTTATCCACATTACATTCCCACTACACAGTACACAGAGGATAGAGGAAGTAAATGGAGGAGAAAGGATAGTTTATAGAGGAATTTTTTCTGTTCACAGAGGACTAAAATAAGTTTCTACCAGCTTCTGGGTGGGAAATAGGATAATTACTTTGAATGATAAAATTTGTGAATGCTGGTCAGGAAGTACCAAAACATTAAATTACCCTATTGGTGCTAAGAGTGAGCACACACACATGCAGATCTTTTTCAAATTGTTACAAGAGTGTAAGGGTATATCATACTCATTGTATACTACATCAAAGGATTATTTTCTAGAATAATGATTTGTATTTTATTTTTTCCATAACATTCCAAGGGCGTAGCTACTATTTTTGAGTAGTGAACCTTGAAAATTATTATGTTCATGTGGTTGTGTGTTTTGTTTTTTTAGTATGGATGATTCTCTTTAACAGGAGGTTAAGATTATTTCAAAAATCAAGAATCATAAAATAAAAATATATCACTGATTCACCCCTTCCCCTCCCAGTGATACTTGGATCCAGTGTGGGGAAAATCATTTAGTACTATAGTTTTTATATTTAGTAAATAATTTATAATTAATATTGAATGGTAAATAATTGTAAATAGATTCCATTAATCAATAAAATCATTATGATAATTAATATGGTTGAAATAAAAGCTGATAAAATACTTCTATATAAATAATGACATGATCATGAAATATATCAATGGATATCATAACTATTTAAATAGTAATATGAACATAAATAACTAATTTCACAGTTATGGAATGTATAATTTCAGACATATTAATCTTACCATTGACACCTCATTCCAAGACATATTACATAAATGGTTAATTCCTCATCTAAATACTATTAACAGTTTGTTTCATGAGACCTTAAAAGGAATCAAGGGGATATCTAAAACCAGGACCCATAATTCTAATAATAATTTTGTTGCATACATCTTATGAATATAAAATACATCTAAATTAACTTTCATTATAATCAATAACTATCCATATTGAAAACAATAAATAAGGGATGTAAAAAAATTTCCAAAAAATAATCATAAACCATAAAAATTTATATGTTGGATAGTGTCATTATACTATAACCTTAGTAAATAATATGATCCATTAACATATATTGAAACTGATGAAAATAATTTAAAAAGATAACTATAACATTACTTTAATAAAATACATTTTTTATATTGAAATAACTTATTTAAATTTTAGAAATTTATAAAATAATAAGGACAATATTTTCTTTGAAAATAATCCTGTAAAATTCAAACTAAATCTTAATAATAATGATTATTCATGATGGTGATAAAAAATTTTCATGTAGCATACGTTAAAACCAAAACACTGTTTACACACTTGGTAAATGTACATCATTTGGGAAAAAATACTTAGATTTCATAATCATTTTATAAAATTAAAAAATAGTAAAATAAAGATTATAAATAATTATAGAATATTAAAAAATTCATGAAAACAATTTAATGAAAATAAGATCATGGAAGATAAATATTCATTACTTAATGAAAACAAGTTTACTTTTCCTTAAAACATTATTTTGGTATATTTTGTACTTAAGATATGAATGTAATAGGGAGAAATTTTATTTCGATAAATATATGTAGGAGAAGAAAATAAGTTTGGTTTAATATAAAAAGATCGTATAATTCTTCCATTATAGTCTTCAATGTAATCAAACATGATGAATGGCGAGATTGTGAAATAATCCCTTACCTTAAGCTCGACTTGAAATGTAAACACTCTGTACTCCTATATATCATATTTATGTTTGAAATAATTCTATTCATGAGTTATGTACATACTAAAAATAAAATTTGGGATCCAATTATTACATTTCAACACCATTTTTTAAAATAAATATTTTTTAAAATCACTATTCCTAGGTGTTAACATTGTTAATTTTTAAGGATGTTTTAGTTCTATAGTTTTATTACTTGTACTTTGATCATGGTTGAATCATCTCCAAAATTTTATATATTATATAAATATCAAATAAATATATGATATCTTTGGGGGTATATATATATATATATTATAAAATGGTGTAGATAAAATATTAATTGGACCATTCATGGAGGCGATATATTGTACGTACACATAAACATAGTTTTCACTTTCAGACTGAGGGAATGAAAGAAATATATATGTCATATTATAATTAATGAACCATAAATGGGTTATAAAAATAATATATACTAATTATTTTCATCTCTATTACATTATAATTAATTCGGTTATGATAAAATAATTACATTACTATGTGGAGATGGTAACCCATGTATATGCACGAGCTATGTGTTCACATTCTATAGGATGGAAAGAAGGTGGAAATGGTTTGACCAACATAATAGTAATAATTAATTATATTTACTGTCCTTAATTATTTTTTTAATGGGTACCAAGTGCTTATTGGAGATGGAATAAGAAACTAAATTGAAAATTCCCAGTTAAGAGTTATACTTCTCAGTTGAGGATCATGTTTTGTCTTACCCATTTAGAATTTATGGGATGGTTTTTGGAAAATACCTGAAGATATATGATAATTCTAGATAATATAAGAAGGTATTATGGTAGGTTTTTTTCTAATACATGAGGATAAAAAGTGTTATGAATAGTTGAGAAAAGGTTCCTTTCATAAGTGAGGGGAGTGGCACTCATGGAATTACATAATTAATTAAATAAAAATAATATTATATTTATAATAAAGTGAATAAAAATTGAAATATATATAATACATGACGAGTATAAGTATAAATACTCTAACTAAATAAAATTTACACATGATTATATTATGTTTTAACTATAATATCTTAGTTTTAACCCCTTATTAATCATTTTCACCAAAAGCCCAATATAAACATTTACAAATATTTAAGGGTCAAAATTGGTTCTATAAAAGGGAAAGCAGCCCATAAATGGACCATGGATGATATGATAATCCATATGACCTAATATTATCAGATGATATAATGTTTATAAATTTTAATTAATTTAATAATGTATTTTTTATAAATTTACTTTCAAGTCATTTTTTAATATACATGAAATATTATAAATTAATATGTCTCTAAAATGTGTAAAATCATTCCCAAAATTAAATGGATTTGAATATAAATAACATAATGTCATAATATAATCAAAAAATATGATTTTATTAGGTTTTAATGAAATTACCCCAACTTTAGTATCCTAGAGTTGGTGGTTACTTAATTATATTGAAACTAGATACAAGTAATCACATCCCAAATGATCTAATATCTAAGTAGTCTTGAAACCCAAAATACATAAATAATTTCCATATTAACATTTAAATATAAAATACACATAATAAATAAATTATATTATCCTTAATATTATTCCTAAATTTATTATTCATATCTTAGGGAAAAGATTAAAAATGAAAAGGATATCTTAGATGCTCAGTAAGGGTTACATAAAATAGAATATATCAAGATTAAATAAGTATTAATCAACATGGTAAAATAAATAATTGAAAACGCATTTCCTTTAATCAATAAATTTAGAAAATTATGCACGGATGGATAATATCAATGCTGAAATTTCATGAATGTAAATTGTTAAAAAAATTCTCCTGAAAGGAAATGCTTAATTTTTGACACCATGAACTCTAACATCATTGTATATATACCATCAATTCCTTGTGACAAGAATGCTTAATTATATGGGTAGGAATACACTGAAAACCCATTTAATTATTTCATAATAATTTTTCTCATGATACATTTCAATGCATTGAGGGGGTATATAATTTCGGGCCCCACACATCAATACAAGCCTAATTCACCCCTAATTTACTAAATAATATATTAAATTCATGAACAATATAAATTATCAAAAAAGATCCATATTGAGAAAATACTAACTCATTTTCAACACTTCTGATTAAATATAATACTTTAAAATAACAACATTGTATATAGAAATGGTATGTGTTTTATAAAATAATAATATAAATGAAATATAGGCATTTAAGAGAAAGTTAATATCTAATGACCAAAAGAAAGTGATTGTTTCAAAGGATAATATCATTATAACATATCCTTAGCCGATAATAATCAAAGTGATGTGTTTTTTTCATTTTGGAATAGAAATTATATTAAATTATCATTAAAACATTCTTGTGGAAAGTAATCTTTTCATTTTTTGATATTAATTTTTTAAAAAATAAACAATTATTATGAAAAAAAATTGGAAACAATATATTAAAATTTTAATGGAAGATTCAATGAAATTATTAATCATTTTTTTGAGAAAATATTATAATTTCTGATAATTTAGAAAAACTTTTCTTCCTTACTTTTGTTAGAAAAGACACAAATTGCCTCCTTTGGAGAACAAAAAAAATCCATTAAAACAATTTTGTAAAATATCAAACATGGTTAAAACTGTGTTGTGATAATTAATTCAAAATGTTAAAAATTTATTTAAAAAAAGTTAATTAAAATATGCATATGCATGAAAAAAATATACTCTCATAATTTTAATTATATCATATTTTCTTTTAAACATATCATGGATTGATTCAAGTTCCAATAAGTGAAATAGTTGGAAAAAATAATTAATATCATTAAGAAAGTAAAGTTGAAATGAAAAATAATTTTATAGAATAAATATATATTTCTATCAATTACTTTTAATGGGTATTATATACCCGACATAAAGTAAATAGTCACATAATACCAAATATATCTCAAATGGGTGTAACTATTGACTAAATCTATTACCTCATGTTTTACTTGTCATGTTGGTTCTCCGTAGTCCATTATAATAAATGTAATTTATTTTAATTACATAACAAATAAATATTTGTATCTATGATATCAAATATGATCTATTTATAATATTTTATATCCTTTTTGTTAATAATATTTTATCATTATCATTCTTTCAGGTGCTAACAACTTCATTTTCCTTGAATGTTTTGATTTAGTATTCTTATTCATTGTGTCTTTTTCATGGCTCCAACAACTATATAACGTTATCTATGATATATATATCAAATATTTATTTAATATTTATTTTTTATAATCATACATGTATATAATATTAATCAATTAATTACACCATTCATGGAGACGGTAGGTTGTACATATGCATGAACATTATTTTCACTTTTTGTTGGATGAAAAAAAAATATGTAAAATAATGAGTAATCATTTTATAATAATTATTATATCATATATTTTCATTAAATACATATATATTACTATCTATTTGAAATATAAATAAAAATAATATCACAACGCTTTATGGAGGTGGTAGTCTACACATATGTAGGAGCGATGCTATCGATTTCCAATTGATTTGAAGGTAAGGATTTTTATATGATATTATACTTACATAATACTATTATTTAATGAATATAATAAATAAACATTAATTAAACTTTATAAAAATAATTATAATTTATTTATGAAAAATGAATCCCACAGCTATGTGGAGATGTTAAGTTATAAATACAAAGGGGCAATGTTCTAACTTTTTTGGATGGAAAATAGATAGAATATAGCCATTAAATATTAATAATAACACATTAGTATATTTATAATACTAGATTTATTATTTTAGTATGGGTAAAACACATTAAGAGGAAGTATAAGAACAAATAAACATAACGAACTCTGTAAAGTTTATTACCTCTTCTTTAATAGATGTCTTATCAATATCACATAAGACAATATAGGGTATGTATTTTGGGGATACCATAACATCAATAACAAGACTAAAAATGTTTAAAATATTAATGGGTAGGATTTAGAATATCTATATTTCAAAATGTAGTTTAAATATGTGAATGAATTGGATCCCATTTTAAAATAGAGGTGAGGAACACTTTTGGAATTTCTTAAGAAAATTAAATATAAAAAGACTATTATGGAACTTAATTCTTAAAAATATTGATTAATTCAAAATAAAAGTGGATAAGGATTAAATAAGATCAAAAAAATGAAAATTGTACCTATTTTATAATCAATGTAATCCTTATCATATTAATTAACCCCTTTGTAAAATATTTTTCCCTTCACCCCGGTAACCACTATTTTAAACACAAAGGGTTAACAATATTATTATAAATGGTCAATAGACTCATAAATGGACTGTGAATGATATTTTCAAAAAATATTCATCCACATTTCCAATTTTAATATTTTATTAATTTTAATCAATTTAATAAAATTTTATTTTAATAATATATCATTGCGGTGAATTTTGAGACTATTCATTTAATTTAGCTTTTAAATATTTTCTAAAAATGGTAATTTGATTATAATAATTTATATCTATCCTAAAATTCCAATAAAACATAAAATGATAATGTAACATGTTATCTCATTGAAATTATTTCCATTTTAATATTTTTGAAATCTCAATTTTGTTTTTCTTTTAATTAAATAATTATTTTATTAGACTTGAACCAGTATTTAAAGTAACATTCATGGTTACATTAACAATAGTCATCATAGTATATTCTCTAAATATCTTAGGAGAAACCTTAATTTTTACCTCCATCATGTTACCCAATGTATTGGAGAGCTATCGTGGGCTCACCCACCTTTGTATTATCTTAGAACCACTTGTATACATAAGAAATAACCAAGAACCATAACATAATCATAACACAAAAAACATCAATTAAATAAAAATTAAATTTCCACATTATAATCATATGATATTATTTCAAGATATAATTAATTTATTCTCAAAACAATATTCAATACCAAAATACCAAAAAATAAAATATGGTATTTACTTTTCTCTAAAAATAGTACGGCTTATAAAGAATGCCTAATACCAAATAATGGTCATGGCAGCAGAAAGTTTATTGTTTCTGAATTTGTTAAACAAAATTTTGTATAATAAAACACTTTATATAAAATGATTCTTTCTGAAAATAACTGAATTACATTAAATAAAAAAGGGTAAAATTCTACACCATATAAAATAATGAGGTGTATATTATCAAAATTTTCCTCAAGGAATGTAGATTGAGATGAATTCTCTTATAAAGACGGTATCATTAGATAAAGGATAAATTGATGAAATCATTATGTGTGAAAGAAAATACTCCCAGAAATAAGTGTATATTCAATGTAGAAATATTAGAGTTCATTCACAAATATTCTTTGAAAAAAACCAATAACAAAAATATTTATCTCAATTAATGGATATTGAGTTAAGATTCCCCTAACAAAGAACATATCCATATATTAAAGATAAATTAATGACATAATTATGTGTGAAAAATATCAATACACCCAATATAAGTGGATATTTAGTGTAAACCAATATTTGGCCATTCACACATGTTCTTGAAAAAAAACAAGGACTTGGATATTTAATTCAATGAATAGATATTGAGTTATGATGTCCCTTACCTTGAGTCCTACTCATCATGTACAATTGTCATGTTCCTGAATAAAAAAATAGGTTAATTTATATTTTCATTAGAACCATTTTAATGTTTATTATTCATTTTATATTTCTTATTACCATGTTATACCAATTAGTTAATTATTTGAGTGCAGATCGAACATTTTGTAAATAGATAATGTGTCATGATATCAGGAGAACGCACCTAAGAAACCACCTAATTTTCAAATTCATTAACCCATTGTTTCCCTAGAAATCAATATATCAGCAGAGGTTCAAACATTTGTGGCTCTAGAAACTTCATATAAATCACCTCCTTGGCTACTTCCTGGTTCTGTGCATCTTCAATTTAATGCCTATATTCCCTACGTTTCATCCAACGATTATCTCCTCAACTCTTTAAAGATCTCGGCTCTGTTATTTCTTGAGATCATTGTGGAGTTCTAGGCTAGGGATCTAGAAGGTTCTTCTCTTATACTCGATATCTTGGAGAAATATTTCAACGACGTAGTGGCCCTCCTTGGTTGGACCCTGATCACATTCTTCGGTGATGACAAGCCACCTCTACATACCTTCTGAGGGTTCGTAGGGTCCTGGGGATTGGCCTCTCCAGCTCGTGTCTCCTCCCATAACTGAAAGACATTTTTTCCCCTAGTGTCTCAGGAAGATTTCATCAGATCCTGGTGCAAAGCCCCTCATGATTTCAGTAAATAGTAGTTCAATATGTCTATTTGGGTGATGGTTTCTCAGCAAGGGTGTGAGTCACCATCTATGGTAGTGTGGATCTCCCTTCTAGTGCTCCCTATTCCTTTTCACAATGTATCGTTCCTCCATGCCATCGGTATTCTTTAGGATCCTTTATTTGTGTGGATGATCACACCCTTATCTTGGAAGATTTTGCAGTGGAAAACACTTGTGTCAAAATTGATCTCTCCCTCCCTTTTCTAGACCGTATCAATCTAAACAAACAAGAATTCTTCTCTTATGATCATTCTCTTGTGTTTCCGGCACCCCTGGATATTTTTCCTTATTTTGGATCAATGAAATTATTTGTCTATTTGTAGAATATATCTAAAGAATGTGTGGTATGGATCCCATCCATCGTCGCCACATGTTCTCAAACCTCCACTGGGACCTTCAGATGATAGAATTTTCAACCCCACTAGGACAGGGGATCTTATGCCAAACTATGTCTCTCAGTCATCCTCCCTCTCTTGTCCCCTAAAGACGTTAGATCCTCTGGCTCCCTATGCCTCCGATGCTCCTCCCTGCTTGGATCTGATCCTATTCTAGCCACCAGTCAAATACCTGTGAAGGGCCTCAAAGTTGTCCAAGGTGGAATGCACCAGATTAGCTCCTAAAAAAGGCCTACTTCTCAGTCCTTATCCTGAGGTTATTCATCCATGTGACTCAGGCCCCTCATATTCTTGGTAATTTTCTGGCCACCTTTTTCAAAGAGGCTTTCTAGAAGATCAAGTGCTATTCTTCCATATTCATTTTAGTGGATTTCATAGCCCTTCAAAGACAATAGTTTAGAGGCAGGTTCTCTCCCTACACTCCCCCCACCAAAGGGTGTGGTGTCGTCCCATTCTCCATGGGTGGCCATGTACATATCTACATAATAATATTATGATAAATTTGCAGGCCATGTCTTCCCTAAAAGATGGGACTTTTATTTTACCTATAAGTAATAATCCTTTCTTTCTCCTCTTGGAGTGTTCACATGGGCCGGAATGAGGTGATTTCATTAAATCTCACATTCTCCCTCCAAGATTAGAAGGGATTATTCATCTGGGGACAAAGAAAGATGCATCAGGTTAAATGTTTAATTTTCATTCATGGAATTTACATGGCCTAGTGTCACAAATTATTTATGACTATATTTCCACTAAAATACAAATACAAATCTCCCTCATGGTGGTGTTAGAGCCAAAACATTCTTCCTCTATGTTATCTAATTTTTCTTGATACCTAAAGTTGAATGTATACCTACATTCAAGTCAATAAAATAAAAAATATGGATTTTATGGAAAAACGATATTTCATTGGAGTTTGTGTTTGTGTTGGATCAACATATTACAATGAATGTATCTTTTATCTCCCAGAGGTTTTTTCTCATTTTTCTATGCTTGTTGTTTGGCAGAAATAAGAGTCTCTCTAGGTGGATTTTTAATCTTTTGACCATGGTTCTATTGCGTTGTTTGTGATGGGTGATTTCAACATAATCACTAACCCATAGGAAAAGAATGGTATATGATTGTTTCTGAGGATAGAAAGTGAAGACTTTGTATATTTCATGGCTTTTAAGGGTATTTTGGAAATGGGTTTTGTGGGTGACTACTTTAACTAGAGTAATATCCAGATAGGGAATCGACACACCTGGTGATGCCTTGAACGGTGCTTATCATACGAGAATGCAGTCTCAACATTCTCTAAAGCAAAGGTAACCCATATTTTTTGAGGTATTCTGAATCACTCTCCTCTTTTTGTTTCGCTAACATGAAGGTAGGGAAACGAAGTCCAGTTCTCATTCTCCCATATTTGGACTGATATGCTAGTGTATCAAGAATTGGTGGAGGAGTCCTGGATAAAAATGATCCCAAAAAAAATTATGTATTAGACTTCATAATAAATTAAGACATCTAAAGGAATACTTAAGAAAATGGTTATATTCACAACTGCCTCGTTTCTAAGATATGGATAATATTAAGTCAGCCATTGATGGTCTCAAGGCCTCCCTTTAGGGAAGCAATAGTGATCATATCATTTGTGAGCCCAGGGACAAAAAAGAGGCATTAGATGATACGGTTCTTCTACATTAATGAGATGCCCAAGAGAAATCAAGGATATATGGATTTGTGAGGGTGATCACAACTCAGCCTATTTTCAAGATTCCATTAAAGAGAAAATGAGATTTTATTGGACTAACATTATTCTAAAAGATGGTTCTTAAACTGACAGACTGTAGGTCAATTCGGCCATGGACTCCTCTCATTTCAATGATATTATGGTTGTTCCCAACCCCCTAATGTCTGGAGGATATCCGATAGGTGTGGATGAGTTTCTTTAGATTGTCCCCTATGTGATTTCCAACTGTGATAATGATTCCATTTAGGAGGTCCTAAATGATCAAGAAATTGTTGAGGTGATGAAAAAACTTAATCAAGAAAGCTCCCCGCACTAGAGTGGATTCCCTAGGACTTTCTTTAGATGATCCAGGAGTGTATTGGGATCATATATAGTTGAGGCAGTGCAATATTTATTCTTTTGTGGCAGCCTTCCTCATGTGATGTGTGCGGCCACTTTAGTGCTCATTTCAAATGTTAAGTATTTGACGTATCTCCTACACTACAGACTGGATATCCTATGTATTTTTACCAACAAGGTGATGGAATGTGTCCTCAGGAATAGGCTAACCTCCCATGTTCATCAATGGGTTTAAAAGGAGCAGCATGGGTTCATAAGGGGTTGGTCGATACAAGGAGAAATCACTTTGGCATAGGATCTGATCATTCACATTAATTTCATGGCTCATGGTTCAACCATGGTGATTAAGTTGGATATGGACCAAGAATATGATTGAATCAAATGGGATTTAATCCTTTATGTTTGTACCTGCATGGGATTCTCCTCCTGGACAACAGATATTGTTTTCATGTGATTTAGCTCATCATGGATTTCTGTTACCTTCCTAGGGAAGAGCTATAACATATTCAAGGTGGGGCATGGTCTTTGGAAAGGGGATCTACTATACCCTACTATCCTCATTCATTCCCAAGATTTCCTCAATTTCCTAATAAATAGGAGACTTTATAGGGAATTTTCATTCCTTATCAAGGCTGAATGAATCACAATTGTATCTCTCATATCATGTATGATGAATACACAATCATCTTTTTTATTGAAAATAAGAGTTCGAATAGGCGTATCATTGATTTTATTTATAATTATAGTAGGTGGTGTGTCCAACAAATTAATCACTTGAAAAGAAGTGTTATTATCTCTAGTAGATGCTCAGGAGCTCGGGTCAACGATATCACCATATTTCTGAACAACCAATGTGGTCTATTCCTGATGGAATATCTGGGTGATCCTATCTCTCCGAGGTGGCTGCAAATCCAACTTTTTGATCTAGTCATGGGAAGGATTTCAAGAATAATACTAAACTAAAAAAATAGGTATCTATCTTTCAGTCATATAATAACACTCATTAATAATGTCTTATCTTCCATTTTGGTGCATGCGTTATCTACTGTCAGGGTCCCTAAATAAGTAATTGGCAACATTTAAAGGATCCTCACCGCATTTCTACAGGATTCTCAATATGATGGAAATCATCACTGGGTGTCCTGGGAGAGGATGGACAACCCTATTGAAGAGGGTGGCATTGGATTGAAAAATATGAATGACACCCTTTCTTGTAAGCATGATAAGCTAGATTGGGACTTTATTTTTGGATAGTCCCTTTGGGGCAGATATATGATGGGAAAATATGGGGATATTTGGAGTGATAATGGGGAAAACACATCCACCATATTGTCTGTGGTCTTCCATAGTATTCATGTTCTCCAGAATTATTCACATTGGATCATGGGAATGAAGGAAATTTCTTTCTGGTTTCAAATGAGGATGGATCCCCCATTTTCTACCATGCATGTCTAATCCCTATAATGGTTTTCAGAGTGGCCAGTAGATACCCAAGATTAATTAATTCAATCCTTCTCCCAGTCAATTTTCATCTATTTAACTCCATAGAGGTCAACTAAGAGCATAACCAATGTGAATTCCCAGCTTCAACTTCAGGGTCATCTTCTTCTATCACAAAGTGTATCATATTGCTAAGAATGCAGAGGAATGTGGGGATACTCTATGGATAAAGGAGATTCCTACCAAATTAAATTTTATGTTGTAGATAATTAGGAACTAGGTCATAGCATCATATGAGAACATCTAATTATTGAAAATACCTCTAGCCTCTTGATGATCCAGCTGGAAATCATACAGTACGGAATCTATTCACCACCTCTTTTATGGAAGTGAGTGGGTATGTGATATCTGGAATCATTTCATGGAAATTATGTGATTATTCTCCCCAGAGCTTATAAGCCTTAGTTTTTTAAACTATTGGTTTCACAGTGCGGGTGATACAGGATAGGAAAGGTGGGAACGATCTATTGTGATGACTGTAGGTTGTAGGTGCATCCGGAGGGCTCATAACTCTTCTCATTTTGAGAGATAAAATATCTGTGTTGAGACTCTCATCATTCGCAGAATGTGTTATTTACGAGACTTGATCATGTAAATAATGAATTGGGAGGATGCACAATCTCTTGTTCCCCTATGGGTTGTTGCATTATCTTCACTCCTCTGCCGAAATAGTGGAAAGGGACACTGGGTTCGATGGCATCCACACCCACTGCCTAACAACCAGACCCAATCTCATGCTCAAGGTGAAACTACCCCAAGCCTGCATCCATAGGCCTGGGGGTGATGACTACTACCAAAGGCATACAATTATGGGGAGGCCATTTCCTAGGTACCTGTACAAACACACACATCCAACTTGATGAAAAATAAAAGAGGGAAAAGAAAATTAAATGATATAACCTACTATAAAAGTAAACTATACATGCATGGACCACTAAAAGTACAAATATAGTAATGTATACAAGAAGGAAAAGGGTAAAAACACACACCCAACTAAAATGTGTCCCAACCAGAAGGAAAAAATATTAATATAAATCTAGAGAAGAATCCCTACTCCTACAAAACTAGCTTTGACCATAATAGGTGATCCAAGATCCAGAATCCCAACCTCCCTAATATCATGGTTAAACATGTTAGACATCTTCATAAAGCACAATACATGAATTAAAAGACTATGAAGGGTTGAGTATAAACATACTCTGTAGGATGCCCAAACAAAGGGGGAGAAATAGGGAAAATATAAGAGGGAAAGAAATATAGAAAAAAAAGAACAAGGTTTAGTAAAAGTGAAGCTAACCCCAATAAGGTAAGTTAAGTACGTTCATCCAGACATGAGGAGCTAGAGACAGTTAGAAGTTGAACTTCTTGTCTAGTCTTTGCTGACTGATGTAGGAGAGTAGGCTTGTCCAACCACGAGAAGCTAGATGCGGAAATCATGTGGCATACCTTGCGTGTCTTCAGCTCTCATAGAAGGAGAGTAACCAGAACTCCAGGAGTGGGATCCGCAATATGGTGAATATATATATATATATATATAAATTCTCAAAAAAAGAAACCCAAATGATATAAACTAAGTGGATCTCCATCTAAAATACCAGCCAAGGTAAAGAGTCACCAATAGTTCTAGGAGTAACCACCATTTATAGCCAACAAATCACATGCCTACTGAAAGAGCGGCCGATTATCTCCTATCGACCGTTCAAGGTTCCGGTGCTCTGCTAATGTGTATAGCAGCACTCGGGTCGAATCCTCGGCGATGACACTTTGTAATAGTCGTTTGTTTTTAGTTGATTGTATTTTGATTAGGGGGGTTTGTTTGCAGAGCTTAATTGAAATAATTTATGGATGATGTTTGATTTACCAAATTGATAAATATTGGGGTGAGTTCATTATTGGGGAGTTAAGCATGTGATATCCTTGAGCCTTACTTTGTATTGCATTAAATTAACACCCATGTCATAAGTTGACGTTGATTGGAATTCCTAGGTGTGAAGGCTTTAATCCAAGCCTTAACTTAACTTAGGGTTCTAATCTCAATCAAAACTTATTTATGGTAGTGTATTTATGGTTCCAATAATCCATGGAAACCACTCGTTAAACAAAACATATCATTAATCCATGACATATTAAGTTTAACATACACAATATTGATTTAAAGAATACTCATTGAGCAAAACTCTCAATCACTTAATATCCCCAAATTATAACTCACCCCAATGAGAGATTTACTCATCCATTTGGATGTTTAATATTCTGGTTAAAATAATTATGATGATAAATTAAGAATAGAATAAAAATAAAGGGATTAGAAAAGAGTGGTACGTTGACACACACACACAAACGATGATGATAATTAAAAATGGATTTTCGATTGAATGAGGAAGCCAAAGAAGGGAAGGGGATTCAACTTAATTTAAACTATTTTAAGAACATAAATATTAAAATATAGAAGGTGGATGAGAATAAGAGATATTGAAGAAGTAACTTGCATTAAAACAGAATTACAAAGAAAGGGAATTACAAAATTACAAAAATGAAAAACACAAAAGTAAGTGAAAATAAAGAGAGGAGGAAAGGTCTCTCAAGTGAAAAAATGAGTATGGAAGGTCCTCCCAAGACATTGGAAAAGCTTTGGTCGTGCCAATATGATATCATCTCTTCTGAAATGTCAACCCCTCTCAAGGAGAGAAGGGGAGAGTATTTATAGCCCAAGGAGTGGACTGTTTGCATTCCTAATCTATCCCTCCACTTGCATCGCCAATTTGGATATTCAGACAGCCGAATCTCCAAATATCTCCTTCTTAAAAGTTGTATATAATAATGTTTTCCAACTACTGTAAAAATATGGAGGCATTTGGACACTTGGAGCCAATGTTATGTTGGTTTTATTAAACAATAGTAAACTGTCCATTTCTATCCATTCTTTTTCGATGTCAAAAATGAGAATGGATTTTTGAATAATAGGATGCCTTCAAATCCGAATGACTTATTCAAAAAAGTCGGCCACCTATATCTTCGCTCTCTCACTGCCAAATCTCAGCTCGATTTGATGCATACATCATGAGATATGTCATGAATAGTATACTGATTTTAATTATCAGACAGAATGGTGGGCTGGACTTCAAAGCTTCATTTGGGCCCCTTGTACTTGGATTTGGGCCATGAAATTTTTATCCAAGATGAAATGTAGTGTCCCCCGAATTATGGTGGAGAGTTAATGTTTTTGGACTTCTGTATTGAGCCCAGTAAATCAATCTTCAAGGCTGGTCCAGTTTGTTCACAGATTCTTTGGTCTTGTTGGTGAGGACCATATGACCCTTCAAATGGCAGAATTGGATCATGGTTCCTTCTAATGAAATGTTGTATATTGAAAGGAGAATCCTAAAAAACAAGAACCACACAATTTTTATCAGTATAGTGACAGTTATAATTAAAACATTAAACTGACTCAATTGGACTACTTCTAAAAATGCTCAAATATTATACTTAATATTAAAACATTAATATTTCACACAAATTATGCACATTTCATATAAAATAAGTAAAGGGGGAATATAATAAGTCATGAAAATATTAATAAAATCAACTCCCCCACACGTAGATTTGCGCGTGTCCTCATGTGCAACAAATATAAAAACATGACAAAATCATTTTCACTCACCAACAAATATTAAAATTTTGTTTTCTCCAATCAGGGGAGGTTTAGACTATTTCACTCATCCATATTGAATTCCATCACAAATTTGGTTCACAATAATGCATCATAAACAATTCATTTTTTCATGTTCAAGGTTTGAATTGGAAAATGTAGGCACTCAAAACTTACTCCTCTCAAGATGATAAAAATGTATTTTAGGAGGTTCACTCATTCACCAACAAAAAGTGAAAATCAAGAGTTTGTAAGAGCTCTCAGCTTCCATTCCCAAATCTAATGTGTACAAGAATCAAGAGGTCTTTTAAGGGGTTTTCAGTGGCTATGGGATGGTAGTTATATAATGTCCAAATGAAAAGAGGGGTTAAAAACACCAACATGGAAAAATCAATGCACATTTTTTTGAAATTTGATTTGAAAGGAAATAGAAACACATATTTACAAGGGCATGAAAGCGTGATGAATGAAAAGTGAGGGAGGTAGAAAATGGAATAGGGTGAGATTATGGAATATGTACAACATGGAAGACTTCCAATAATGACACAATACAAGATGATTCAAGTGTTCTTTTTTTTCTCTTTTTGCTCTTTTTTTCGAAAGTTGTGCTTGAAACGAGTCTCACAGTCATCTCCCAACCCATGCTTGATCTCCTCATGGAACTAATTTTAGTAGTTATAACACGATCAAAGGTTGATGATGAATGATTTTTGACCCACCCAAGACACAACCCATTCCTTTTTTTCATTTTTTTTAAATATAATTTTTTTTTCATTTTTTTGAACACTTTTCAATGACTTTTGTACAAATGAAAATTAAACATATACACCCCAAAGCTCCCAGAATTACAATCTCTCCCCCACACTTGAATGGATTCTTGCCCTCAAGCATGTGATGACACATTGGAAATCAATGAAAGTACGCCCAAAAATTAAGTCCATTCCCCCCACACTTAAATTTCAATAAATTGTGCAATGAAAATCCATGAAGATGTTGGGTGGGACAAGGTATTAGGCTTGTAATGTGGCTATCAAAAGAAAGGCTTTCATAGGCTCAAAGGGGCTTTCAAAAGTAGGATCAATGTAAGGGTAATGGGAGGCTATTTGGCTATTCTGATTCTCATGTGGCTTAGAAAATGCCTCTATCATATTAATGCACACAAAAGATTGAAATTCAGCTCGAAGGTCCACAAACTCAAGACTCACAATCAGTGGTGAAGACACAAAATGAAAAAGATGGCCATAGATGACCTTGGCATGAAGGCTAATGTTATTCCTCACGGTAGGGGAAAAGCATTTTCCAAATAAAAAACTGAGCATTCAAAATGTGTTGGTTTTGACAAAAAATTCATTATCCAAAGTCATGATGAAAATACAAAATTTTTGAGATGAAAATATGTCTATTAACTCCCCAAAATGGTTGGACAAAATTTCAAAACTCGATGGTGAGTAAGCATGACTCTTTTGTTTTGTAATTTTTTATGTAATTGTGTTTTTTGGTTTTTTTTTTAGTTTTTAAGGTTTTTTTAAAAATAAACACCCACACAAGAAAGATAAAAAGAAAGTGTTTGATGAATAAAGTGGTAAAAAAATGAAAGAGAGAGGAAGAAGAAGAAAGAGGTAGAGATAGGAAGAGATAGAGAGAGAGTTAAAGGGAAAGAGGTGCCCCCTGATTTGGATTTGGCGGGTCTCCATCCAGTGGTGGTTCTATTGAAGTGGATGGGGTTTCGATGGAAGTCAACGTGGTTCCTGGATTGTGAGACCTCTCATGGTGATGCTTTAACCGATTCCCGTTAACCGTGAATGTCCTTTTGGAAGAGGAGTCTTGGACTTGCACTGCACCAAATGGGTAAACGTTAGTAATAACAAAAGGACCTTCCCAACGAGAATTAATCTTACCTAGGTGAATTCGAAATCGAGAATTGAAGAGCATTACCTTCTCACCTTCATGAAATACCTTTCGAAGAATGTGCTTGTCATGGAGTGAATTTTCCTTTTCTTTGTAGAGAATGGATTTCTCATACGAATCGAGTCAAAGCTCCTCCAATTCAGTCAACAGCAACAATCTTTCTTCACCAGATTTTTCACAATCAAAATTACAAGTTTTGACAGCCCAAAATGACTTGTGTTGGATTTCAACTGGTAAATGACAGGCTTTACCAAAAACAATCCTAAATGGAGACATCCCAATGGGTGTCTTATAGGCTGTTCGATAGGCCCAAAGTGATTCACCAAGTCTATCGGGCCAGTCTTTTCTTGTGGGCTTAACAATTCTTTCAAGCACTCTTTTCACTTCTCTGTTAGAAAGTTCAGCCATTCCATTTGTTTGAGGGTGATATGAAGTGGATGTTTTATGTATAACCCCATTATTTTTCAAAAGTGACTCCATGGTTCTATTACAGAAATGAGTTCCTAAGTCACTTATCAAAGAACGTGGTGTTCCGAATCGATGGAAGATATGGGTTTTGAGGAACTCACTCACAGTTTGAGCATCATCTTTCCTAGTGGGTTTGGCCTCGACCCACCTAGAAACATATTCAACAGAAAGGATAATGTAGGATAATCCATTGGAAGGGGAAAAGGTCCCATGAAATCGATGCCCCAAACATCGAAAAGCTCAAAGAAGATTAATGGCTTTTGAGGCATTTCGTTTCTTTTGGAAATTGTGCCAAACTTTTGGCAAGTGGGAAATGATTGACAGAACTCGTGTGAGTCCTTTAAGAGTGAAGGCCAAAAGAATCCATAATCTAGGACCTTTCGAGAAGTCCTTTGTGGTCCAAAGTGGCCACCTCCAGGCATTGAGTGGCAGAATTCCAAGATGGAGGATTGTTTAGTTTCACCAACACATCTCCTAATTACCATGTCAGCCCTAGTTTTCCAACGTTTATTATCTTCCCAAAAATAATGCTTTGAATCACTTTTCATCTTTTCTTTTTGTTCTTTTGAAAAATATTCAGGGAAAACACCAGAAACCATGTAATTGACAATTGGGGCATACCATGGTAACTTTGGAGTTAGAGATGAGAGGTGTTCAGTTGGAAATTCAGGATCAATTATTTCAGAATGAGAAGAATTAGAAATTCTACTCAGGTGGTCAGCCATAGGGTTTTCTTTTCCAGGTTTATCTTTTATCACAAGGTCAAACTCTTGGAGCATTAAAATCCATCTTATTAGCCTTGGTTTGGAATCACTTTTCTTAAGTAAGAACTTTAATGCTGAGTGGTCCGTGAAGATGATGATTTTCGCACCTAAGAGATAGGGCCGGAATTTATCCAAGGCAAAAACCACAGATAAAATTTCTTTTTCAGTCACAGTGTAGTGTGATTGAGTTTCATCCAATGTTTTTGAGGCATAAAAGATGACATGAGGAATGTTTTCTCTTCTTTGACCAAGAACAGCCCCAATGGCCCTATCAGAAGCATCACACATCAATTGAAATGGTAAGGACCAATCTGGGGGTTGGATTATTAGAGCAGATGTGAGAGGAGATTTTAATTCAATGAAGGCACTCTTGAAAGACTCATCAAAATTGAATGTGACATCATTTTGAAGTAAACGAGTGAGTGGGAGGGAAATCTTGCTGAAGTTCTGAATTAATCGCCGATAGAAACCGGCATGACCAAGGAAGGACCGAATGTCTCGAACTGATTTTGGTTCAGGAAGTGATTGGATCACCTCAATTTTGGCTGGATCAACTTGGATACCCTCTTGAGAAATTATGTTCCCTAGAACAATCCCATTTGAAACCATGAAGTGACATTTTTAAAAATTCAGCACAAGGTTGCACTTGACACACTTTTGAAGGACCAAAGAGAGTGAATGTAAGAAAGATTCAAATGACTCGCCATAAATGGTAAAGTCATCCATAAAGACCTCCATACAATTCTCAATGAATTCAGAAAAGATACTCATCATACACCACTGGAATGTTGCAGGAGCATTACAAAGGCCAAAAGGAATTCACCTATAGGCATAGGTTCCAAAGGGGCAAGTGAATGTGGTCTTTTATTGGTCTTGAGGTGCGATTGGAATTTGGAAGTAGCCGGTGTAACCATCAAAAAAAGCAATAGTGTGACGTTCCGGCCAATCTCTCAAGCATTTGGTCAAGGAAAGGAAGTGGGTAGTGATCTTTTTGTGTTTCAGCATTCAATTTGCGATAATCGATGCACACATGCCATTTGTTTTTCACTCGAGTGGTGACCAATTCTCCATGTTCATTTGTGACAAATGTTATCCCGCCCTTCTTAGGAACGACTTGAATTGGGCTAACCCATTCACTATCAGAAATTGGGTAGATAATACCAGCTTGAATAATCTTGGTAATCTCTTCCCTAACTACCTCAAGTATGAGTGGATTGAGTCTTCTTTGAGGTTGCCTAATTGGTTTGGATGATTCCTCTAGATGGATGTGATGCATGAAAAGGGCAGGGTTGATTTCTAGAATATCCTCTAGGGTCCAACCGAAGGCATTTTTGTTTTCCTCTAACACTTGAACAAGTTGGAACTCCTCAGTTTTAGAAAGTGAAGCAGAGATAATGACAGGGTAGGAGGGATCATGGAAAAGAAATGCATACTTGAGGTGTGAAGGAAGTGGTTTTAGATCAATTTCAGCCTTGATTTGAGATCTAGACAAGTTAGGAGTAGGAGAAGGGATTCCAGATGGGTTTGGATCATTTTCCTCAACACTGTCCAAGGTGGAGCAGTAGAGATCAGAGTTGATGTGGGATTCAAGAGAGTTTTCAAGTTCCTCTAGATTGATGGAGTCTATGAATGAGAGGTCCACATCAACTTCACCATTTATGACTTTGTTAATCATGGTGCAGATTTCACAAGATCCTTTATCATTAGAACATGAAGAACATGGTGGATTGGGGTTCGATTGAATCTTAGAAGTTTCCTCAAAAGCATGGATTGAGAATGCATAGTGATCCTCGGATGGGTATCGCATGGCTTGGAAAATGTTGAACTTGACCAGTTTGTCACCGAATTCCATGGATAAGATGCCTGAATGGACATCAATCTTGGTTCTCGCTGTCATGAGGAATGGTCTTCCTAGAATTAGGGGAGATCGAGAAGAGGTCGTCTCACCTTCCATGTCAAGGACATAGAAATCAGCTGGGAAGATAAGATCATTGACCCGAACAAGAACATCCTCAATTATCCCCTCAGGACTGGCAGTGCTTCGATTGGCTAATTGAATGACAACACCCGTTGTGTGAAAGGTACCTAGACCAAGGTTGGAGAAAATGGATTTGGGCATGACATTTATTGAGGCTCCAAGGTCTATGAGTGCATCATCAAAGTTGTAACTCCCTATTTGACATGGAACCGTGAAGGTCCCAGGATCTTTGCACTTCATGGGAATGGACTGTTGGGTTGAAACATTTTCAATGTTCCTAAGTTGCCTCTTATGGGTGCACAATTCCTTAAGAAACTTGGCATACTTAGGGATTTGTTTGATGGCATCTAAGAGGGGGATGTTCACTTCAACACATCTAAACATGTCAATCATTTCAGAATCAGGTTCAAAGGACTTCTTAGGCATGGAGATGGCTTGAGGAAAAGGAATTGGGTTCCTTAGAGGAATGGAAGGAGGTGAAGGAGTGGATTCAAGTTCCTTTTCTAGCTTTTTGTTCTTTTCATTTTCTATATCAACATCGAAAGGGGAGGTATAGAAATCAGCATGGGGCATAGCAATTTTCTTTCTTGATCTAAGTGAAATTGCACTTACATTACCCTTATGGTTGGGTAATGGTTGAGCTAGGAGTTGGGATGAATTGGATGGTTGTTGCTGGCTAAGGTGGGATGCAAGTTGACCTATTTGGGTTTCAATGTTCTTTAGGCTAGAATGGGTGAAGGAAGAAAGATCCTCTACAGCACTTTCCCATGGTTGTTTAGAAGAAGAGGCTTGTCCCAAATTGGGTTGGCCTTGATTTTGGTTCTTGGGAAAGCGATTGTATTGGGTGGGGAATTGGGAAGGCTCGTTAGGATAGTGGAATCCAGGAGGAGGATTGTTCCTTTGGGGTTGAGGAACAAAAGGATAAGGTTGATGGATGTTACCACCACTTTGACCATATTGGAAATGGTTTGGATTTTGATGAGGGAACTGAGGAGGATGAGAAATGGGATTACCATACCTCAGAGGTGGGTTAAAGGTAGAAGAGAAGGGATCAGAGTTGGGTTGGTTGAAGTTTCTAACAAACTGACCTGATTGTTGAGGGTTGAAGTTTCGCTGAGAATATGCCGCATTGAGCTCCATTGGACTAGTTGAATCAGATGGATCATCTTGAAGTTGTGGACATGTGTCAGTCGGATGAGATGGAGAGTTACAGATTCCACAATTCTTGATAGGTCCAGGGAATAGTGACTGTGGAGAAGATAAGGTTGGGGCTTTGGTAGCCACCGCTAGTTGACGCACAAGACTTGTAAGTTCACTCATCCACTTAGTCATCTTGTAGGGCTCTATGGATTGATTCTCTTGGGCTTGTTTCACTTAATCATGTGCTCGAGTATGGAATTGTTGTGTGTTTGCAGCCATGTTGCTTATGAGTTCTCGTGCAGCTGCAGGAGTTTTGTCAACAAGAGCACCGCCACTTGCGGCATCAATGAGAGTTCGCTCCATAGCCAATAACCCCTCATAGAAGTATTGGATCGGGAGTTGGTCAGAGATTTGATGGTGTGGACAAGTTGCCACAAGCTTTTTGAACATCTCCCAATACTCATGGAGTGATTCATTAGGGAATTGACGGATGCCACTTATTTCCTTTCGGATAGAAGCTATTTAGGAAGCGGGAAAGAACTTCTCAAGGAAAAGTCTCTTCATGTCAACCCATGAGTTTATGGAACCAGGTGGGAGGTAGTAGAGCCAAGACTTGGCAGAATCCACTAGGGAAAAGGGGAAAGCTCTAAGCTTGATTTGTTCTTCAGAAACCCCTTGAGGCTTTATGTTAGAGCATACTACTTGGAACTCTTTAAGGTGAAGATGTAGATCCTCACCGTCTAGCCCATGAAAATGAGGGAGAAGATGAATCAAACCCGATTTGAGTTCGAAGTCAGCTTCAATGTTTGGATATTGAATACCAAGAGGTTGGTAATTCATATCAGGGGCAGCAAGTTCTTTCAATGTTTGTTCCCTAGGATTGGCCATATCTAATTCAATTGGTAGGGAAATGATTGGTTCTTGGGTGATTTGGTTATCCCTAATGGTCCTCCTAAGTCGACGAAGAGTTCTATCAATTTCAGGGTTAAACAAATCCGAGGGATTGTTTGGGAGGCTGCGGGGAATTCAGAGAGATTTATAAAGGATGAGGAAGATGGGTTTTCCTTTGTATTTTTTCAGTTTATGATTTTTAAGAGGAAGACGGGTTTTTCATTGTGTTTTTTTTTCAATTTTTTTCAAATATTTTGATTTTTTTTGGTTTTTTTTACAATAACCAGAAACTAATGACTACTTGAAGAACCATCCCTGGCAACGGCGCCATTTGAAAGTGTGGCCAATTGTCTCCTATCGACCGTTCATGGTTCCGGTGCTCTGCTAATGTGTATAACAGCACTCGGGTCGAATCCTCGGCGATGACACTTTGTAATATTTGTTTGTTTTTAGTTGATTGTATTTTGATTAGGGGGGTTTGTTTGCAGAGCTTAATTGAAATGATTTATGGATGTTGTTTGATTTACCAAATTGATAAAGATTGGGGTGAGTTCATTATTGGGGAGTTAAGCATGTGATATCCTTGAGCCTTACATTGTATTGCATTAAATTAACACTCATGTCATAAGTTGACGTTGATTAGAATTCCTAAGTGTGAAGGCTTTAATCCAAGCCTTAACTTAACTTAGGGTTCTAATATCAATCAAAACTTATTTATGGTAGTGTATTTATGGTTCCAATAATCCATGGAAACCACTCGTTAAAAAAAACATATCATTAATCCATGACATATTAAGTTTAACATACACAATATTAATTTAAAGAATACTCATCGAGCAAAACTCTCAACCACTTAACATCCCCGAATTATAACTCACCCCAATGAGAGATTTACTCATCCATTTGGATGTTTAATATTCTGGTTAAAATAATTATGATGATAAATTAAGAATAGAATAAAAATAAAGGGATTAGAAAAGAGTGGTACGTTGACACACACACACGAACGATGATGATAATTAAAAATGGATTTTCGATTGAATGAGGAAGCCAAAGAAGGGAAGGGGATTCAACTTAATTTAAACTATTTTAAGAACATAAATATTAAACTACAGAAGGTGGATGAGAATAAGAGATATTGAAGAAGTAACTTGCATTAAAACAGAATTACAAAGAAAGGGAATTACAAAATTACAAAAATGAAAAACACAAAAGTAAGTGAAAACAAAGAGAGGAGGAAAGGTCTCTCAAGTGAAAACTTGAGTATTTAAGGTCCTCCAAAGCCTTTGGAAAATCTTTGGTCATGCCAATATGATCTCCTCTCTTCTGAAATTCTAACCCCTCTCAAGGAGAGAAGGGGAGAGTATTTATAGCCCAAGGAGTGGACTGTTTGCCTTCCTAATCTGTCCCTCCACTTTCATCGCCAATTTGGCTATTCAGACAGCTGAATCTCCAAATATCTCCTTCTTCAACGTTGTATATAATAAAGTTTTTCGACTAATGTAAAAATATGGAGGCATTTGGAAAATTGGAGCCAATGTTATGGCGGTTTTATTAAACAATAGTAAACTGTCCATTTCTATCCATGCTTTTTCGATGACCAAAATGGGAATGTATTTTTGAATAGGAAGATGCCTTCAAATACGAATGACTTATTCAACAAAGTCGGCCAAATATATCTCCTCTTTCCCACCGCAAATTCTCAGCTCTATTTGATTCTTACATCATGAGATATGTCATGAATAGTATACTGATTTTAGTTATCGGACAGAATGGTGGGCTGGACTTAAAAGCTTCATTTAGGCCCCTTGTACTTGTATTTGGGCCATGAAATTTTTATCCAAGATGACATGTAGTGTCCCCCGAATTATGGTGGAGGGTTAATGTTTTTGGACTTCTTTATTGAGCCCAGTAAATCAATCTTCAAGGCTGGTCCAGTGTGTTCATAGATTCTTTGGTCTTGTTTGTGAGGACCATATGACCCTTCAAATGGCAGAATTGGATCATGGTTCCTTCTAATGAAATGTTTTATATTGAAATTAGAATCCTAAAAAACAAGAAACACACAATTTGGATCAGTATAGTGACAGGTATAATTAAAACATTAAACTGACTCAATTGGACAACTTCTAAAAATGCTCAAATATTATACTTAATATTAAAACAATAATATTTCACACAAATTATGCAAATTTCATATAAAATAAGTAAAGGGGGAATATAATAAGTCATGAAAATATTAATAACATCACCTACCCCAAACTACGAGTCAAAGAGGATCAAATCACCACACATCAATTCTATCCACTTCGGGTGGAACTTACTCACCCGCACAGTTTTAGGACGCACCACAATGACGCATCTCGGTGGGGTATGTGCCCCTCATACTTGCAATACTGATGATATTTTGAATATAAAACTAACTATTTATTAATCGGTGAACACCACTACACAACCTTGTTGGAGTGTAAGCCATGAAGATAGAATGGTGAATGCCACTACCCATCGTCACATGATGGTAAGCTTGAGAGAGAATGGTGAATGCCACTTCCCAGCCTCGCTAGAGGGTAAGCCTAAAAAAGAACACAGAATGACACTTCGTACAGTCATTGGAGGGTAATTCCGAAAGGGAACGTCAAACACCACTGCCCAGCCTTGCTGGAGGGTAAGCCCAAAATAGAACGGTGAGTGGCACTACCCAACATCATTATAGGGTAATCCTGAATGAAAAAATTGAAGTCACCATTTCTTCATATGTGAAGTAGAACAGGTTATCCAAATTTAATAATATCAACAAAAAGGCTTTGCACATTAAAACAGGTCACACCAGTGTAAACCTTGTTGAAAAACATGCAAGGTAGACTATTCACTTTCTCTAAACAAACATCCAATGGAATGCATATAAAACAAGTAATTATGCTGAAAAGATGTCTCATGGGGCACATGACTCGGCCCTAATTTATAATGGGGGATTGAATCATCGAAATCCCCTAAAAAAAACGTTTGAGATGGACTACTCTTGGGTCCAAATTGAGGTCTCTGAGGAAAAAGTCATAAATTATCACAACACATGCGATCCACGCCCTGTGGGGTCTATGCCTCTGCTTCAAAATTAATTGCCTCCTGGTTGTCTTGAAAATTCCACACCAAGACTAGGGTCATGCTACCACTGATTACGCATCAAATGGATATCCCATTTGAAAGATAATTCTGACATAAGATTTTCAAATAATAACAAATATTTTATTATTATTTACTTAGGAATTCTGATTCTCCTATCTTCGGGCACATAAATTAAAAATTCAAAAAACCACCATAAAGGGTATGACTCGAAAAGAAAAACCCATGACATTAGATGACACTTTAAATGGATTCACCATTTAGGAGTTATCGTCGTTTTAAAGAAAAAAGGCTCAAACTAGGCTGGTCTGGCCCACACTAGCCGGATATACCTCCTACTAGGTCAGCCTGCCCCAGCCAGCCTGGTCTAACATGATGGCCTATGGCCCAGCTGCAAGTCTGGTACATCCCGCCCCTACCCTTCTCACCTACCGTGTTCAGGCATGGGTCTACACTGACCGGACAGTTGTCCAGTCTTCCCTCATACGTTCTGGAATGTAGAGACCTGTGTAAGGAAGGTCTTTCTCATAATGAAGTCACCGCCTTAGGTGCCTCCCCATCTGACCACAACAACCCCCACTGCCAAGACTCCCACCATCTTCCATGCTCCTTGTACCACACCGATGTCGGACCTCCGAGCTCTACCTTGGCATGCTCCACCATCCAAACCCCACACTGACATCGTTCGCAGCCGGGTCCACAGCCACTGTGCTCCACTGTTGTTGGCGACCACCAACTTCTAATATCTAGTTATCCCTTCGATAGACCAAAGTGACTTGATCCGACACCCTATTCAAGATCTGATGGCATATTTGTGATCCCTGTGATGATACATTCACAAGGCCTGCCTCTGATTGGCGATCTGAAGGTCGCTTGATGCTTCCAAAAAATAAAAATAATAACAGTGTAGATAGTGGTTCAAAATAGAGATAGATGGTCGTGTTTGTGCCTTCATCGATGCTTTTACAATAAAACTATGAAGAAAGAAGTGGCGTTAAAAATTATTTAAATAGAATTTGAATAGGAACCCAAAATAAAAAAGATTTTACTTTTGAATTGGTGTTTTTTCATTGGCAATGTGTCTATTGCGATCCTGCTTTGATCCATCAAAGTTATGGTGGAGATCACTCATTAGTCCAGCGAAAAATAACGTAGAATGCTAGAGAGGGATGGAGGGAGCTTGAACGTAGAGAGAGAGAGTGTGTGTGTGTGAATTATGGGTTTTCTTAACCCTAGTCATTAAAACTCTATGTATAGGGATCCCTCTTAGAATAGAAATCTATATTCACCATGCCCTCTCATTTTATGTTGCAACTAAGAAAATTTCCCATTTATAACTCAACTAAAGACTCAGAGTTACTTTCAGAGGGTTCGTTTGAATGTTATTTGAAAAGATGTCAGTGATAAAAATCACTATTTCATTATTCCTAAAGGGAAATTTTTCCCCTAGGTGACTTTTCTCATAGCAGACTTATGCCGACAAAATTTATACTCTTCTTAGGGTAAAAAACACATTCTAGACTCAATTGTACCCTCAGATTTATGATCCTAGCTATTGTTTGTTAGTTATTATGTTTCCTTCTCATGAATTGTATAAAATATACATTATATTTTATAAAATTAATTCTGGGAAGACTAAGCATCGGAAAGGCACACCGTCTAAACACCTAACTCTGGAAATACATATAGAAATATTTCGAAGTGTTATAAAAAGAAAACCAGGTCTCTATATTACTCCATCATTCAATATTTCCCATCCACATAATGAAAAACTAGGAAAAAAGCAGGATAATGAGCTTAAATCAGGCTCTCCCATTCCAAAGAACTCACTTTTACGTTATAGTTCTGCCACATGATGAAAACCAGGGGAATGGTCGGTCCACCTAGGTTTCGCTCCTATCGATCCTCAATCGCTATCGAGTTCTCTATAAAGGTGGGGCCATCATAGATTTTCATCTCACCCCAATCGATGATGTTCATAGGATCACATATATATCACCTCAGTTGTGACACATGGAAGATGTTATCCACATGCTCCAGCTATGGAGGTCGGGAAAGGTGGTAGGAAAACTCAACGATCCTACACACAATTTATAACAACCCAATGTATCTCAGGGATTGCATGCCTCCTCTATCGAACCTCTGCAATCCGCATTGCGGGGAGGCTCTAAAAAATACCCGGTCTCCTTACATAAACTCCAAGGGAATATGAATATAGTTTTCATATTATTTATTCCTTCTTTATGACATCTTCATCTATTTGCTGATGACCAGTACCTTATCAATCGTGGCTTGAACCAACTCTGGGCCCATGAGAGATGATAACCCAAATTCCAGACATCACAAGCTGGACATGAAAGGTCTCCCTTATAGGGCCTCATATAGTTCCATGATGATGGTAGTGTGGTAATTATTGTTGTATAAAAACACTACTAAAGGCAAGTGATCCTCCCAACTTTGACTGAAATCTAAAACACAGGCCCTCATCATATTTTCTAGAACCTAGATAGTATGATTGCTCTATCCATCAATCTAGTGGTGAAATAATGTACTCATCCGTAACCGAGTGCCAAAGTCCTCCTCCATGCCTTTCCATAGTCATGATGTTAACCGCACATCCTGATCCGAGACAATCATAGAGGGTACTTCATGAAGGTGGATGATCTCTCATAAGTACAACTTCCCTAGACTCTCCAAAGAACTCTTCTCTCTGATGGCAAAGAAGTGCACGGACATGGTAAGCCAATCCACTATCACTTAGATAGATTCGTGTCCCTTCAATATTCATAGAATCACTATGATAAATTCCATAGATAATTCATCCCACCTTCATTTTGGGATGTTGAGTGGGTGCACAAAACCTGTCAGAAACTGATGTTCAGCCTTTACCTGCTGACAGGTTCGACATCGGGAGATAAACTCATCAATTCCTCATCTCATGAAGGACAACCAAAACTAGAAATAAAGTTCTCTGTACATATTTCCCATACCGGGATATATAGATAAGGTTTAACTATAGAACTCTCGCATCACTTCCTCCCTCATCTCAACTAGAATCAGTACTCATCCCTAGAACAAGATCTCATGATTCCTTCTTTCATAATACCCATCAGGTGAATCACCTATGGATATCATATCACGTAGAACCAGACAGTTGGTGTCTCCCAGATGGAATTTTCTCAGATACTCGTGGAGAAAAGGCGTTAGCACCATCGACTGAAGAAAAACTATACCCTCCTTCTCTACTAAGGTCATATGTAGGGGAGCTAACTTCTCTGAAGCTTGCTACATGAGCCAAGCTCAAGAATTCCTACTGAGGGAATCTCCTACAACATTTCCCTTCCCCAGTGTACAAACACTCTCAAAGTCGTAATCCTGGAGGAACTCCCACCAATGTCGCTGCCCCAGATTCAGATCTCTCTAGGTAATGATATACCTAATGCTTTGGTTGCCAAAATAAACCACAACGCATTCTCCCAGGAGTTAGTGTCTCATCATCCTTAGGTAGAAGACCACTATGGCTATCTCTAAGTCATGATTCATGTAATTATGCTCAGGGGGTCTCAACTCCCTCAAACCATATGCGATGATTTTCTGATGTTTCATCAAAACACAATCATGACTAGATCTATAGGAACCATAGTAGTCTATGAAGTCAACACCATCCTTAGGTAGTCTTAGAACTTGAGATATCGTTAGGCTCTTCCTCAACTCTTCAATGGCCTATTGGCACTACTCAGACCCAGTAAATGGATTTCCCTTCCATGTTAGAGTAGTCAAAGGGGATGTAATCCTATAGAATTCTTCCACACATCTCTGATAGTACCCTGCAAAACTGAGAAAACTTCGAACCTCTGATACATTATTGGGTGTCTCCCAAGCAAGAACCACCTCAATATTCACAGGATCCACAAATAAACACTCTTCAAAGATTATATGCCCCAGAATGTGAACCTCATGTATCTAGAATTGACACTTTGAGAGCTTCGAATAATATTGGTGTTCTAAAAGAAAATTGAAGGCCATCATCAGATTCTCTTCATTCTCCAACTCTGAAACCGAGTAAATAAGGTTGTAGTCTATGAGGACAACTAAAAACTGGTTTAGATATGGCTGGAAGATCTAGTTCATCAAGGCCAGGAAAACGGAGGGGGGTGTTTGTCACACCAATGGGCATCACTAAGAACATGTAATGCCCGTAGCGACAAAGAAAGGACATCTTTGGAATATCAGCCTTGAGGACCTGTAGTTGGTGGTAGACGGATCTATGATTGATCTTGGAGAACCACCTCACACCTCACAACTGATTGAAGAGGTTGTGAATACTTGGTAAGGGGTACATGTTTTTGGTCCAGTCCCACTTCAGGTGACGGTAATCCACACAAAGCCACAAACTCCCATATTCCTTCATCCCAAATAGAGCCAGAGCTGTGTAGGGGGACACACTGGGCCTAATAAAACCCTTCATGAGATGGTCTTCCAACTACAAATGAAGCTTTCGAAGATCAGTGGGTTCCATCCGATAGAACCAAAAATATATCGGTGTGGTCCCTAGTTTCAAATCAATGCAAACTTCTAACTTTCACCATAGAGGTTTTCCAAGAACATCTTCATGGAAAAATACATATAAACCCCCAAAATTTAAGGCACCAAGGTTTATAAAGTGTATGTTGGACCGAGAGTCACACTCACTAACTGATTAGAAAAAGGATGTAGTACCTTGATCACAGAACTCATCTACCCTAATATGAGGCTTTTTTCACCAAGAGAGGTGAATCCCATCCCAATAGTGTGTATAAATATGAAAAGTCTGCGATGGCAGTCAATATGGGATCAAACCATGGAAAGAAAATCCATTTTCTGGATGATGTCATAAGGATCCATAGTGATGGACAACAAGTCCCACATGATCATTTATCCTCCAAATGAAAGTTCTTATAAACAATAGAAGAAATATACCAAAGATGCATTTCCCATAGGAACCTCAAGAGAAAGCCATCGTAATTGCACCTCCACTGGGAGATCCAACTCTCATACAAGGTTTAACACGATAAAAGAGTTATTGGTTCTTATGTATACTAGTACAGATGAAAGAGTATAATTATCATAGAGTGTACCTCGGATCATCTCATGTGATGGTGGATTTTGAATGTCTACAGCCAGTAATTGTCCATAGCCTCATCTGCTAGCTCCCTGAACCTGATGTGGTTTTCCCGGTGGTGGTGGTGGTGGGAACTCATAACGTCAACCCTCACCACCTTGTCCTCCTGATCCTGCTCCTCTGCCAGCACCGCCTCCCTTCGGACCACCCTGGTCATGACACTCGCTCTGCCTTGGTTTTCCACCTGTTTTCTGCCCAGGATTCTCAGCTCGTTGGGTCGTGAAGTCTCTTGCCATGTGATCTCGCCCATCAGATGGGTAGCATCAGCCCTCTCTAGCCTATCAAGAAGCCCTGTTGGTCCTTACTTCCATATAGCCACGTGGTCAAGCCAGTTCTGGGAAGGGTCCCATGTATTGTTTCCCCTGTCACATGACATCTATGTCCTACTGTGGATGTCCCCACTTTAAAGCGACCACTGCCAGCACCAGCTGACTGGCGCCCCTTCTCTAAGAAATTCTTTGTCACAAGTGCCATCTCCAGCACCCCAGAATAAGTAGATATTTACATGGGCACTAAGATTTCATGGATCTATTGGTGAAGAACCTTATCAATCTTTCATGCTCAGAAGTAAATTTCACAGATCATATCCAGGGAGTAACATGTAAGATTAGTAATCCTAGTCGTGTACACAACTATTATCACAAATACCTACTATAGCTGCAGAAGCTCCCGAATCCTAATAGAATGTAAGATCGAGGGAATTTATTACTCATTAAAAAAATCTGAAAACTCATCCCATGAGAGAGCCATCTCATCAAGAATCTAAGTAACCAGACCCCACCAGCGAGCAGCCAGCCCAAAGAAAAGGCTGGCTACCAAGGCTACCCTCTGGTCTACAAGTGTTCATTACATCCTAAAAATGTAGATTTGTGACGTCATCTAGTCCTCTACCTCCTGAGGATCTAGGTCACTATGATACCTCATCGATCTCTTCCATTATAAATCACAATGTGTGGTCAGGCTGTGCTCATCCTCGGCCTACACTTCTGGAACTAACTACTACTCCGTAGGTGGAGGTACAGTAGTGGGTCCACCTGGAGGAAGGAAATTGCGTCATTCCCCCTGAACTGAGGCCTCATTTCTCATGAAATTATCGTCATAGGTTGGAGAGAGTAACATGGTTGGCTATCTATGAAGAGGCATCCTAAATATTTTTCAAGGAGTTCCACTATTAGATGAGCATACATATATATAATGAGAACAACAACAAGGGGGATCTGACTCAACAAGGACAGTCAAAGGCTTGATTCTATATGATGCATGTACCATTAATTCCAAAAACATGTTTCTTATCATGAAAAGTTAACAAGAGGTTAATTAGGGTCATGCTGTATGGATATGCCCATCGCCCCCCCTCCATCACTGGAATCCCTTTCCGGAGATCCAATCTTGAGACTCGTCAACATTGTTTCTCTATACCCAACCAGGAACTTTTTAGGGAATCGAATGAACCACATCCCAATGGAAAAATCACATCTAACATGACCTATAATGTCCTGAACCATGCTATGGCTTGATCCATAACTACCCCATGCCCACCTCCATAGGCAAGGGGTAAAAACCATCACTGAAAGCATAACAACTCGAGGAGGCCTCGACCTAGGTACCTATACACACACATGTTTCTAAAATGATTAAAAAGAGTAGAGGTAAAAATTTAAATGATGAAACATAGTATAATGGTAAACTATACATGCATGAACCACTAAAAGTACGAATATAGTAAAATAGACAAAAAAGAAAAAGGGGAAAAACTCACCGAACTGATGTAACACTCAGATGTTTTTAGGAAATATTTTTTTTAAATAATTTTTATTCATCAGTAGCTAGCTTTACATGAAATAATGATTTTAAACAAACCGCAAGATTCCATTGTTATCAAATTACCGTTATATCCTAGCTGTTTGGTGAGTAAAAATAATTATAACTAACTTATGAAAATTCATTGTGAATTAATTAGCTATCAATTATTTATGAAAAAATATAAATCAACTAGATATTTGTATTTTTGAGTAAATTAAATTTGGTAATGATCTTAATGTGATATATATGTGTTATATACTTACTAAAATATTTTTGATATTCATACAATAGATATTTTAGTCATATGGTATGTATAAATTCATATTTGATGTATAAAAACTTTTTTTAAAAAAAGTTTAATTTTACACATTTGAATGGTTAACCCCATTTAAATTATGATTTTTACAAATTAATAACTTATATATGTCAATATAAACATTTTATTTTGAAGTAGGATATAAATATATAATTTGGATGAATTTATAATATCTTTCTTATGACATTCATGTTTTGATGAGTAGTAAAAATTCGCCAAATATTAATTGAAAATAACAGTTTCATTGAATTAATTTATATAGTTAAGTTATATTATTGGATGGTTTCAAAGATAAAATATTATATCTTTTTACCATATAATATAATATAGGTCATTGGGATTAATTTTACATTAAATTATGATGAAAAAACATTTCAATATTTTGCAATATTTTAATATTTTAAATCTATTGTATCATTTCAACAACAATATTAATTTTAAATTAATTACTAAAACATCTATGTTTTAAATTTTGAAAAATGGATTCCATATTTGGAATCATTTGGTCCAGATTATGTTTATAGGGAAATTTTATTTCTGGGTAATATGAATAGTAACATTGCTAATTATTTTTATTACCATGCTAAAAGTTATATCATGTAATTAAAGGTAAAAATATTATTATAAAAATAACTCAACACCTATAAAAATACTACTGGATAAATAAATTCTACCCTTATCATCTATTGTTCGAAAAGGAATAACTTAATGACCACATAACATTGAATATGACAGAGATATAATAAAAACTATTGAATGTGAGAAATGTCAAAATCTTATTTTATATAAGTATATTAATGTTAATATATGGATAAATAAGAGATCATATATACTTTAGATAGTATATATAAATGTAAAAAAATACCAACATCCAATAAATTTAATTATAATTTTTAGATAATAAATAATTACCATTAATGATGACACAATAATTTTGTAGAAATTATTTTATTAATATAAATATATACAAATGGTTTTAAAAATATTAAAAGAAATACCAAATGTACAAATTAATGTTCTCTATGAATTTTCTAGTTGAATATTACCATTTAACTGTGCATTATATATTTTTTGAATTTATGTTCTCTATGGATTTTATTTAACGTCAAGTAAATGAATAATTTCATAAAAATCAATATAGATATTTTATAAAAATAAAATTTTATTAAATTATTTAAAAATCATAAAAAGGTTTAAAATTTACAAAGTGATAATTATAAGGTCTAAAATGTCATAAAATATCCATTTTTTGATTAATTGTCATCATATAAGTAAATATTTAGAATGTTATTACCACAATTAAAATTAAATAGAATAACTAAGTGTCAATTAAAATGATATGGTTATAATTTAAACAATAACTTGTAAAAAAATTATTGGTTGATTCAATTAAAACCCTACCTCATCTCATCTTCAATATTGGTAAATTTTGGTATTTTTTGTTAGATTTAGATTTTATTATAAATTATTATTTATGGAGTTTCCAAAAAAATACCCCTCATCTCAATTATTAAAGGGAACCTCCTCCCCCACCTATTCACTTCATTTTGAGCCTTCAATATCATCCATCCACATAAAGTTTACCTTATAAAATCCTCTATTTTCATTCTATAGTTTCTTTTCATCTTTAAATATCGAATCTTGTGCTCTTAGAAGAGATTTAGAGGAAGCACGTCAAGAAAGAGGTAATTTCTTATACTGATTCTTTCAAACTTCTTTCTTCTTCTACTTACCCTTAATTAGTTTTTTAATTATTAATTAATAACCTTAGTATCAATAATATACTGATATGTTATTATAAAAATTAAAAAACCATATTTCACCTTATATCTGTCCTATAAAAAAGGAAATTTTCGTGTGTGCGTACTTACGGCTTACCATATCCACACCATGGAGTAATCTTCTTTTCACCAACACCTTAAATGGATGTGTATAATGATAGAAATAATAAATATATATGATTATTATTACATTATACTAGTTCTTAAATATAATAAATCATCCACTTCAATACCATTCATTAATTTGTGGAATGATATCATCGATTATGCGTACGGATGACCTACCGTCTCCACGATGTGATGTGATTCATTCTACAATATAATCATTAAAACATGATTACATACATGAATTTAATTAATAAATATGATATATATTATTATAATATCATTATTTAAATTATTTAACTATACCCTAAGAAGCGTAACATGAACTTTTCTAAAAAATCTTGTATAAGAATAAAAATCAGTTAATATCTGAACAACGAGTAACAATAAAATGTTACTAACAAACATATGATAATATAACAATATATGATATCATAAAAAAGGTTATGATTAATTAATAAGTTAATAACATTATTTAATTAAGTATAAAATAGGTTCAGATACATACAAATTAAATTGGACCTAAGATAAGGGACAATTTTACAATTTAATTTTTATCCAAGATTGTTCATAATTAAGTATTTATTAAGGTATATTTATCATCCAAATAAAATTTTCCTAATTATATAATATTATTTCATTTTTGAAGTTAATTTTACCAATTGGTGAATTTTTATTAAATTTATGAAAGGAATCGTTTGTCGTTAATCAATTTGAGGGACCTTTTGACTATTATGGAAAAAGTATGAGGAGAATGTTTTTTTTAAATTTTATAGCATGAATGGATTTTTAGGTATTAATAAACCATTATTTCAATGAATATTACACTAAAATATTTCAATATTTTTTTCAACTAAATTATTTTCTTTTAAAATTTCATGGAATTTTGAGAAAATAAAACGTTTTTGAAATATTAAGGATTTTTTCCTCAAGAATTAAGTTCAAGGGTTTTATCAAAATTATTTTACATCTATGATGACATAGGGTTATGTTTCAATCCCTATTATTACAATTATTTTATTGGGTTTATGATGGAATGAATTTTTGTGAAATCCATTTATTTTAAAAGGATTATGAAGTAATTATGTTTAAGAAACCCATTTTATTTCAGGGGTTATACTATGATAAATGATTTCTGTTTTTTTGTGGCTTACATAATAATGGTAACATTATGAGATGCGTTGGACCAATATATTTCTATCTAATGAATTGGGTAATGATTTGTATCTCATGAGATATACATTAGAGGAATGACAAGTAAATCATGTTCTCTAATATAGGTCTTGAATGATGAGTGAACTCGGTTCAGAAATTGACATTGTCTACTATGATGGTCATGGAAATGAGCCTTGACTAATATGAAATAATTTACTATTATTATGTGTGTATTCCTTGAAATTTCATGTATTATGACTATTTGGATTATATTAAACATTTATTATTTATCCCATGACATGATATTATGATCTTTTATATACAGAATAATATTTTCAAATGTTATGTTATTATGATTATGATAGGATTGATATTTTCCATGTTTACCAATACTAATAATTTGAGCTCACCCTTTCATATTTCTTCCCTTCCCCAAGTCATGAATAAGGGTATTAAGTAAGATATGTCAAAAAAGAGACTAGCTTTGATGAAATAAGCCAGAGACAATGTAGTTTTTTATGTACCCATTATTTATGATTCCAAAATTCTAAAGACACAAAACCTATATGGTCCTAGAGAGTTTTTCATGTTACATAATAAATATTCTTCAATGTTGAAGTAATATATACTTGTAAAGTATGGGCATTTATAGTTGGTATCAGAGCAATGTTATAATTAACCTTTCAAAACTAGGATGGGAAAACCATAGTAAGATCCCTAAGGACATGTCTAACTATAGGCTACAATCGTATACTTGTGTTTTAGATATGTTTTTGAATAACCTAGGAAAAAACCTACAGTTTAATAATATGAAATTTTATTCATGATTTATGTGGTTTTCAAATTATTATTAGTGTTTATCATACTATGCTTCTTTGTTGTAGTCAATGGATGGAACCCGAAGAAACCACATGAATGTTGAATGTGATGGGAAATTCAATTATTTCCCCCCTAAGAAACCAAATGTTATGGGTAATGGAATTCAAAATCTTGTATCCATTCTCACACAACTTTATCAATATATGATTCATTCCAGAATCCAAAATACCAAAGGATAGAGAATTTTTTTTTTGAATCTTTTATAAGGTAGTGTCCACTTTCATTCAGCAGGTCTTATGATCCATCAGTGGTTGAACAATGTATAAGTACCAATATAAAGGTATTTTAAGTTCTAAAATGTTCTAAACATGACAATGTCATCTTAGATGTTTTTCGTTTGGTAGGCGAAGCTGATCAATGGAGGAATCTTATCAATAATTCGAGGTTAAGAGATGAAATTGAGACCATTGAATGGTATGTGTGGAATAACTTAAATTTCAATAAGTACATTCCTCATATTTGTCAAACAAATATGTAGAAGGAGTTATTTGAGCTTAAGAAAAAGGTTGATGAATCTTTTGGTTCCTACGAAGAAAATTTTACAAGACAAGAATGGTATGCTTATGGAATTACTATCCAACCTGAGAGTAAAATTGATCGATTATTTATGGATTAAAACCAAGTCTCTGAAGGGAATTATCCATATGGGACTTCAATAGCTAGGAGGAAATTAGTAGATGTTACCTCAAGATTGAGATGGAGATTTGGCTAACCCATCAGTCATACGAGTTTTATAAGAACAAAAAAATGGAAATCAACGGAAAATATAATGTCCACATTAAAAAGGGATTATTTACTTATGCTCAAAGTGTGTAAAGAAACATGGTGGGAATTGTATTAAAGGGACTAGTTAATTTTTTTAGTGTAGCAAAGAAGGTAATCAGGTAGTTTAATTCCAAAGTGATGTGAAAAAGATGTCAAATTATGAGAAAAAAAGATACACATAATGAACCTCCTACACATCAATGTTAAAAGTGAAAGGAAATGGGGAATTATTCAAATCAATTTCCTAATCCAATGGTTATTGATGATGATCCACATAAACAAACTCTTAAGGAAAATTAAAAAGGAATTTTACATGCAATCACTATCGACGACGTGGAGTATGATAATGAAGTGGTGAAAGGTGTACTTCCACTCTAAAGTAGTAAATGTTTTATTTGATTCTGGATCCACCCAATCTTTTATTTTTATATAATTTTATATGTTTATCTCCATATTATCTCAATAATTAGATGTTGAGTTAGATGTGACAACGCCTAAAGGCATACTGGTCACATAAAAAGTTTATAATTCTTCTCCGGTTAAAGATTGTGGAAATTGCTTCCTAAAAATCTTATGGTCCTTCCTATAGTGTAATTTTATGTGATTCTTGGCATGGATATGATTTATCTATATTGGTCTCATATCAATTTAAAAGGAAAGGAAGTCACATTTAATATCAATCTATGATCATCTATCGATGCAAATATGAATATAACCTTCCAGTAGAAATTTCATTCATCATTTGGGACATGATTCCTATAAATGATGGTTTTTCATCTTAAATGGTTGGGGAGACAATCAAGATTAATAATACACCTATTTTATGGGAGTTTCAGGATTTTTTATGTATAAATTTCTAGGTCTTCTTCCAAATCGTGAAGTTGAGTTTTAACTAGAACTCATATTAGGTTTTATGACTATTTCAATGACACCTTATAGAATGAACCCAATTGAGTTGTAGGAATTGAAGAATAAACTCCAAGAGAATCTTGATAAGGGATTCATACACCCCAGTGTGTCACATTGGGGAGCACTTGTTCTATTTGTTAAGAAGAAAAATGGATCAATTAGAATCTGCATTGATTATCAAGAACATAACCAAATAACTATCAAGAACAAATATCATTGTCCCCACATTGATGACTTATTTTACCAACTACGTAGAGCTTGATACTTTTCAAATATTGATCTTTATTCATGATATAATCAATTAAGGGTAAAAAAGGAGGATATACCAAATATGAAATTCCATAAAAGTTATGAAAACTATGAATTTATAGTTATGTCCTTTGGTCTTACTAATTCCCCCACTATCTTAATGGATTTAATTAATAGAGTCTTTAGAGACTATCTTGTTCAGTTTATGGTAGTATTTATAGAATATATTAGTTTCTATACAAAGAGAAATTAAGAACATAAATATCACATGATAATGTTACTGATGTCTTGGAAAAAGGATAATATTTATGCCAAAATTACCATTTGTGAATTTTGGCTTCATAAAGTTTAATTTTTGGGTCACATAATCTCGACAGTGGGGATATCCGTGGATCTGGAAAAATATAGGTTATTGAAAGATGGTCAAGGCCAACATTGGTAATTGAGATCCGAAGTTTTCTTAGTTTGGGTATATATTATCAAAGTTTTGTGAAACATATTTTTTGATTATCTAATCCACTCACCAAGTTGACTCAAAAAAGTGTTATTTTCATTTGGATAGAGTAATGTGAAGAGAATTTCTATGAACTAAAAATAAGGTTAGATGGTGCACCTGTGCTCACATTTCCTTGTAGTGGAGAATGGTTTGTGATCTATAGTGATGCATCAAATAAGGTGATGGGATGTTTTCTCTTGAAAATTATATGGTGATAGCTGATGCCTCACAATAGTTTATAATACCTGAAAAAAATTACCCAACTCATGATTTGGAGTTAGCTGTAGTAATCATTTCATTAAAGATATGGAGGCATTATCTTTATGATGAAATGTGTGATATTTAGACTGATCATAAAATTTTAAAGTATATTTTCATAGAAAAAGAGATGAATTTGTGCCAAAGAATATGGTTGGACTTGATTAATTATTAAAAATGCTCAATACTTTTGCACCATGTGAAAACAAACAATGTTGCAGATGCATTAAGTAGACAAGACCGTTTTAGCCTATCCATGATGAGGATCACAAAATATCCAATATTTATGTTTTTTCAGAGGATGGATCTTAAAATTTTAATGAAAGTGAAATATTATCTTTCTAAAATGAATTTTCAACCATTAATACAACTAAATATTAAGGGGGCACAGAAGAAATATGTAGAGCTTCAAAATATGGTGAGAAATGATCCTAAATTCAAACTTGATTGTGATGAAATAATATGGCTTAGGAAACAGGTTTCGATTCCTCCCATTTGATAATTAATGAAGGGAATATTATATGAGGATCATATTTCATTATTGTATATTCACCTTGGAAGCACTAAGATGTACCAAGACCTGAATTAGTACTTATAGTGGGATTACATGAAAATATATTTCACCAAATATATCTTTTGATTCATGGTTTTATTGTATGTTATGGATGAGAGGTAGAGGTCTAAGGGGATGTTACAACCATTACCCATACCATAATGGAAATGAGAAAACATTTCCATGGTCCTTGTCATAGAACTTCACAAAAATATAAAGGCTATAATTCTATCTGGGCTATTGTTGATCTCCTTATGAATTTGGAATAATTTATTTATATTAGATAGGATTTATATCTTAATCATAATTCTAGGATATTTTCAATGGAAGAGGTATGATTTCATGGAGTAAAACGTTCCATTATATTTGATCGAGATCTGAGGTTTTCCTCGATGTTCTGGAAAATTTTTAGCATGATCTATATGAAATGTTAGGTTTCATCACAGGATATCATCCACAGACAGATAGTCAGTTTGAGAGAAAAACCGAAAATCATGAAGGCATTTTGAGAGCATTCACTATGGATTTCAAATGTGGTTCGGATCAATACCTACCACTGGTAGAGTTTTCTTAAAAAAATATATCACTCTATTATTCAGATGGATCCATATGAATCCCTCTATGGAAAAAAAGTGTAGAACGCCAACTTTAAGGGACGATGCTGGGGAAACAAAGCTATTAGTACCTAATCTTGTTGATTAAATTGCAGAAAATATCGGATTTACTCAACAAAATATAAGGGCAGCTCAGAGCCAAAAAAAAATTTATACTGACAACCGAAGAAATGAACTAGAGTTTAAAGTATAGTATATGGTGTTCTTATAAATATCTCCTTGAAAGAGAGTAATGAGATTTTGAAATAAGGGAAAGCTACTCACTAGGTATATCGATCTTTTTGAAAATTTGGATCTAGTTTGGAAGGTAGTATACTGATTGGCGCTTGCACCAAATCCATCTAATGTTCATGATGTGTTCCATATATCTCTCCTGATAAATTACATCCCATATCCTTCACATTTACTATGCTCAGAAGTCGTACCACTAGGGAAAAATCATTCATATGAATAAAAACCGATAGAGATTCTGGATCATAGTGAAAGAATTCTACGAAAAAAGACTACTCGCTTGGTTAATGTTTTATGGAAGAACCACCAATTTGAAGAAACTATATGGGAACTTCAAGAAATGATGAGGGAGTTGTATCATCATCTATTTGTTTCCATTTGATTAATTTCTAGAGAAATTTTCAATTTAAGGGGGATAAGATTTAACACTCAAATGTTTTTCTAAAATATTTTTTTAAATAATTTTTATTCTTCAGTAGGTATCATTGCATAGAATCATGAGTTTTAACAAACCACGAGACACTCTTATTATAAAATTACCATTATATCCTATCTGTTATGTAAGCGGGAATAATTGTAACTAACTTATGAAAATCCATTGTGAATTCATTGAAAATAAATTATTTATGAAAAATATATATCAATACGATATTGTTATTATTGAGTAAATTACTTTTGGTAATTAAATTAACATGATATAGATGTTTTATATATTTATTAATTTTTTCATATTTATCCAATGGATATTTTAATCATAGTGTATGAATAAAACCCAATTTGATGTATAAGAAGCATTTTTTATAAAAAAGGTTAATTATACACCTTTGAATGAAGTACCCCTTTAAAATTAAATTTTTTACAAATTAATAATTTTTATATCACTATATAAGCTTTTTATTTTGTGGAAGGATATAATAATTTACTTTGGATGAATTTTTTATATTTTTTTATAACTTTAATATTTTGATGAATACTAAAAACATGCTAAATTTTAATTAAAAATTACTTTTTTCATTTTAATAATTTATACGGTTAAGTTATATTAGTAAATTGTTTCAAAATATAAATATAATATAATTTTACCATTTAATATAATATAGTTCATTATATTTAATATTACATTAAATTCATTTGTAAAAACATTTCATTATTTTGTAATATTTTAAATTTTTAAACATGTTTTCTCATTTCAACAGTGAGATTAATTTAAATTTAATTACTATAAATTCTATGTTTATAATTTTTAAAAATTGATTTAATATTTAGAATTAGTAGGTCTATGTTATGTTAATAGGATAATTTTATTTTTTGGAATTATGAATAGTAACTTTGGTAATTATTTTTATTACCATGGTTGAAGGACAATAAGTTAATTAAACCTAAAAATAATTTTATAAAATTACCTTAACACCTGGACAAATCCAATTGGGTGACTACAATATACCCTTATCATCTATTTTTAAAATTTATTAACTTAATGACAACTTTCCTATGAATATGACATGGATATATTAAGAACTAATGAATGTGAAAAAATGTCAAATCTCATTTTACATAAGTATATTAATTTTAATATATGGATAACTAAGAGATTATATCTACTATATATAATCTATGGAAATATAAAATAATTAACTCTATCATAGAAATTTATTTATAATTTTTATATTTTAAATCATTACCATTAATTATGACACAATAGTAATGTAGAAATTATTTCATTAATAGAAATATCAAAAAATAGTTTTGAAAATATTTAATGAAAAATAATATTAACTAATTAATGTTCTTAAGGAATTTTCAAGGTGAATGTGACATGTTAGGGGTGAATTCAATATTTTGGTTTGAATTAATCTTCATTGTGTATTTTATTTGAGGATAAATAAATTAATAGGGTCAAAATTGACTCTATTGTTATTTTTTAGAAATAACATTTTATTAAATAATTTAAAAATCATAAAAATATTGAAAAATTACAAAGTTATAATTATAATGCCTAAAATATCAAAAAATATCAATTTATTGTCAATTAACACCATATAAGTAAATATTTATAACTAGTAAATATTTAAAATGTTATTACCAAAATTTAAATTGAATAGGATAACTAGGTGTCAATTAAAATGAATTGGTTTAAATTGAAAACATTACCTGTACAAAATTTATTGGTTGATGAGATTAAAACCCTATATCATATCATCTTCAAAATTGGTACATTTTGGAGGATTTTGGGTGGGTCTTTATTTTATTATAAATTATTAGTTATAGAGTTTCCAAAAGTACCCCTCAACTCAATTATAAAAGGGAACCTTTTACCTCAACTCTTCTCCTCATTTTGAGCCTTAAATGTCATCCATCCCCTTACCTTTTTCCTTCTCAAACCCCCTATTTTAATTCTAGAGGTACTGGTCATCTTCAAAGACCAACTCTTGTGCTCTAATAGGAGATTTAAAGAAAACACATCAAGAAAGAGGTAATCTCTTCTACTAATTCTTTCAAACATCTTTATTCATATAATTCTTATTCATTAGTTGTTTAATTATAATGTAATAACATCAGTATCACTCATGTACTTATTTTTTATTATAAATATTAAACAACCATATTTCACCTTCTATCCATCATACGAAAATAAAAATCACTGCACATGTGTGCGTACAACTTACTGTCTCCACACCATGGTGTAATATGTTTTTCACCCCCATCGTAAATTGATGGGTATAATGATGTAAATAATAACAATATATGATTATAATAAGATTATTATAATTCTTAAATTTCATACATCATCCACTGCAATACCATTCATTAATTTTGGGAATGATATCATCACTCGTGCGTACGTACGGACAATCGTCTCCACAGTGTGATGTGATATACACGATATTCATTAAACCATGATTATATAAATGGATTTAATTAGTAAATATGTTTTATATTACACTAATATCATTGTATAAATGATATAACTATAACCTAAGAAGTGTAACATGAACGTTTCTGATAAATATTTCATAAGATCATAAAGTAGTTAATATCTGAATAATGAGTGACAATGAAAAGTTACTACAAAACTGATGATAATATAATCATAAATGATATCATAAAAATAATTATGGATCTATAATAAGTCAGTAACATTATTTAAATCATTATATAGAAGGTTCGGATACATATGAAGTATATCAGACATAAGTTAGGGGATAATTTTACAATATCATTTTTATCCGAGATTGTTTATATGTAAGTATTTACTGGGGCATATTTATCATCAAAATCCATGTATCCAAATTATTTAATATTATTTCTATTTTTTAAATTTAATTTTATAAATTGGTGAATTTTTATTAAATATTATGAATGGAATATTTTTTCGATGATCTATTTGAGGTACTTTTTGACTTTTCCAGCAAATGTACGAGGAGAATATCTTTTTAACTTATATAGCCAGAATTGATTTTTATATATTCATAACACCTTATTTAAAATAAAATTTTTCTACATTATTTTAATATTTTTCTCAATTAAATTCCTTTTCATTTAAAATTGAGTGTAATTTTGAGAAAAGAAATTTTTTTCTAAAAGAAATGATATTTTCCTCAAGAAATATGTTCGAGTGTTTTATCAAAATTATTTTCAATCTTAGATGAAATAGGGTTATGTTTATATCCCTATTATTAATTTTATTGGAGTATATTTATGATTGAATTATTTTTTATGATCTCTATTTATTTTAACTCTATTATGATGGAATGATGTTTTAGAAACCCATTTTATTTTATGGGTTATGCTCGGATAAATGATTTGTGTTTTTTTGTGGAACACATACGAATGCTTGCATTATGAGACTGGTGGGACCTATATATCCCTCAAATTAATTGCTTAAATATTTTTATCTCATGAGATAGACATGACTGGAATGGAATGTAAATCTGGTTCAGTAATATAAGGTTATAATGAGGAGTGAACTTGGTTATGTAATGGCCTTTTTCTGCTATGATGGTCTTGGAAATGAGCCTTGACCAATATGAAATTATTTTCTATACTTATGTGTGTATGAAATGAAATTTTATATTTGATGTTTGGACTATTGGGATACAATTTAACTTATATGATTTATTCTATGTCATGATATTCTGATCTTTCATATGGAAGATAATATTTTCAAATGTTATGTTCTGATGATTATGATATTATTGATATTTACCTTGTTCACCCTTACTGAGCATTTTAGCTCACCGTTTTGTATATTTCCTTTCCCAAGATCATGAATAATAGAATTAAGTAAGATATGTCAAAAATGAGTGTAGTTTTTAAGAAATAAGTGGGACAGAATGTAGATGTTTTATGAACTGATTGTTTATGATTCGCAGTTTCTAATGACACTCAACCTATACGATCCTGGCATGATTTTTTTATGTTATGTGATAATTATTATTAAATCCTGAAGTAATATATACATTTAAAGTATGGGTTGTTATATTTGGTATGTGTCTAAACCTGGAGGAATAACTTTTAAGGTAATGCAATCAAGGAAGCCCTGCTCCAGCAAACCCAGTTGTGACCACCAAATGCGGTCCAAGCTCCAGAATCCTGAGCTCCCTAATATAATGGTCAAACCTGTTTTGGTGTCTACATAAAACAAAATACTTGCAGGCATATCCCATTTAGGGTTGAGTATAAACATACTCATTAGGACTCCAAAAAAGAAGGGTAATTTTAGGGGAAATAAAAAAGGGAATGAAATATAGAACGAAAAAGGAAAAAAGGTATAGTAAAAGTGAAACTCAACACAAAAAGAGAAGTGAAGTAAGTTATTCTAGACATGAGGATATAGAGATAGTGATATGAAGAACATCTCGTTGATTCTTTGTTACCTCAAGTAAAAGAGCGTTCTCATCCAACCATGAGATACTAGATGCAGAAATCATGTGCCATACCCCAAGCGTTTTCACCTCTCCTAGAAGGAGAGTAAATAGAACTCAAGGAGTGGGTTCCACAATAGGGTGAAAATATATATATTTTATCAAACCAAATAAACCCTAATGAGAGTAAGTAAGGGGACCACCATCTTAAGGCTCAACCTAGGTAAATAGTCTTCAATAGTTATAGGAGTAACCACCATCAATGGCCAATATCTCACACGCCTACAATAAACTACTAGTCAAAGGGGATCAAATCACCACTCCTTGATATTATCCTTTTTAGGCAGAACAAACTCACCAATATAGTTTTAGGTCACATCAAAAGGAAGCGTCCTAGTGGGGGAAATTACCCCTCTTACTTTTAAGTCTAATGTTACATTGAATAGAAAACTCATTACTAATTAATTGGTGAACACCACTACCCAACCTCGCTGGATGGTAAGCCCAAAAGATAGAACAATGAACACCAATTACTAGCCTCACTAGAGGGTAAGATTGAGAGAGAAAGGAAAACACTAATGCCAATCCTCACTAAAGGGTAATCACAAAAGAGAACAGAGAACGCCCTTTCCTAGCCTTACTGATGGGTAAGCCTGAATGGGAATGACAAACACCACTACCCACGCACGATGAAGGGTAAACCCAAAAGAGAATGGAAAAAACCACTACCAAAACATACTGGATGGTAGGCCCGAATGTCGAAATTAAGGTCACCATCATGTTGATCGCGATGTAGGATAGGTGATCCATATTTAATAATATTTTAAAAAAGGATTCACACATCAAAACAGGCCATGCCATTGTAAACCTTGCAGAAAAACAAGCAAGGTAGACTATTCACTTGCTCCGAGTATACATATGATGTAAAGATTATAAAATAAGGCATTACTCTCATAAGGCAACATGTGGGGCCCATTCCTTTTCCAAGAATTATAACAGGCGGATTGCGTTATCAAAATTTTGTCAGAAAAACATGCACGATGGGGTACTCATGTGTCGAAATTCGGTTCCCAGAGGAAAAGTCATAAATTATCGCAACATGTGGGAACTGGGTCCCATGGAGCCCACACTTCAGTTTTAAAATAAAACACCCATTGGTGGTCATTAAAATTCTGTATAGAGATCAAGGTCATGCTTCCACTGGTGGCTCATCAATCATATGTCCCATTTGAAGGATACATCCGACAAAAGATTTCAAAATAATAATAAATATTTTATTATTAATAACATAGGGGTTTTGGTTCACCCATCTTCAATCACAGAAATTATAAATTTTGAAAACCTCCAAAAAAAGGTCCTGATCAACTAGACAAACCTAGGGCCATAGACGGTGCATCAAACGGACGTGACATTTAGGAGTTAAAGCCTTTTTAAAACATAAAGTCTCAAACTAGGCTCGTCCGGACCAAACTGGCTGGACCGACCACTTACAAGGTTGGCCCACCCCGACTGGTCCAGTACGAATTGCCTAGTTTGCATCTACATCGACTAGCCTATTGATCGGTCTTACCTAATACTTTGCGTCACTCAGAGACCCGCGTAAGGTGGGTCATGATCCCCATGAGATCATTACCTTGGGAACCTCCCCTTCTGATAGGGAAATCCCATACCACCTAGAATCCCTCCATCTTTCATACCCACTACATCATGCTGATATCATCCCTCCAAGATCCGCCTTGGCCTACCATGCTCTCCCATCCCTACCTTGCTCTGTCATCTGAGCCCCATGCTGATGTCATTGGCCACGTGATTAACACCGCGCTCACCACCGGCACTCCATCGTGTCTCCTAACCACTCGGTCAGGTGACTCTCATCAACCACCATGCTCTACCGCCATTGGAGGATTAGCTCTGATGGTCCCTTCAGCAGACCACCATGACTCGATCAGACTCTGTATTCCCATTCCAAGGGTATATTTTTGATCCGTGTGAAGAAACCTTCACAACTCCTACCTTTGATCGATAATATGATGGTCGGTTTAGGAATTAAAAAATTAAAATGAATAATAGAGAAGAATAGGGGTTCAAAACAGAGATCGATGGCCATGTTCGTGCATCCATTGATTATTTCTAAATATAACTATGAAGAATAAATTGGCTTAACCAATTTTTAAAACATAATTTTAATTAAAACACAAAATGAAAAGGATCCTACCTCAAATCAGTGTTTCATCGTTGGCGATGTCACTATCATGATCCTACCTCAATCTGTCACAGTTCTGGCGAAGATCGCTCCTCGATTCAGCGAAAAACGACGAACAAGGCTAGAGAGTGAGTGATGGAGATTTATCATAAATATTGAGAGATCGAATTTGGGTTTATGTTTAACCCTAATCCCTAAAACACTATTTATAAGGATCCATCTTAGAGACGTAATCAGAATTCACTATGCCCTCTCATTTTATATCACGCCTAGGCCAAACACTCCGTTTTGAACTATAAAAAAGTCTCAAATTTAAAATCCAATCCCTTATTTGAGTGTTATTTGAAAAGATTCCAGTGATAAAAGTCACTATGTCATTATTCCAAAATGAAATTTTTTTCCCTTGGTGACTTTTCTCACAGCAGCCCTATGCCAAAAAAATTAATACCCATCCTAGGGTAAACGATACATTACAGACTCAATTGTGAACTTAGATTTATGATCTGAGATAGTGATTGTGACTTATTATATTTCATTATTGTGCATAGTAAAAATATACTTTATATTTTATAAATTTATTTCTGGGCACACCGGGCATTGGAATTGAACGCCGTATAAACACCTTGATCTATAAATACAAATAGAAATATATCAAAGTGTTATAAGGTGAAAACTGGGTCTCTAAACTCTGGGTCCCAAGATGAACATGGATAGTTGTAGTTGTGTGGGGTTGGACAAAAAATTAGGTGTGGTATTGGATTTTGATGGTTATGTCTTATTGGTTTTTAACGCTTCCTTTATCAATCCCATCCTATCTAGGAGGAGTCCTTGTCTCTCCTCAAAGGCCTTAGTCTTTGTCATCAGAAGAATGTGATCTTGGCAGTGGTCGAAGTGGATTCCCTCATCCACTATGAGTATTTTAATGGTAACAAAAAGATTCCATGGTAAATCTCTTACACTATCATGAATTTATAAAGGCTTATCAACAACCAGGTGAGTATCCTTCATACCTAGAGGGTGGGTAATGAGGTTTTGGACTTCATAGCTTCTCGATTCTCTCTTCCTTCATGAATTAATGTGTTTTCTAGTTTATTATCCTTTCCTATGGATGAAATGAACATAGTTAGGGGGATACTCTTGGATTTCACCATTTCAGGGCCCCATGACATGCTCCCTTCAGTTTTTTTTACCTTATTCTTTAATAAAGTAATTATTTTGATGATTTCATATGTTTTGTCGATGTTCGGTACGTGAGTAAAAAATGAACTTATTTTGATGTAAATTGTCCCAGTGGTCGAAATTTGAGCATATCAAGAATAATATTCATGATTTAAATATCATATATATATATTATATATATTTATTTATAATAGTCTAATAAATATGGAGATACAAAATGAAATTCACCATTCAAGGAGACGGTAGGTCGTACGTACACATGAACGCTACATTCATTTCTTTTTCATATTAATGGAACAAAAAATAAATGATACATATGTATATTATAATTATATTATAATTTATATTTTATATATGTTACATAATTTCATTAAATCCATCCTTTATATGTTCCATTTATGGAATTATTGAGTCATATTACTTTGAAGGGGCGGTAGTCCACATATCCTCAGATGAAATTATCATATTTACTCATTATAAAAATAATAAAGGTTCGTTCTAACTAAAAATTACAGAATAATATATACAATATAAATATAACATATTTAATATATAAATATTGTGTAATCATAATGGCCACCATGAGAGGTGGTAGGAGAAAATTCAACAATCATCGTTTCGTGAGGCATTAATTCACCATACACAGAAAGAGTATGTTCGATATCCATTTGATAGAGGTGTCTGTAAGTGTAGATAAAAAGTAGATCATAAAAAAATCCTAGTATATTGATTATCCTGGTGTTATTATAATATAATGGAATAAAAAGTGTTTAGGGGGTTGGAGAAGGAAAATAAATGAAAGGATCTTGAGAGAAGATGTTGCCTCTAAATCAGGTAACTCCTTTTGATTTCTGCCAAAAGGCTTTCTTCGAATTGACTTATTCTCAAGGTAGGGATCCTAGAATTAATTAAGGGACATTGGAAGATTATTTGATCATAATTTTTGAAATTCAAGGGGATTTATAGGTTGGAGTAAGTTGGTAGAGGTGATGGTCTTTTATAAGAGGGGGGGAGGGGCACTTTAGGAAGGTTGTGAATTATTATTTTATTATAAATTAATTTTCAAATTATAATAGCTAAAATGTGATATATTTCAATGATAAGATGAGTGTGGGTAAAAATACTCTCAAACAATAGGTTTTATACATGTTTAGATCACAAATTCAGCCTTATCTTTTGGATTTAAACCTTTGTTAAATAAATTAACTCTTACCATGTCTTCGGGTATTTTTATACTATATGGTTAATATAGTTACTCTAAAATGAAAATAAAACAACTAGTGGATAATTAATGATATTTGTAACATTATATAAATCAGTTGGATGAATCTTATATTTTTGTAACTAATATATCATTAAATAATATTGTATTTGTATTAAAAACACACACATACATATATTTTGACACAATTTAGTAACTGATTTTTTTAAAGACATGATAACTTGTTTCATTCAAAAAAAATACATTATATCATAGATAAAATGTCATAATAATCCATGAAATTGGAGTGTGGCATCAAAATTTTCAAATTACAATAATTTAAATATTTATAATGTCACTTATTGGAATCCTTCATTAATAAGGTAATAACTACATCATTATTGCGTCATAAATAATATTTTTTATTTAATGTCAAAAAATTATAAATAAATTTTTATGATGTAGGAAATAATTTCTGATTTGTAATTTGAATTTATAGTCAAACAGATCAATTATATAACCCCACTTTAAAATTATTTTAGTAAAAAGATACATGTTCATGTTTTATTTCCATTTACATTATGTTAATTATTTTAACTTGTCATTTTCACTTCCACATGGCTCCCAAATTCCAAATGATTGGCCTAAATATTTCTTTGTGGCCCATTACTCATCGAGTAATATTAGGACACATGTTAGGGTAGTTTTATATTATTATAACATTATTTTTAACATTTTTTTAACTAATTTACCTTTTAAAATTTGTGAATAAAAATAATTTATGAAGTTACTATTTATAATGTCCAAAAATAAAAGGTATATATTTACCCAATTTAAACCTTATGATTACAAATATGGAATAAATTAGTTTCCAAATTAAAAATACCAACGTTTTAGAAAATAATTTTTAAATTAAATCTCATTTGTCAAAATGAGAAAACAAGTTTTTTAAAAAGTATAAACCATCAAATATTTGAAATGTGTTTATATCAAATTTCAATGTGAAATTATTTTCAATGTACATAATTTTATTAAATGAAAAAAAATAATCCAATTAAACTGTAAAAACAATTAAAATGTAATCTAACTATATAAATAAATTAGACGAAAAGGGAGTTTTTATTTAAAATGCAGTATTTTTCACTATTCATTAAAATATGAATATCATCTGAAAAATACCAAAAATTTCATCAAGGGTATTTTTTTAAATACTGATTATAAATAATATGTTTAATATCATAAATATACCATATTAAATTATTAAAAACATGATTTTATAAAGTTTCCCATTAAAAGGCGATAAAACATTATTTTTTTGAAAACAATTATCAAAAAAATGAATTTGTTCTCATATCATATCTAGAAATAATATAAGATGAATTTACAACATTAAATTTAATATATAACATATATTTTTTATTAAATAAATAATTTATAAAGAGTGATATGATGTTATGAACACAATTATTCACTTTTAAATAGGTTTTCATAAAAACACATCCTTATTTTTAATTGGATTTTATTTCTATTTCTAATAAATTTGGTAACCAATGAATCATTATTTAAATATTTGTATACAATTGTTTCAAAATTTAGTGGATAATATAGATTCCCTCTATGCCAACAACTAGATTATAAAGGTAACATTTAAATTAAAATATTTAGTTGTTATTTTAAGTTGGATGTTGTGTATCATGTACCCTATTGAACATAGTATTTCTTTCTTAAAACACATGATGTTACATCCTCCCACAATTAATATATTGCGTCCTCCCAATTTTAATTTGGGTTTATTAACTAGCTTATAAATTTTCAAAATAAATTTATTGCAAACCCATAATGGAAAAAGGGTTAATAAAACATTCACTATAAAAGATAGAATGTGAAGTAAAAAGGTCACCCATGATAACCCATAATACGGTTCTATGTTGGAAAACATGGATATGGAAGAAAAAATAACCATCTCTTTCTATTGAAGAGTGATATAAAGCATGATTTGGAGAATGTGAACAAATATAAAACCCCAACATTTGATGGCTTAAATATTCATTGATTTCAAATTAGGAAAATGTAAGCGGTTAACATTTTTTAATGAAGATCTAGTTCATAATATTGAAGAATTATTTTACTATGTAGAATAATAACCTAAGGAAATATAAATAATTAGCTTTTATAGTTTCATACATTAATAAAATTCCAACAACAACTCATCTTTTTCCCAAACTGTTGAGTATTTTAGATGTCATTATCACTGATGAAGTAATAGAATTAACATCCAATGAATCACATAATCCAAAAAAGATGAACAAATATTTCCCCTATCATTAGACATTAACTAGAACCAAAATGGGTTGTACAAGACCAAATAATCCACCCAAATGAATAATATTTTTTAAGGATAAGGACTACTTTTAATCTCAAAAATTCCAAAGTAATACCCAAGTTCAACATAGAACATTCATAAAAAAATGTCCTTAAAATTACTCAAAATAATCCAAACTATGATTGAAACCCAAAATTCTAAAGGATTTGATAAAAAATTCTTCCATAATAAATCAATAAATTTATCTCCAAATAATACCAACTACTCTTAATGTCTCATACTGAATAGTTATTAACCTAATAAAAAATTCTCTATGATAGGTTAATCATTTCCATAAATAACCTAAATCACCATATTTCCACAATAAAAACATAGATTCATCCAATATAAAATTCAAACATTCCTCCTAAAATAAAATCCCATAGTATTCTATTTTCCTCAGGCATATAGTGTTCCCAAAATAACAAAAGTATTCTAAAATAAAATTTATCACTTAATCACCAAATCATTTTACTATACTAGGAATAACTTTTTGATAAAATGTAATTTCCTAAAATTAACATATTATTATTTCATCAACTTGTTTAACTAAAACGATTAAGTCATACTTACCATGGACATCTCATAGGATACTGGTAGATGATGCACCATTTTCACCCTTTGGTTTTGGGTTCAATTTCCATGACATTTTTGGACATGACAGGTTGTCCCCCATCTTACGAGTTGTCCCCTTTTATAAAACTCAAGAATGAACATAACATGTTTTAACCATAATATTTTTATTATACCTCTCATTTTCATCCCAACTCATAATGAATTCAACATCTTAATTCATGATGTCTTATATATATATAAATTTTTCACCTCTAAGAGATTTAATAAAACAATTCCCAAAAGAAAGAACATTGTACCTTGATCACGGTGCCCACCTAGTTTCATCTTCATTTAGTTCTCGTAGATAGAAGGAACATACAAATAAATGATGATTTAGAGATTCTCCATATTCACTTGATTACTTTTTCCAAATAAACCTTGAACAACATGGGTTGTATTGGTGTTTGGAGGGAAAATGTTTTTGAAAATAATCTTGTATGACAAGTATTTTAAAAACATCAAATAAGATGTGCTTTTTATAAAACATTCAGACTATGTTTTAGTTGAATATTTTAATAAATATAAATTTTAAAATACCATAGGTATGTTCTTAATGAATATATTTTACAATAAAATAAAAATAGGTTGAACAATAGTCTCATTCTTCAGAATTTTTTTTAAAATCATAATTTTATTCTTAATATTGTGATAAGGTAAAATTCCTAAAAATTCATTGATAATGATTACCTTTTTGGAAAATTTGAGATTATTGAGAAAATAATATTGTATAAAAAACTACCCATGATCCACTATGGTATTGAGGTATAATAGAGGTGTTTGATATCTCAAATAATTACTTTCAAGTGAGTTGTAGGCCAGAAAATGTTTCTAAAGCATCAAGACATGACATTGCAATAATTATTCCAACAAGTCATTAGGAAGAGATAAGAATGTTGTTTGATATCCTCCTCCTTCCATTTTCAACCGACTTTCCTTGATCTAAAAAAGTTATATGACAAGTATTTAAACAAAATAATAGACATAGATTGTTACCATATGTTTAAAAAAACACATAATCCCTAATGATATCTAAACATACCCTCTAATACCAACTATAAGGCCCTTCCCTTAATCATTACATAGTCTTGAGTTAAGTTATGAATTAACATTGAGGATCATTTCAGGCCTATATTTTTAAATAATTAAGACATAACTATTTAATAATAGTCTCATACATTACATATGGATAAATACACTTATTACTCACTTTTTTTTACTAAAGTAAACCCTTTAGAAAAAACATGATTTCTTTTTCATGATAAATAATTTTTTCCTCTTCCTTTCTCTTACCCATCCTTATATCATGTGGAAAAAATTTCAAAAAAATTGGATGAGCATAAAAATATCAATATGGAATATAAAATAAGGAATAATATTTTTAGTCTATTACTATTAAAACCCATAAAAACATTTTAACAAAATCATACTTTTCACCCATAAAAATAAACTAAGTAGGTTATATCATGTAAATATAAGATTCCTACAAAATATTATAGAAATCAAAAAACATAAATGCATCTTATGGAATCTATATAGTACATACATTGTATCTCTCATTGCTACACAAGGAGTAACATTCATGGTTACGTTTGGAATACCCCTAATAGAATATTCCCTAAATATCTTAGGATAAACTATAATGTTTACCTCCATCGCATTACACAATTAATTAGAGATCTATCAAAAGCTCACCTATCGTCAGTTTATCACAGAACCACCTGTATACGTAAGCAATGACCAAGAACCACAACAAAATCATAACAAATAAAACATGCATAAAGGAAAAAAAATAACATTTCCACATTACAATCATATGATATCATTTTAAGAGATAATTAATTAATTTTGAAAAACATTTTCAAAACCAAGATAAAAAAATAGAAATACGGTGTTTACTTTTCTTTAAAAACATTATGTCTTGTAGAGAATGCAAAATACCAAATAATGGTCATGGTAGCAGAAAGGTCATTGTCACCGCATATGTTAAAAAACATTTTTTTCATTTAGTAAAATACTTAGTAGAAAAAATATTCATTTTTGAAATAAATTGAATTACATTAAAAAGGGTAAAATTATACACCATATAAAATAAAAATGTGTATATTATGAAAATATGCATCAATGAAAGGAGATTAAGATGAAGTCCCTTGTAACGATCACATCCTTAGATTATGGATAAATAAATGACATTATTATGCATGAAAATTAAAATACACCCAATATAAGTTGATATTCATTGTAAAATAATAATAGTCCATTTACACATATTATTTGAAAGACAAAACAAATATCATGGATATTTAACTCAATGAATGAATATTGAGTTAAGATTTCCATTACAAAGATTGTATATTTAGATTAATGATAAATCGATGAGATAATTATGTGTGAAAAATATAAATTAAACAAATATAATTGGATATGCTGTGTAAACCAATCAAATGTCATTCACACATATTCTGGGTGAAACAAAACCAATGACATGGATTTTTAACTCAATTAATGGAGACTGAGTTAAAATGTCCCTTACATTGAGTCCAACTCATAATGTTCAATCGTTATATTCCAGAAGGATGAAATTAGCATAATTTATAATTTATTAGGAAAATTTTTCATATTTATTATTAATTTTATATTACTTATTACCTTGTTATAGAAATTAGTTAATTATTTGAGTTCATATCAGACATTTTTTCGATGTTCGGTACATGAGTAAAAAATGAACTTCCTTTGATGTAGATTTTCCATGGGGTCCAAAGTATATAATCTATAGAATATTATTTATTAATTAAATATAATATATATCAAGTGTATATATATTCATAATAGTCCATAACATTTGGAGATAGGAAATGAAATGCAATGTTAATGAAGATGGTAGGTCGTACGAACGCATGAACACTGCTTTCATTTCATTGTCATATTAAAGGAATGAAAACTAAATGATACAGAGGTATTTTATAATTACAGAATATTATATATGTTATATATGTTACATAAGTTCATTAATTATATCCTTTATACACTCCATGTATGGCATGAATGAGTCATATCATATTGAGGGGGTGGTAGCCCACATTTTCTCAAATGAAATTATTATATTTACACATTATTGAAAGCATAATGGTATGTTTTAAATAAAAATTACCGAATAATAGAGACAATATAAATATAATAAATTTAATATATAAAAAATTTCTATCATAATTTCCCCCATGAGAGGTGGTACTACAAAATTTTCCAACCATCATTTCATGAGGCAGTAGTTCACCGTACATTGAAACAGTATGTTCTATATCCATTAGATGGATGTGTTTTTAATTTTAGGTTGAACCCTTTGCAGAAAAAAATTCCTAGTAAATTGAGGATACTAGTGTTATTATAAAATAATGTAATAAAAAGAGGTTATGTGGTTCGAGAAGTAAAATAAATGAATGAAGTTTGAGAGATAACATTACCTCTAAATTGGGTCACTCCTTTTTATTTGAGCTAATAGGATTTCTTGAATTTCCTTATGCTCACTATAAGGATTCTAGTATGAATTCAGGGATATTGGGAGATTATTTTAACTGAATTATGATGATACATGGGGATTTAGTGGTGTGAGTAAGTGGGTACATGTGGTTTGCTTTTATAAGAGGGAGGAGGGGCACTTTAGGACGGTCTTGAAATGATATTTTATAATAAATTGATTTTATAATGATAATAGAAGCGTAGTGATATATTTAGAGAATAATATGAGGATGAGTTGAAATCCTCTCAACCAATAGGTCTTATCCAATATTAGGTCACAACTGTAACCTTATTGTTTGGCTTTAACACTTAGTTAAATAAATTAACTCCTACTATGTCTTCTAGTATTTTTACACTATACGGTAAATATAATTACAATAATAAGAACAGAGAACATATGGTGTATTAATAATGAAATTTTAAACATTATATAGTCCAGTTGGATGAATCTTAATTTTTTTATAAATATAATATCATTTAATAAAATAGTATTTGTTTTAAAAACTCATTTATGTCAATTTAGAAACTACTTAGTAATTGATTTTGATTAAAGTGATGATAACTTGTTTCATTAGAAAAAACTAAATTAAATCAAATATAAGATTTCATAATAATCCATAAAATCTATTTATGGAATCAAAATGTTCAAATTACATTTATTTTAATATTTATAATATCATTTATTTGAATCATTCATTTATAAGGTAATCATTATATCATCATTGTTTCGTGAATAAATTTATTTATTTAATGTCTAAAAATTATAAATAAATTATCATGATGTTGGAAATCATTTAATATTTCTAATTACTTTTTATAGTAAAAAAGATCAATTATATATACCCACTAAAAATTTATTTTAGTAAAAAGATACATGTTTATGTCATATTTCCATTTAATTTAAATTAATTATTATAGCATGTCATTTTCACACCCACGTGGCTCCCAAATACCAAAGGTTCAGCATAATAATTTATTTAGTATCCCATGACTAATATAGTAATATTAAGACATGAGTTTGGGTTGTTTTATATTATTATAATATTATTTTTACCCTTATTTACATAATTTACCTTTTATCTGTGGTAAATAAAAATTATTACTGAAGTTATTATTCATAATGTTCATAAATAAAAGTTACCTATTTACTAAATTATCACCTCCTAAATCCAAATATGGATTCCATTTTTCGAATCTCAAAATATAGAAGTTTCAGTAATTAATTTAATATTAAACCGTGTAGTCAAAATGAACAAATGAGTTTTAAAAAAGTAAAAACCATCAAACATTTGACACGTGTTTATATCAAATTTCAATGTGAAATTATTTCCAATGACCACAATTTTATTAAATGAAAAAAAACATAAAACAATAACCCTTTAAAAATAATTAAAAATATAACCTAACTATATAAATTAATTAGAAGAAAAGGAAATTTGGAATTAAAATGCAGTACATTTCACTATTCATTGAAATATGAATTTAATTAAAAAAATACCAAAATTTCATCCAAGGTAAAATTTGAAATCCTAATTCTAAAGAATAAGTTTATCATTTCAAATATAACATATAAAAATATCAAAACTATTTTTAAAAAGGGTTCACCATCAAAAGGTGTTATAAATTTATTTTTTTTAAATACTTCTATTACCATAAAATTCATTTTGTTCTTATATCATATCTATAAGTCATATAATATAAATTTCAAACATTAAATTTAATATATAACATATATTTTTCATTAAATAAAATAATACATATAGAATGATATTATTTTAGAAACAGAATTATTTTCTTTTAAATAAGTTTTCATAAAAACATAGCATTTTATTAAATTGGTTATTATTTCCATTTATAATAAATTTGGTACCCAATGAATAATTATTTAATCATATGTAAACCATATTTTTATAATTTAGTTGATACAATTATTTCCCTTCATTCCAACAAAAATATTATAATGGTAATGTTTAAATAATAATATTCATTTTTTCCTTTAAGTTTGATGTTGTATATCTTGTATTCTATTGAACATAGTGTTTCATTCTAAAACATTGTGATACTACATCATCCCCCATTTAATAAATTGTTTTCTATCAATTTAAATTTGGTGTAGGTAAATATGGTATTAATTTTGAAAATACCATTATTAAAAACCCACATTAGAAAAAGGGTTAATAAAAAATACACTTTAAAAGATAGAAAGTGTAGTACAAAGGTCGCCTGAGATAACACATACTTGGGTTCCATGTAGGAAAACATGTATATAGATGAAAAAATTACTATAATGTTCTGATGGATAGAGATATAAATCATGATCTGAAAAAAGTTAACAATCATTAAACCACAAACATATGATGGGTTAAACAGACGTTGGATTAATATTAGGAAAATATAAACAGAAATTTATTTTGATTTAATATCTAGTTAATAAATTTGAGTAATTATTTTACTACCCAGAATAATAACATAAGGAAAAATACTTACATGACATTTATAGTTTTGACCATTAATCGAATTCCAACCCAAACCAATCTTTTTCCTAAATCAATGAGTATTTGAGATGACTTAGTCACTCCTAAAGCACTATAATTACCTTCTTGAGAATCATATAATCCGCAAAAGATGAAACATATATATCCCATATCTGTATACATTAAAAAACACTATAACGGTTAGTAAAAGATCATATAATCCCCCCAAAATAATAAATATTTAAGGTGGAAATTCCAACTTTTAATCTCTAAAATTATACAGTAATACCCAAGTTCGACATAAACCATTCAACAAAAAATGTCCTTAAAAATCCCCAAAAGAATCCAAAGTAATTTTGAAAAAAAATATTTCAAAGGATTTGATCACATAGCCTTCCAAAATAAATATTAACATTTACCTAAAAATAACTTCAACTAATCTTAAAGTCTCATTCTGAAAAATAATTAACTTAATCACATATTCTCCATGAGAGGTTAATAATTTACATAAATAACCAAAACTGCCATATATTCTCAATAGAAATATATATTAATACAAAATAAAATTCAACCATTACTCTTCAAATAAAATCCCATAGTATTCTATTTTCCTTAGGCATATAGTTTTCCTAAAATATCAATTGTCTTCCAAAATAACATTTATCACATAATCACCAAATCATTTTCCATTACTAAGGATATCCATTTGTTAAATTGTAAGTTACCATAATCAATTTATTCTTATTTTATCATCTTGTTTAACTAAAAATATAACATCATACCAACTAGGGACTTCTCATAGGATAGTGGTAGGCGATACACCCTTGTTTACCTTTGATTGTGGGTTCGATTTCTACGGCATTGATGGGTGCGATGGGTTGTCCCCAATATTATGAGTTGTCCCTTTTTAAAAAACTCAAAAAATGACCATAACATGTTTTCACCCCAATGTTTGTCTTATACCTCTCATTCTCATCCCTACTCGTAATGAAATAAACATCTTAATTCCTAAAGTCGTATATATATTGACATCTTTTTCACCTCAAAAAGATCTAATAAATATATTCCCAAAAGAAAGAATATTGTACCATGATCATAATGTTCACAATGTTTAATTGTTATTTTTTTCTCATAGATAGAAGGTCCATGTATTGAAAAAATTATTTAAAGATTCTTTCTAAATCAATTCTTTCATTTTTTCAAATACACCATGAATAAAAAGGGTATTATTGGTGTTTTCATAGAAAAAGTTTTGGAAAATAATAATTTTCATTATAATATTTTTAATAAGGTAAAATATCTAAAAACATCCTTGATAATATTTATCTTTTTTGAAAATATGATAATATTTGGAAAATATGATTTCATTAAAAAAATGCCCAGGATCTACGATGGTATTGAGGAATAGTAGAGGTGTTTTATATCTCAAAAAAAATTATAAGTGAGTTGTATTTTAGGAAAAGTTTCATAACCATTTGGACATAACGTTGCAATAATTATTAAAAGAATGTCATCATGAAGAGATTATAATATTGTTTGAGATCCTCCTCCTTCCATTTGTAACTGACCTTCCATGATCTAAAAAATTTATATAATAAGGGTTTAAAAAAATAATAGAAAGATAATGTTTCAAAATGTATAACAAAAACTCATAATCCCTATTGTTTTTTAAACCATCCCTCTAATACCAACTATAAGACCCTATCTTTAATCATTACATAATCATGAGCTAAGCCATGAATTCACATTGGGGATATTTTCCAATTTATTGTTTTAGAGAATTATTCCATAACTTTCACATAATCGACCCAGACATTACATGTGGATAGTTACATCTAGTATCCAATTTTTCCACCAAATGAAAACCATTAAACAAAACATGATTTCTTTTTCATGATAAAAAAATTATTGACTTCTTTATTTCTCTTACCAATCCTTATTCCTTGTGGAAAACATTACAAAAACATGGTATGATCACAAAATGATAAGTAAGGAATAGAAAATAAGTAATATAACTATTAGTTCATGAATATTGAAAACCCATGAAAACATTTTGACAAACTCCCACTTTTAACCCATAAAACATAAACTACTTAGCTTACATAATGTAATCATAAGAATCTTAAAAAAATACATCGAAATAATAAAACATAAAGGTAACTTATGGAATCTATATCATACTTAAATTGTCGCTTTCATAGCTACATAGGGAGTAACCTTCATGGTTACGTTTGGAATACCCATAACTATATATTTCCTAGATATCTTACGAGAAACATTAACATTTACCTCTATCACATTACCCAATGCATTGGAGAGATATCACAGGCTCACCCACCCTCATTTTATAACAGAACCACCCATATACATAAGCAATGACCAAGAACCATAACATAATCTTAACACATATGACATGCATAAAGGGAAAATAATATTTACACATTGAAATCATATGATATCATTCCAAGATATAATGAATTATTTCTCAAAACCATTTTCAATACCAAAATACCTAAAAACGAAATATTGTATTTACATTTCTTTAAAAAAATTATGGATTTTACAGAAATATAAATACCAAATAAAGGACACAGTGGAGGAATGGTCGTTGTCACTACATATGTTAAAAACATTCTTTTTCCATTAAGTAAAATTCTTCCTAGAAAAATATTCCTTTAAAAAAATTGAATTAAAATAAAATAAAATCATTATAATTATAAAAGTATATAAGAAGAAAGTGTATATTATCGAAATATGGATCAATGAAAGGAGATTGAGATAATTTCCCTCACAAAGATGGTATCATTAGATTATGGATATATCAATGACATTATTATGTGTGAAAAAAATACCCAATATAAGTGGATATACAGTGGAAAATAATCAGAGGACATTCAAATATATTCTTTAAATAACAAAACCAATAACATGGATATTTAACTCAATGAATGGTGATTGAGTTAATATTTCCCTTACAAATATCATATCATTATATTAAAGATAAATCAATGAAATAATTATGTGTGAAAAATATAAATACACATAATTTAAGTTGATATTCAGTGTAAAACAATAAAAGATAATTCACACATATTCTTTGAAGAACAAAACCAATGACATGGATATTTAACTCAATGGATGGAGATTGAGTTAAGATATCTCTTACCTTGAGTTTGACTTGTAAAAAACAATCATTGTGTTCCTAAATAATAAATATATGTTAATTTATATTCTTATCAGAACCATATTCATGTTTATTATTCACTTTATATTACTTATTTACTTATTATATAAATTTCTTAATTATTTGAGTTCATATCATCCGTTTTGTCGATGTTCGATATGTGAGTCAAAAATGAACTTGTTTTGATGTAAATTGTCCATGTGGTAAAAATTACATCATTTCAAGAATATTTTTCATGATTTAAATATCATATATATCCATTATATATGTATTTTTAAATGTCCATAACATTTGGATAATAGAAATGAAAGGCATCATTCATTGAGATGGTAGGTCGTACACACGTATGTACGCTACTTTAATTTCATTGTCATATTAAAGGAATGAAAAGTAAATGATACAAATGTATATTATAATTATAGTATAATATATATGTAATATATGTTACATATGTTCATTAATTCTATCATTTATGCATTCCCATGTATGGCATGAACAAGTTATATCACTTTTAAGGGGTGGTAGTCCACACTTCCTAAAATGAAATTATCGTGTTTACAAATTATGGAACGCATAAAGGTATGTTCTAAATAAAAATTAATGAAGCATATAGAAAATATAAATATAATATATTTCACATATATATACATTTCCAACATTGTGGCCACCATGAGAGGTGGTATGAGAAAATTGTACAATCATTATTTCCTGAGGTAGTATTTCATTGTACACTGAAATAGTATCATCAATATCCATTTTATTTAGGTGTGTGTAAGTGTTGGTCAAAACCTTAGAAGAAAAAATCATAGTATATGGAGGATATTATTATTGTTATAATAGAATAGTATAAAAACTATTTATGGGGTTAGAGAGGGAAAATAAAAGAAAGGATCTTGAGAGTATATGTTACCTATAAATCAGGTAACTCCTTTTGATTTGAGCTAACATGATTTCCTGAATTGAATTATAATCAAGATAAGGATTACAATATGAATTGAGGGATGTTGGTGATTATTTGAGTAGACATTGTGTGAGACAAGGGTCTTGAGAGGTGTGAGTAAGTCGGTAGAGAGGGTGGCCCTTTATAAGTGGGAGGAGAGGCACTTTAGGAATGTTTGAAAATATTATTTTATAATTAATTTATTTTGGAATTCTAATGGCACTAAAGTGATATATTTTAAGTATAATATGTTTATGGATAGAAATACTCTCAAACAATAGGTTTTAGGCAATTTTATGTCACAAATTTAACCTTATCTTTTGGCTTTAACCCTTTGTTAAATAAATTAACACTTCCCATGTCTTCTTATATTTTTACACTATATGGTTAATATAGTATCTATAAAATGAAAAGAGAGCCTAAATTGTATCATTAATGAAATTTGTAAAATTTCCTATGTTATTGGGTTTTATCATATATTTTTATAACTATTACACCACTTAATAAAATAATATTTGTTTTAAAAACTTATTTATGTCAATCTTGAAACTATTTAGTAATTGTTTTTTGTTAAACTATTGAAAACTTCTTTCATTCAAAAAAACTACATTAATTCAAATATAACAAGTCATAATCATCCATAAAATTCACGAATGGAATTTAAATTTTAAAATTACATTTATTATTATAAGAACTAGAGTATTTTTTCTGGTATGTATTTCTTTTCTGGTTATTTTTGAGGAAAAGAGTAGTTTTTGGAAATTTTAGGAGTGTACTCCGTGTACCTGGTTGTCGCGGGTGACTATGTACAGGTTTTGTAATGTCCGAGTACATAGTCGTGTTGGGTTACTAGGAGGCCGCGTAAAGCGAGGCTCAGTAAAGGCAATTACACACTATGTACCATTGAAGAACACATCGTGTACTTTATTTTTTATTTCACTAAATGGACTGGGGTCGTGTATAATCAACAGAAATACCTTCTTCTCCCTTTGTCTCTTTCAAGAGAGATCATACGACATTATTATTCTCTGATCCCCCAACTCTCCATTTGTTCTCTGATTCGACCACCATCAATTGCCTTGGAATCACCATGATATGCTATTCCTTCTTCTATAGCTTCATTTCATGATTTCTATTCGTTCGTGAGATATCCTCAGTTTAATTTTTTTATCTTTTTGTAGATCTACAGAATTCTAGGGAGATCCAAAGCTATATGTTCATGTATATAGATCTTACAACATTGTGCTTGGTGGTTTTTTCCATTCCGTAGTTAGTCTTTGAGTTATATGTGCAATGCTTCCCAATACCCTTGTTCGAGGTATTGTGTGTTTATGGTTAGTCATACTATTATTGTACACTAATCCTTGTGTGCTTGAGTAGATTATTTATGATTGTAAATAGGTTTATTTACAATATTATGGATGTATTGTCCCTGATTTCTTGATATTGACCATTTGTTCTAGCTTTTCCTGGTAGACTGCTTTGATTTCCATGCCTAGTATTGTTACAGTGGAGGGAATTTATCTGACAAGATGTGATATATTATAGAATGTTTAGTAATGTAGTTATTGAGGTTTACATTGGCCACCATATATCATTTGGGCAGGATTGATTACATAGGGCTGTGGGAACTTGGTTTTGAAGACCATAGGGAGAATGGATGATAAGGGATTTTTCAGAATGTCTGTTTACTTTCCAATGCATGACAATAGGGGGATGGACATTGTGGTCCCTCAGAGTGTCTATAGTTCCTCTTTACGAGACCACATGGGAAATTGGATGTTGAGTGCTTCCTCTGTGGATCAATAGTTACCGATACGAGACCATAAAAGGAATTGACGGTGAGTTCTTCCCTAGAAAATATTTTCTAAAGCTGAACTAGATGGTTTAGATTTTGAGTACATCCCAGAGGGTTGATTGTGTTTGATTTGTTGAACTAGAGGGGTTCGGTTGTGAATACTTCTCAGAGGGTTAGATATGATTGTTGGATTCTTAAATAATAAATGAAATGGATGTAATTGAAACTTTAGGATTATTTACTTCTGATTACTTCCTTTTTTACTGCTTCATTTTTATTAATGTCTGCCATATATATTCCCTGACTGTTAGGCACAGATCTTTGGGTCGTTTCTTACTCGGATTCGTCACACACCCTATTTAGGTCATGCTTTTGTGCCCAAACAAATTATTTTGTTGCAGGTATAGATAAGGGCTAGCACCCTTGTACTTAAAGTACTTGATTGCTTTAGATTAGGAGAGCATGGGACTAAGCTGAGGCTTGCGATGCTGCTGGAGTTTTTACTTGTTCTCCTTTTCACTTTTTCTAGTACTGTATTTTAGAAATGTGTATTGGTTGGATTATTTCTTATACATATGGTACATGCATCATTTATATATGTGCTCTAGTGGTTTATCTACTTGTAGTCCTCTACTGTTTACTATTTCATGTTATTATTACTTCTACCACTATTGTTATCAATTTATTTGCATTGTGTTACTCTTCCAATGAGGGAATAGTTTCTACTATCACACCAAAGGACCTCACTGATAGTTGGTAGCCTCTGGCATTTTGGAAAATGCACTTGAGGCTATGTGACCAACTGGGTAAGGGGAACCTCTGGGCGGGTTCCGGAACTGGGACGTTACAAAGTGGTATCAGAGGGATTATTTCTTATTGACTTTTTATTTGGGGCCTACAACCAGGGATATGAAGGAATAGGTACTTGGTAATAAGCTGTGCCCAAAAGTAGCTAACCCGTGTACAGGGAAAATCCAGTTTACCTCGTATATTGATATTTTTTTGGGTTTGCAATTATTATAGTTGACTTCATTTCACCATTCGGTGATTCACATGTTTTGTGTAGTTAATTTTCATATTATCGAGGTTCTATTTTTTTTTGAAACCCAAAGAGATGAGGGTATTCCATATCATGCATCATATAGGCCCTTTCTAGAGATCACTTGTCATGCATTCTTTCCTTGACATTTAGGTTGCATTACTGATTTCATGTTGTTGTGATAGATGATGTGCTAGATATGCATGGTATTGTGATAGATGCCTTGATAGAATACTTGTTGTTTGATAGGTTATTGGAAATGTTTAAGGTTTCATTTGAATGAACCCCAAACATTGTTTCTTGAAGTATTATAGGCCCTCATGAACCAGAATTTGGTGGATCATTGCACAATTATGTTTCTATTATATGACGTGTAGAAGATTCGAATCTTTGATTCATGGAGAGTATAGGCCCCCAAGATTCATAATTTGGAACTTTAATGTTTGTTTCAGTGTTTTTATTGGTTTTAGAGTAGTTTTTGAGGCTTCATATTCATAAAAACCCATAATACACTGTGTCTAAGGAATAATACATTCAATGTGACCTTCTGTTTGGGAAGGAACCACTTTTCTTGAGTACACACAATTTACTATATGTACATGTATTGTAATCCTTAATCAGGTGATTAGCTGTGTTGTCAAAGACATGTGGATGGTAAATCTTTGGCGGAACTCTTTGTGCACTGTACTCACACTGTCTATTTAGAACATGTGTCTAGCTATGTGGCCAATGACAAGAGTGGATAATGGGTAGTTAGTAAACATCATGTCTAGAACAAACATGCCATGTAGGGTTAGCCGTGTAACTGGTCGTGGGACTAATAACATGGGTCGGTGATGTTTTCCTAGTACACACAGTGTCTGTCACAAACACATTGTGTAGTCTTTTTCTAGGGGAACCATGTGGGTTATTCATCTAGAAGAACTCGGGTAGGGGAACATGATTCAAGTACATGATGTTTCTCAGATAAACATGTCGTTTGTATGGGGTGTTACACGACCAGGGTTGGCAGGAGTACACGCCCATGTGAAGGATTAAAGGAACATGCAATGTAGGAGTTCTAAATGCCATGTATCCACCTTTTTGAAATCGTGAATTATTCCTTTCTCTTGTTGCATTATTACAATTCTAAGTTTCAAACTATGATAATATTGAACTAAGGTGTGTGCTTGACCTTACAGAGTCATGCCACCAAGACGTTCTCCGTTTGTATGCCAGTTACATTGCAGTGATCAGACACATGGCAAGGTTGATCAAGAACTGCCAACAGATCCTTTTGTGGTTCTAGTATTGTCCCCAACCATTATTCCAAATGAGGGTGTTGATGCATAGTTCTGAGGGGGCTTCATGAGGTTCTTGCATACCTTCTGAGGTGTATCACATCATGGCCCTTCAATGGAATAACTGACATGGGTTTTTCAATTGCAGCATCCTCCCACCTTCATAGGAGAAGGTGGACCACAGGCTGTAGAGTCATGGTTAGAAGCCATGCTATCTATATTCGAGCATCTGGATATGCCTTTTGAGAGGTGTGTGAAGCTCGCTATGTATATGTTTCAGAATTATTCCATGAGATGGTGGGATGTGATCTCACAAGAGGGATTCCAGCATGTGTATGTCTTGGTATGAGTTTCATCATTCCTTCTATTATTACTTCTACCCGGAGACTTTGATGGTTTATCGAGCCCGAGAGTTCATGAGTCTAGAGCAGGGTAATCTTTCAGTTATAGAGTATTTGTCTCACTTCATATAGATGCAGTGATTCACACCCATTCCAAGAGGTAATGAGTTATTTATGGAAAGGAAATTTGAGGATGATCTCCAGCACAAAATCCAATATCAGGTGAACAACATTAGGTTGGATTCCATCACCTCTATAGTCAACCAGGTGTTGATCACCAAGAAAAATCTGGCGGATTCTTGAGTTGTGAGCCGGGGTGGCTCAATATCCAGAGTTGTTACCCCTCTAATTGACAACAGGAAGGGTTGTAGGGAGTCTATGTAAAGAGATCCGAGTGGGTGGACTACTTCCTATGTTGGTGGCCAGGTGGTGTGCTACCAGTGCGGGAAGTGCAGACATACTGGGCCACATTGCCTAAGAGACATAGTTGAGTGTTGATCCTATGGAATGATGGGTCATCATCAATGTTTCTATCAGTTCTTCCCACCAGAAGGAGGTGATATAGGTTCTTCTATGACTCTGTGTTCAAGAGAATCTGTGCCAGTTTGTCATCAGTATGGGAACTAGAGTTCTTCTTGCTGTTCAGGCCGAGTTAGAGGTTGTGGTCATAGCGACCCAATGTAGGGTTTTCTACAGCCACAAGGTGGAGCCGTTTAGGGTTCATGTGGCCACAGTGTAGGCCAGGATTTTGCAGTATAGTAGACCCAATATGATCTGGATCCCTAACCCTCTATAGTTCGAGGTACAATCATGGTCTCTTCAGTTTTAGATTCTGCACTTTTTAATACATGGTATTCTCATAGTTTAATATTTTTTGTTGTTGTAGAGATACTTGGGCTCTGTATCCTTACATATTTTAATTTCTTGATGTTGGACACTAGGTTGGGGACAATAACGGCTAGTGTATGACAGTGAAAGGAGTGCCCTCTTGAGGTTGGTGGGTATCACTTTTTATGGGACCTCTATGTCTTAGAGATGACAGGATATGATGTCATTCTCTAAATAAACTGGTCTGTTCCCTTACAGTAACTCAACAAATGATATCACCATAGGGTGATTTTCACATCACTAGTGGTTGGATCGTTTCTTCATTAGGGTGAATGGGATGTCTTGGCAAGAAGATAAGGACACAAGTATCATGGGTTGGGAGGAGTTAAGTCCCATATTTCTAATCTATATTTGGATGAACATGGGACATCATAGTTGGGATTTCCTCTAGTGGTGGATCATTTAAAAAAATGTATTTCTAGAGTACATATCAGGTTTTCCTCTAGAGTGAGAGGTAGAATTTTCTATTAAACTTGTTCCAGGGGATGTACTAGTGTCCATTCCTTCTTATATAATGGCTACACCAGAGTTACAGGAGCTCAAGAAGCAGTTGGAAGAGTTCCTAGAAAATGGTTTCATCTGAACCATTACTTCTATTTAGGTTTCACCTATTCTATTTGTGAATAAGGCAGAAGGTACCCTCAGACTTTGTGTGGATTATAGGAAGTTGAACCAGTTGATGGTCAGGAACCGATATCCCTTCCTGAGGATTTATGTTCTCTTTGATCATCTTAGAGGAACCCGAGTGTTCTTGAAGACTGACTTGATACTTGGTTATCATCATTACAACATTATACAATATGATATACCTATTATTTCCTTTCAGAATAGTTATGGTCTATACGAGTATGTAGTTATGTCGTTCGGTCTCACGAACGCGCCTATGGTTTTCATGGAACTAATGAACCGAGTGTCCATCCATACCTGGATTCTTTCGTGTTAGTATTTGTGGGTGATTTCTCTGTGTACTCCCACACTCAACATATCTATTCCAAAAATCTTGAGATCATTTTGAGTACACTAAGAGAGCATTAGTTATATGTTATGCTCTCAAAATTCCACTTTTGGATTGACCAAATTCACTTCTTGGGTCATGTTATCTCAGAGACAGGAGTGTCAGTAGACCTAGAGAAAGTGAGAGCAGTAGTTTCCTAAGAGAAACCGAGGAACGTCATTAAGGTACGATGTTTTCTTGGGTAGGATGGTTACTACAGACTTTTCATACATGACTTTTTATTCCTAGAAGCACCATTGACGTGCCTGACTAAGAAGGGTGAACAGTTTTTGTGGTCAGATTCTTGTGAGTCAGCCTTTCAGGAGTTCTAGAGTTTGGAAAGAGATATACTATTTATTGTGATGCTTTAAGTATAAGGATGGGAGCAGTGCTTATGAAGGGGGAAAGAGTTGTTGCGTATGGGTCTCGGAAATTGAGGCCACATGAGAGGAATTACCCAATCCACGATCTAGAGTTGGATGTGGTTGTTCATGCCTTATGTGGTTAGAGACATTATCTGTTGGAAAGGAATTTTGTGGTTTTCACCGACCACAAAATCCTCAAGTATATCTTCACTCAACGTGAGCTGAATATTAGACTATGATGATGGGTTGAGCACCTTTAGTAATTTGACTTTGAGCTTGCCTACATGCCTGGGAAAGGCAATGCAATAGCTGATGCATTGAGTAGGAAGACTCGGATACTAATAGTTCAGGAGGCCAGTAGTGAGTTGAAGCTTATAGATCCATTCTTTGAGATGAATTTAGAGGTGCATTACAGAGAGGGGAAGATGTTTCTTTCTTCTGTAACAATTACCTATACTCTTCTTGATCATGTGTGAATGAGGAAACTATCATATTCTAAAGGCCTAGTTCTACTGGAGTGTGTGTCAGAAGAGGAACATATTCCTAGATGGGCCATAGGTGGGGATGAAATCATGAATTTTCATAGACACGTATGGGTGTCAGTAGACATGCACGATGAGATGATGCAGGACTTTCATTCCCCAGTTTGGGTAGTTCATCCTGGTGTCACCACGATGTATCGAGATCTACACCACTAGTATTGGTGGCTAGGTATGAAGAGAGGTGTTGCTTATTTTTTTATGAGGTGTTCCACCTGTCAGCAAGTGATGGCGGAGCATCAGTGACAAGAAGGGATTTTTCCACCATTGCTCAATCCCAAGTTGAATTGGAATGATGTCGTGATGGGATACATGATAGATTTACCAAGTTCACCCCTAGGTAATGATGCAGGTTTGGTTTCCATTGACGTACTCACAAATTATTCCCACTTCTTGAGAATCAAGGAGACCTTTAGTGCTGATGAGATGAGAAGGATGTACATCATGAAGATTCTACATCTACATGGGGTTACACATTCTATTTTTTTAGACAGAGATTCTCATTTTACATCTCGGATCTGGAAAGGACTACAGAAGGCTTTTGGTACAAATGTACTTCTGAGTACAGCTTATAACCCCCAGATAGATGGCCAACCCAAGCATACAATTTAGGTGCTGGAGGACATGATACTGGAAAGAATCCATGATTTTTTAGGTTCTTGGGAGAATCACATACCTCTTATGGAGATTTCCTATAATAATAGTTTTTAAGAAACTATTTAGATGGCATCATATGAGGCTTTGTATAGTAGGCCCTCCCGATCAGCCTTATGCTGGCTGGAGGCTAGAGAGGCAGCTATGCTGGGACCTCGTCTTGTCTAGGAGACCATATAGAAGATAGTGTGGATTTGGAATGGGATGGATATTGCATAGTCACAATAGAAGTTTTACACTGATTGATGGAGATGCCTTCTAGAGTTCGAGGTCAGTGATCAAGTTTTTCTATGTGTCACACCGAGGTTGGGACATATGAGGATTTGGATATAGGGTAAGATTTCTATAAGATATGTTGGACCTTTTGAGGTTTTTGAGGGAGTTAGGACAATTGAATATTAGTTGTAGTTACCTCAGAGGTACCAAGATTGGAATGAAGTTGTCTACATTTCTCAGCTACGAAGATACTTCTTAGACTCATCTCATGTTTTTCAACCTGAGGAGGTTGAACTAGAGGTGGACGCATCATTCGAGGAGCATCCTATCCGGATTGTTGATCGCAGTGTGAAGGTTCTTCATGGTATGTCTGTTTCTATTGTATGAGTACTATGGAAACACTGGTGAGTACAAGACAATATGTCGGAGATGAAGGCTGATGTACGATCGTAGTGGTTAGAGTTGTTCAGTGACTCTTCTTCTATACTGCCTTGATTGGGAAAATTGGGGACAAATTTATTTAAGGGGTGAATTTTGTAAGAACATGGATCTTCCTTTCAGGTATGTATTTCATTTCTGTTGTTTTTTGAAGAAAAGAGGAGTTTCTTTAAATTTCAAGAGTACACACTGTGTACATATAAGTACATGTCATGCTCATGATTGCTGCAAGTGACCATGTACTGGTCGTGTAATGGCTGAGTACATGGCCATTTGGGGTGACCTGGAGGCCACCTAAAGTATGGCCCAGTAAAGGTGAGTACACGCCATGTACCTTTGAAGAACACACCATGTAATTTATTTTTATTTCATTAAATAGATTAGGGTCGCGTCTAATTGACTTAAATACCTTCTTCTCTATTGTTCTCATACATGAGTGACTGTATGGTGCAATTATTCTTTGAGGCCCCGACTCACCATCTGTTCTTTGAATTGACAATTGTCAATTGCATTGGAATCGCCATGGTAAGCTCTTCCTTCTTCTAAAGCCTTGTTTACTGATTCCTCTTCTTTCATGATATATCCTCGATTAAATGTTTTTATTGTTTTTGTATATATATGGAATTATTGGGCGATCCAAGGCCTGAGGTTACAGTATATCAATCATACCACGCTGAGGTAGGTGGTTTGTGGATTTTTGTAGTTAGACTTTGAGTTATATGTGCAAAGGTTCCCAATACCATTGTTTGGGGTATTGCATGTTTATGGTTATTAGCCCTGTTATTGCCTGATACGCCTTGTGTGCTTGATTATAGGATTTATGATTGTAAAAAGGGGTATTCACCTTTATATGGATGTGTTGCCCATGTTTTCTTGATATTGACCATTTGGTCTAGCTTTCCCTATTAGGCTGATTTGTTTTCCATGCCATGTATTATTAGGATGAAGTGAATTTATCAACCATGTTGTGATGTATTGTATACTATTTAGCCAAGTAGTTCTTGAGGATTGCTTTGGCTTCCATATACCATTTTTTCATGATTGATTACACATGGCTGCGGGAAACTGGTGTAGTAGACCAAAGGGAGGATGGATTCTGAGGGATTCTTTAGAGTGTCTATTTAAATTCTGATGTGAAACTATACAGGGGATGGACTTTGTGCTCCCTAAGAGTGTCAGTAGTTTGTCGTTATGAGACCATAGGGGGAATTGGACGTTGAGTGCTTCTCTAGAGTGTATATAGTTACCAATACGAGACCATAAGGGTAATTGACTATGGGTGCTTCCTCTAAGAGTCTTTTCAAAAGATAAACTATAGGGGTTAGATTGTGAGTAATTCGCAGAGGGTTTCTTGTGTTTGATTGGTTGAACCAGAGAGTTGAGGCAGTGATTAATTTCCATATGGTTACTTATGATAGTTGTTTTATTAACTAATAAATTAAATTGATGTAGTTGAAACTATAGGATTGTTTACTTCTTAATACATCCTTATTTACTGATTCAATTTTCTTATTACCTACCATATATATTCATTGACTGTTAGGTACAGATCTTTGGTTGCTTTCCTATTGGGATTCGTCTCACACCCTGTTCGGGTCATGCTTTTGGGATCAAACAGATTATATTGTTACAGGTCTAGATAAGGGAAATCACCCTTCTAATTCAGGTACTTTATTGCTTTGGAGCTGGGGAGCATGGGACCAAGTTGAGGCTTGTGATGCTTCTGGAGTTTTTTACTTGTTCACCTTTTCTCTTTGGTTTAGTACTGTATTTCAGTATTGCGTCAAATTGGCATCTTTCCTAGATATATTAGACATGCATCATTTATATATGTGCTCCAGTTGTATATCTACTTGTAGTCTACTGTTTTTTACTGTTTCATGTTATTATTTCTACTTCCACTATTGTTGTCTATTTATTTTTGTTTTTTTAATCTACCAATGAGGGCATATTTTCCCCACTATCACACCCAATTCCCTTACTGCTAGTCAGAAGCCTCTACCGTTTGTGGAAATTTACTTGATTCCATGTGAGTAACTAGGTACAGGGCATCTCTAGGAGGAATCCAGAACTGGGATGTTACAATTCTAATATTTATAATATCATTTATTTGAATCTTTCATTAATAAGGTAATCACTACATAATCATTCAGTTATAAATAAACTTTCTTATTTGAAATCTAAAAATTATAAATAAAATTCCATGATGTAGGAATGAATTTTGGATTTATAATTAATATTTATAGTCAAATATATCAACTATATATCCCCTCCTTATGATTTTTCTAGTAAAAAGATACATGTTTATGTTATATTTCCCTTTACATTAAATTACATATTATAACATGACATTTTTACAACCAAGTGTCTCTTAAATACCCAAAGTCTGGCCTAAGGATTTTTTGGTCTCCCATGACTAATAAAATAAGATTATGACACATGTTACGGTTGTTTTATATTATTATAATTTTATTTTTACCATTATTTTCCTAATTTACCCTTTAATGATGGTGAATACAAATAATTAATGAAGTTACTATTCATAATGTCCCAAAATAAAAGGTACCTAGTAACTCAATTTGGACCTTATGGTTCCAAATATGGAACCCATTTTTTAAAATTCAAAACCCATAAGTTGTAGTAATTAATTTAAAATTAAATTCCATTTTCAGAATAAGAAGACATGTATTTTATAAACTAAAAAGTATCAAAATATTGACACAGTTTTATATCCAATTCCAGCGTGAAATTACATATAATTACCATAATTTGATAAATTTATGAAAACACAATCCAATTACACTTTAAACCCAATTAAAAATATAATCTGACTATTTAAATAAATTATTTGAATAGAATTTTTTTAATAAAAATGCATTTTTTTCACTATTCATTAAAATATAAATTTCATCAGAAAACAAATTTCAACCAATGTAAATTCTGTTTTCCTAAATCCATATAATTAGTTTATTATGTAAAATATATCTTATAAAATTGTCAAAAAATATATTTATAAAGGTTCCTCCATCAAAAGGCTATAAAAGTGTATTTTTGGAAAAATACTCCATTAATCTAAAAAATTGAATTTTTTCTTATGTAATATATATAGAAAACATATAAGATGACTTTAAAACACTACATTGAGTATATAACATATATTTATCATTAAAAAAATAATCCATAATGTGTTATATGATTTTATAAACATAATTATTCTCTCTTTAATAGGTTTTAAAAAAACACATCATTTATTTTAAATTGGTTTTTATTTTCATTTACAATAAATTTGGTGACTAGGGAATAACTATTTAAACAAATTTAAACCATATTTTCATAATTTCATGGAAAATATTAATTCACTCCATTCCAAAAACGAGGTTATAAAGGTAACATTTAAACATTAATATTTAATTGTTCATTTAAGCTTGATGTTGTGTATCATGTACGCTTTTGAACATAGTTTTTATTTATTAAAAAATGGGATGTTACATCCTCTACAATTTCATACGTTGTTTCCTCCCAATTTTAATTTAGGCTGAGCAATTAGGGTATAAAATTTCAAAATACCTTTATTGCAAACCCACATCCAAAAAAGGGTTAATAAAACCTATAATTAAAATGATAAAATGGGAAGTATAAATGTCATATGAGATAACACATACTAGGGCTAGATGTTGGAAACATGGATATGGAAGAAAAAATAACCATCTTGTTCTGATGGAGAGTGATAGAAAACAAGATTCAGAGAATGTTAACAATCATAAAACCATATTCTTGTGATGGGTAAAATAGTCATTGATTTTATAGTAGAACAATGTGAACAAAAAACACTTTTTTATATGATATCTACATCATAATGTTGAAGAATTATTTTACTATTTAGAATAATAACACAAGTAAATATACTTAATTTATATGTAGAGTATATTCCATTAATCAAATTCTAACACAATATTATCTTTTTCCCAAATTGATGAGTATTTAAGATGACTTGGCCACTCTTGAAGCACTGGAATCAACTTCTAGAGAATCACATAATCCAAAAAAAATGAGCCATATATTTCCCCTGTATATATACATTAACCAAAACCCAAATGGTTAATATAAGATCAAATAAACTCCCTAGCCAAATAAAACATTAAAAGGAGAAGGACTACTTTTAATCTCCCAAATTCAATAGTAATACCCAAGTTTTATATAGACCAATCCACAAAAAAATGTCTGTAAAATTAATCAAAATAATCCAAACTAACATTGAAACCTAAAATTTAGAAGGATTTTATCACATAGTCTCCCAAAATAAATCATAATATTTATCTCCAAATTATATTTACTACTCATAAAGTCTCATACTGAAAAGTAATTAACCTAATCACAAATTCTCCGTGATAGGTTAATCATTTACATAAATTACTAAAATTTCCATATGCACACAATTAAAACATATATTAATTAAAAATAAAATTCCACCATTATTCCAGAATCAAAATTTTAATCATCACTGAGTAACAAATTGAAAATTATAAAACAGAACAGCAATGAACATGAAAGTGAAAAATCACATATAATAATGGATGTTGGCCAAGATGTATGGAAAATGTACCTGGGTTGTATACCAGAGGGCATGGCGGACGGGTCTGCTCAGCAAGGGAGGTTGGGCTGGTGCTGCAAGTGAGGATGATCGGGTTGTTGGATGAAGATGGGTGCCTGCCGTTAGGGTTCAACCTGCCCCTGGAGACAGGTCGAACCCTCGCAACCTGCATCCATCATCATCCACCACCCCACACACTATCACACACCACACCAGCGTCGTGCACCTCGATCCTCCTCGCCCGCCACACTAGCCTTCCTGCCTGACACCGACCTCTATGGGTGAGCACAGTCTGCCGCTCCCTCCTCCATCCTCCGCCGCCGCCGCACCAGAAAGCCCGACCTGCCTGTTTCCTCGCCTGTCGCCTACACCTCTGTCGTCTTCACTATCACCCAGAACAATTCCACCATTACTCTTCAAATGAATTCCCATAGTATTCAATTTTCCATTGGCATATAGAGTTCCCAAAATCGCTAATGTCTTCCAAAATAACATTTATCACATAATCACGAATTCATTTTCCTATATTAAGGATATCTGTTTGATAAATCATAGGTTCCCAAAATAAACTTATTCTTATATAATTAACTTTGTTAAATAAAAAGATAAAGTTATATTACCTAGGTACTTCTCATAGGCTAGTAGTAGGTGATGCACCCTTGTTACTCTTTGGTTGTGGGTTTGATTTCCGTAGTGTCGTTGGTCGCGATATCTTTTCCCCAATAATGCGTGTTTTTTCATTTTATAAAACTAAAAAATGACCATAACATGTTTTAACCGTAATGTTTTTCTTAAAACTCTAATTGTTATCCCAACTCATAGTGAAATCAACATATTAATTCATGAAGGCATATACATATAGACATTACTTTCACCAACAAAAGATTTAATATAACTATTCCAAAAAGATAGAGCATTGTACCATGATCACGGTGTCCACCTAGTATCATCATCATTTTGCTCTCGTAGGTATAAGGTCCATGTATTTAAACAATTCTTTAGAGATTCTTAAAAATAACATGCTTCTTTTTTCCAAATACACCTTGAAAAACACGAGTTGTATGGTTGTTTGTAGATAAAATGGTTTGGAAAATAATCTTGTATGACATATAATTTCAAAACATCATATAAAACATTCTTTTTATTAAAAATTCAGACCTAGTTTGAGTTGAATATTTCAATAAATGGTCTTTTTGAAATACCATAGGTATGTTATAAAATAATATTTTTTAAATGAAAATATAAATAGGTTGCACAAGGGTATCCTACTTCAACATGTTTTTCAAAACAAAAATATTTTTCATAATATTGTGATAAGGTAAAATATCTAAGAATTCCTAGATAATATTTACATTTTTTGAAAATATGAGAATATTATGAAAATAATATTTTATTAAAAATGACCCATGATCCATGATGGTATCAAGGACTAGTAGAGGTGTTTGATATCTCAAACAATTTATTTCATTTGAGTTGTATGATAGAAAAATTTTCTAAATCATCTGGACATGACATTTTAAAAGTTATTATAAGAAAGTCATCATAAAGAGATAGTAATGATGTTTGAGATCCTCCTCCTTCTATTTTAAAATGAACTTGATCTAAAAAATATATATATAACAAGTATTTTACCATAATAATAGACATATAATGTTACCATATATTTAAAAATAACTCTTAATAACCAATGTTGTCTAAATCGACCCTCTGATACCAATTATAAGGACTTATCCATAAAAATTACATAATATTAAACTAAGTCAAGAATTCAGATTAAGGATATTTTTAGGATAAGTGTTTTTTGGAATTAGGCTATAACTACTACATAATAGACCTATACATTTCATGTGGATAGTAACAGTTGGTATCTATTTTTTCCCAAAGGATACACTTTAAACAAAACATGATTTATTTTATCGATAAATAATTTCTTGTCATATTATTTCCCCTTATACATCCTTATAAACCATGAAAAACATTACAAAAAAATTTCATTATCATAAAAAGAACAATAAGGAATATACAATATGGAATAAAACTGATAGTCTATGGATATTGAAAACCAATGAATTTTTTTTCTTAAAAAAATCACACTTTTCACCCAGAAAACACAAACTACAAAGCTTACTTCGTGTAATAAAAAATATTCAAACAAAACATCATATAAATCATAAAACAGAAAAGTAAATTATGGAGTCCATATCGTACTTACATTATAGCTTTCACTGCTATATAGGGAGTAACCTATATGGTTATGTTTGGAATAACAATCACAGTATATTCCCAAAATATTTTGGTGAAACTTTAACAATTACCTCTGTCAGGATACCCAATGCATTGGAGAGCTATCACAGGCTCATCAACCCTCATTTTATAACAGAACCACTCATATAAATAATAAATGGCCAAGAACCATAACATAATTATAACACATAAAACATGCATAAAGAAAAAAAATATATATCCACATTTCAATAATATGATATCATTTCAAGATATAATCAATTTATTCTGAAAACCATTTTAAATACCAAAATACCAAAAAATTTAATATGGTATTTACTTTATTTAGAACATTATGGCTTTTAGAGAAATAGAAATTCCAAATAATGTCCATGGAGGCGAAAATGTCATTGTCGCCGCATATGTTAAAAAAAATCTTTTTTGTCTCTTAGTAAAATGATTCAAAGAAAAATATTCATTTTGAAAACAATTGAATTAAATTAAAATAAAAAGTGTATATTTATACACTATATAAAACAGGAATGTCTATATTATCAAATTATCCCTCAATGAAATAAGACTGAATTAATATTTCCCTTAAAAAGATTATATCCTTAGATTAAGGTTAAATAAATGACATAATTATGTGTAAAATATACAAATACACCCAATATAAATGGATTTTCAGTGTACAAAAATTAGATACCATTCAAACATATTCAGTGAAAAACAAAACCAATGACATGAATATTTATATCAATGAATGGATATTGAGTTAATATGTCCATTACCTTGAGTCGGACTCGTCTAGTACAATAGTTATGTTCCTAAATAATAAACATAGGTTAATTTATCATTGTTTCAGAATATTTTTCGTTTTTATTATTAATTTTATATTACTTATTTCCATGTTATAGGAATTAGTTAATTATTGGAGTTCATGTCGGAAGTTTTGTCGATGTTCGGAACATGAGTCAAAAAAGAACTTGTTTTAATGTAAACTGTCCACGTGGTCAAAATTACATAATATATAGAATATTATTAATAATTTAAATTTCATATATATCCATTAAATATGTATTTATAATAGTCCATAAAATTTGGATATCAGAAAAGGAATGCAATTTTCATGGATATGGTAGGTCGTATGTACGCATGAATGATACTTTCATTTCATTTTCTTATTAAAGGAATGAAAAATAAATGATAAATAGGTATATTATAATTACAATAAAACATATATGTTATATATGTTATGTGAGTTCATTTAAACCATCCTTTATACATTCCATGAATAGCATAAATGATTCATATCACTTTGATGGGGTGGTAGTCCACACTTCCTCAAATGAAATTATCGTATTTACACATTATGGAAAGCATAAAGGTAAGTTGTAAATAAAAATAAAAGAATAATATAGACAATATAATTGAAATATATTTTATATATAAATAAATTTCAATCTTAAAGGACACCATGATATGATATAGGTGAAAATTGAACAATCATCGTTTCTGGAGATAGTAGTTCTTCATACACATAAACAATTTGTTCAATATACATTAGATGTAGGTGTGTGTAGTTGTAGGTCGAAAAAATATTATAAAAACATCCTAGTATATTTAATATACTGTTTTTGTTATAATAAAATATAATAGAAAGAGTTTATTGGGTTGGATAAGGAAAATTAATGAATGGAGTTTGAGAGAATACGTTACCTCTAAATCGGGTAACTCCATTTGATTTGAGCCAAAAGGATTTCTTGAATTGACTTATACTCAAGGTAAGTTTAATTGTATTAAGTGAGGGATATTTTGAGAATATTTGAGTAGATTTTTGGTGATCCATGTGGCTTGAGAGGTGAGAGTAAGTGGTTAAAGGTGATGGACTTTTATAAGTGAGAGGAGGGGCACTTTAGGATGGTCTTGAAATATTAATTTATTATTAATTTTTTTTAGAATTATAATAGATCCAAAGTGATATAAATAAAGGATAAGATTAGGATGTGAATATATCCTTTCAACCAATAGGTTTTATATAGGTTTAGGTCAAAAATGTAACATTATCATTTAGCTTTAACCCTTAGTTGAATAAATAAACTATTATCATGTCTTCTTGTATTTTTATACTATATGGTTAATATAATTACTATAAAATTAAAATAGAACCTAAAGTTGATCAATAATGAAATTTTTTATATTATCTCTGTTTGTTGTCTGAATATTATATTTTTATAATTATTACATCATTTAATAAAATAGTATTTGTTTTAAAAGATCATTTATGTCAATGTTAACACAATTTAGTAATTGATTTTAGTTATAGTCATGAAGACATGTTTCATTAAAAAACCAAAACTAACTCAAAAATTACATGTCATAATAATCTATAAAAAAAATTTATGGCATAAAAATTATCAAATTAAATTTATTTTAATATTTATAATATCATTTGTTTGAATCATTAATTAATAAGGTAATCACTACATCATCATTGTGTTAGAATTAAATTTATTTATTTAAGGTATAAAATTATAAATAAAATAACACGATGTATGAAATATTATTATCTTTATAATTGATATTTATAGTGAAATATATAAATTATAATACCCCACATTAAAATTTTTTTAGTAAAAAGAAAAAAGTTTATGTTATATTTCCTTTTACATTGAATTAATTATTATAACATGTCATTTTCACACCCAATTGGCTTCCACATGCCAAAAGTTCGGCCTAATAATTTTTTTTGTCTCCCATTACTCCTTAAAATAATATTAAAACATTTTTTGGATGTTTTAAGTTATTATAATATTATTTTTACCCTTATTTACATAATTTTCCATTTAACGGTGGTAAATAAAATTAATTACCACGATTACTATTCATAATGTCTAAAAATAAAAGGTACCTATTTAGTCAATTTGGACCTTATGATTCAAAATATGGGATCCATTTTTTCAAATTCAAAATAAAAAAGTTTTAGTAATTAATTTTAAATTAAATATCATTGTCAAAATGAGAAAACGAGTTTTTTACCAAGTAAAAACTATCAAAGGATTGACATGTGATTATAACAAATTTCAATGTGAAATTAATTAAAATGAACATAATTTTATTAAATGATAAAAAATAATCCAATTACACTTTAAAACTCATCAAAATATAATCAAAATATATAAATAAATAAAATAAAAATGTAGTTTTGAATTAAAATGAATTATTTTTCACAATTCATTAAAATATGAATTTCATGATAAAAATACCAAAATTTTAAACAAGGTAAATTTTGAACTCCTACTTCTAAATAATTATTTTATAATTTCTAATTGAACTTATAAAATTGTGGAAAATATATTTAAAAAGCGTTCTCCGTTAAAAGGGGGTAAAACTGTATTTTTTTGAAAAATAATTCTTTTATCCAACAAAATTAATTTTTTATTATATCATATCTAGAAAACATATAAGATGAATTTAAAAAATTAAATTGAATATATAAAATATATTTTTTATTAAATAAAAAATCTATAATGAGCGATATGATTTTATAAACCCAATTATTCCCTTTCAAATAGTTTTTCATAAAAACACATCATTTATATCCAATTGGTTTTTATTTCCATTTATAATAAATTTGGTAAAAATTGAATCATTTTTTAAACATGTGAAAACCATATTTTCATAATTTAGATGATATTATTCATTCCCTCTATTCCAAAGACTATGTTAAAATAGTAAAATTAAAATAATAATATTTAGTTTTTCGTTTAATCTCGATTTTGTGTGTTGTGTACGCTATTGAAGATAGTGTTCCTTTCATAAAAAACAGGACGTTACAGTTTAACAATAGTGATCAATTAAATTTTTTCATACCAAAACACATTGCAAAAATAAGAACAATTTTTTAAAGAAATTATTTGACAAATACAAATTTTTTTAAAGTAAATTTAAATATATAATTTATTCTAATGAACTTAATTGGAATTCTAATAATATAATATAATTAATTTTATAGTAAATACATTTTAATATGAAATTAATCATTTCAAATTTTTGAAATAAGAATGCAGTTTCAAATAAAAATTGATATTTTTTAGAATTGACTCAAAAATAAATCTTTTTAGAAAAATCAAGAAAGATCACAAAAAATCATATGAATATTTAAAAAATGAAATAATTTTAAAAAATAATTATATATATTTCAAAAATTCATTATAGTTTTTTATCAGTGAATACAATAAAAATCAGTTTTGAGGAAAATATATTTTTGAAGATTGAAATAACCATATGAAAAATTTTATACTGATTTCCTAAGAAATATTCAATGAGTTTTTATAATTTTGGTCCTATATATATATATGTGTGTGTGTTAATAATTCCATTAATACCCTTCAATTCACATCTTGGTGATAATTTTAACTTTAATTAAAAAAAGTTTATTGGGGTCAATTGGAGTCGGTGTTGTGTGTTGTGTATGCTATCAAACGTACTATTCTTATTTAAAATTCATGAGATGTTACATTATCACCACATAAATAAATTTATTACATAAAATTTTAATGTGATATTTTAAATCAGTGAATTTAATTTTGAGAAACCACATATTAAAAAGGGTTAATAAAACAACCTCTTAAAAAGAAGAAAATATAGGTAAAAATTTCACAACAAACTAGCTGTCCAAATTGGATAACATATTTGGGATGTGAATGTATGGAAATGGAAGAGAAATATAGGACCCAAGGATTAATTAAGAGTGATAGAAATCATGGTTATGATAATTTTGAAAATCATTAAACCATAAGTCTATTAAAGGTTAAAAGGCCACTGATTTCACATTATTAAAAGTGAACATATGATGTTTTTATATTAATTTCCTTTTCCTAATGTTGAGGGACTGTTATACTAGCCCGATAAATCACTTGATAAAAAAACATTCTAGATTTATATGTATGGAATAATGATAATCACATCCTTTCGTTTTGATTTGATCAATTTCAACTTCATCTCTTATGCCTGGAAATGGACATTCAATATTCTTTCTCTGTTCCTCATGTAATGTTAATGAATAAAAAAATATATGTAATTCCTTCAGCCAATACATATTTACCAGACAAAATATGGTTAGACTATGTTATACAATATGATAAATAATAATTTAACATCAAATAGTAATAAATAATGTTCAACTTCTTCCACCTCGTATGTAGTTTAACTTAGGATACTATTGATATAATTCTGACCATATTTATGATGTGAAAATTTGAAATATTTTATTAAGAAAATAATAACACTACATTCCAAATATTGGAATACCTTGATCACAAATATTAATCACCGAAAACACCATTAAATTCAACCTTATTACATACATTAAATACATCTAAAAATCCACTAAACTCAATTATAAATTAATTTTCATCAAATCACTAACCATTTTCAAAGTCACCAATGTGGTTGCATTTAATTAATTAGTGATAATCTAATAATATTCCAAATGAAACATTATTTACTCAATATTTAAAACATATTAGTTTTTATATCTTCCTTATTTCTTTATTTTTAAAAAATATCACTTTAACACTGAATCACTTTTCATAGTTATCGGTACCATAGAACTTATTCATTAAAATCATCCACAAAAAATAATTTAGCACACTGCTTATATGTTCTATAATTATTATAATTAAAATTTGAATGGTAAAATACTTATTCATAATTATGGATTCAAAATACAAAAGGATATTATTTATTCATTATAGGTTTTAGTAATAGAATATTCAAATCTCCCCCCCTTGGATTTTTTATATGGTATACTCATGTGATCTATAGGGAACGTTTTTCAGTAATTCTACATATATTCACATTAGAAAAACTTGATTGGATTTTTTTTCTTCCATTAAGTCATTTTATTGATTAACATTATCTTTAAACTTATAACTAACTCCCATACCCTGATGAATTTTTGGGAATGTTTCTTTAAAAAACATTTCAGATGATTGAAATTTATTCATTTTCTTCTTATCCTTTGACAATTTTCTTTTTCTAGGATATAATTCTACCTATTATTATATTGATTTCCATTGAATATATAGGATCTATAAAATTTCATCTCTATATGAATGTAACATTAAACAATATCATCATATGATGACATTTTTTGAGAAACAAGTTCCCTTCGTAAAATTAGCTTAAAACCATCAGAGAAATGATCAATCATGAATTATAGATTATTTATGTAGTGTTTGTCATGCTTGGATACTCTATTAATGTTTTCATTATAATCTACAACATGTTCACCTTTCATTCAAATTAATATGTAGAAATTCCACTCCATTTCAATTCTCTATTCCTAAGGGTAAATTTTATCATATAAAATCACATTAAAAATCACCTATTCCAAAAATTCAATTCCATTACCATATATAGTGTTCTTTGTCAATTACCACCATTGATTGGCATCTTCTCTCAAATATTAAATAGACATAAAAATGTTTTCAATTTCATTACATCCCAAAGATAGGAATATAGTTTTAGTATATTTAATCTATTTATCCACTAAGAATATATTTTTTGTTCCCTTAAAAGTTGAAGGATTTTTTCACATGAAGTGATCCAAAATTGGAGAATCATATTGTGGAACAATAGGGTTTTCATACAGAAATGGTTATTATCATAACCTAAGTAAACTACACTAATATATCCATGATATTCTGAGTTACAAAAACATTGGTGAAAGTTTTCAAATCTGGGATATCCTAACATTTTCTACCTATATTGATTACATTTCATCCATTATTCACTATCACTAAATAATGGAACACATTGAGTTAGCTCATAATAATCAAGAATATTGATCTATAAAATATAACCCCTATAATGGAAAAAGGTTATAAATACTATAAGGGATTTCCATAATTGTTATTTTATCTAGTTACTATGGTTTGTACTAAAAATCATATGATACGATCTATAAAGAGACTAATTTAGTGTCCTCAATTAATTTTTCAATTAATTACCTTTTCAATAGATATTAGGAATCACATCCCAAATGAAAAAATTACATAATATTATTCAAGAACCTGATATATAAATGAGTATCCTACTATATTAAAAATGTAGAATATATAGTGAAAACATTCATGAATCAATGATAATAATCATAAAATTGTTCTCCATATCCAAGGAGAAATAAGAAAAATAAAATGGTGAGATATGATGTGCAATAAGGGTTACACACAATGGAATATATCATGAGTGAATAAGTCATATTAAATATGGCATGATAAATAACAAAAAACGCAATACGTTTCATCTATAAATTGAGATAAAAAATCATATATGAATAATATCAATATATTATTCTCAAGAATAATAATAATAATTGAATTCTCATTCAATTAAGCCTTTAATATTGGATGTCATGATATCACACATCATGGTACCGACACCATCAAGGTATTATTCCTAGATTGTTTAAAAATATGGGATTTATACAACAAAAACTAATTTAATACAATAATAAATATTTTCCTCATGAGAATTATCGATTCCTTGAGAGGAAGTATAATTTTGGGTCCCACCCATTAGTACATATCCTTTTCCTTCCTCATATATTGACTGATCGATTTAATTCGTTGACAATATTCCTTATCAAAAAAATATCTTTATTGAGTATGTTCTATGGGTTAACCAATAAGTTCCCAAAAATTAAAATAAATTCAATGTATAGTACATTAATTATAAATGTTATATTTTTTCTGAAATACTTAAATAAATGATCCAAAGACTATTTATATTTATAAAAAATGAAATATAAAATGATCAAAAGTAATTTCTTATTTCAAAGGATAGTATCATTAAAACAAATATCTCTAGTTGTTGTTAGGTTAGAGAATTTTTTAGTGTCTCTTAGTAATATGAATTCCATTAAACAATCTATAAAATATTCTTGAAGGAAATATCCATTCCATCTTTTGAAATCACATTTTAAAAAAAACTAATCAATTATAATTTAAAAAAAATTCTTCAAAAAATAACCATGTAATATTCTAATTAAATCATAAAAGTAAATATGATTCATGATATAAGGAAAGTATGATCATGATATATATGTTAAAAACATTCCTTCCATACTTTTTTAATTAAATTAATAATGAACAATGGATGGAAAATGCAAAAAATATTCCTTGCAAACTATTTTTACAAATCTATACATGGGTAAAATTTTAGATTGATAAATAATTATATAATTCCAAAAATATTTTTGGAAAATTTTTCAAAAAATAGGAATCTGAAATAAATATAAATCCAATCACAAGATTAATAATATCAATGTTTCATTTTAACATTTCTTTTGTTGATTTTTGTTCCAATGAGAGGAAATGATAGAAGAAAATATGGAAACTCTTTAAGATGTAAGCCTAAAATTAACATTAATTATTTTGAATAAATATATTTTCATGTTATCTAACTAATAGGGGAATTGTATATAAGAAATAATGTAAATAAGTTCATAATACTAAATATTTCTAAAGGGATTGGAAAATTTTAAAAAAAATCCATTAGCTAAAGAGTATCATGTCATGTAGGTGTTATAACATCATATATACTAAATTTAAATTTATTATAAATTAAAAATACCATATTCATAACTATGATATCATATATGATAAATTTATAATATTTTATCTCCCTTTTATTAATAATCAATTAACAGTGTCGCTATTTTCGGTTTTAACTACAATGTATTTCATGTATGTTTTCATTTATTAGACTTGGTCCTTGTGTTTGTCTCAAGGTTGTAATGGCCTAGATCTACCTGGTCCATTCCTTTTCCAAAACACGACTCCACCGAAATGGTGGAACCGGTCATGGGGGAACTGGTTACGGTGGCACCGTGACGGTCGCACACCAGTCATGGTGGCACTATGGCAGTGGCACCAGTCATGATGGAACAGTGACGGTGGCACAGGTCAGGGTGGCACCATGAAGGAGACACCATGATGGTGGCACCGTGAGGGTGACACCATGACGGTGGCACCGTGTCCTCACCGAGCTTCTTCTTTCTTTCCAAGTTCCTGAATTTTTCTGCTCCCACAACATATCTTTTGACATAAAGATGATTTAATTCCCCCTTTCAAACCATTTAAAGTCTATAAATAATATCTAAAATCCCCCAAGATTAGGGAAACCCTTAACTTACCAAAACTTATGGTTTTTCCTCAGCGTCATGCCCTTACCTGTAACTTCCAGTTCTTCCCCTGTTACATATTTTCTTATGGTTAAATAAAACTATTTAATGCATAGCCGTTATGACAACCCCTCTTAGGAGAATTTTTAAATGACAATTAATTCCATCGTGTGTAATTTCCCAACTGCCTGGGGAACCACGATCTGACTTTAAATCCATTAAAATTTCCATATCTCATAACAACGTGATCTAATCCTTATATTTCATGGGAATTCCTTCTTCTTCTTACTCTTGTCTGGTCTCCTTTTCTTCCTGGTGCATTTGGAGTTCCCCTTCCCGAGGAAAGTGGTGCGCCTGTGCCGGAGCCTTTCTGCTCACCCTTGGAGTCCCCGACGTTCCTCCCCTTCAAGTCGTGCATCCCCATTTCTTGTCATGTGGATAAGAACTTCGATCCTTGATCAAACAAGAAGGGATTTTCCTTAGTTTCTCCTTACTGTGTATCATGCGGGGTGGGTACGCTACTATTTCTTGTGGGATTGGATGAAACCAAACCCTAACAAAGATAATAAACATACTTTTAAAGAATGATGGGGTGTGTTTGGAAATATTGCTGTACTCTTTTATTATTTCTATATTTTGTGAACTGTATGGGCTTATTATCACTGAAAATCATATTCATTGGTGGTCTTTCATTGCGCACTAATGTACCCTTGTCTTCTGTGATGATTAAATAACTGTAATATGAAAATTGGTTAATCACCTAAACTCAGTTGGTTAAATGGATACCCAGTGAATATCAATCCTTGTGGGGTCACCCCAGTTAACCAATAGAAAGAAGAACCTAATGAGTTATGTGCTTGAATATGTAAGTTTCCCTACTTTGTTTTGGTAGTAGGTGTGTTGTTCTGTTTGATGCTTATGAGGTGATGTGGATGGGGATGGGATTCTCTATTGTGGCATGGTTGTTGGTTTTGAATCTGAAGCTATGTGGGGCTATATCTTGAGGCTTGGTTTGGTTCCAGTACATTGAGGGATCTCACAGATCCCTTTGTTATTGTGACTTTACAAGAGAACCAGGTGTGAATGCTTAAATTACTGTTTGGGTTTTTCTCTTCCCTGGCTTGTGGTTCTGCCTATTAGTTTTCTAGTAGAGAAAAAATTTCTTAAATGGGACCACGTTTACATGAAAACAATAATGGGATCAATGGGGAATTGTTATCCAGGATGAGTGGTGACATGGTCGTGGGTTAAGTGTTTTCTTGTGAATAAATAGTAATGAGGGTGTTTTTGCTTAAGTTGGATTCGGAAATCCTAGGTTGGGATGAGTTCTTATTAACTATACATATAATGGTAGCTCTTATGTTTCTTATTCACGCCCCACCCAAGGTGATAAATTAGTGTCGAACACCCCCATTTCATGGGGGAGGGTGTTCCTTCCAACACTCCTATGAGTGGCTAGTTATTAGCTTCTTTTCGGTTCCCTTTCCCGAATATCCTAAGACTCTATGGGAAATTTGTGATGGCCTGAGGTCCATTATACCCAAGATTCTTCTGGCAGGGCTGTTGTGGTGGTGGCCCAGATGTCTGTGGGTAGGTTTTTCCCCGAGTGTCTTCAAGATGAGGCCTAGGTGTCTTCAGACGTGGTAGTAGTTGTTCTGGCCCAGGTGTTTGCAGGCGTGGTTACGCGTGGTTGTTGTGGACTAGATGTTTGCGGGCGGGATATGTGGTAGTGATGGCCTAGGTGTGTGCGGTTGGGGAGTGGTAGTGGGACTGCAGTGAGAATGACAGGAGAGGTTCGATGAGTAGGATGTCTTTAATAACCAGTGGGAAAGTGGTGTGGGGTACCCAAATGTCGATGTTCTATTACTATATATTACTTGACTTGCGTTATTTGGGGAGTGTGCCTTGGTGAGGCTTGGGTGGATAGTTTTCTTTTCTAGGTGCCTCGGTTATCTCTTTTCTCACAGGGAATTAGAATGCCTCCCCACTTGTGCATGAGAGCTTTTGGTTTTCCCTACTGAGAATACTTGTATGCTCACCCTACATATATAAAACTATTTTCAGGTTTCCAGGAGGACTTCAGGGATCATGAAGGGTCATACTAGTTCAGACGTTGGGACATTTTCTGTTGCTATTTTTCTTTATTTTGGTACTTATTTTTGGGTTTTTCTTTTACTTTTTTATCATTTACTTTTGTAACCTGCATATGGGAATGGTTTTCTTTGGCTTTACTTTTACCCCCCCCAGTTTTGGTGTTGTTGGGATTTACTATCTTATCTCCCGATCCTATTAAAGAAAAAGGGTAATGCCTTCCATATTATGTGTGATTCTATACCTATGGTGCTATTCGCCACTCCAGGACCTATTGAAGGCGGGTCTTGGGGGGTCATTATCTCTCCTTCAACCTGAAGAAGTAAGGGTCTGGAAATCTGTTGTCCCTTCTCTCATCTTGGTGAAGGTGGGTCTTGATAGAATGGTATCATAGGCAGAGGTTGACTGATAGGATGGAGTTCAGAGTTAGGCACAGTGAAGATTGTATGGGATGATTGGGCAACAGTTTTGGAAAATCTTGGTGCATGAAATAGGCCAAGAAAGACCGGCTAGGACATGGGATTTTAGGGGCCCACATGATCCAATGCAAGGACTCTAGGCCTGTCGAACGACTAAGTGAGGCTGCACTGATTACAGGGTAGAGACCCTAGAGAAGGTCCATGCATCATAATGGCTTGTGTTCTTATGTATCATGGGTATTTTGGGGATTTAAAATGAATAATAAATCTAAGAAAATTTAAGAACAATATTCTACACTACTCTGGCTTAGGCATTCCTTGTTTACCTTGCAACTATAGAACATGGGAGACGACCATAGATAGTGTGGTAAATCGAGGCCCAAGAGGTTGACTTGGCTTATCGACAGAGGGATGACCAATAGAAGGAGGATGATTAGTGGCAGAAGACGCTTCGTGCCTTTCAGCGGCAAACCCTCAGGAAGTATGAGGGACGCATCTCTGACATGGAGATAGAGAGCTGTCTATAGGAGCTAGTGATATCTTTCAGCTTGATCCGGGCTCCGACATAGTACTGGGTTTCTCTGGCTGTAAGCCAGATGCGTGGAGCAGCGCGTTAGTGGTGGATGCATTATCTTGGGGAGAAGAGGGAGGCTGAGGTTACATGGGATGAATTTGAGAGGGAGTTCCGGGTGGAATTACTCTCTTCCATGATGAAGGCTGAGAAGAGGTAGAAGCTACTCTCCCTCTAGCAGGGGAGCATGTCAGTGAGAGATTTGGGGATCAAGTTCAAGGATCTCCTCTTCTTTGCTCCGGACCTCTTTCCAGATGATGAGTCTCGGACGAGATGTTTGGAGGAGGCACTTTGACCTTCCCTTCAATATTCTGTTTCTCCCTTCACCTTACTGACATACATGGAGGTCTAGAAGAAAGCTGAAGTGGTGGAGAGGATGCACACACTGGGAGGTGTATCACGAGAGGGAATCCAGTTGGGCTCGTCGAAGGGGAAGGCCATCAGTAGTAGGCCTCCAGCATCAGGACCCTCAAGGTTTTGACTAGTAGGGAGCATGCCCCAGCAGTTTCAGTTCTAATCTCCTAGTCCTCTCCCTTTCCTTTCAAACCCAGGACCGATATTCTTCATTTGTGGCAGCCATGGGCACCTTCAAAATCAGTTCCCGGACCGAGTACAGTACAATGGGGGTGGGCAAGTGCAGCACCCGCCCTGGCCGCAGCAGTTTCCAGCTAGGCCCTTGCAGTAGCAGGACCAGGGACAGTGATATCCCACTCTTCCAATGATACAAATCATAGGAAGAGGCTGACCTTAGGTCTCTCCTTAGGGACCTCTACCAGGGCATGGTTGGGGAGGCTGCCGACATCCGAGGGGTAGGGGATCTGGGTGTGGGAAGTTACACACCACAGAGGCAGCGGTTCCAGTAGGGCCGGAAGTCGTTCGAGGTACGATTAGTTTGTCTAGTACTCTTGCCTATGCCTTGTTCGATACAGGATCATCTTACTCCTTTGTTGCCCCATGTCTGGCCCATGCTCTAGGTTTAAATGCTGAGATACTTCCAATTCCCCTGGTGCTGAGCATGCCAGTCGGGGGTCAGAACAACCTGTTTTATGTTTTCTGAGGTTGTAAACTGATGATAGGGCCACATCATTCTATTAGGGATCTTCTACTATTGCAGATACAACCATACGATGTCATCCTAGGAATTGACTGGTTGTTCTCTATATGTGTCGTCATTGACTGCTTCTGAGGAAGGATCGTGTTTTCAAGTTTGGGAAGCCGACATGTAACTTTCATCGGTGAGCGAGGTTACCAGAAAGGTAACCGGCAAGTGGAGCCCCTCCTTTCCTTGTTAGTTGAACTGTCAGTGGAGTCAGAGGATACAAGAATGGTGGAAGACCCAGGTATTTTTGGTGAGTTTATGGGTGTCTTCCCTAAAGAGTTGGCGACTCTACCCCCTTGATGAGAAGTTGATTTCGGGATAGAATTTCAACCTGGTGCCCGTCTGATTTCAATGGCTCCCTACCGGATGGAACCTTTTGAGTTGTGGGAGTTGCGGATTCAGATTGATGATCTGATAAAGAAGGGTTTTGTTCAACCAAGTGTGTCACCATGGGGTGATCCATTCTTGTTCGAAAAGAAGGCAGATGGTGGTCTGAGGCTGTGTATAGACTACCTAAGATGGAATCAGGTGACGGTCAAGAATCTCTCCCCTCTTCCGAGGATAGACGATCTCTTTGACCAGCTGAGGGGAGCAGGTTGGTTCTCTAAGATCGATCTATGGTCTGGATATCACCAGTTGAGGTTGAAGGAGGGAGACATCTCAAATAATTCCTTTAGGTGTAGGTATGGACACTTTGAGTTTGTAGTCATTCCATTCGGCATTATGAATGCACCATCTGTGTTCTTGGGACTCATGAACTCTATCTTCCAAGAATACCTGGATGGGTTCATAGTCGTGTTTATTGAAGACATCCTGGTCTAATCAATATCATAGAAGGATCACACTGAGCACCTGAAGAATGCTTTTAGAGGTCCTCCAACGACAACAACTCTATGGGATGTTATCCAAGTGAAAGTTCTGGATGCGAGAAGTGCACTTCCTTGGGCACATGGTGTCCGAGTAGGGAATAGCGGTGGACCCATCGAAGGTTGTGACAATTGTTTCTTGGGCAGCACCCAAGAACGTGGCAGAGGTTCATAGTTTCCATGGACTATAAGGTTACTACCAGAGGTTCCTACCCAACATATCTAGAGTTGCAGCACCTTTGACAACTTTGACCAAGAAGGTCTAGGATTTTTTATGGGATGGGCAGTTCAAGGCATCCTTCAGCTATCTGATGGAGAATTTGGTAAGTACCCCAGTGCTGAAGTTTCCAGAAGAAGTGGTGGCGTATGAGGTGTTCTTTGATTATTCAGTATAAATCCTCAGGTGTGTGATGAGGAAAAGATAAGGAGTGATCTGTTATTGGTCTAGAAAGTTATTTCCTCCTGAGCATAATTATTCCACCCATGATCTGGAGCTTGTGGCAGTCATATTCTCACTAAAGTTGTGGCAGTATTACCTCATCGGGGAGCGCTTCGTGGTCTTTACGGATCACAAAAGCATGAAGTATATCTTCTCCTAGTAGGACCTATACTTATAACAGTGAAGGTGGATGGAGTTCCATCATAAGTACGACTTCGAGATTTATTACACATCCAAAAAAGAGAATGTGGTGGCTGATGCCTTGATCAGGAAGTCACAGGAGGATGAGGTTCGAGAGTCGGCAGATGCTTGGAAGGCGATGGAGGAGTTGGGTGCCCTGAACCTGGATGCGAGGATGGATGGTGGTAGAGTTTACTTGTATCAGATGACAATGTATTATTCTCTATTGTGGAAGGTAGAGGAGTCTCAATGGGGAGTCTCAGAAAGTGAAGTGATGTGTGACTGTGTTAACCAAGGCGATGCTTTGGAAGGGTGGACAGATGATGGTAATAATCAAATGCTTTTCTGAGGGAAGTTGTTTGTTCAAGAGGTGATGCGTGAGAGAGTTCTTTGTGAGTTCCACAACTCACCCCTGACAGTACACCTAGGAGCTTCCAAAATGTACCAGGGTCTGAGGAGTCCGTTTTGGTGGCCCGGGGTAAAGTGGGTGGTGGAAAAGTTCATGGACAGTTGCCTAGTGTGTCAGCAGGTGAAGGTTTAACACCATGTTCCAGGTAGTTTGTTGTAGCCTTTAGACGTCCACGAGTGTAAGTGGGATGAAATCTCTATGGATTTATTCACAGGGATACCCAAGGTTCAAGGAGGCTGCGATGCTATCTAGGTATTGGTGGACCGGTTGACAAAATCAGCTCAGTTTCTGGCGATCAAGGAGTCAAGTGAAGTGGATGCCTTATCATGCAGGTACATGGATGAGGTGGTGCAGTTTCATGGGGTTATGAGGTCCATAGTCTCAGATAGGGATGCACGGTTTACCTCACAATTCTAGAGAGTATTGCAGCACACGTTTGGCACCCAGCTATGTCTGAGAACTTCTTTCCACCCCTAGACAGATGGACAGACAGAGCGCGCCATCCAGAAAATGGAGGATATGCTATGGGCATGTGTTCTAGACTCTAGGGGATCATGGGAAGGACACTTTCCTCTGGTAGAGTTTGCCTACAACAATATCCATCACTCTACCATTGGCATGGCTCCATTCGAAGCTTGGTATGGGAGGTCGTGTCGCTCACCCATGTGCTGAACAGAGGTCGGGGAGGTAGGTGTTCTTAGCCCGGAGGTGGTGCAGAGCACGATAGAAAGGTTCAGCTTATACGAGAGAGGATGAAGACGGCACAGGACCGACAGAAGTCATATGCTGATAATAGGAGGAGACCCTTGAATTTTGAGGTCGGGGACCACGTGTTCTTGATGGTATCCCCTCGGCGTGGGCAATGGAGGTTTGACAGGGGGAGTAAGCTTTCTCTCAGGTTCATCAAACAACTCGAAGTGTTGTGGCTGGTCAATGAAGTGGCTTATAAGCTAGCACTACAGCCGCCGCTACTGAGACCGCACGATGTCTTCCATGTGTCTCAGCTCCAACGATATCTACATGACGATTCACACATCCTCGACTGAGGAAAATAGGATATTGAGGACAACGTGACTTTTATGGAAAGACCAGTGAGGATCGAGGATCGTGAGGAGAAGGTGCTCTGTGGATGGACCCTTCCTTTGGTTCGTGTGTTGTGGAGGTATGGAGGGCTCGAGGAATGTACCTAGGAACGGGAGACGCAGATGTGCGCCTAGTACCCAGAGATGTTTTGAGTGTTGTTTTGTTTTGTTTGTTCTTGTTTGTGATGGAATGCTTTACCTTTTTAACAACAGAATGTGTGGTTTTCCTTATTCTTTGGATGTGTGTGAAGAGTCTTGACTATGGGGAGGGGAGGACCTGACCCTTAATCAAGATGCAATAAGGTGGATTCGATTTTACCCGTACGGCCGAGTCAGTTCCACCCAAAGCGGATAATATCTTGACATGAAGGAAGAAAACTCCCTAAACCATATGCCTGGACAGTTTGACCCTCGAATTTTTCCTGGTTACTTGAGGGAGAAGTGTTCCTAGATGTCGACAAGATTCTCTCTTGAGATGTATCTTTTTAGGTGGTTGTTCGGAACACATCTTTTCTTCAGGTCTAGTTTTGATTCTTGAGGGTGAGAATAGTTTGAGAGGTATATGATGTAATGACCTGGACCCACCTGGTCCATTACTTTTCCAAAACACGGCTCCACCGAAATGGTGGCACCAGTAATGGGGTCACTGGTTACAGTGGCACCATGACAGTCGCACACTGGTTACAGTGGCACTATGGCAGTGGCACCGGTGACGGTGGCACCGAAAGGGTGACACCGTGATGGTGGCACCATGAGGATGAAACCATGGCGGTGGCACCATGCCGATGGCATCGTGAGGGTGACACCGTGACGGTGGCACTGTGACGATGGCACTGTGTCCTCATTGAGCGTTTTCGTTCTTTCCCAGTTCCCGACTTTTTCCTCTCCCACAACATATCTTTTGACATAAAGATGATTTAATTCCCCCTTTCAAGCCATTTAAATCCCATAAATAATATCTAAAATCCCTTAAGAGTCGGGAAACCCTTAACTTACCAAAACATGTGGTTTTTCCTCAGTGTCACGCCCTTCTCTAGACCTTCCAGTTCTGCCCCTGTTAGGCGTTTCCTTATTGTTAAAGAAAACTGTTTAATGCATATCTATTATGAACACCCCTCTGAGGATAATTGTTAAATAACAATTAATTCCATCGTGCGTAACTTCCCAACCACATGGGGAACCACAATCCAACTTTAAATCCATTCAAATTTCTATATCCCGTAACAACGGGATCTGATCCTTATATTGCACAAGAATTCCTTTTTATTCTTCTTCCTCTTGAATGGTCTCTTTTTCTTCCCGGTGCGTTTGGAATTCCCCTTCCCGAGGCAAGTGGTGTGCCTCTGCTAGAGCATTTCTGCTCACCCTTGGAGTCCCCGACATTCCTCTCCTGTAAGTCGTGAATCCCCAGTTCTTGGTGTGGGGAAAAGAACATCGATTCTTGATCAACCATGTAAGGATTTTCCTTCGTCTCTCTTTACTGTGTATCATTTAGGGTGTGTACGCTACTGTTTCTAGGGGGATGGATGAAACCAAACCTTAAAAAAGATAATAAACAGACTGTTAAAGAATTATGGGGTGAGTTTGAAAATTTTGTTGTACTATTTTATAACTTCTATATGTTGTGAACTGTATGGGCTTATGCTCACTAAAAATCATGGTCGTTGGTGGTCTTTCCTTGCGCACTAATGAACCCTTGTCTTTTGTGATGATTAAATAACTGTAACATGGAAATTGGTTAATAACCTAAACACGGTGGGTTAAAGGGATACCCAATGAACATCAATCCTTGTGTGGTCACCCCGGTTAACCAACAGAAAGAAGAACCTAATGAATTATGTTCTTGAACTTTTAATTTTCCCTACTCTATTTTGGTAATAGGTGTGTTGTTATGTTTGATGCTTATGGGGTGATGTGGATGGGGATGGGATCCTCTGTTGTGGCATGGTTGTTGGTTGTGAATCTAAAGTTGTGTGGGGATGTATTTCGAGGCTTGGTTGGGTTCCATTACTTTGAGGGATCTCACAGATCCCTTTGTTGTTGTGACTTTACAAGAGAACCGGGAGTGAATTCTTAAATTGTTATTTGGGTGTTTCTCTTCTATGGATTGTGGTTATGCCTGTTAGTTTCCCAGTAGTGTATAATTCACTTAAATGGGATCACTTAAACATGAAAACAATAATGGGATCAATCGAGAATTTTTTTTCGGGATGAGTGGTGACATGGTCATGGGTTCGGCATTTTCTTATGAATGAATAGTAACGAGGGTGTTTGTGCTTATGTTGGCTTTGGAAACCCTAGGTTGGGATGAGTTCTTGCTACCTATACATATAATTGTTGCTCTTATCTTTCTTATTTTTACCCCACCCAAGGTGAGCACTTAGTGCCGAACACCCCCATTTCATGGGGGAGGGGGTTTTTCCCAAAACTCCTACGATTGGCTAGTTATTAACTTCTTTTCTGCTCCCTTTACAGAATGGACCAAGACTCTTCGGGCATCTTGTGATGGCCTGAGGTCCATTATAGCCCAAGATTATTTGGGTAGGGCAGTTGTGGTGGTTTCCCAGGTGTGTGCGGGCAGGTTATTTCCCAAGTGTCTTTGGGATGAGGCCCAAGTGTCTTCGGGCGTGGTAGTAGTTGTTCTGACCCAGGTGTTTGTGAGCATGGTTACACGTGGTTGTTGTGAAAAAGGTGTTTGTGAGCGGGATGTGTGGTAGTGATGGCCCAGGTGTGTGCGGCTAGGGAGTGGCAGTGGGACTACAGTGAGAATGGCGGGAGAGGTTCAATGCATAGGATGTCTTCAATAACCAGTGGTAAAGTGGCACGGGGTACCCCAAATATCGATGTGCTATTACTATATGTTACTTGACTTGAGTAATTTGGGGAGTGTGCCTTGGTGAGGCTTGGGTGCATAGTTTTCCTCACTAGTTGATTTGGTTATCTCTTTTCTCACAGGGCATTAGAATGCCTCCTCACTTGTGCACGAGATCTTTTGGGTTTCCCTACCGAGTATACTTGTATGCTCACCCTACGTATATAAAACTATTTTCATGTTTCCATGATGACTTTAGGGATCATGCAGGGTCGTATAGTTCAGATGTTGGGACAGTTGCTGTTGCTATTTTTCTTTCTTTTGGTACTTCTTTTTGGGGTTTTCTTATACTTGTGTATCATTTACATTTGTAAAATGTATATGGGAATGGTTTTCTTTGGCTTTACTTTTCCCACCAGTTTTTGTTTTATTGGGATTTACTATCTTATCTCCCAATCCTATTAAAGAAAAAGGGTAATGCCTTCTATATTATGTGTGATTATATACCCTTGGTGCTAGTCGCCACTCCAGGACCTATTGAAGGCGGGTCTCGGGGTCATTATCTCTCCTTCAACTTGAAGAAGGAAGGGTCTGGAAATCTATTGTCCCTTCTCTCATCTTGGTGAAGGCGGGTCTTGACAGTTCCATCATCTATAGAATTTAATTTATGATATTTATATAATATATATATACAATATATACATAATTATAACCATAATTATATATATAAATATCAATAAACTATTTAAAGCAATCATGGAGACGACAGGTCGTACATAAGTGTAAACACTATTTACACATTGCGATGGATGGTACTAAAGAGAAATTAAATAATAAATAATATTTAAATAATAACTATTATAATATATATATATATTATACTCATTATATCAATCATTATTACCATTCATGTAAAATTTATATGTAAAATTAATCACATCACTTTGTAGAGGTGGTACTCCCCAAGTACGCATGAGCAAAGTTATCGTTTTCCAACTGAAAAAATGATAAGGATATATATAAGGTATTGAGGTTTATGAATATTATTTATGTAATAAATTTCATAAATAATTGTTGTTTTAATTTTTATATCCATCCATGTAATGTGATCATGAGAAATGAATTACACCTCTATGTGGATACAGTAATCCAAATATTTACACACTTGATGTTTTCTATTTTTGTTGGGTGGGAAAGAGATGGAAAATGTTTGTCCATTAATTATAATTACATATAAATATATTTATCATACTGAATTAATAAAATTATTATTGGTACAAAATGTTAATATTATGAATTAAATGAAATAATACTTAAGAACTTTTTATGGATGATTACCTCTTCTTCGATAGATGTTTCCTCAATATCTCCTTAATAGACCTAGGGTATGTTTTTTTGTGGAGATGACCATCTCATGGAAATAGATAAGGATGTTTGAAAAATGAATTTATATTTTATATTTGATCTAGATTTATCCATGTTGTGTAAATAAGTGATGTAAGGGGTTCTCTTATTACAATTGTGGTGAGGGGTACAATTGGAATTTCTTAAAAAATTAAATATAATAAGACAATTCTGAATCCAAATCCTTAAAAATGGTCATTAATTTGAAGATAAATTGGATAATATTATGAGAACATCATCGAATTATGGTTTGAAATTTTTTTAAAATATTTTAATCCTTATCATTTTTATTTTCCCCTTAGTTGATTATTTTTACCTTTTCCATGGTATCCACTATTTTAATAAAAATGTGTTAATAATGTTATTATAAATGGATAGGTGGCTCATAAATATATCAATGATTATTTTTTATCCCATGTTTCATTCACATGTCTAAAGATAATATCTTTATAAATTTTAAGTATGTTCATAAAATGTTTTTTGGGAAAATATTATTCATTTCAATTATGACACTATTCACATAATTTGGTATTAAATACATCATAACAAAGGGGAAATTTAAATATAATCATTAAAACTATTCTAAAATATCTTATTGATCTGATAAATTTGTGGAACACAATATATCATTAAAATTAAATCATTTATAATTTTTTTAATAATTTATATTATCATTTGGTTAATTAAATAGGTATTGTATTAGTATTGCTCAATAATATAAATTATTCATAAAATTTATAAAATTTATAAATATATTTATATAATAGAAATAATTTATTAATCTCAAAATAGTGCTTTATGTTGTTCATATCTTGATATAGTTCCTATGTGGACATATAATAGTTATTTAATACTAATACGGTGACATTTTGTAACTTTCATTTATTTAAATATTATAAGGGTTATTTTCAATGAATTTTTTCAATTAATATCATCACTTTTTATCCTCAGGTGATTAGGGATTAATTATATTCTTCCAATAGAAGTTAAAATGAGACATTATGGCCATACCACTTAGTTTGGACCAATATTGAACGAATTTACCCATAATCAAGGTGTTAAATTTTACCATGGTTAGTATTCATATTGACAAAAAAAATTAAAAGGATATATTTACAAATAATGAACCTCTTGATTCCAAATATTTAATTGATTTTACCATGATAAATACTAATAAATTGTAAAATTAATTTTCAAATAATTTTTAAAAAATGTGATAAATCATACGATTAGAAATAGTTATTGTGCATAAACTCCATTTATTCTTATACCAGTCATAGTATGAATATTATATGTATGATATAATATTTTATTGAATTTAATAAATATTAATTTCATTAGAATCATTTAAAAATAGTGGATAATTAATTTTATTAATATGAAAACATGTTGAATGTATAAAAATTAGTTTTTTTATTTCATTTTGTGTTTAAAAATGTCTTTATACCAAATTTAAACATATGTTTTTTTATAATAAACATGATTTTATTTTTCATAATATAAAAAAATAGTTTTACTTTGAAACAATTTTCAAAAAAAATAAAACATTTTAATCGGTTGAAACAAAAATAAATTTTTTAATAAAATTATTATTTTAACTATTCAATGAAAATTGAATTGTTTAATAGAAATCTTAAAATTTAAATTTAATAAAATGTTGATATTATAGTTTAACTATTTATATTACTTTTGTAAAATAAAAATCATAGAAGTTATATAAATTAATTATAATATATTCGCACAGAAATCAATTAAAATTATTTAGGAATAAATAATATTTCTGAAAAATAAAATAACCTTGCTGAAAATTTAGTACTCGTTTCATATGATATTGTAAATGAATTTTTTAGTGATTCTTATATATATATATATAATAAAATGTTTCTTAATATTGTTCATATCCTCTAACTCAATGTCTAAAGGATAACTGTAACATTAAAAATAATATTTTAACAGTATATTAGGGTTTGTTTAGACACACTATTTTTTATTGTATACACTATCAAAAGTAGTGTTCTTTTTATAATTTTTTTTATGTTACATTTGATATAGTTTTAATCTTTATTTTTTGGTTAAATCCCTTGATTAATGATTTTTAACCCTAGTAGTGAAAAATATTTATTCAATATGAAGGGATTAAAATTTTAGTTATAATATGTAAATTGGATAATAAATGTACAAGGGATGAAATTATATACCATTTATCATAATAATTTTTATATTTTGATTTTTTAATGATTTTTAAATAATTTAATAAAATATATTTTTCTTTAAATAATATTATTATCATTTTAAGATCTATTTAAATAATTTGACTTTGAAGCCAATATGAAATTAATGGGAATGATATATAAACCATTAAAACATCTATAATAAGTTATATTAATCTTAAAAAAATTTATCACACTTTAACTCACACAAACATTAATAATATTACATTTTTAAAATCATATAATTAATTTTTTAGCGTTACTATGAAAAGAATTGGTGTTGTGTAAGAACTGAAGGTAATTATATAATCACTAAAAATTAAAAATAAATTACCATCATAAAAATAATTTAATTGTGTTCAAAATAAACTCTATGTATGTACACTAATATAGATGTTGTGAAAATTATTTAATATATTAGTATTGACTTTTCTTTCCTTTCCAAGTCATTGCTTAGTCATTTGGATAATTTACAAATTACATAACGCAGAAAATAACGTATATATATTAAAATAATCAATTATAATTCATAATTTAAAATCTAGGTTATCAAAGAATTCATCGATCCAAAATATTTATTTCAACACACCAAATTCTATTTATCTAATACTATGCAAGAATTATGTCAAAACTAAAAATAATTTCCCTATATTTCATGATACAAATTCCAATATATATATTTAAAGTAATATTTTTTGTGATATAAATAATATATTTCCAACTAGGATTTGTTATATAATTCTAAAAAAAACTTTTATATCATATTTATATCTTGAAGATATCTTAAAAGATAAGGTATTTCCCAAAAAAGTATTTTTTTATTATAAAAAATAAATCCAGTCGTCTTAAATGTCCCAAAAATATATCTAATGATAAATTTAAATATTTAAATCTGAAAATTATGCGTACTTTATCAAATAAAAATTCCAATAATTGGAATAAATAAATATTAATATAAATACATAAAAAAGAAAAGAAAAACTATTTTCTTATTCATTTCTAACTTATATAAAAATAATGAACATTTATGATTAATATGGAATTAATTCGACTATTCTAACAGAAATATATCATATTTCCGATTAGACTAAATAAATAATTTAATGTTCCATTTAAATTACCTGATTTATTGAAAATAAATTATAGTATTTTTAAAAAAATAACTTATTCCTAAATAATAAATTATGATAGAATAGTCACAAACTTTATATCAATAAACTTTTAATATTTTAATCTCAGAGAAATGATTTATATTAAATTCAATTTCAAATTTTAGTAGAAATTAATTATATTTTTCACATATATAATGAATTAACATCATTTATAAAAATAATGTATTTATGAAATAGATAATGGATTCACAAAAAATTATTTTCTTGAATCCAAATATTTCATCAATAAATTTGTATTGAGTAGGATTATTATAAATATATTTTATAATGTGGTAACAGGTATTTATACCTACCAATTCCATGGATATGTTATTACGGTTCCATATGAATATTTTTTTATATATCTTTATTTTCTTAAATATCTATGTTACATGTTAGTCTGAATTTGTAGAATATTATTATTTTTTAAAAATTTATAAGTTGTTAAACATGATGTTTCTATAATTGGAATGGAATAAATTGATGAGTGATATACCCCAGTTCATCCTAAAAGGATATTATACCTTGAATGTGTGTATTCCATATCTCTTTTACCCAACATCTATAATCCCACATTCCTAGCATTCCTTTCCATGTGATACATGGATATATACCTCTCACATTCCATGTCTTGATGTCAATCAATGATGGTAATTCATGAACAATTGATGGTGGGGAGACTTGAATTCAATATGAAGACACTATGTTAATGAAATAAAACATAATATTTGAGAAAAGAATAGGTTTTTTGGGTTTGAATTTTGTAAAAAAGAGATGGTGTGTGAATTATTTTACAAATATAAAGATCTAACATACTCTCTCAATATTCGATTCTCATTTGAGAATATACTAGTGACACATAAAGAGATTCAATCAACAAAAAATTTGGAGACCACTAATCGTATAATATTACTAATGTGGATTAAGAGAATTTTTTCCATAGAATAGTCTCTATTGGAACTAGTTTAGCGAGACTTTAATAAAATAATAGCATAAATCTATTTCCCAATGGAAAAGGGTATCAAAATAAAAATCAACAACAAACACGATTAAACGAGGAACAAAAACAAAAATATAGATACAAGATTCATGTCATCTATAATCACCTATAGGGTAACAATAATATTAAAATTTCCCTCACACAAACCTAATGATGAATAATGCATTCAATCAATATGAAGAATGATGAAATAAAGCCTACTATTTTGGAAAAAAACATGTATCATTCTATTTTAACATAGACATTTAAGTTATCACAATCATGATAAATATGAAAATGAATACTATGAAATTTGTTCTTAGTGATCATATTAAAAATTTCCATTTCCATCAAATGTTGAGACATAACATTCAAGTGTAATTATTGAAAAAACCCTCAAGAAATGGTCAAATTCGGATAAGTGACATTGGGAAAATCCCACCAAATTTCTCTTATGTGTCTACTAATTAACCTTTGTAATAATGGGAATGATGGAATTCTCTAAACATATGTGAATGAGAGAAATATAAATATATTACATTGAATATAGGTGTTCAAGATCGTCTTATCCTTAGTTAATAACATAATCAGCCAATTGAAGCCCTAATTCTCATTGCATCAATTAAGTCCCCACCATCAAATACATCCTCTAGAGGCTGGTGTACCATGAAAAAGTAGAACATGTTTTAGGTTGAGGACCTTAGAAAAACTCCTAATCTATTCGGCACTCTCATGAATTTTCATCCAAATTTTTTTACAGTATGTTCACTTTCCCAACAAATAATAACCTTTTCAAATAAAAAACACATTTTTTGATCTATTAATATAGTTCACTTAGTAGATCCATTATATGATTATTAATATGTATATTAACCATACTTCTATGAAAAAATGGATATGAGTTATGAGGATAAAAAATATTATGGAACTAAGTAATATGTTGTTTTGGAAGATCTCAAAATATGGTACATGTCCCTTCTGAATCCATTCTTGTAGCCAAAACATAAGAGAACACACATTAGTAAGCCCATCTGGAATATGAAGAGACTACTAAATACTCAATGATTTGTTTGAATATAATTACCTAGTATGATTAATTAGTATGTGTATAGTTTTCTGACAAAACTAGGTTTTTGTCTATTCTATCTTCACATAATATTATTTCAATAAACATTTATACATGTTGCATATAATCTACAAATTTATCTTCATCAGGAGTTTTAGTCTCCAAGCCTCAAGAATAATTAAACCCCACATTTGGCATACAATGTTTCTATGAATGAAATAGAATATTATTTTATTTTTTGTTGTCTTACCGACTAAACATTTTATCCAAGATAAAATTCAACTATAGAAAGAACCAAGGTAAGTTATTTTTAGATTCCTTAAGATTCCCTATATTTTGTACGCTCAAGCTACTATAGATTATTTCAATTATGTTGAGAATTCAAAAGTTTAATGACCCATTCTTATATAATACACCATTAATGATCAAGATTCATCAATCTAGGGAAACATCAAATTATTTTACATTTTTGAAAATTAGAATAATATTGATGTTAAATTAATTTTTAATGGTAATATCACAAGTGTAAATCAGATCCAAAATTTCACACTTTATATATTGGGATAGGGGTAGGATAATGTGTCACCTTCGAAATTGACCATACACGAGTATTAAAAAATAGACCAACGACCTCTTATATCAATCAAACACAAAGATATATTTAAATATATGATATCCAAATTTGAAAAAAAAAACATTTAATGTCCTTCTAGGACATCAATGTCTTTGAAGACATATAGCAGGGTTACCATCATTACCTCAGAAGTTTCATATCAAGGGAAATGTTTGAGTGCTCAATTTTTATTTTTATCACATTGAATATTGTAAATCTGTGTATAGTAGATAATTTTTTAAATATAAAAAGAAAACAACTATTAATGGAAAGATACATTCATTTCATTGATCCCAATGGTATTGGAACTACCCCAGAAATCGAATAGATCCTACTTTGTAAGTACTATATATTACCAATCAATATGATTGGGAAAGACAACCTATCTACCTATGGTTAAGAATTATTTTTCTTTCCCTTCTTTATTTTATGAAAATTGTTTTTGTTAATGAAATAATTTCATATGGTTATAACAGATTATACATTGTAAATAACATTTTCAATGAATATAACCCTACAAAAATACTCTTTTTTTCATCTCAAAGGCCCAAGGATATATTTATATCAATATCATGATTAATAGTTACCACTAAAGAACTTAGAGATGATACATATTCCCTTATACCTTATTCTAAACTCTAGTGTATTAGGACCTCATTACCTTACATATATATAAGGGAGGAATGAGATGATGCCTCCAATTCCCCAAATAGTGATGAAATTTCACAAGAACCCTCAAAATTAAAATAAAAAACATAATTCTTCATAAAAAATAAATTTACTCACATTATCATCTAATTCTAAAAATACCCTGTATTCTTTTAAAAAAACATTAACAAAGAATAAGAGGGGGAAGAAAACATTAGATACCCCCTCAATATTTATGGAAAGAATTTATACTATTGTTCATGAGATTAGGCTAGTGAATATCGATATATGAGAGGATTCATAACCAGTTCTAATCAGAGTATCCACAATTGTAAAGGATTATGTGAAGAATATTTCCATATTTAAATAGCATCAAGATATGATCTATTGTATTAGAACTGAAATTCATGGGTGGAATCATAATATTTCCACCAATCATCGTGGTTTTATTGATTACCACAAATTATACATGAATGTGGAGGAAATGATATGTAATGGCATGAACCCTCCTAGTCTAGTACTTTTCCAACAACTCAGTTCAACCGAAACAGTGGAATTAGTCATCGTGGCACATGTCATGGAGACAACGTGACGATGGCACTATGAAGGTGGCACAATGACGGTGGCACTGGTCATGGCAGAACCAGTTATGGTAACACCGTGACAGTGGTACCGATCACAGAATCACTATGACAGTGTCCCTGTGATGGTGACACCATAGTAGTCACACCATCACGGTCTCACACTAAAGTGTTGCCACCACTTATAGTGTTCCACCGAACTGGTGTCTTCGTGATGGTGGCACCATTACAGTGTCTCACCAAATGGTGTCCCACCCATTTTTTCCAGTTTCTTGAGTTTTCCCAGTTCCACTCTTCAATTTTTCTTTTCACATAAAAGTGTTTAAATACCCCCTTTCAATTCCATTTAAATACCATAAATGATATATAAAATCCCCCAAGATCTGGGAACCCTTGACATACCAAAATGTGTGGATTTTCTATCGGTGTCACACCCTTTTTCCTATGATTTACGGTTCCTCCCCTATTACATGTTTTCCTCTATTTAAAGGAAACGCTTTAACTCACAAAAATTATGGACACCTCTCCTATGAGAATTACTAAATGACAATTAATTCTATCATGTGTAACCACCCAACCACGTGGATAATACACGATCCTCCATTAAAGTGGTTTAATAATTCATATCTTGTAACTCCAGGATATTACCTTTTATAGCACGGGGATTATCTCTTCTCCTTGGCTTGTCTCTTTCCCTTCCTTAATGGGTTTTGAGTCACCCTTCCTAGGGAAATTAGTGTGACTATGTTGGAGCCCCTCCTACTCACTCTTAGAGTCCTTGAACTTCCTCCCCTACATGTCTTGCATCTCTAGTTCTTGGCACCAGGTGAAAAACATCGATCATTGATCATCCAAGTAGGGTTTTTTCATCATATCTCTTTACTGTGTATCATGAGGGGTGGGTACGATGATGTTCCTTTGGGGATGGATGAAACCACACCTTAACAATGATAATAAATGGTTTCCAAAGAATTATGGGGTGTGTTCTATGATTCTATTGAACTCTATTATCCTTGATTATATGTTGTGAATTGTATGGTATTATGTCCACTGAAAATAGTGGTCTTTTGTGGTCCTTTATTATGCACTAATGAACCTCTGTTTTTCGGGATAATTCGGTGATTGAATGGCTATAACATGGAACTTGTTAAACATAAAAAACACAACTGATTAAATGGATGCACAATGAATAATAATCCTTGTATGGTCACCCCGGTTAACCAAACAGAAAGACAAAACTAAAGGAATGGTGGGTTTAAAATATGAAAACTCTCTTGCTCTGTTCTAGGGATATGTATGTTCATTCTTCTTAATACTTGTGAGTGGATATGGATGGGGATGGGATACCCTCTTGTGAAGTTTTTAGTTTTTGTATTTTGGGGGCCATGTGAGGCCGTATGTTTGGGCTTGGTTTGGTTTTAGTAATTTGAGGGATCTCACTGATCCCTTTTGTTGTTGTGACATTATAGGAGAACCAGGTGTGAATGCTTAATTTGCTGCTTGGTTGTTTTTCCGTCCTTGGATTGTGGCTATGCCAAGTAGTTTCCTGGTAGTGATGAATTATTTAAATAGAATCACTTTAATATGAAAACAAGAATGGGTTTAATGGGGAATTGTTTTCTATGAATGAGTTGTGAGTTGGTTGTGGCTTTTGGGCATCTTATGAATGAATAGTAATGAGGGTGTTTGTGTTTTGGCTGGTTTTGGAACCCATAGGTTGGGATGATTTCTTGTTTACCTATATGTATAATTTAGTTCTTATGTTTTTTATTCGCGACACACCCAAGGTGAGGTCTTTGTGCTAAACACCCCTATTTCATGTGGGTGGCAATCTTGGCATGTGAAATAGGACAGGGAAGACCGACTAGGACATGTGATTTTAGGGCCCCTATGATCTGATGCAAGGAATTTGGACCAACCAAACGACCAAGTGAGGCTACACTAATTACTGGGTAGAGACCCTAGGAAAGTTAAATGCATCATAATTACTTGTGTTCTTGTGTGTCTTGGGTGTTTTGGGGATTTAAAATAAATAAAAAGTATAAGAAAAATTTAAAAGAAATATTTTACACTACATGGGCATAGGAATTCTTTGTTTACCTAATAGCTACAACACTTGGATGAAGGCCATGGGTAGTGCGGGTGACTAATTCCCCGAAGGATGATTTGGATGATAGGAAGAGGGTTGATTGAGAGGAGAATGCTGACCAGTGGAAGAGGATTCTTTATGACTTTAGTGGCAGACACTCGATAAGTACGAGGCAAGCGTCTTAGAAATGTAGATAGAGAGATTTCTTGGGGATCTGGTGATACCTTTCAGCTTGATCCAGGCTTTGATGGAGTACTGGGTTCCTCTGGCTATAAGTCAGATGTGGCAAGTGGCATGTCATTGGTGGATGCTCTATCTCGGGGAGAAGAAGGATGGTGAGGTTTGATGGACTGACATCAGGAGGGAGTTCTGAGTGGAATTTTTATCTTCCACGATGAAGGTGGAGAAGAGGCAAGAGATACTCTCCCTTCAACAGGGGAGCATGTCAGTGGAAGAGTTGGGGATCAGGTTCAAGGATCTCATTATCTTTTCTACAGACCTCTTTTTGGCTGAGGAGTCTCAGGCAAGACTTTTAGAGGAGACACTCCGACCTTCTCTTCAATATGATATTACTCCCATCACTCTACTGACATACTTGGATGTCCAGAAGTAGGATGAAGTGGTGGAGAGGTTGCACACATTGGGAGGTGTGCCACAAGAGGGGAGCTAGTTGGGCTCGTCAAAGGGAAGGTCATCATCAGCAGGACTCAAGCTTTAGGGCCTTATAGGTTTCTACCTGTGTGGAGCAGGCCCTAGCAGTTCCAGTTTTGATCCCCCGATCCTCACCCCTTCCTTGCAGGCCTAGGACCGAGATACTTCATTTGTGGTAGTCGTGGGTATCTTTGGAGTCAATGCCCGAACTGAGTGCAGTACAGTGGGGGTGGGCAGGTTCAGTGCCCAGCTCTGCAGTAGCAGTTTCTAGCTAATCCCTTTTAGCAGCAGCAGTAGGGAGATCGAGCTCCTACTCTTCTGAGAGAATACGTTGCGGGAGAAGGCAGACCTCAGGACACCCTCCAGGGACCTCGACTGGGGTGTGGTTGTGGAGGAGGCTAACATATGTGGGGAAATGGATCTAGTAATGGGAAGTTTCACACCACAGAGGCATCAGTTCCAACATGGCCAAATGTTTTTCGAGGAATGATCATCTAGTTTAGTACCCTTGCATACACGTTGTTTTATTCATAAGCATCTCACTCTTTTGTTGCTCCCAGTCTTTCCCATTCTCTGGGTCTAGACACATAGAGACTTCCCGTGCCCCAGGTTTTGAGTATTCCAGTTGAAGTCTAGACCAGCTTTTCTTGTGTTTTATGAGGATGTAAACTGATGTTGTGACCACATCAATCCAGTGGGGACCTTATTTTTCTACAAATGTAGCTATATGATGTCATTTTAGGCATCAACTAGTTGTTCTTTTTGTCTGGAATTGTCGACTACTTTTAGAGAAGGGTTGTGTTTTTAGATATGTGTGGTTGACGTGGGAATTTCATCGATGATCGGGGTTTCTAGAAGGGAAACTGGTGAGTGGAGCCCTTTTTTCCTTGTTAGCCAAGCTTTCACTAGAGTCAGCAGACTCAGAGATGGTGGAATCTCTGGTAATTGTCCGTGAGTTCATGGACATCTTCCCTGAAGTGGTGGTGACTCTACGACCTCGACGTGATACTGAGTTTGGGATAGACTTGCAACTAGGTGCCCCTCTGATTTCCATGGCTCTCTATCTGATGGAACCTTTCGAGTTGCTGGAGTTACGACTTTAGATTGACGGTCTGGTGAAGAAGGGTTTTTTCCGACCAAGCGCGTCACCATGGGGTGCTCCGGTCATTTTCTTGAAGAAGAAAGATGGTGGTCTCATGTTGTGCATAGACTACCTAAGACTAAATCAAGTAACAGTCAAGAAATGTTACCCTCTCCTAAGGATAAAAAAACTTTTTGATCAGTTGAAGGGGGCAGGATGGTTCTCCAAGACAGACCAGTGGTCAGGATATCACCAGTTGAGGGTGAAAGAGGGTGACATCTTGAAGACCACCTTCAGGTGCAGATATGGGCACTTTCAGTTTGTGATCATGTTGTTCGGCATTACAAACATGCCATACATGTTCATAGGGATGATGAAATTCGTCATTAAGGAATATCTGGATTGGTTTGTAGTTGTGTTTATTGACGAAATCTTGATCCACTCAAGATCAGAGGAGGATCACACTAAGCATCTGAGGAACGTTTTAGTGGTCCTCCATCTACACCATCTCTTTGGGAGGTTGTCCAAGTGTATGTTCTAGATATGAGAAGTGAACATCATTAGACACGTGGTGTACAAGAATGGGACATCAGTGGACCCATAAAAGGACAAGGTAGTGGTTTCTTTGGAAGCACCCAAAAATGTGACAATGTTTCATATTTTCCTTGGTTATGCTAGTTACTATCCAAGATTTGTGCCCAAATCCTCTCGAGTTGCAGCACCCTTGACAACCATGACCATGAAAGACCAGTATATTACATGGAGTGAGAAATTCTATGAAACCTTCAGTTATCTAAAAGGGAATTAGGTTAGTTCCCTAGTACTGAGGTTTCCTGAATAAGGGGTGACATTTGAGGTGTTCTAGGATGCTTCATCCCAAGGTTTCGGGTGTGTGTTGATGCAATAGTAGGGGTGATCTCTTATGGGTCTAGGAAGTTTTGTCCCCATGAGAGTAACTATTCCACCCATGATTTGGAACATGCAGAGATTGTGTTCTCACTAAACTTGTGGTGAAATTACCTCATCGGGGAGAGCTTTATGGTCTTTGTGGATCACAAGAGCTTGAGGTATATCTTCTCTCAGTGGGACATAAACTTGCGGCAATGAATGTGGATAGAGTTTCTTCAGGACTATGACTTCTAAATCTCTTACACCGAAGGTAAGGGAAATTTGGAGGTTGATTCCTTGAGCTGTAAGTCGTAGAAGAATGCGGTTCAAGAGTTTAAAGATGCTTGGAAGGTGATTGAGGAGTTGGCTTCCCTACACCTGAATACAAGGGTGGAGGCTGGAAGAGGCTGTCTGTTCTAGATGACAGTGTAGTCCTCTATGTTGCAGCAGGTGGAGGAATCTTATTGAGGGATATAGAGGCTGAAGTGATGTGTATTTCTGTTAGCCATGGTGATGCTCCAGATGTATTGTTAGAAGTGGGATGACATATAAATGGATTTCGTCATAGAACTACCCATAGTTCAAGGAGGTTGCGATGCTATCTGGGTAGTGGTAGACCAGCTGACAAAATCAGCTCACTTCCTGGAAATCAAGGTGTCAGGTATGGTGGAAGCCTTAGCACAGAAGTATGTGGATTAGGTATTATGGTTTAAAGGAGTTCTAAGGTCCCTAGACTTTGATAAGGATACCTGATTTACCTCACAGGTCTGGAAAGGGTTGAAACATGATTTTCTTACCTAGATATGCCTCAGCACTGCTTTCCACCCCCAGACAGATGGGCAGACTGATCCCACCATCCAGATGTGGGAGGATATGCCACGGGCATGTGTTTTGGACTTTGGGGGATCATGGGTATGAAACTTGCCTCTGGTTGAGTTTTCCTAGAAAAATTTCTATCACTCTATTATTGGCATGGCTCTATATGAAGATTTGTATAGGAGGTTGTTTCACTCACCAGTGTGTTGGGTATAGGTCGAGGATGCATGTGTTTTGGCCCTGAGGTAGTAGAGAGCACGATGGAGAAGGTTCAACTTATATGGAAGAGGATGAAGTTAGCTTAGGACCGACTGAGGTCATAGGCCTATCATTGGAGGATACCCCTAGAGATCATGGTCTAGGACCACATGTTCTAGAAGGTCTCCCATTGATAGGGGAAACATAGATTTAGAAGAGGGAGTAAGATTTCTCCTAGGTTCGTTGGACCCTTCTAGGTGTTGCGGCGTGTCGGCGACGTGGCTTTTCAACCAGTGCTACCACCACCTCTACAGAAGGTGCATGACATCTTCCATGTGTCTCATATCCATCTGTATTTACACATTGACTCACATGTCCTCAACTAGGGGGAGATAGATATCAAGGATGACATGACATTTAAAGAGCAACTAGTGAGGATCGAGGATTGTGAGAATATATTGCTTCATGGATGAACCACTCCCTTGGTTCGTGTGTTATGGAGGCATGGTGGCCTCAAGGAGAGTATATGGGAATAGGAGACACAGATGCGCGCCCAGTACCCATAGCTATATTGAGTTTTGTTTTGTATTGTTTCATACATGATTGTGATGTAGTCATTGACGTTTTTAACTATGAAATGTGTTCTTTTCCTTGTTCTATGGATGTGTGTGTAGATTTCAAACTGTGGGAAGGGGCAGAACTCATCCCTAATGAAGACGCATTAAGGTGCATGCGATTAAACCCGTGCAGGGGATTCATTGCCACCCAAAGAGGATAGTATCTTGACATAGTGGAAGGGGAACCCTAACCCATATCTCTATACATTGATCCCTTTATATGATTGTGTGGTTGCTTGGAGGAGAGAGGTAGTAGTGCTTTTATAGTTGATCAGTATGAGGGAGAGGTGTTCCTAGATGTTAAGGAGGTTTCATTTTGTAGACTTAGAGAATCTGTGGTTGTTTAGGAGAGAGATATCAAAGAGGATTAGTCCTGAGAGGTATCTTAAGGAGGGTTGTTCGGACCACTTTTTCTGGTCGGTTTTAAATTCACAAGGACAAGAATAGTTTGAGAGGTATCTGATGTAGTATCCTAGACCCTCATGGTCTAGTACATTTCCAAAAACATGATTCCATCGAAACAGTGGAACTGGTCATGGTGGCACTAGTTACAGTGGCAACGTGACGATGATACTATAATGGCAACACCAGTCACGGTAGAACCGATTATGGTAGCACCATGATGGTGGTAATGGTCACAAAAGCACCGTGATGGTGGAACCCTGATGGTGAAACCATTGTGGTCAACCCATCATGGTATCTTACTAAAATGGTTACATTGTGGTGGTGGAACTTTGATGGTGGCACCATTACAGTGTTTCACCAAGTAGTGTCACACCCTATGTTTTTCCCTGTTTTCTGAGTTTTCCTAGTTACTCCCCCACAACATTTATTTTGACAATTTTTTTCATTAACCCCTTTAAAATTCATTTAAATCCCATAAATGATATCAATAATCCCCCAAGATCCAGGTGACCCATGACTTACCAAAACATGTGGCTTTTCCCTCGGTGTCAAACCTTTTTTCTCGTGCTTTCAAGTTCTGCCCCTGTTATGAATTTTCCTCTCTTTAAATGAAACCCTTTAACTTGCAGTCATTATGGCCACCTCTCCAATGATAATTATTCAATGAAAATTAATTCCATTGTGTGTAACCACCCAACCAAGTTGATAAACCATGACTCTCCTTTAATGTGGTTCAATAATTCATATCCCGTAACTCCGGGATCTTACCTTTTATTATACAGGGATTATTTCTTCTCCTTGGATGGTCTATTTCCCATAGTGAATTTGGAGTCCCCCTTCTCGAGGCTAATGTTGCACTTGTGATGGAGCACCTCTTGCTCACTCTTGGAGTCCTCAGAGTTCCTCCCCTGCAAGTCACGCATCCTCTGTTCTTGGCACTAGGAGAAAAACTTTGATCATTGATCATCCATGTATGGGTTTTCCTTCGTCTCTCTTTACTATGTATCATGCGGGGTGGGTACGATGATGTTCCTTTAGATATGGATGAAACCACACCTTAACAAAGATAATAAATGGTTTCCAAATAATGATGGGTTGTGTTTGATGATGCTAGTGTACTCTTTTATCCTTTCTTATATGTTGTGGATTTTGTGAGCATATTTCCAATGATAATCATGGTCATTGGTGGTCTATTCTTGCATACTAATGAACCTCTGTTTTTCTGTATAATTCAGGGATTGAGTGGTTGTAACATGGGACTGGTTAATCATGAAAACTCGGTTGATTAAATGGATTCCCAATGAATAATAATCCTTGTATGGTCACCTTAGTTAACCAAACGGTAAAACGGAACTTAATTAATGGTGTGTTTAAAATCTAAAAACTCCCTTGCCTTGTTCTGATGATGTGTATTGTCATTCAACTTGATTCTTGTGAGTTGAAAGGGATTGATATGGTATCCCTTGTTGTGCAGTTGTTAGTTTTTGGATTTTTGGGGCTATGGGAGGCCGTATGATGGGGCTTGGTTTGGTTCTAGTACTTTGAGGGATCCCACAGATCCCTTTTGTTGTTTTCACATCACAGGAGAACCGGGTGTGAATTCTTAATTTGTTGTTTGGTTGTTTTTCCTTACTTGTCTTATGGAAATGACTATTAGTTTCTCGATAGTGAAGAATTATTTAAATGGAATCACTAGAATATAATAACAAGAATGTGTTCAATGGGGAATTTTTTCCCAGGAATGAGTTGTGACTTGGTTGTAGCTGTTGTGCTTATTATGAATTAATAGTAACATGGGTGTTTTTATGGGCTAGTTTTGGAACCCCCAGGATGGTATGGGTGATTGTTTACCTATATGTATAATTTAGTTATTATGGTTCTTATTTTCACCCACCCAACTTGATACCTTCGTTCCGAACTCCCCCATTTCAGGGGGAGGGTGTTTTCCCCAACACTCCTATGAGTGACAAGTTATTAGCTCCTTTTATGTTCCTTTTTCCAAGTATCCAAAGACTTCTTGGGCAGGTTGTGATGCCCTGAGGTCCATTATAGCCCATGATCCATTAGTTAGTTTAGTTGTGACAGTTTTCCCAGGTGTGTGTGGGCCAGTTGTTTCCCAAGTTTCTTCGAGATGACGCTCAGGTGTCTTCGGGCATGGAATTAGTTGTTAATGCCTAGGTGTCTTCAGGCATGGAGGTAGTTGTTCTGGCCTAGGTGTCTTCAGGTGTGGTTACATGTGGTTTTTGTGGCCTTGGTGTTTGCAGGTGGGATGTGTGGTTGTGGTAGCCTAGGTGTGTGCAGGTGGGGGATGGTAGTGGGACTGTAGTGAGAATGGTGGGGAAGGTATGACATGTAAGATGTCTTTAATAACCTGTGGGAAAGTTGTGCGGGGTACAAAAACATCAATGGGTTATTACTATTATTTTACCTGACTCGCATTATTTGGGGAGGGTGCCTTTGTGAGGTTGGGTCGATAGTTTCTTTGCTATGTGATCTGGTTATCTCCTTTTCTCACAGGGCATTAGAATGCCTCCACACATGTGCATGAGATCTTTTGGTTTCCCTATTAAGTATACTTGTATACTCAAACTATGTATATAAAAATGATTTCATGTTTCCATGTGGGCTTTGGGGACCGTGTAGTACCATACTAGTTCGGATGTTGGGATAATTGTTTTTTCTATTTTTATTTTCTTTGGTAATTAAATATGGAGTTCTCTTGTACTTGTAGCAGTAATTATTGGAACATGCAAATGGGAATGGATTGTTTTGGCTTTACATTTACTTACTGTTTTGGTGTTGTTTAGGATTTATTTTCTTATATACCGATCCTACTAAATTAAAAGGGTGATGCATTCCATATTACGTGTGATTCTATACCCTTGGTGCTAGTCACCACATTAGGGCCTATTAAAGGTGGGTCTTAGGGTCATTATCTCTCATTCAACTTGAGGAAGGATGGGTCAGGAAATCTGTTGTCCCTTCCCTCATCTTGGTGAATGTGGGTCATTACATGATACATCCTACACTAACATCAAATTATGACATTATGGTTGAAAACAAAACAAATTAAACTTCATTTAATAATTCCAATACCTAAATGTGTTGGAAATTATTATCCATGTTATGAATAGGAATGATCGTATCAGATTTTGTGTTGACTTTTGAGAACTCAGTTGGTGCTTCATAAAAGATGAAATCGTTGTCTTTGTCACTATAAAATAAAATGGTATAGTAGATATATTTTAAGACCTCTACCCCATGGATATATACTCTAGTTTCAATGAGATATGGATAAAAATGTATTACTAAGATGTTTCTATTTTTTGGTCACACCATGGGATATATAATAGTTAGGTATCTTCATTTAAATTGAAAAATACCAGCACCATCAAATCATTTAATCCTTCTTAGTGAAAACCATGTAGTGTGACATGGATTATATCATAGTAAAATATTTGTAATATTGTAATCATTTTATACACATGAAACCACATTTGGAAATCTATAGTAACATAACCTTTAAATGAACCCACTGAAGTGATACATCATGTTAACATTAGTAAAATTTCATATCTTTGTGGTGTGTCATCATGAAATCAAATTCAACCCTAAAAATTATTTAGATATTATTAATATTTATTTTCACCGTTGACCTCAAAAAATTTATAAAACCACAAGGTCATCTTTCCTAAATCAGGTGCTTCATAGGAAACCTCATTACTAAATTCCTACACTTCACCATATAAATAATGAATGTGGTTTATACCATGTTGGATGAGGGAAGATAGAGAAAATTTGATGGCTTTATGTTGGTGTTCCATAGATTTCTTTTCTAAATAATAGTACTCAAGAGAATTTTTTTTCTTATAGGTGTAAAATCTAGAGAATTCATTAGGTGTTATCAAATCTGAGAATTTTTTTAGGGAATGAAAGCATATTTTATTATACTAGTTAGACTATGATGAAAACTATGATATGGTGTAATAATATTGATAAGAACTATTTGGAATTGATCGTTATGGGAAAGAAGATGAGAAACTATCTGTATATTGATGAGATTTAATTATATCACATACTAACCCACTCATGTTTATCCTCATCTTCCTATTATTGACCATATATTTAACAAGATGGGTAGTCACCCTATATTAGTGTGAATTAGGGTTCATTGAATTCAAATAAGTGGAGGTATAGGCATTAAAAGACCTTCTTTTGGGAAATCAGACTCTAAAATTATAGGTCTCTAAACATTGATATCCCACATCAAGAACTCTTATACATAAAAAATATAACCCAGGAATAATAATTCTACATTGATGTTTGTTATCAAATCATTAATTGTATTAGAATAGAAATAACCAATTATAATGTATTGGGATTATAGTTTTTTATTTCCCAGGATAATGTAGACCCCTAAAATTAATTTATATAATTAGATGGACACACCAAAAATGAGGTATATTATCAAGATTGAGTCACTAGTTTAGAGTAATTTTTGTATATACATGTACATTGCCACAAAATCACTGGTGATATAGAGTTGTTGGAAATAATTAAAGGATAATATGATATAAGTAAGTAACATATAATCCTTTTACATGTATATGATTAAGATATGATAGGAGAGTTCACCTATGAGCCAACTCTGAATCATGACACTCATTAAAAAATTCACATGAATATGGTTTACATACTACAACTACCACCCTAGAAGGCCAAGAATAGGGAGATATATTCATAATTATTTCATATTGTTGGATGGTTTTCCCATTCATCATTGAAATCCTTGTGTAGAAGAATGAATTCAACACTACCCATGATCAGGATGAGCCCATATCCTCATCAAATGTACCAACCAATGAATTGATGTACTCGGTTCTATAATACTTATTAGACTATATCCTTCCACTATAATGAGTTAATAGGGAATATATTCATCAACATACACTGAACATATGCCTCTACAGTGATCCTGTATAACAACCTAAATATTTCATACATTGATATTAAATCTTATTAGATGAATACTAATTACATAACATTACGATCCAGTCAAAAAGCATATATGGATTGTATCTTTGGACATATGGACATGTAAATGACTAATTTTTATTACTCTCTCACAAATTTCATCATTATTCAAACCATTCTTCTAAATATCATACATAATATATTTATCCATAAACTAGGGAAATGACATGTATGAAAGGGTTAGAATAGACAGCCAGTAAGGGTAACCAAGGGAGGTATCAATGATTATATAAATATAACATGAGAATAATGGTATGAGAACATGAGATTATCAATTCAAAACAAAAACCTTCATATCATATATCAAAATCTTAGGAAATTTCAATATAAATTTTAGTTCATAAGACATGAATCATAATGGAATCAAAGAACATAAGATAAGAGATAATAACATAAATATATGAATATGGAGAAAACATCTGATTATAACTTTTTTTACTTTCATAAATAGAAATTAATTCAATTATTTTGTTAAGAACATAAAATATATCACTCACATAAACTTATAAAAACGAAATCTAAGTCCACACATAAACTTATAAGCATCAAATCATGGTCTACACATAAATTTATAGACACTAAATCTTGGTACACACAAACAATAATGGACATGAAATAAATTTCCTTGAATAAACTTATGGAAATGAATTCAAGGTCCACACATATTGTTTTTTACATAAAATCAGGTTTCTAAATAACATATTTATTTCTAGAGAAATTTATCTTTAACAAATACATTGGAGAGTTATATAATTTTGTTCCCACCAATCACATAATAAAAAATTATACATATGTGTTCCACACGATCAGAAATCATTTATCATATGAAAAATCCTTACAAGGAAATGGTTTTCATAAAGATTATATCATTTCATTATAGCATAACCCCTAATAAAGAAACACATTTAATAAAAAAGTTAACATATGGGAAGGGAAAGTGATAGAAAAAACCCTTCTTACATAATCATAATAATAACACATAAAAAGTAATATGGTGTATGTTATCATTTATATCATATATCTAGTTAATAATATGAAACATCAAGGATGTTTTGTGGATGAATATTTCTATAAAATGATCAATTGAGAAATTTTTATCAAAAATTTCTTTCTACATTGAAGTAGATTATGTAAAAAATATCTCAATTATTAAGAAAAAAAATTATTTTAAAATATCCTTGAAAAAAAAGGAATCGTCAATGAATTATATTTTCATAATGTTGGAAATTATATTCATGACATATAGGGTAAAAGAAAACATTCCTTTAATACGTTCTTAAGACATTAAAAATGTACCACGATTGGAAAATAATAAAACAATTTATTCTAAATAATTTTTTTAAAAGTAAATTGTGGGTAAAAATTACATAAAATAGTAATTGGGGAGTATTAAAATCTTTGTTAATATTTTTAGAAAACCTGGATACCTAGAAAAAATTTGTTTCTATAAAATAGTGATAAGATATGGATTTTCATTTAAAATATATATTTGATCACCTGAATGCATGACATGAGGATAATGAAAGGAAAATATTAATTATCAAGATAATAAATGGGGAATTGAATTCATGATTATCTTAATACATATATACTATGATTTTATCATCATTAACATAATCATGGACAACATAATAAAAAATATGATTATAACTTATAACCCTTAACACTTTTGTAACATTTTAATCACAAGGCCCTTGAAAGAATAATGATAAATCAAACCTGGGATATCATGTAAACAAATAAATTTTAGATATAACATTTCAAATTGATATATATAAACCTCATAGAATAATATAGGTGAATGGAATAACTTTTTTCCCAAAGAATACAATATGAGAAGAAAACATCTTACCTCAAGTGTGACATGGTTATAAAGCACTCTATCCTCATATTCATTGATATAACTTCTTTAGATATACTATTATGGATCTTTGGGTTAGTGTTTTTGGAATAAAACACCTATAGATTATATATATGGATGTTAGTGATGTATTTTTTAGGGGTTAGTTGAGCTACAGTGCTGAATACATGTGAATATTTGATGAGAAGATATTGCCTCCCGAATTTAGGTGATGGGTACTTTTGGAATTTTGGAAATACAAAATTATTATAAAATTTGTCTCAATAAAAAATAATCCAAATGACCATGTATTCAAATAAAATGTTCTATTTTTTTCCCATCAAACAATTTTATTTTGGTGGGGTTAAGTGGTTTTTTAAACCTTATCTCTTAGTTTAACACCTTATTTAAATCATTTTGACAGTAACTATGATAATGACTGTTAACTATTAAAGGGTTATAATTTTTCATATAAGGTGAAAATTTGGACATAAATGGATAATGTAATACATTTTAGACCACATATCATCTTACATAGCCTATTATAATATTTTTATGATTTTAAAAGTTATAAAATGCTATTATTTTTGTAAAATATCATTAATGTCAATGTTGGTATTGTTTATTTAATTTTAAATTATAGATGACATGAAAAAGGTTGAAATAAAATAAAATCCATTTAAATATAACTATTAAGTAATAATTATCAATAAGATTCTTGGGATTCACTATTTTATCCAAATTACAATGATTTTAATATTTTTATTATCATATATTTTTTATTTTTTTCTATTTTAAATATCGAATTAGCATTACGCAATAATGTTAGATAATTATTTAATTAGTAAAAATTAGATATAAATATCCATTATTAAATAATAATATATATAATTATCATTTTGAACCTAACTTATACACCTTTTCCCAGTTATATAGTAATTTAAGTGTTATTAATGTTAATATAATGTCATTTTTTACATCTTCTATTACTAAAATACAATAATGTTATTTTCAAGAAATAAGTATTCAAAAATTACATATATTAGAATATTGGATGGAATTCATCAAAATAAACTCATATAATAGAGTATTTTCTATACTCTTACTCATTTTACTAAGAGGGAGGTGAGATGCTACTTGTCCTTAAACGACACCCCAGGACATCAATAGATGACAATAAATATAGATGGGTTAAATATATATGTGGGATGTTTTTCCCTTAAAGAACAAAGCAACTAACCAACCATGAAATAAAAAATTAACCACTATTGGATATATGATATAAATGAAAGAATACTCAAATTTCCTTTATCTAAATCAATCAAAAACAAACTACCACAAAAAAATAAAACTATCATAATATTCAATAGTGGAAAACTATAAACCAACAAGACACGAAGTCAATAACAACTCCAAGTATCCACAAGCTCTATGATCTAACATCACCAAAGAACATAAGTATTATGATGTAGTTCATAATTTGTGTAATAACTTAACTTTTCCCATGTCTTGATAGATGACATATGAAAAATCACAAAAGTGCCAAATTAGGGGTGAGTAATAAAACGCAGTAGACCCAATGAATTTCTTCTCACTCCACTAAAATAGAAATGTTAGAAACATTTATATCAAACTACTTTAAAAAAAATTATAAAATATTTTAAACGAATTATAATCCTGTGACAATGTACAAACATTTTCTCAAACAAAACCAATTTATATGAAAATCGACCAAAATATTAATTAAATAATTTCACATTACCTTTTAGAATAACCAGTACACTCAACATATTCATACAACCAACCATTAATGATTTTTTATGATAATTCCATACTCATGTATAGTTTCACATCGATCTTCCATGTTGTCATAAGGTATTGTATCCCATGTGCCATTACACTTTTGGAACTAAGAAGATGTTCATATTTCAACCAAGCCTCATAATATATTATGAACTCACACCACCAAGTATTCCCAAAAATCATTCCAAAAACATTTCAATAAAACAAACTTTTTTATTGAAAAACCTTTTTCAGGAATCCATAAAAAATCTAGCAAATCAAACATTGAAAATAAACATTTCAGAATCTAGAAACAATGGTAATTTGAAAAACTAGCTGCTACAATTACGCAATTTCACCAAATAATATAAATATTCACTAAATAGTATTTATGTAGTTATTTTCAATACAATTTCCCAATCAAAATCATGAAGTTAAACCAATTTGAAACTAATCCAATCATTGTTAGCAAGATGAGTGAAGAGTGAAGCCACCTACCTTGAGAGTTTTGGGGAAAATGATAAACGACATGAAAAATGTCACAAAAATAGGTTGAGAACTCCAAAACAAAATTTTAAATATCTTCTCTTATCATAAACCATTCCAAATATAATCAAATTTTTAATCCACAACTTTAGATCTACCCACCACGAGGTAGATCCATGAAAAACAGAGAAAGGGGGAATTGGATCTAAGAAAACTTTTAACAATGATCACTTGTCACGAGAAATCATATTTTAATAACTAAGGTAATCTTTTGGATAACCTTTGACTATATGGGATAACATTACTTGAAATTAGAGTGAAAATAATCCCAAATTTGGGCCATTTTGGAAAAATTGAGGCATTAAAACACAATGCCGAACTAGAACAGCTTTTTTAAGATCTAGTTTTTTAACTGCACATTATTTAGTCAGAAAGTTTGGAAAACCATGTGCTAATTGTGCACCAACCACTACAATAAGGGAGAACCTCACATGGTTTACTTGCAAATTCTCTAAAAAGTGTGCCAACCTAGATGAAACCAAAACATTAAAAAGACAAAATTTAGTTTTTAAATCGCATGATTTCAATAATGCAGCTGCACAATTTGTACACATCGTGTACCTTATATTTTTCCTTGATCTCAAGGTGTATGGTTTCCTATAGGTGATGCACTATTTTCCCACACCATGCACTAACCTTTTACCTATAGAAATGCCCCAAAACACTACAAATGTTCTCCAGACTCTCCCAAAATACACCCATATAATTTATATACATAAAAACCATCAGGAAATGGATTCTCACATGAAACTAGTGGTGTAAATTATCCCCACCATTAGTCCCTCCCTCCGTGAAAAGTAAAAAACCACAATTATAATGAAATAGTTCTGACCATTTTTTTATTTCCTTCTAGCATTCCCAAGTCTCTTCTTGAATTAGACCATGTTTCTACACATCCCACACTACACAGATGCATTGTTGACACAATAATTTATCTTCCCTAAATATAATATTCCCCCAGATACATACTAATGAAGAATTTGATTGTAGTTCAAAGTGATCCCATCTAATCACATGGTTAAGATCTAGATGATACATTTCCAATTGAGATAAATAGAACACATTATTCACTACAATGAACAATGTTCGAAATGAATAATGACGATCCACCTCACCTACCTATTACAGTATACAAAAATGGCCTTTGTATCATGAAGATAACTTTTCTTGCTTCCCAAAACATCAATATCCAATCTCTTGAGAGATCCTTAAGAACACATGATCACTCACTACGAACAAAAATTACCATCGACGAGGATCCCCATACTATTTCTGACAACACTGGGACATCTCCAACCTCTTTCTAATCAACTGAATCATCTTAGTGTTTTCTTGTAAAAATATTGTCCCATAGACTAAAGTCCCAACTATTTCCACCTGAAAAAATGGGAGAACTATAAGGATTCTTATACAATTCTCCAAACGGAGACATTTTTATCGAATAAAGGTAAATGTTGTAATATAAGAACATCACTAATGGAATTTTCTCTTCCCAAGAGCCACCGAAATACATTACACAAGCCCTCAACAAATTTTCCAATGTTGTATCATCCTTCCAGATTACCTATCTTTCTGAGGACGATACATAATACTCATGTTCAGGTGAGTCCAAAGGGATTTCAAAAAGGATTTAATGAAATGATATGTTAACCACAAATAATTGTCTAAGGAAATTGAAATGGGTATCCTAGGCCTCATTTCCACTTCACATATATATATTTTGGATAACCCCTCCACTGTAACAGATTCATGAATAAGAAATAAATTAGCTGACTTCATGAGTCGATCCACTATCGGCCATATGGAATCATGTTTCTAAACCGTTATAAATAGGCCAATTAAAAAATGCATAGTTATCTACTACCATTTACAAATTGGTATAGGTAAAGACTTCTACATAACTATGGGTCGATGATGCTCTACCTTAACTTGCTTAAAAGTTAATCAACTCGATACAAACTCAGTCACCTTCCATTTCATTCTCATCAAAAAAAAATTGCACTTTAAAACCTTTATATATATTTAGTAATTTTTGAAAAATGACCTTTCTTGAGGGGTGGTGAGCATGATGATGTTTTTCCTAACAATAAAATGTTACAACCATCGGATTATTAAACTACAAAATTGATATCTCATCTAGCTTACATCCCACGATGGTCTCCCCGCCATTGTGTTTTTAACTCATAGCAACACATTATACATCATATTTCAGTGCCTCCTTTACCATAATCACGAAATTAGGAATAGGAAAAACGTGAAAGAATATGACAACATCACCTTGGTCTTCACATTCCAAAAGCTTGTCATCTAGGGTCGATATAAACTGCCATTCATATGAAGCCTTTTTTTTCTAACTGAGTATACTAATTTTGGCATAATGAATCTTCAATCAAATTACCTTTACCTAGTATATACATCAATATAGGGTTGAAAATTTTCAGATCCTTCATCTATCTTATTTTTCCTACATTCAAATACATTTGTGGTAAAATATGTTTTAAGCTCTTATGATTTGTAAACATAGTAAATTTATCTTCACAGAGTTAAAAACACCATGTTTTCAAATCAGGGATGACATTAGCTAACTCAAAATCTTGTATTGGGTAGTTTTTTAGAGGTACCTGTGACTATTGTTATTCATAAGAAACCACATAGTGTCCTTGAATGAGATCACACACCAACACAGATCTTGAAGCATCACAGTACATCACATACCCCTATCTTGATTCTAGAAATATCAAGATAGGTTAAAATGAAAGGTGAACATTCCTCTCTTGGAAAATATTTATAGCATTCTTCTTTCAATAGGAATGGAGGATTCATCTATTTGAATACCCTCCTAGGTGAATCTAGTCTTAGAAAATCACAAAAATGTGTTAATAATAACAAGCTAGACCAAGGAAACTATGTTTATAAAAAACGTTATTCGGTAGTCGCCAAGAGATAACAACATATATCTTCTCCAGATCAACAAAGATAACCCTTTAATAGATCACACAACTAATAATGCAAACCTATTATATCCAAAAACTAAAATTTGATAATTTGGCATACAAATAATGGTCTCTCATGATTTCAATCATTGTTTCCTAGTTTTTCTGATGATCATATCTTGTCCTTGATTACACTACTATTTCATCCAAAAACACCACCAAAATAGAATCCACATATCACTAAAATACCTGACTCATCAATTCCTCTAATATTACTGGTGCATTTATAAGATCTAAAGTAATTAACCCAAATTAATAATGGCCATGTTTTCTTCTGAAAGTTGTTTTCCGATATCCTCCTTTTGAACCCGCAATTAGGGATATCCTGATCACAAAACAATGCTAGAGAACCACTAAGCTCACATTAATTGATGAAATATATCATCAATTGAGGGAATTGGATAACATTTCTTTTTATGTGACATGTTGATGCTTCTGATAAGACACCCACAACATTATTGTTACACCTGCCTTCTTGAAGAACAAGACCGGTGCTACCACAGAGACGTGATTGACCAAAAGAACCCTTTGTTTTCATGTTCTTCTAACTAAACTTTAATTGGCCATTATATTATTGATTCTATTTGATAATATGGAAATGATATAGGATTGGTCTCCAAGAGGATATCATTCAAAAACTCCACTTCTCATTCCAGTGGTATCCCAGACAAATTTTTGGTAAACACATCCAAGAAGTGATCCATGACTGCTGGAAAATTTTTATTCCTAATAACATCCATCAATTCCTAATTCAATGCCACTAACTAGTATGATATCCTTCTGACTATCGATTTCAACAAGCTCGTTGAACCTACCTTTAAATTACTTTTTCTCTTAAAGATATTTTTGACTCCATTCTCAGTTGTAGAATTCAAATGCATTTTATAACAGTCAATATGAACCTTAAACATTGTTAACCAATTGTCAACCAGGATTATATCATATAAATCCATCTTGAGAACATTAAAATCTCATTTTCTCTTTGGTCTATCAAAATTTATTGAACATGATCTAGACATAAAGGCTCAACACTCCCTTTGTCTAAGAGAAGTTTCATGTTTTACCACAAAAGGCATCATATCAAAATTTAAACTCATCAAATCAATATCATGAGAATCCATAAAGGAATATAATTCAACTGTATTGAAAAACACATGTATAATTGTCAAATTCAAAAGAATCATTCCTCTCACCATAGATGGTCCAGACGTATCATCTACCATAACCTTCTCAACTCTGTATAATTTCTTCATCGCTTCACTTTTATCCATTGTTACTGGATCATGTTTCCCATTCCTAGGAGTCATGGTATTCCTAGAGTCACTATGGATAGCCCTGTTATGCTAATGATATTGATTCTATTACCCTTGTCTTGTAGACAAAAATGATGACTGTGATATCTGAGAATCGTTTAGAGCACCTAACCTTGGAGCAAATTGATAATAGCACTAAAGATTTCCTATATTGTTTTAATTATGGAATTGTCTTTTTGGTTATGTAAACACATGCTTTAATTGGTCGAAGGATCCACATTGAAAACTTTCATCTTTAGTCAGGGGTATCAGAGGAAGATTCATTGATCCAACCATCTGATTTTGATTCATGCTCCCACCTTGGAATTAGGTTTCCCTCTTTTAATTTCCACTAACATTAGAATTCACATCGTTTCCTATGGGTATCAATATAATTTTTCTTTCTATAACTCTATAGATGTGATGTTCATCCACTTTCCCCTACTAACCATTTATGTATAATTTGAAATATAAAGAAAAACAATATTCAAATAAATATCCATCCATAGCCCTGATTAAAATATATGTGCCTTAAGGGATGCAGTAGCTACAACCTATGGTGGAAAACATACTAAAATCATGAATTCATCCATATATTTTATAAAAGAGAGATTATATTACTTAAAACTAGAGATGTTTGTTGCTCTCTAGATATTGAATGTCTTAGGATAGAATTGTTTGTTAAAAATTTACTAAAAAACCTCCCAACCAAGCCCTTGACCGACTTTATCTTGCACCACTAGTTACCACCACTAGGTGTAACAAAATTCTCTACTACTTCTTCTGATTGGTTTCTATGAAGCCTATCAGGTGACACTTTCTATATAAAAAAAACATCAAAGGACTCAATCTATAGAAATTTAAGGATTATCACATCAAACTCTACCACTTCAACTATCAAAACAATGCATTTTGAAATCAACCATTTTCCAAATTCATCCATTTTTCAAAAAATTCATCTTTATTATCAAAATCAAACTTTTTTCAAAATACATTTAAGATGACCTTTTTCCCAAAATCCTTCATTTGAAAAGATTTTGAAAATATTTCTAAAATCAAAACATTCCATCAAATCATATATCATTACTCAAAATTAAATATTCACTCCTAGTGGGAATTCATTCCTCTATATTTCTTGTCATCCTCTTATCATTGCATATTCCAATGAAAATGAGATTTCCAAATCCTATAAGTGTCTCCAAAACACTTATGTACCCAACTTCTTGGTAATATTATGTTTAGAATTAAATGTCTAGATATGTATTTTTATGAAATTTCATGTCCCATTAATCGTTCTCCTTTCCATGATCACAAATCATGTAATATACCGGAATGAATTTCAACTCCATGACCAAGAAATATGATTCTTCCACAACATAAGGCCCATGCTGATACATCTTGTAACATCCCACAACTTATCATTATCTTGAGAGGGTGGTGTGATATTATATGGCCATATGCGGCATCCCCTAGATGGAAAAGGATGAAAATAAATGTTGAAGGGATTCAATATATGTGGGGGTGATTTTCCCTTTTAGAATTAAACAATTATCCAACCGATTAGAAAAATACACTTTGGTTCATGATATAAATAAAAGATAGATCAACATTTAATTTATCAAAATGAAAATAAAACAATGTTCAACATCAGAGGAAAAATCTAAAATCAATGTAAATAGTAGAAGACTATAAAACAACATGATATGAAGACAACTATAACTCTAAGGATCCACAATCTCTATGCTCCAACATAACCAAATATCCCACGTATCATGATGTAGTGATAAAGATGTGTGGTACTTTACCTTTTCCCACATCCCTGTAGATGTCATATGTTAAATAACCAAAGATCTAAAGAAGGGGTGAGTACTAAAACTTAGTAGGTTATCCCCAATGACCTCCCTAATCACTCCCCTAGAACAAAATAGTTAGAAAAATTTTATAAAATGGATTATTTAAATAAAATTCTAAAAAAGTTTATACTCAATATAAACAAGTTCCAAAGTAAAGATGTTGTCTCAAGAAAAACCAATTTCCACCGAAAGCAACAAAACATTTATTTAAAATATTCCACATGCCATTTTTGGCACAACCAATCCACTCCACATATCAACAAAAACATCCATGTATGCTACATTATAGAAGTTCCATACTCATGAGTAGTTTCTCATCGATCTACACAGTCATCAAAAGGTAATTATATCCCATGTTCTGTTATACTTTTGGCACCGAAAACAAGGTCATATTTCAACCAAGCCTTATAATGAAATAAGAACATAGACTACCATGTTTTCCAAATAACTATACCAAAACCATTTAAAAAAAACAAATTTTTATTGGAAAACTTTTTCAATCAATCCATTCAAAAATATAGTAAATCCATATATTTAAATAACAATTTTAAAACCATGAAACAAAGGTACTTTTCACAACCAAATACTATGATTCCAAAAATTCACCAAAAAATCAAAAATCATAACTAAATAAGTGTTATATCATGAATTGTACCACAATTTTCAATCAAAATCATGCAATTAAAACAATCTAATACTAATCCAATCATTTTTAGCAAGAGGAGTATAGAGTGAATTAACCTACATCGAGTGTTTTGGAGGAAATGATAAAATTCATCAAGAACATCATAAAAATGGTTGAAAACTCCACTAACCCCTATATAACTCATACCCCATCATAAAAGTTGAAAAAATTAATCATATTTGTCATGCATAACCATAGATATACCCATCATTTGAATAGATCTAATAAAATGATATAAAGGGAAAAGTATATCAAAGAAAACTATCCATAATGATAAAAACATTCACTTACCATTGGGAATCAGCTTCTAATCACCAAGGGAAGCCTTCGGATCTCCTCCAAATCAATGGGGGAACCTTCCTTGACCTTAAAGAAAGAAAAATCAAGAGTTAGGGACTTTTTTGGAAGATAGTGAAGCATTAAAACACAAAATCCGCCTAGATCCACTTTTTCAACATCTAGTTTTTTTTTCTGCGCATGGTTTAGTCACATGGTTTGGAAAATAATTCCCTAACCATAGCCATGTCACATAGTTTCATTGCATGATATCCAAAATATGCGCCAACTATGCTGAAACCACCACTTCAAAGAGACAAAAGTTAGTTTTCAAGGTGCACCATTTTTATTAGGAAGCCTCACGGTTTGGAAAAATCATGTACCCCATGTGAACCTCCTCTTTTCCCCCAATATCACTATGCATGGTTTCCTATAGGTGGTTCATAGTCTTCCCAATCAATGCAGTAATCATGAACCTATAGAAAATCCCTAGAAACAGTACAAAATATATCCAAGCTCTCCCAAACATCACCCAAAAAAATTATATACTTAAAAATTAAGAGGAAAGGTATGCTTATGAGAAATTGGGTAGGGATATATATAGGAAAACCCATGTTTTCGGATGATTTTGAGGGATTATTTTAATTGTTTTGAAACAAATTAACTGGTTTCACCTCTTTTATGACAATAAAAATTTATTATGGTTGTTATTGGTAATGAACTACGGTAAAAGAGTCATATTAACCAAATTTGAACAACCTGATTCTAAATATTGAATCATTTTGTTAATAGTCAATTTCTATAAGTGGTAGAAATAAATTTAACATAAAATCACTAATGTGAACAAAATTAAATTTCTAAAATAATATCATTTTAAGTATAACATGGTTTTATATCAAATTCATATATTAAATTCATTACAAAGACAATAATTAGATATTTTCTACTCAAAATTAAAAAAAAATTATTTTAATAATAATTCAGAATTTTATTTTTTCTTTTAAAATACATAAAAAAATACAATTTTCAATGAAAATCATTGTTTATTTACTATTAATCAAAATTGACATATTTTTAAATTAATCTTTGAGAATAAACATAAGTTATTTTTTATATTTTAAAATAAAAAATTATATCATTTTTAAATAATAAAATCTTTAAAATTTATGAAAATTATTTTTAATATTTTCACATAAAAAGTAATAAATATCATTTTTAGAGAAATGTATTTTTGACGCATAAAATTACATTATTAAAATTTAAATGATCATTTACTTAAAATTATTTTATTAATATTTATTGATTATATAATATATATATATATATATATATAATATTGTTGGTAATATTATTTATTCCTACATATTCAATTTTAGGTTTTGAGGAAAGCATTTCATAGTCCTTGTATGCTTAGTAATATATATATCGTACACTATCCATCATTATTTTCTATCAAAATATTATCTTTTTATATTATCCCTCATTTAATAAATTATCTACAATAAATAATGAAGTGTTAAATTGCCATTAGTTAATCATAAGTGAAGTTAAAAGAACATCATTTTGATTCAAGATACATTTTATAAGGGTGAGTAATTTTTTTAGTGTATATAGAAATAACATAAGTAAATATATGTACGAGGAAATTAAAAAAATTCATTAATAAATATTCTTGATAATCTAATGTAATTTTCCAATGTATTAGTATTCAGTAATATGTTTTCACAAATGAAACACTAATATCCACATCTAATGGATAAAAAGTATAATAAGATAACACTTATGTATTTAGACATTAATCAAAACAAAAATAGTTATTAAAAGGTTAGATAATTCAAAAAATTTATAAATCATGAAATAATAAATTTAACACCAATATTTTTAGAATAAAAATAACATTTCCAGATATATAATTTTATAAATAACCGTACATCCCAAATAACCTCAATAACCTCCAATGTAAAGAATTTTTTAACCTTAAATGTGACAACATAACTTTAAACAAACATCATCAATAAATTTTTTACATTCTTCCGATTTAATCATTCATATTAAATCATATTCAAAATGTATGGGTTACCTATACCTCACCCCAAAGTGTTATTTAAACCTCAATAAATTATTATTCCTAAAACACCATAAATGTCTCAATTCACTTCATTATCAAGTCTCATAAAAAATTTATAAATTTGTGTTTATTCCTTTCAACTTACATTCATCCTTAAACATATATACTGATGAGGGTGTTCATAAAATTTTAGTTATCCTCACATGAGAAACATATATTCTTCTAAAAATTAACACACCCCTTTATCCTCAAATAAAAACTTGGACTATTAAATATATTACATAAATCCATAAATGAAAAATAACATCATAAAAAATTACCTAAATAACATTTTAATAAAATAATTACCAAATTTCTATGACCCAATAATATCCTATTAATTTCAATCATATCATTATACCAAATAAACATTTTCACATGACCTGTAAATAAATTTTATTTATTATCAAATCCATTTAGAATTTGTTATAAAATACATAAAACATGACCATAAAAATACTCAAATGGTTCATGATTCTTATATTGAAAACAACATTGATTTATTTCATGAATACCAATACATGAATACTCCTATCATTTCAAATCAAAAAGTGACATATCATAGGTCATTATGTGGTCTAGGAGGTATTCCTTGTATTAAGGAAATGTCATGGTTGATACAGATATTCCCACACATGAGACATTGAACTTAATTGGTACCATATGATGTACATCAATTTTATTACATAAGAGTATTCATTTTTATTTTGTAATTTATTTCTAAATATCCTTTATTCCTCCATATAAAACATATTCTCATTCCAATGAGATATTCCTTTGGGTATACCTTCCCACTTTATTGGAATGTAGATATAATAATATTCTTAACTATGTGGTCTTCGTGAAACTACTTCATTATAGTTTCAAAATATAATATAAACCTTACTCTGATACAAAATATAACATCTCATACATTTCATATATATATATATTAAAACTTTTTTTAATAATATTCATTATTTAACATTATGATCTATGTAATAATTATATAGGTCTAGAAGATTTAGATATATTGACACATAAATTACTCATTAGTAAGATTCTCCCATTAATTTCTCCATAACTATAACTCTTATTCAAGGTATCATACATAAAATCATTCTTCATGTACAAGGGAAAGAAAACCTAAGAAGGGGTGAGATCAGATGGTAGTAAGGGTAAAATATATATATAACAACTATATCATAAGAAGAATATGATCAAAAGGGTATGAGAACCTAATAATAAAATTTTAAAATCATTACCTGTATAAAAAATATAAAAATAATGAGTCATGGAATAAAGAATGGCAGTTTATAATACATGAATCATAAAGTAATGAATGAAAAATAACTATGAGATCATAACAAAAACATTAGAATGAGGAAAAACATACGATTAAATCATTCTGGAAATATTTAAATAGAAACATGTTCTCTCATTACATTAAGGTAATGAAATACATCCCCTGAATTAACCCATGGACATGAAATCCTTATCCACCCATAAACATAGAGACATAAAATCTAGGCCCACACATAAAAAAATTGAATTAAAACCCTAATCCACACTTGATCTTATGAACCTGAAATCTTGGTATACAAATTAACATGTGGACATGAATGTTTGATCAACACAAAAACATATGGACCTAAAATCAATGTCTAAAAATAATAATACAAACCTGGAATCTTGGTCCAAACATAAATTTTTTATCATTAAATCATGTCATCTCATAATATATTTATCTCATGACTTAGATCATTACCCAATTCATTGAAGGGTTATATAATCCCATGAAAACCCATTACTTAAGGAGAATCATACCAATGTGTGCCACAAGATCATAAATAATTCAACAAATCCTAAAACATAAAATGTAAATGAGTTTTATAAACATTATATCTTATGATCATAGCATAACTCATAGAATTGAAGTGGTTACATATCTTAATTAACCAATGAAAAATTAATAGGTTTCAAAAAGAATTCATAAATCATAATAATCATTAGACTTATAGTGAATGAATCTGGAAGGTATAATTTTGATCATTTCCCTAGAAAATAATAAGTAACATCAAGAATGTTATTATGGAGAATGAATCCATAAAAAGTTAAATTAATTTTTCATGTGGAAAATAGACTTTCCACTTTGAAATCACATATTGAATAAAAATTTCCAAATATTATGGAATTTTTTTTAAAAACCTTGAAAACATATAATGTAAGCCCTAAATAATTTTGAATTCATGGATGTAGGAAATTATATTCATGATGTATATGTGAAAAGAAAACATTCCTTTAAAACATTGGTAAAAAAGTCAAAATATACCTCATTTAAAAATTGAGAAGAAGATTTTTTCTCATCAATTTAGTAATAATTAAATTATGGGTAAGAATGAAATTAAACATCATAGTATAACATTTAAATTATTCATGTAAATTGTTTTAAAATCATGGACATAGAAGAAACGAAATTCAACCAAAGTGAGGAATAATGTTGATTTTATATCAAACATATTTTTAGTATTTTGTGTTCTTGAGTGGGGGGGATAATTAAAGGAATACATGTATTATCTATAATTGAGCATAAGTGAGTAAACATGAAGAGTTTATTGGGATATAAATCATAATATTTCCATATTAAAAACTTAATCCTAAAATAACAAAGCAAAAAAATGAGATTGTAAAATAATACCCTTACTGAATTGGTCACTTTGGCATTATAAGCCCCTCGAATGAATACCAACATATGAAATTTAAAATTTCAAGAAAACAAAAAAAATATAATTATATAACATGTTAGAATGGTTTTATATACACTTCATATATGAATATTGTTTAAAAACATAGCATATGGCCTAGAGAATACAGTTTTATATTAAAATCCTTATCATCGAGTTTGACTTGCATCAAATGAACTCTATCCTTTCACTCATTAGAATAACTCCATTAGATGTCATCATAAATTTCAAAAAGAAGGTATATTGGGAATAATAAAACCTCTATAATTTTATTAATGCTATTGGGGAGGGAATTTAGTATGTTTTTTTCTAATATAGCTGGTTAAAAAGGTTTGAATAAATTAAGAGAGGTAGTTCCCTTATAAAATTAAGGTGAGGTGATATATAGAAATTTACTATAATATTATACTATAATAATTAAATTATAAAGAAAAACTATTCCCAATGGACCTAGATTTGAATGTAATTTATTATTATGTCATAATAACTTTTACCAATAGAATTTCATGGATTTTTTTTGTTTTTATAACCATATATTTTGCTTTATCCCCTTGGTTAACCAATTTTTACCCTAATTGTGGTATAAACGTATCCACTCATAAAGGGAATTTTTTTAACAGATAATGTATAATTTTTCTAATAAATTACATAGGGATGTAATTTTTAACGAAATATTATCCTCTTTTACCTATTACAAGATTTTTAAGATTTTTCAAATATTTAAAATAATAATATTTTGATAAAATATCATGAATTCCAATTTTGAAACTATTAATTTAATATGAATTTAACGGAAATAAGAAAAACATGGAATCTTAATATAATCAATTTAAACATAAAAATATATAATAATTATCTAATAATTTTTTAGGACGAATTAGTTTTTACAAATTTCATTACTTTTAATCATTATAAAATATTTTATTTTATTTTTGGTCAATTGAATAAATATTTTTTTAGCATTGCATAATATTTCAAGGTAATGACTTCATTCATAAAAATAATAACTAAATTACATTTATAAAACACAATTTATCTTTATAACAACCATTTTTATCTGTACATTACTCTTTTCCCTTATGTAATAAAAGTCAAGAGAATGCCATATTTGACTTTTACATTGACTTAAGTATTATAAATATCATTATCAAGGGAAAACATAACCTAGATTGTATAAATTAGACAATTGGATAGAATTTTACTCAATAAAATCATCCAATATAGTAATTCAATGTTTTTAGTTGTTTTTTAGAACTTATTATATTATTTTTAAACCCAATTAGCTCATTTTCCTTTGATATGTTAATAAAAAATCACTACGGTTACTATTCAATTTTGACTAAAAGTATAAGTCAAATATTTACCAAATTTAGTCCTCAAGATTGGAAATTATTAATCCATTTTTACTATTAAATTATTATAATAAAAATCAATTAATTTAACATATAATCAGAAAATACAAGGAAAATCCTTTTTTAGAAAAACTTCTTTTTTTGCATAAAAATTATTTCATACGATATTAAAAATAAAATTCATTACAAAGCCCACAAAAAGATTTTTTAAATAGAACGATCAAAATATATTTTAAAAAATATTCAAATTATAGTTTCCTTTTAAAATACTTACAAATAAAATACAGTTTACAATTAAAGTAAATATTTCTTTACTATTCATTGATAAATAAAACCTTTTAGAAAATTCTATATGATTCTTCAAAATATTTCTTTGATTTAATTATTTATAAAAATATTTTTATTTTATCATTTAAATTGTTTAATAGTTTGAGAAGTTAATTTTAATACTTTCTTATAAAATGTAAGCAAAAACATTTTTGAAGAAAATATATTTTTAAAGCAGAAATATTTTAATTAAAAAACAATGCCCATTTACTATTAATTAATTAAAAAATTAATTAGTTAGGAACATTATATATATATATTGTGTTTAATCCTATTCATTCACATAAATTATAAAACTAGGTTATAATGATAACATTTCCTAGTTTTTTTGAACTTTGAGTTTCGTAACATGTATACTGTTAAAACAACTATTCTTTTAAAATATTTTAATGTTATATCTTTCCACACATGTGGCCCTATACAAATGGGAATTTTAGAGGATTATTTTTATGTGAAAAACTGTAAGGATATCATCATTGTAGTACAAAAATTCTATTCTATACCTTGTAGTTTTCATCAATAAAGAACTATCCTCTCTCAATATAACAGAATACAAGGTTATTTATAGTTATAAATGATGAGGAACTATATAGTGTTCACTAATAAGTTTAATGAGATCAGGAAATATGTGAAATATATACATCTACCCTAAAAATTATTTTATAATTATAAATATTCTTAGTAATATGAATCCTATAAAATGAATTTCATGGATACATTTCCCTCATCAACATCCATGTAGTTAAAGTAATAAAATAGTGCCAAATAATTCTTTTCCAAATTATATGAGGACATACCACTCATGTAAATTGGAATAAAGGATATTATCAACTTATTAAAATATATATCATCACTATACTTGTTGTCCCCCTTAAAATATTTATGTACAACAAAACCAATTTATATCATTTTAATTTTAAATTTCTTTTCCATGAGTGTAATATCTAGTAAATTTAATAATCTTACTACCATTAAATGGTTAATGGAAAAAAATCTTTATTAATAACTTATCTTACATTCATATAGAGATACTGAAGATTGATATGAAGTAATAACCATAAAAATAATCCTTGATTTGTGTTATTATCACAAAACAACCAATAAATCTATAAAGGAGACCTTGTATTCGCTCTTGTTTGGGTCCAAGGTGGTGTTACCCATTAAGGATCTGCTTCCTCCTCTCCTAATATCCATCTACAATTGTAACATTAAATATGATCACCCACAAGTGAAAATAAATAACTAGGAAACACATGAATTCAAAAGGATATGTGTATTCAAAAAAACCTATAATTCCATCATAATTGAGTCATGTGAGTCCTAAATAAGAATCTAATATTTTATTCATTCTTTTAGAGAGGGCCAAACATTTGTTCCAAGAGATTCAATGATACCAAGGAAGAGGCCTCATAATCTAAAAAAGTGGAAGGGGACTTATTTCATACAAAAGGTTTATTCCAATGGATCTCAATCCTTAAACACCATAGATAGAGAGTGTATTAAACCACCCATAAATGAAATATTTCTATCCATGTGCTCTTAATTATTTCATATCAGTTCATACTCTCCATTGTTTTATTAAATTAAATTTCACCAAAATGTCATTTATGTATTATATTTAACTCTACAATATTCATCCTCACTATATGATATCAAACAACATAGTCATCTTCTTTTTCATAAGACCATAAAATTGATGACAAATTTGTCTCTATACCAATATTTTAAACATCACACCCCAAAAACTCCATTCTGTAAGACATTAAACTAATCACGATTCTTAGTACTTAATGCCTTCCTTTCATTAGAATGCAGCAGTGAAAACTCACTTTCTTCTTATAGTAGAACCATATCCATTTATGGATTCTATATCTGATGAACCATGAGTGGAAATATAATTACTCTTATAGGTAAAAAAAATTAAACATCGATCTTTTATCCTAGGCGTAGCTGTGAATCTCATAAAAAACATCACATCGCATAAGTATGATAAAAATTATCATTGGATCAATTAGTGTAGAATTATTTATCATCCAACAAATTTGTGGGGAAATGCTCACACTTCGACATTTTTTATGTATTTATATTTAGGGGAGTTCTCATATAATAATTTTCTCTAGAATAATTCTTATTCATAGAGGATACATAGTGATGCATGGATATTCTGTCCTAGGTTGGGCAATGAATCTTCGTCATGATCAAACTATTATCCCTACATTAAATCTAAATCCATGAATAATGTTATTTCATTAATGAAGATAAAAAATCTCATTACCGTCCCATGTCATTAAATATATTATGACTCAAACTAACATTCAATTATATATTTCTTCTCAATATGAGTATGAGTCATGTGAGCTAAATGGTCTAGAAAATAACTCTAATTATCATGATTTTGATATAACGTATTTTAGGGATGGGAAATCGTTTCTAGTCACATGATGTTAAATTCTTGGACGTAATTTCAGTGGTACATGACCCCTCAAACCATTCGTGGATCCTTGTTAGTGACACCATTTCCCTTACACATGTTACAGATTTATGAGATGGATTCATGGTCTATTCACTTTCATTCGAATGAAATGCCCAATTACTGGATAAAACATCATATCCTTATCATTGTTTTCATGCTCTAACAAAATAATAATGTTAATCATCACCGTATGTTAGCTATATTTTTTTAGGGATCGTTTTTTTCAAAACTATTAGGCCTTGATTTATACTCGTATATGAATGGTAGTGAAACGTTGATCTTTAGTCCTCAAATTATCTAATATTTATAATTAAAAATAATACCCCATTTAATAATAGTGTTCGAGTTTCCCCATCCACATTGAGATTTACTAGTGGCTTGGTGTAATAATGAATCTAAATTCTCTACTCTTATACATGAGTTTTATGTATACAAAATAGATCATTTTAGAACTATATGTGGCTTCATTAATTACCCAATAGAATATATAGTGAAACATAGACCCTCTATCTAAGGCCTAACAACATTTTTTTCATACCAAATATATAATCTTTTACATTTGATTCGAATCTTTATCAGTACTATTCATATTGAATTTATTATCCCTTCATCTATGTGAAATTGTTTCCTACCTGAGAACTTTTGGTGGATTGATTATCATTTTTATGAAATACATATTGACACCTTATGAAAATATCATAGATTAAGCTAAAAATGTTCTCTACCATACTCATGGTAATTAGGTTTCCCCTTATTTAATTTTCTTAACTAATAGTAACATTGCACTGATTTAAGACTCCCTAACACATGTCCAATGATTATTAGCATGATATTCTCAATGAAATAAATAGTGAGTTCATTAATTCTTAATATTATAATATATTTAGTGATGTATAAATCATATAAATTAGGTTTATCCACAATTTTCTCTAAAAACTAAATATACCTGATGTTGGCTTTAGGTATTGCATTCCTTATTCAACATTCGAGAAAATTTGGTATCTCTTGTATAAGATATTAATATGTACACCTTCTAGGATTTGTTTTTAAATTTATATAAATGTTTTCTGGATAATATACCATATCTTTTGGATGATAACATTCAATTCATTATAAAATGATGTTAAATTTTAATAGAATTTTAGTTCAGGTGCCTTGACATTAACTAGAATGGTATTTAAGTCCAAGTCGCGTGATGATATACAACATGAAATTTAAGTCCCACTCACATAACAATAAAGTTTATTTCATTTCTTCCACCCTACATAAATGTAAAATATTTAGGTAAATTCTATACATATGACCCACCTACCCTATATAAGATCCAAATCCATAGAGGATAAGAAGACAAAGGGGATCTTACACTAGAATAAAATGGCCATATATCCATAAAAATAATTGATGTTTGGGTCCCCTAATTTCATATTGGTAAATATCTTTTCACATCACCTTTGGAGTGACTATTAAAGTCACTAGGAATCCAATCCCATCTTAAATAATTGATTGTTCCACCACTGAATTTGAGCCAAATTAATATAGGGATGCTGAATGACATAAAAATTATTTATTTCATCATTCCTATATCTATAAGATACCTAGATAATCCCAATTAATTTATCTACAAATCATCCATAAAATATAATTAAACCCCCACATTATCCACATTTTTTAATCCATTAATTCATTTCGGGTTTTCATTATTTTATAGAGTAATAAGATGAAACCAGTTTATTTTTCACATGATCCAGATTTTTGCAATTCAAAACATATGTATGTCATTGACTCATGATGTTCAATTCTACAACACATAATTATTTATCCAATGAAATTAAATTGTATAACAGCTATTTCTTTCTCTCGTGATGTTAAAATACAAGACAATTGAGTCCTTGTTTCTAGACATTATACTTCATGTAATATCAGTCATTTTTACTTCTTTCTAAAGCACTACAAAAATCTAACTCATTGGAACTAAGTCCTGGGATTCCTCCACCACCTTTTCTAAAATTTAATTTCATATGTTACACATCCCACATCAATGTCTCAAATTAAAAATAACCATTCATGGATATCAGTGAAATGTTCATCCATCTTCAAAGAACATCACTTCTTGGATTTCTATATACATATAAAATATAGCATTAAAAATATATTCATGTTTTATCTAAAAAAGGTATACGGATCTTCATACACCATAACATTATAATAGAGAATTTCATTTTTAAAATATAGTCAGTGGGGATCCCTTACATAAATTTCTAATATTATCAGTCCTGATATAAGTACCTCGAGTAGAAATTTATAGCATAATCATTCTACATTAAAAATCTGTTATATTTCTTTTCAATGTTTGTAATTACCCTAAAAATTTAGTTCATATTAATAATAATTTATATATATTTCTTAACCCACATCACTGGGCATTAAGTGAATTTTCATAAACTATAAAAATGCTATTATTTAACTGTGATGGATATAACATATTCATTATGAATGTTTGAAAATGAGTTACCAAATAATGATATATATGTATCATGGTCATACTCAAAAAAAATATTGAATAATAATTTGAAATAAGAACACTTTTTTTTATTTATATTCCTCAAAAATTTGTTTTCTTCAAAAATATATCATAATTATATATTATGTGTGAAACATATAATAAATTTTTTCAACATTTTTTATTTTTATTTTATTAAATGGAAAAATTCTTGGAAATTATTAGATCTAAATTGAACTATTGTGAATATTTTTAGATTTTTATAAGCTAATTTAATTTTCATTTAATAGTTAAAAAATCAATTTTTCAAATACGCACATTAATTTTAATTAAATAAATTTATTTAAAAATATAAATTTATTTTTATTTGATATTAACTTGACATATAATCCATTTTTAATATAAAAAATACAATTATTATAAATAATATTCATTATTTTGATATAATTTAATTTCTATGGTTAATAATTCATTTTTCTTAAAAATATTTTCTGTTATATTTTAAACATTTATATTAAAATATATTTCATCTAATTCCAGATATTGGATCATGAAATATGGATACAATATTTGGAATCATAAGGTTTAAATTTTTTAATCAGGTCCTGTTAATTTTTTTCATTGTGAATAATATATTTGGTAAATATTTAGCACATTAGTAAAGTAAGATGGGTATAATTGAGTTAAAGAAATTAGATAATGTCCCAAAAATCAACCAAAATATTGACTTAATTTCATTTTATGGTATAAATTATACCTTAGACATCCCATATTCTAATATATTTAATTTTTGTGTCATTTTTCTTTAATAATGAAATTTATATTATTTTATCAAATGAAAACTCAAAAATGTCAGACTCTTGATATTAATGACACAGAATCATTAAATAAGTATAAAAAATGGTTAAATTAGGTTTTAAATTCTTATTCGATATGAAGATTTAATTTTATCATTTTAATTTAATTTTATTTATTATTTATTGAATAATTTTTTTAAATTATTCTACAATGTTGATTCAAGATTTATTCGATTAATAAAAAATAAATTAAAGGTTATTAAAAATAAAATAAATCATGTATTGGGTTAAATTATTATGTTACATGATTATTTAGATAAATATAACATACTATGGATGCATTAAAGGTTTAGATTTTAATTCCATAACTATCATAGTGATGTTGATGTCAATGTAAATTAATAGTTCCAAAAATTAAATTACTTAAATTATATAATAAATAATATACTATTAAATGATTTTAAAATTATAAAAATATAATCATCATCCCATATAATGGTATATGGTTTAAAATATAATCCATGGTTATTAAAATTTTCAATTTTATTTTAATGATAATATTATTGACCCCAAAATAGTAGAAAACATAGATATTTGGATAATTATCAAAAGGATTAACATGGCTTGCAACAATGATAATGGTTGAAAAAATCACATAAACCTAAAAAAATATTTATGATATTATTTAGAATCATAATTATAGTATATTCTAATTATATCAATTTGATTTCATTTTAAAATGTTAATTAACTTATATTAATATAATAATTTTTTAAATTTAAAAATTGACCCTCTTCTAACTCATAAAAGGGAAACCCTCCCCTTTGTTCTTTACTCTAAATTAAAAAATGTAACTTTACCAAAATATAACCAATTGTCTTCTAAAATTCCTAAAATGTGATATATAGGTTCTATTATTCTTGAAATACTATTACAAGGGTCCTTATTAAGGGATCTAAAGGAAGTCTAATGAACTATTGGTAATCATCATTATGGACTCTCTCAAGTTGATTTCTACATGTACTTATTCTAAATCTATTTTACCCATTATTATTTAATAACTAAAATACCATCAATAAAATTATTTGTTATTAATATCATGGAATATCAATTTTATAAGTCTTTTACATCCTATAGTAAGTGAAATCATTAATCATTCATATATATACCATATAATCTCTATGAAGTGGTGTAAATCTATTTTCATCACCATTTTATACAGATGGTAATAAAAATGGAACTAATTATTATATATTCTATTTATTTAATAATTATTTTTATTTTATTATAATATATCATTTATCTTCTTACATTTCCATATATTTTAAAATGACAACATCTCTCGAGATTATGTGTAAACAACCACCTCCATGAAGCGATGTGGTTTTCTTTCCATTCAATATTACATAGTTAGTAATAAGGAAAAGTTTAATGAATATATAATTTTCATATGATATAACAATTATTATTTGAATGTCGATTATTATTTAACTTTCATTTTTTCCATTTTTTCCAAAATATAAACAATCATTTATGTGTATGGCCCACCAACTTTCCCGATGAATGGTGTAATTCATGTTTCTATCTGCAGAATTCATTTTTTATTCTATATATATTGAATATATATTTTAATCATACCAATATTATAATCTAGGGGATTATGGTAAATGATTGAAGTATATGGAGTTGAACAAAAAAACTAAAACTTTCCTGGAAAGTGTACAAGTTAATAGCTTTCAATAATTATTTTGATGGATCTATTAAAAAATTGATGTTTAAATATTACATATGTATAATATATGATTCTATAATTATTAAAACAGTTTTGGTAAATAATTATAATAATTATAAATTAATAATAAATGTGGTCAAAAGAACATATGATGCATTTTAGACCTACGATAAGGTATTTCTTTACTTAATTTACATTCATTAAATTATAATTATACATCATTGACTATGATATTCCTTATTTATGTATGAAATGGCTTCTAATTTTTTTTATATTAACAATTTTTTTGAATTTTCATATTTTACACAAAATCATTTCATTGATCAGGTCTATCTTTAATGATACTGTTTTGAAATAGATTTCATCTCAATTTCCACTCCATTGAGACATTGTTTGTATTATGAACCAATTTTTTATAAGGAGTATATATAACCACATTGACGTCTTTACCATGAATATATTTTAATTCATGGTCATTATAGACCCAATTATGTTTACCCTTTCAATGGGATAAAATTTAAAAGTTACTAAATGTGTAGGAATGTAGTTTTTAGTTTCATTTTTTGGGATTTCTCTTATTTTCAATCAATGAATCTTGTAATATATCTTTCATAAACTCTATATATTTTCTTATCATCTGGGTATTTAATGATTTTTGAAGTTTTCATCAAAATGTTCCTCTCTTCTATAATATAATAAATCTAATATTTTTTTAGAATAACAACCAATTTTATTTCTCTTTTGATCGGGTATATTTTTCTTCTTTATCTGCATTTTTCGAAAAAAAATTTAAAAAAGATATTTTTGTTTATTAAAATGATTTAATATAAAATTTAATGATATACATAGATTTTAAATAATATTTAAACAAATATCTACAGTTTTTTTCTAAGTTATAATTAGCAATATTTATTAAAAATGATAAAATGAAGGTTTCTTTTTAACGTAAACAACATTAATGAAATTTATCACCACCAAACATATTTTAAAATATTGAGATTGTTATAAAAGTTATCATTGTTTTTGTAATGAAATTAATTGAAATTTGTTTTAATTGTATCACATTCATTTTCATCTACCATCTAAGAGAATTTATTTTACTACAAGATAAACTTCTCAAATTAATTAATAGATTCTAAAGTATCTTGATTATTTTTGGTTCATTATCATTCTCTTGAAATAATAATTTTTTTTGATAATTTTGCATAATATTTACCCATGTTATTTTTATTGTGGATATTTTTATTTCATAAACTGTATTCCATTAGTAAAAATGATGTTTTTCTACTTGATTTCATAGGGAAACATTTGTATTATGTATATGTTACTCAATGTAGAATTTTTTTGATAATGAATATTTTTTATAACTTAAATTATTCATTAAATATATGAAGAATGCATTAAACATATTATGTTATATGAGGGGAATGTTATATCCCTTTGATGTGTCAATAGTCTTCATGAGATAAAATATTTCGTGTATGTGGTGTATGCAATACCTATTTACATATGTTGTCTCAAAAAATGTATTAGTTGTATGATTATGATTTTTTTATTTATACATTACCTCATTTTGAAATTAGTTATTGATTTCAAATTGATTATTTGTATAATTATGATAAACCTACATAAGAATCAATCTCACATTCTTATTTATAATGAAATATTTTATTATTATTAATTATTATCATATTATACTTGTTTCTCATGTTATTTACTAAATGGAATTTGTTTTAGTTAATAGTGTTTTCAATTTTATTATGACTTATTTACTTATGATAACTTTTGTTGTAGAAAAAACAAATAGAGAATTTTGGCGCATTATTATTTCCTTTATATTCCCTGGGATATATATAACAAATATTAAATAAATTTTAGTGATGCATAATTTATTTATTCTAAAATGTTTATATATTTGATTTATAATGTAATATAGGTAGTATGATTGTATCTATTTTACCAAGACTAATAATCTATTTGATTCTTTGGGGCTGGACTACTTGTATCTAGTGCAAATGAAATAATGTAACCCCCAAATCTATGTTATATGAGTCGGTATTTTTTATATGATGCACATATATCATAGGGAATAGAAAGAGACATTTAATTTTCCTAATGTAGCTCAGTGGCTGACAATTTTTGTCCCACTTGAGGATATTTTTTAGTCATTCAATCACATAATCTAATTAAACTAAACTACTTCTTTTTGGATATTTTTATTTAATCTAGTAATTGAATGAAATTTAATTCAAATAAAATATAAAACTAACATGAAATGATAATATGTAATTAATGAATAAATAACATGGCCTTTATGGGTTGGTTTATGTATTCCATCACCCTCATTTTTGGTGTTTAAATTAAGTTTGATAATTGAATTTTGAGATCTTATTCATGAATTATTTATCTTTTATTTTTTTTGTGAAATACAGAATGCATTTATAAATATTAACTTCACCTCCACCTATAATCAAGGTTGTTGTCACACCTTGATCGAGAGTGTGACATCCTCCAAGACCAGAGTCCATCATATTCCTTTTCAACCACTGAATGGATCAACTACATCATATAAAAAATTTATCCAATCGAAGGGATGGAAATGATTTAATAAAATAATAGAAATGATTTTGAGATCGTTTTCGTGGTGGATGACCACCACACCCGTGAAAATCACTCTATCTAATCACAAACATAATAGAACATAGTAATTTGAGGGATGAATAAATTAAATTGCCCCATACGTCCCCTAAGAAATGTCTCATGCCAACCCCTCATTTTTTAGGATAAGAGGTCATGGTGGATATGATGAGAAGAATAAAACAAAAAAATAAGTAGAAAAGATGGTGACGAAAGGATGGTGCTTGTGTGGAAGAAAACACACACAAAAAAATCCATGCATGAGTTTAATTGAAATTTAAATTAAAATATAAAATTGAAACAAAAAAACAAAAAAAATTAAATAGGATGAAAAATGGATGATTTTAGGCCATCCTCCCTTAGTGGACATCTCCTCCAAGGTGCCTTGAAGTAATGAGATGGAAAATGTGATTCTTTGAGAGGGAGGATCTCCCTTACATTTATAGAAAAACAATTCCCGAATGATGATGCATTTTAGCCCCAAAAAATTACTTCATCACCCGTTACACCCTTATTTAATATTTTTCATAAATATATTGCATGTATCTCATAAAAATTTCAATGTATTTGTACATGTATTTAGATATTTATTCTCGTTTTACTCTGACAATATATTTTGTCCAGTTAGACTCTCCAAATTGAAAACCATGGGATTAGAATGCCTTAATGACATTTAAAACTGCCAATTCATGAATCTTATACTTCATAAAAGATGTTCCAAACTCCTTATGCATCCAACCACTGATGTTAATAGTAATTAGGCCCACCATACAGAATTATGGGACCCATACCAAAAATAGGTTGACCTATTAATAGTTTTCAAAGTCCAAATTGTGAACTTCTTTTGAACTTACATATGGTCAATTCAGCTTTTGGTCAAGAAGGATGAAATGAACCCCTATATGTATCGAATTATAAAAATAATGACTGGAATTTTTTTTATTAATATTGAAAATTTTATGTCCAAAATATAGAAATAATTTGAAACTGATAAACATCCAAAATGGGCTATTTTTACAATTAAGCTCAAAATACCACCAATATCATAAAATGTGGAAATTAATCTTAATGTAACACTTTTTTGGGATTTAAAATTTTTAAATTCAGTGTAATATTATTGAAATTGTTTTCTCAAAAAATTACCCAAAACTTAAATTGTGATTTTCCTCAAGCATAAATCTTATCATGGAATTCCTATGACATAAATGTTACCAATATTCAAATTCCAAAGTAGTAAAATTTAACAATTTTCAATATCAGATAAAAAATGGATAAATACATATCAAATATCATTTTAATTTTACATTTTTAATTGAACCTTTAAATCATAAATTTTACTTTTCCCCTGTATAGAATGATGAACCTTCTCATTTTATTTATTCATTCTCCTTAATTCATTATTATTAAACATACCAAATCACGATTTACCTAACATTTAAATATTTCCTCTCACATTTTATTATAAAAAACAACTAGAGTTATTCTAATATCATTAGAACATGATCCATCTCCATAATCTTCTAAATTAACTTCTTTATCTTCTTTATAAAGGCAAAAGACGCATAAAAAACAATGACATCAAATAAAGGTTGAAATGACTCTGAGCCTTAAGGTGGGTAGAATTTGATTCATTGAAAATTAAGACTCAACTAGGAGGTTAATATCATAAGTAAAATTCATGATATCAAACGTAAAAGTGTAATTAGGTTCTCCTCCTCAATGCATCACCACCTACTTTCCCCAAAACTCAATGTAAGGTCATGATGAAGTATGCATAATGACTGATTTGTGCACCCTAATGATTTTGTTTCTTTTCTATTTTTCTATTTTTTCAGAAGTTCCTATTAGATCAAACTTCACATAAATCACTTAACTACATACAATCAGTAGATAGTTGGTCTGAAAATGGTGATTTTTTCCCAAATCACAACCCATTTTCCCTTTTTTTTGATTTTTTGTCATTTTTTCAATTTTTTTAATTCAAGAGGAGTAAAAAAATGAAGTACAATGAATTATTCCAAAACATTTTACTATTCCCACAATATCACCCCCGAAACGTTTTCCTTACAACATAAATCATCCCTTCAACTATGACTATCTTCATTCCCACAATTCAATATTAAAATACCATGAAAATACCCATAATAGGGTAGAAATGGATAAAAATGGATTGAAACATGGATCATCCCTATAAAGGTTATTCATAGTCTCTATCAGCTAAAATAAGGATTGATGTAAAGGTGATACTTAAGGATATAGAATTTTAAAAAGATTTATCAATCATTATAAATGTATTCTTGTACAGTCATACCTCTGACAAGTTCAAATTCATGTTCTGGCAGGTGACATGTCACAAGAAAACTCAAGAAATATTCTCAATAATAAATAGGAAGTATGTGGTCTAGAAATCCTCTCTATAATGAGAAATATGATATTTGGGACAATCACTAAAGGGATGATCAATAATAACAAATAATTTCACATGAACTTCAGAAATTTAATGCCTGAAAAAAGGGTGGGAATTTTCATTTACATTAATTAACTAATTACCTTAAATCCTGAGTTCTCATTTCAATATCTATACTTTATTTAAAACATTCAATTCTTCATTTTAAACATTCAATTTCATTAACACTGAATTCTGAAACATGGAATCACTTGATTTATAAGAAACTCATGTCTCCTAGATAAGTCAAGTAAAGAATTAATTCAAGTGTGGGCATTCAATTATTCTCATTAAATCTCAAAACACGATTTAGACCAAAAAATATATGGAATTTTAAATATAATAAAAATAATTGAACTCCCTTTTGAAATAAATCTTCATTCATTTTCCTCCAATGCTTAGGGATTTATTCTACGATTAAGATCCTACAATGGAAAAGTACTCAATTAATCATAAGTATCATTTCATTTCAACTCAAAATGAAAAGAGGGAGTGGGATGCATGATGGAATAATCTAAAAAAATAATTGAAATTTAAATTCCTAGAAAAAAATAGAAGATAAATCTTTGAATGATGCCCTAAGTGGGCCCTGGATTTTTGCTACCTCTAGTGGGTATTATCATCTGTTATCTAATGTTTAATGGTGGATGAAGATTATTTTAATTGTACAAAAATATGTGGCTTTTCGGATTTTGTAGTTATTTATTTGTGTTGAGAATAAATCCATGGAAAGTGTACACTAGATCCCCCCCCCACTTCTCAATGTTGTACAACTTGCATGGTAGGGGTAAAATAAAGTAACGAGCCTCCAACCCCTTTATTTCTACTTGTGCAATGCCTTATTCTTCTTCCAGTGGTTTCTACAGATGTGTTGCATTAAATAATAATCAAATTTAGATTCAAAATTTAAATTTCTATAATTAATTTCTAAATATTCCCTTTTAATATATCCATCGTGTATCTCTTGTTCTTCAGGCAGATCTACTAGGGCCTCTTCTTATACTCCCTCTAGTAAATGTTCAACATCTTCAGTGAGCATCAAGTGTTCCTCACTATGTAAATATTATTTTTAATCATCTTCCTCTAGGGAATAATATGAGTAGGCTGATTATGAAAATTCAAAACAATTAAGAGTGTTACTTAAATTAGTTTTAAGATAATTAAAAGAATTTGAGTTCAAGAATGTATCAACTCCCTCAGTTTTTTGGGATTTTATCTCTTCTTCAATTGAAAGTTCCTCTTGGACTAGATCTTAACTGGATAGAGGTAGCAAGTAAAGATCCTCTATATGTTCTTCATATTCAACCTCTTGAGTATTTTATTATTAATTAAATGTGTAGAGTTATGAAATGGGGGTGTCTCTTTATCTATGCTAGGTTTGGAGTGATCAATTAGTTCATCACATTTTTTCCAAAATTTATCTAGTGTAGGAGGATCGCCCACATGTATATCATCAGGTAATTCATTTTCATATATCTATCCTTGAAATGTTTGAGTGAGGATGAATGAATATTCAGTTACCTCTATATTTACCTCCTCCAATTATTCAATTTCAATGATGAGTGGTGAAATTTCTTCCACACTGCCTCAGGTTCTTGCACATGCTTAGGGTTAGGTTTCTCTTAGGTAGTATGTAGATATTTTGATATTATGTGACTCTTTAGTTATTATATTTCCTCTTTTGGTGTATTCACTTGAGCTCTATTATACTCTAAAATAGATTTCTCTTGTAGTTGTTTCACCTAGAGTAGTCACTCCATGCATAGTAATTGTAGTTCAAATACATCATGGAAATTTTTATTCGTTTTGGATTTACGTGTTTTAAATTAAAATCTATCAATAACGTAAAAATAGAAAAAAAATATGTAATCTTATAATTGGATCCCCGAAAACAACTCCCATTTGGACGCATGACTAATATAGGGCATAGAAAATATTTTTAATTTTCATAATGCAGTACAATGGTTGAACAAGGTCATCTCACCTAAATAGCTTTATCAACCATTCAATCACTTAATCTAATTCTCCAAAACTAATTATTTTTTGTTGTTTTTACTTAATCTAGGAATGGAGTGGAAGTAATTTTAATTAAAAAATAAAACTAACATGCAATGAGAAAACATAATTAACAAAGAAAGAACATGTCCATTATGGTTGGTTTGTGGGTATCATCATTTTCTTTATTGGTGTATAAATTACGTTTGATAATTAAATTCTAAGATCTTGTTCATGAATTACTATTAATTTATTTATTAGTGTGAAATATTGAATACATTTATCAATCTCAACATCACCTCCTCATATAATCATGGTTTATGGCACACCTTGATCAAGAGTGTGACATCTTCCAAGACTTGGTTCAATCTTATGGCATTTCAACCACCGAATGGCTCAAATCAATTGTATCAAGAGATTCTATACAGAATAAGGAACGAAAAAAATTTAATAAAATAATATAAATGAGTTTTAGATCAGTATTGTGGTGGAATATCACCACAATCATGCACATCACTTTTTCACATAACAAACTTAATAAAACATTAGAATTTAAGGGAAAATAAATAAAAATTTCACATAACTCCCCCAAGGAAAGACTCAAGTCATTCCGTCATTTTTTACTGTAAGTGGTCACAGTGGATTGGATGAGAAGAAGAAAAAAATAAAGGAGAAGAAAATATGGAGAATAATGGAGGGTGGTTGGGTAAAAGAAAACAAAAAAAATTAAAACCATTCATTAATTTATTATAAATCTATATTATAATTGAAAAATAAAACATAAAATAAGGAAATAATTAAATTAAAAAGAAAATGGGAATATTTTCGGATCACCTCCCATGGTGTAGACCTCCTGCTTGGTTCCTTGATGGAATGGGATGGAAAATGGGATTCCTTGAGAGGGAGAAGCTCCCCACCTTTTATAGGCAGAATATTTCTCTTGAAGGATGATACGTTTAACCCAAATAAATTGCCTCTTCATGTGTTTTACCCTTGTTTAATATTGTTCAAAAATATCATGTCTGTCTCTCCTAAAAATTTTAGCATATTTAGAAATGTATTCCTAGAATTATGCCTTTTTTACTATTACAATTTATTATGTATAGTCAGAATCTACAAATTTTATATCTCTGTATTAGAATGCCTTAATGTCCAAAAAACAGTCATTTCATGCATCATAGATTTCATGAAAGATTATCCAAATATTTTTTCTCATCAAGCCACCGAATTTAAAAGTAATTGGTCCCAACATAAACGAGTTATGGACCCAACACCAAAAATAGACAAATCCGTAAACAGTTTTCATTATCTAACTTGTGAAATTGTTTTGAGATTCCATATTGTCGATTCAAAATTTGGTCAAGAAGGATAAAATGAATATATGGATTCATAGAATCCTAAAAAATGAATTTAAGAATATGAATTAATATAAATAATGGTATGGCCAAAATACAAAAATAATTTAAAACTATTAAACTTACAAAATGGTTTATTTTTATGATTAAGCTCAAAATACCACAAATATCTTAAAATGTGGAAATTTCACTTAAAGCAACCATTTGGTGGTACTTAAAAACAAATTAAATTCAATGTAAATTTTTTGAAAATATTTTCTATATCATTATTGTTGGTATCATTTCTAGATTTTTAGAAACATTGTGAACTATATTTAGTAACCTGTAAATTATAGAACATAACAATGTGATTGAGATTGGAAGTATGTCTAATTATAGGAATATATTCCTCAAAGTATTATTATGTTATCGATTATGTATTTTCCTTAGTAGTATATACTTTTCATGATACTATAACTAGATATGGTTTTATTAAAGATTGATCAAATAATAATAACACTTGAAATAGTTGTTGAGTATATTCTAAAAATAACTCTGGTTCATAGTGATTGTGCCACTACTACACACCTTTTTGTACACTTATGGTTGATATTCATGGGTGATTTCATATTTTAATTGTAAAAAATATTAATTAATGAGAGAGAAGAAAATTTATAATCCTATGATATGACATATTGATATAGGATAATATTAAACTTTCTTTTCTTGATAAGTCTAATTTTGATCAGGGTATTAAATTATTAAATACCCCATTTGAGTCTCCTTATCGTGAAATTTTAATAATATCAAGATAATTTTTAGAGACATTTATGGGAATAAAACCTTATGCATTATTATATGTCTTAGTGATATGATTATTTGACTAATAATGAATTTATATTTTGTGGAAATAAATTTAATGTCATTGATTAAAATTAGGGTTAGTAAGATCACTTATGTTAATGCAATAAAATTTAGCTAAGATTGACAGATCTTTGTGAAAAAAATATTGTGTATTTAAAACCATAGTGGTTAAAAATTGTTTTTATGATTTATGGTATTTTTGAGGATAATCAACATTTTTTTAGCAATTTTTTAAGGATTACATTAATATATATTTATAAAAAATAAAATCCATAGTTTGTGTGGAATCTCATTACATATAGCAAGGTCACGGGGCTTCAACCCACAATTGAACGATGTCAAGGGTAAAATTACCCCCATAGGATGATGTGATTACCAATTTCATGTTAAATGTTTTTACTTAAAATTCATATTTGTTAAATATTATCTTAATTTTTGGAATAATTTTATAGGTTCAAATCAATCTTATTTTTTTTATTTTTATGTTTTTTATTATATGATGGGAGATATTTTATTGGTTTAAGGTATATATAACCTTTTTTATTAACATAATGAATTATTTTAAAAGAATAATTTTATATATTTAGGGTCACATGTAAAAGGGTTTGAGATAAAATTCATCATTAAGAAAATTCTTTAATGTGTAAGTTTTTGAGGTTTTTAGGCCATAGGGTTAATTAATTATTTAATGATCAATGTCAAACCTTTTATTTTATTATTGAATTTTGGAAGATAATGTATTTTTTATTCATATGAAGTTTGTTTCATTTTTTGGTATTAAATAACATTGACCAAACCATTTTTGATTTAATAAAGAAATATGGTATATCATGATATTATTTTTTCATTATTTGATACATTAAATGATCATTTTAGTGTTTCATGTATGAAATACTCAACGTGAATACTCATTGTTGGGTTAAAAAGATGATATTGTTATGGAAATTAATTAAAAGATGAAATTATATTTTCCATGTAAGTAAATATTCTTATATTATTAGTATAGATTGTAATATAATTTCTCAATTTTATAAAAATGATCTTTAAATAAATAAATTTATCATCTTTCATGTATCACCAATCAATTTTACGGTGTTTAAACCCCTAATTGGTTTATGGTTTTCTAGTTGTTAAAATTATCCTAACCATGTTTTATGTCACTATCGATTAGTCCCGGGTTGGTAGTTTTCTCCTATATAAATATTTTTTTCTCCCAAGAAACGTTATCCTTACTTGGGAACCCAATTAGGTGTTATTTATGATGAAATTGTTTGCTATAACATTACCTGTTAAAATAAATTTATTATCACTCTATACAGTTTCAATATTTTTCTATGGTTGGGGCTGAAGCCTCATTTTTATTATTAAAGCAAATCAAAGACCTCTTTTTTAACTAGGTAGAGGGAGACCCATTACATAGCCCGAAGGCCCAGTGGGCTTTTAGCCCATTACATAGCCCATAGGCCTGTTTTTTGGCCCAATTTCTATTCTGTGAATAGTAACCCACCTGCTACAGTACCCACACAGTACCGCTGCTACTACAGTGCCATGCCGCCACTACAGTAGCTACTGATCTATAATACCCTCCGCTGCTACAGTACTGCTATAGTACTGCTATAGTAACCTACACCCAATGGGTTTTGAACCCCCATTTTTCAGTGTCAATATTAAATAAAGGTATTTTAATGTATTTATACATTTATAATTGATATAAAATTGGGGGTTGTGAAATTTATATAAGTGGGGAATAATTTAATACCCAATTTTTCTTATTAATGTACTAATAAGTTTTACAGCTCTCTTAGCATAAATCACAATTCATTATGTGAATTGTGATATGATATAAAAAATATTATTTAAATTTGAATTTCATAACATATTTATTAAAATGGGTGTATGAAAAAGTGTAACCATATTATGAAATATAAATATATAATGGTATTACTTAATACAGATGTATTGATTAATTTAAAAGAAATTAACACTCGATTTTAATCATTTGTATGCATCAAAAATATGTTTATTTATCAAAAATTAGATTTATTATATTTTCTACATGGAAATTATAATAAATTTCTTAAATTTTTTAAAATTCTATCTAATAAAATGTATATATTTTTTGAAATCATTATAAAAAAATTAACATAGGATGAAAATTTTGGGATTTTTATAAAATAATATTTATTTAGACAATAGTGAAAATACACATTCTTTTAATATAATCATTTATTTTCATTTAACAAAAAAATATGCCATATTTAATTTTGTATTTTTTATCAATGTTACATATGATCCATTTATAATATATTTCATTCCATTAGATTTTTTAGTATTTAGGTTTTTAATAAATGTTAATTTGTGTGCTAAAAATGCAAGTTTCTAAAAATAATTCTACATTATTTTATACACATTTATAAAAAAAATAATTTATTCTATTACTAGAGATGTAATATTGAAAAATATATAAAATATTTTGAGAAATATATTTCAAATTTGGTAAGTTATTTCCTCTTAATTTTTTAATTATCAATTCTAATCATGGAAAATATGTGTAATGTTGATAATGGTAAAATGGGTAAATAGTGGTAATACCATGAGATAGTGGCTTAGAATCCACCCAAATCATACCTTAATCTTGTTTTATGGGTGAAATTCCACCATATGAATCCCATATTCGAATATATGGCATTTTGGTTTGATTTTTTACTTAATAATGAATTTTATATTATTTTATGTAATGAAAATTACAAAATTTCACTCTCTTAACATTAATGTATGTAACAATTTACAAAATAAAATTACATGATAAGGTTATTTATATATACTTATTTTATTTAAAAATTATGTTTTTATAATATTAATTTATTTTAATTTTTTGGTGAATGAATAATTTCCTTAAATGGTAACACAATACAAAAAAACATTTATTCAATTAATAAAAAAATAAAACAAATTATTTTAGAAAAAATAAATGTAATTATATTGGAAACAATTATAATGGTCTACAATTTTTCAGGTAAATATACAATGTTTTGGATATTTAAAATATTTGGATTGAAATTCTATAACTATCTTGGTGAATTTAATATCAAAATAAATGAATAGTTCCAAAAAAATAAAATTAATGTAATTTTATAATAATAAATTTTATTAAATGATATAAAATTCATAAGAATTTTTTATTTTTACATTTTAATGCAATGTAATTTAAAATATAAAAAAGGTCCATTTATGGGTCACTTTTCCCTTTATCATAACATCATTAACACTTATATATTAGAAAACCTTCATATTGAGTTAATTGTCAAAAGGATTAACAAGGGGTCAAAAAAAGACGTTAGAGTGTAAAAATCAAAAAAAACATTCGAAAATTAAATTGGATGAGATTATTTTTTCTGATACTCATTTTATAATTTAATATCATCAATTTAGATCCTTTTTATATTAATATTAATTTATATTAATGTTATATTTTATAAAATTCAAAAACTACCCCACCCCTCACATATAAAAGGACACTTGACCCCTATCTTATTTACATGAAATTTCACAATGTATATCAACCAAAAACAATCCATATTCTCTTAAAAAATTATGTAACAAAGAATAACTAGAATTCTTATTTTTTTAATAACTATTCCAGGTCTCCAACAAAAGGGATGTAAAGGAACTCTACCAAAAATAGGTAATCATCTTTACCAATAGTGTGTTTGTTTTGTCTTCTAATTTCTATAAATATGTTTATTTCTTTCCTATATAATAACTCTAATACCATAAAAATAATGAAATTTTATGTTTATTATTATAAAACCATTATCTTCCTCTTTTCAATCCAATATAATGTGTAAAGTTACTCGTGAATATGTACAGCTTCCCTCTCAACCTAATGGTCTAATATGTTCATAATCACCATTTTACATGGATGGTTTTAAATATATAAATAATTATTACAAATGATTTTTATGACCTAGTCATTTTTCTGAAATATAATATATCATCTCTTTTCTAACATTTACATATTTTTTGTAAATGATAACATCAGCCGTGCATTCATGTGGACTACTACCTCCTTGAAGTGATGTGATTCATTTTTTATTTCATATTTACATGGATGGTAATAGGGATAGTTTTACTTAATATATATTATATATATAATAAAATTACTATTTAATAATGGTGAGTTATTATTTACATTTATTCCATTCGATTTCTGGAAAAGGGAATACAATGATCATGAGTAAATCTTAACTATTATATCCATGAATGTTTTAATTAATTTTCCTATATCTACTTTTCTAAAAAGATTCAAAATATATATATAATAAATATATTTGATATTTATTTCTTGATAGTAATTTTATATATGATTCAACAGTGATCAAAGTATAAGAAATTGAATGGATGGACCAATATTTCTATGAAAAATAAAACACTTAACACCTAGAAATGATGATTTTAATGGCTCCATAATAAATAGTTATTTATGTTTTACAAATTGATCATAAATAATGATAAAATTATTCACAATATTATGGAATTGAATTATAATTAAATTAAAAGTATTATAAATGAAGTTAAAATAACTTTTGAATCATATCGATTCGTTATTAAGGGGTTTATTTACTCAATTTTTATTCATTGGGTTATTCTTATACTTCATTGACAATTGTTTTTGACTAATTATGTGTAAAATTGACTATTATTGAATTATGTTTTCCTTCCACTTTCTTTTTTGGAATTAATTTTTTCACACTTTATCATTTTATTGATTTATTTGGAATTCAATAATATGATTATTGTAATGTATCTAATCTCAATTTCTTCCCCATATAAACATATTTTTCATTATGAAAATATTTTATTTTATAAGAAGTATATAATACCCCTTTGTTAAATTTAATATGAATATATATTAATTCATTTTCAGTAATGTTTTAATTCATCATTATTATTTCATTGGGTTATCATTAATAAGTTTCATAATATGTGAGATTTGATTTCGAAATCTTATTTTTTAGAATATCACTTATTTTCATTGAAGGGGTATACTAATATGTCCTTTACAACACCATATCTATTATTTTCATATAGATATTTAATGATTGTATATTTTTTCTTCAAAAAAATATCTCCTTATAACTTTGATCAAGAAAATATTGTCTTAAAATTTGATATTATTTTTTATTTTGTCTGGTATATTTTTCGTCTATTTCAACATTTCTGAAAAAAATTTTACAATAAAAAGTAGATAGAAAAATTATTTGTTAATAAAAATTGTTACTTCCATTAAATTTTTTTAGGTTTTTAATAAAATATTTCTTATGTATTCATAAAGGTCCATTTATAAATTTCTTTACAAAAAACAAACAGATTGTTTCTTTTTGAATTGTACAGTGTAAATGGAATTTCCCATCACTAAAACCATTATAAAATATTCATATTCTTCAAAAAAATTAAATAATTTTATAATGTCATTTTTTAATGAACATTTATTTTTAATATTTTTTCAATTTTCTTCTATCCATGAAGAGAAGTGATTTTTTTGTAAAAAAAAACTTTTTGGTGATTTAATTTTCATCTCTCATCCCATGATTAATTTTGAGTTCATTTAATTTCTCTTGAAACATTCATTTTATTGTAATAAATTTTCATCATACATATCCTTTTTTTACATGATTGAATATAATATTGCCTAAAATATATATCATTTTTACATATAGTGTTTTCCTACTTCATAGACTGTGGAAATTATTATACTCTATATTCGTTAAAAAATACGAATTTTTATAGAGGATAAATTTTATTAAGAATTATAATTTTCTTTAAAAATATGGTGAATTTTTTAGAGTTAGTATGTGAATGGTGGGGACTGGTACATACCCTCAATACATCACTAGGTCTCATTAGAAATACTAGTTTGTTTATTTGGAATATGATTGACCTATATATGTATGTTTCCTTTGAAAAAAGGCCTTGATAGAAGGATTGTATTCATAAAACAATTTCAATGCATCATTATGAAATTAGTTTCATATGTACTTTTAATTATTTTGATACATATAATACCCATGGATGAGTTTCAGGATAATGTGATTATTTATACAGAGTTATCTGATCAATAATTATTACTATTATATTATTCATTGTGCTCAAGTTATTAATTTAATTGGAATTATTCACAATTAATTAAAATTACATATTTATTTTTTCTTTTATTACCCATTATAGATTCCATTTTATTTTACCCTTACAGGGAATTTTTTCTCACCATTTTTTCCCTTCCCCGTGGTACAAAAAATAAATCTTTGGTTGAGTTTAAGGATGAAAAATATTTACATTTACTATGTTTTTATATTTCATTTCCAATGTAATATGGGAAACATTTTTTTATTTACCGAGACAAAAAAAATAATTATTTCCATTGGGATATAATAATTAGTATCTACTTTGAATTAAAAAAGTAACCATTGGTTTCGAGTTACTAGAGTTTGGGATATTACAGTTGGCATTAGTGCATGTTATTATGAATCATTGAAACTAGATATAGTAAAATATTGATTATGGAACCCAAAACTCTAAAATAATTTTTTGATATGCATAAATATGTGAAATAAATCATAATATTTTTAGTAAGGTAGATATTATTTGGTTATTTGTGTAAAAATACTCTATTTAGAAACTAAAAGTGGATGCAGTTTTGGTAGAGATATATCAATGGGTAATAACAATTAAAATAGATTTAAGAGTATATCTCAACCATATTTCTTGTTCATAGTGAGTATTCCCTTACTACACACCTAGTTTGACACACATGTGGGTTATTCATGGGTTAATTCATGGATTCATTATGAACTATTATAATGAATAAGATAATAGAAAGTATGTAAAAAATGATATTATATAGCGACATGTGGTAAACCTAAATTGTATTTAGATGATATGTTTTATATTTTTTCATAATTTTAAAGTAATATATTCTCATTTTGGTGATTTATGTGATGGGAATTTAACAGAATTAACAATATTTATCGGGACATTTAAATGAAAAAACCACTTTGGTTAAGTATATTCTTTCATGGGAAGTTTATATGAGACGTAATACTTTAATGTTTTTTGGAATGACGTTTGTTTTTATTGATATCTTTTAGGGTTAAAATGATTATTTATTTTTATGTTATAATATTCAATTAATATTCTTTTCTTTTTTGGGAAAAATAAGTTGTATAAATACATTTGGGGTCAAAAAGTGGTTTGATGATTAATTAGATTTTTTAGTATATTCATTGTATATTATTTATTGTTATAATAATTATATTAAGATATTCTTAGAAAAATTACGAATCATAGGTTGGGCGATAACCTATCCCATCTGGAAACACTACCAGTATTGAACCCACAATTGAAAGGACAAAGGTGTATAATGTCTACCACTATCCTCTGTGTTTTACAAGTTAGAATGTTATTTTCTTGAATTAAATGATTTGATTATTAAATTTTATTTTTAATTTTTAACTCATATTATAAAATCACAGATTTTTTAGTTTTTAGTATGTTGAGGTAATTAGTGATATTTGAGGACGCTTTTTTGGGTAGAGGTATATATAAAAATAATGTTTGATATAAATTATTATTTGGTAGCAATGTTATTATGTTTTTAGGGATATAAAGTGAAGTTTGTGTGTTAACATTTGAGGTTAAAACATTATTTAATGTAGATTTTAATTAGGTAAAGTGGTGTATAGTGTTATTTATTTATGAGATGGTATATTCCAAAAAAATATAATTTCATTTTTGAAAGTAATGTATAAATTCATCATAAATGGCTTATTCATTTAGGATTTTATCTTAAATTGTGTGGTATATTTTTTATTTAGTATATATTTGAGAAAAAAATATTTTTTAATTTTATATTTTATGTGATCTATTTGATGTTTATTTGATTCTTTAGGATTGAAAAAAATCATCTTCAATACTCATCGTTTGGGATAAAATATGAAATTTAAGTGGAAATTGATTAAAGGATTAAATTATACTTTTCATATAACTATATATATTTATTTAAATATTAAATATAGTAAGGTAGTTCTAAAACATTTTGTAAATGGATCTTGAAATTACAATTTTATACTTTTACATTCATATTCTATGAGTTGAACGTCTTTTACCCACTCACTTATTTATGGTTTTATGGTTGTTACCTCTATCAGAACCAATTTTGTTTCAAACTCTATTAGTCCCAGTATGGTTATTTTATCAACCATGTTTACATTTTAAATTCACATGAATTATCTCATAATTTGGGAAACTACATATGTGTTCTTTTCGAAAACATTTATCCATCCAACTTCCCCTTTTTAAATGATTTTTTATTATACCTCTATAAGATATGGGGTTTCAATAAAAGTATTTGAAAATAGGGATCTATTGAAGACTGTGATAAAATTATTAGTGAATAAATTTTTAAACGAGAGAAGAATATTACATTGTGAAAATTTATTTTAATACAATAATTAGCTTTATATCTTGATAAATAACCATAACCGTGATTCAAGAGAATTATGATATACTTTAAAAATATTATTAATAAATAAATATTATTATTATAACCTATATATTAATGTATATGGTATTAAAATGATTATCCAAATAAAAAAATAAAATAACGATGATTCTAATCAATACAAATGCATTGATTAATTCAATGGAAATTATCACAAAATTTTATGTCATTTTAATTATACAAATATATATTTAATTCAAAAAATGGTTATTATTACATTTTATTTGTGGAGAATAAAATTAATGTATTAAAAATCAAGTAATTTCATTTTATAAAACAAAAACAATTATTCAAATCCTCAAATGAAAATTTACATATTGACAAACTTTTAAATTTTTTGGAAATAATTGATTATTTACTAAATTAAAAAAATAAAACTTTTTAACATTATTCTCATTAAATATCATTAAATAATGTTTTTTAGAACAACCATTTTATTTTGGATTTAATAATAAAGTGACATTTGAATCATTTATAATATAAAAAATTCAATTATAATCATAAATATTCACAACTTCCATAGATGTTAAATTTTATTCTTATTTTTTTCTTCTAAAAATTGGTGTTCAATATGTTTTAAAAAATATATTTCAAAATAAATTTCTTCCATATATAAATATTGAATCATGAAAAACTAATACCATATTTTTAATTAGAAGTTTCAAAATTGGTAAATAGTTATCTTTTATTTTTTTCACTGTAAATAATAACCACATTAAATATTTATCAAATCGGTCTGGGTAAAATTAGTAAATCATGGTTAAAACTAGTAGATAATTTCTCCAAATAAACCTAAAACAATCCAAAATATCAATATATGTTATTAATTCGACCATATCCTTTACATATTCAGATATATTATATATATTTTTCTATTTTACCATGATAATGTCCATTAAGTAATATAATGTATTGAAAATTCCAAAATGTCACACTCTTGACTTTAATATATTAATTTTTTTAATGAGGATAAAAATAATATATGTTTTATTAAATATGATTATTTTATATAATATTAATTTTTAATGTTAATTTATCTTAAATTTTTAGTTATTTAATAATTTCTATTAATGAATATGAAACTTTGAAACTATATTTATTCAATTAATATAAACATAAATTTAATGATTTTAAAAATATTAAAATAATTAAAATTTGGAATATTTATTATGTTAAATGAAATTTCTCAGATAAATATAACATATTATGGAAGATTATAATTTTTATATTTAAATTTCAAAACTATTCTACGGAAATTAAAGTCAATGTAATGGAATAGTTCCAAAAATGGCATTAATGTTATTTTACAAAAAACAATATCTTAATAAATATTAAAAATTAATAAAAATAATATCTTTTTTCCTTAAAAGAAATATGGTTGAAAATAATAACCATTATCCATTTAGGGTTCACTTTTACTTTTATAGAAACAATTTCAACCCTTAAATATTTTAAATATTTAATACTGTGATAACTTTCAAATAAAAAATGGCCATTTCAATAAGAAGATAATAGTGAAAAAAATCACAAAATTTAATTGGAAGAGAGTATTCAGGCTCATTATTATCAAATCTTGTATTTATATTAATTTAAATATTTTTATGAATATTATTTTATATTAATTTATTACTTTAGGAAATTTAAAATCTTCCCCCTCTAACTTATAAAAAGTCACTCTACACCTCCCTTTTTTTAAAAATAGAAAAATCAAAAAAAAAACTATACTTACTAATTATAATATCAAATTAACTAAAAATTATGAATATTTTTTTCCTTATTATAATACAATTTTAATGGTTTTATGTAGGGATCTACAGTAAGTCTTCAGAAGAAGAGGTAATCATCTTTACAGAATCACTCACGTTTATTTCTTCCACTACATCCTATAAATATAGTTTAGAAATAAATAGATAATAAATATAGTAACATAAATATTCTAATATTTTATTATGAATACTGTAAAATAATTTTCCCCTCTTCTTTATCCTTCATAATGTGAATGCATCAATTCTGTGTACATAAGGCTTATCATCCCCAAGTAGTTGGGTAATTATTTTTTAATCACCATTTTACATGGATTGTTATAAATATGGAAATATTTATTATTTATTAAATTAATGAAATAATTAGGGTTCTATAATTATGTATATCTTTCATAATATTTCCTTTCCATCTAACAAAAAATGCTAACTTTTCTCTTGTGTACATGTGGACTACCACCACCATAAAGTGATGTGATTAATTTCTCATTTCCATTCTACATGGATGGTGATAAGTCTATATTATATCAATATATATGGTATATATGATATAATACTTATTTTTAATGGTAAATTATTATTTTCCATTCTTAGGTTCTATCTGTGAAAAAGTCAAAATAGTGATCATGGGTACATTTGACGTAACTTCTCCCAGAATAGTGTAATTAACTTTTTTAATCCACTTTTAATGGATGATTATAAATATTTATATAATTGGTATATATTATATTTATATAAGGATTATTATTTTGAATATTATGAAATGAAGAAAAATTTACAAGGATTTTAAAAGGTAAACCGAAACTTCCATGAAAAAGGAATCACTTCACACACAGAAACGATGATCTTAAATGAATTATTAATGAATTGGTACTGAAATATTACATGTGGAACATATATGATATTTTAATTATGAACATTATTCTGATCTATAATTATAATAAAATAAATTTATTATAAAAAAGTTAAAATACTTTATTATTAAAAGAGTCATTCATGAGCTAATGGGTTTCATAGCTCAATATCCATTAAATAGGTCACATTTCTAAATTATTGACTAAGTCATGACATCATTATGTGCTAAATGACCTATGATTGTATTTTTTTATTTCTATTTTTTTTATTTAAATTTCTCACACAAATTATTTCATTGATTTTTTCTCACTTTATTGATATGGTCCTCTTTATGCGGTTTCATCTCAATTTCCACTATATTTGGACATATATGGTATTATACCCCTATTTTCATGTATAATGTGTGTAAAATAAGCATTTTATTTTTTTTCATATGAATGTATATTTTTTCATTTTTGTTAAAGTAAAAAATTCATGATTAACCATTCAAGGTGTTACAATTTAAAAGTTAGAAAAGTGTTATGAAATGATTTTATAATCTCATTTTATTAAGATTACTCTTTTTACAATTAAAAGAATTATTACAATATATACATCAAAAAAATAATCTACTTTAATTAATCTATATATTTAAGGATTTCTCTATTTTATTCCATCTTATTATCTCTTCTCCAATTAAATAATTAAAATAAATTCTTATATGAAATGTTGATCTTATTTCTCTTTTCATTGGGTATATTTTTCCTCCATGCCCATGTTTTTCAAAAAAAAGTTAAAAAGTACTTTTAATTTACTAAAATAATTTATTATGGATATTTTATGTTGTTTATAACTTTTTAAAAGGTTTTAATGGGAAATTTCTAACGTTTTCTAAAATGTACTTGTTTAACATTCCTTACAAAAACTCAAAAGGAATGTTTCCTTTTAAATTATACTACCTTAATGGAATAACACAATGCCATAACCATTTTACAAAATTTATATTATTTTATATATTTTCATTGGTATAACAAGCGAAATTATTTAATCAAATTTTTTATATTTTTTCTCTTTTAATTTCTTCCATCCTCCAAGAGATATGATTTTAACACAAAATAAACATTTGTGATAAATTAATAGTAATCACTCATCTCTTTATTAATTTTTTTGTTATTAACATTACATATAAACACTCAATTAAATATCATCTTCTTTCGGCATGAATATTCGTATTCTCTTTATCATTGATAAGATTATTCCATAAACCATATACTATTTGTGCATATAGTGCTTTTCTACTTGATTGAATGGGAAATCCTAATTTTCCATGTTCTCTAATCAATAATATATTTATTGATGAGTTATATTTAATATGAATTAAATTTATCATTAAATATATATATATAAGTAAATTATTTGAAATTTTCTATTATTGAAGAATCCAATTATAGCCCCTAAATGCATTGGTTAGTATCTTATGACAATCTAGTTTTGGTATTTTGCATACGTTATATATGTTTACCTATGTTGTCATGGAACAAAACCTTGATGGTAATATTATTTTTGTATATTATAATGAATTCCATCATTATAAAATCATTTATTATTTTCTAAGTTATTATTTGGATTGTTATGATACATAGTGATATTTTTTTACCTCATTCTATTATTTACTTGTAATTATTTGATCATTATTTATTAATTCTATATTATTATTCATTCTCAAATTATTGATTAAATGTAATTTTTTTATGAATCCCCTGGTTATATTGATTATTAATTATTTTCTCTTTGCACCTTCTGACACATGTAACTCTTACGAAATATTTTATCTCACCCTTATTTTTATTTCATTCCCTATGATATGAATAATGAATCTTATAATGAATTCATAGATTTATAATATTTAATTTTAATATGGTTTCATGTTTTATTTCCACTTTAATGTTGGAATCATGTCCATATCTGATATACCAGGACAAATATACTATCTATTCTATTAGAATGTGATAACTTCTATACAGTGCTAGTGAATTAATGTTACCACTAGCTCCGAGTTATGGGATAATATGTTGTTACACATAGACCAAAATTGGGATATTTTGTTACACTTACCCTCTATAAAATGGTCCACACATAATTATCAAAAACTATATTCTCCACTCTGTGATTCCCTATAGTGTCATTAGTGTCTCATTCACATTGGAAAAATATTTCCCTTTCCACTAGAGGGACTTTCTCAATGTATTTAGGTCCAAGAACTATAAAATTAATATATTTGTATCACCAATGAGATAAGTTATAGTATGATTGATATCTTATTCACCTTGAGTAACTATTTTACCTTGTTGTATAGATTTCCTCACTATTCATATTTCATTGGTTACAACTATATTATAGTAAACTCTATCACAATGTGGCCTTGTTTACAAGACCATAAACTCTAGGTAGAACATACATAACTCTTGATAAACTGAAAACATGTAAGGTCAATCCTAAGAAAAATTCATATATCTACATTCTATGATTTCCACATTAATGGTATAAAAAAATAAAGTGAAATCGAAAATGAATTAATCTCTTAGGGACTAATATATTTCCATAGAAGAAGCTGATATATCCTCATCGAAGCCCCTAATTTTTAAAATATACAGACTAATTAAATATCATATCTCATTTACCTAATAATATGTTGAATACATAAAGATTTCAGCTTTAGTGCACCAGAACCCTCCTAGAATATCCTCTCCTCTATGAACATACATCATTTCTCATGTGTTTGAATCCCTATAATCCACTCATTAAGAATGGTAATGTGTGTATCTATATTCAAAGGACAAATTAAATTAGGTATTCATTCATTACCTAATATGGATCATGGATATGCATCCCCAATAATGGTGGCCAACCATAAGCATAATTTCATCCCAAAAAAGGTAATCAAACTCTCATATGCTCGTACATAATTGTAGGGGAACCCATCATTTCTTTTCTTAGAATTCATCCATGATATGTGTTCCCCATCTCATCATCCATCATTCATAATTCCTGGTCTCATTATACACAAAATAAACAATCCAAATATTGATATGTATTTGATACCTACAATGTTACACCATGATCTATGTAACGTCCTGGTTCCGGAAGCTGCCCAGAGGCGCCCCGTACCCAGTTGGCCACATGGCCTCAAGCCCATTTTTTCGAACGCCAGAGGTTGCTGACTAGCAGTGAGAGCCTTGGGTGTGATAGTGGTGAAACTATGCCCTCATTGACAGAGTATCACCATGCAAGTAAAATAGATAACAATAGTAAAATCATTAATAATAGCATACACTAGTAAATATTGGAAGACTGAAAGTAATAATCAGCTGAAGCACATATATAATGAATCATGATACATATGTCCAGGAAAGCATCCAAACACATCACAATGTTAAAATACAATATTAAGCCAAAGTACGAAAGAAAAAAAGTAAACTCCTCAACATATCTAGCCTCATCTTGGTCCCATGTTCTCTAGCTCCAAAGTAGTCAAGTACCTAAAGTATAAGGGGGATGCCCTTATCTATACCTGAAACAATATGATCTATTTAGGCCTACAAGAATGACCAAAAAAGGGTGTGAGTCTAAATCCCAGTAGGAAAACACAAAGAGATATGTTTTGTACAGTCAGTGACTGTATATGGTAGGAAATATAAAAAAGAAACAGTACACAAGGAAGTACTCAATAGTAAACATTCCTATAGTTTAAAAGCATTAAAATACAAGATATCAAGTATGCAGATAATCACAAACAGGTAACCCTCTAGGAAGTACTCACATCCTATCCACTTTTGTCCTACCTAGAAAATGCATGCAACCCTACAGGAAGCGCACACAGCCTAACCCCTTTGGTTCTAGCAAAACAACTGCAACCCTCTATGCAATACTCACATTTTATCTCCTCTGGTTTAGCTTTAGTAAAGACTCTATGAGGAAGCGCTCATCGTCAATTCCCACTATAGTCTCGTATCGGAAACTAAAAGTCTCTCTAGGGATGAACTTATGTCTCATTCCCCCTGTGGCCCATATAGAGGAACTACATACACTTTGAGGGAGAACTTGTGTCAATTCCCTCATGTGGTCTCGCATCATATCAAAAAAATAGACACTTTGTAGAATCCCTTACATCCATTCTCCCTATGGTCTACTACACTAGGTTCTCACGGCCCTATGTAAGTCAAATGAACATATATATGAAAAGAGGCCAAGTTAAACCTCAAAAACTACTTGGCTAATTGGTCTACAACATAAAAACAAGACAAATAATAATCACTCCATCCTAACAATACTAGGCATGGAAATTAAACAGCAACCTAACAGGAAAAGCTAGACCAAATGATCAAAATAAGAAAATAGGGGAAAATCCTCCATATCATGACTAAGTAAACCCTATTCACAACAAATAACCTTTATCCAAACAACCAAGGAATAACACGCATTAAATAGGTATAAAACTATAAACACACAATACCTCATTCAAGGGTATTGGGCACTTTTTCACATATAACTCAAAGACTAACTACGGAAAGGCACAAACCACCTTCTTGGGTGTTGTAGGATCGTTATATGAGAACCTCAAGCCATAAATCGCATAATAACACCATAGATCTCCAAAAACATCTAAAAAGTTCAACAAAGGGAACTCTTGAAAGAGAATGAAATAGGAAACAAAGTTCTAGATGAATGAAGAGCTTACTGAGGCAATCCCAACTCAATCGACAGCGGTCAATTCAGAGAATGGAATCTCGATTGGGGTATCGGGGAAAAATCATAGTTGTACAGATGCTCTCGGATGAACTATGTTGAGAAGGAGGTGTTTTTATTGGTTAGACAAGAACCTGGTACGTTTAATGAAAAAAAAAATTACATGATGTGGACTTTTGAGGTACACGGCATTTACCAGCCCTTACCGAGCCTCGCTTTAGGTGGCGTCTAGGTCACCACACATGGCCGTGTGCATAGCTGTTACATGGATAGCACACAACTACTTGGGGTCACTGAGTACATGGCGTGTACTTCAAAAATTTCTCAAAACTCCTCTTTTACTAAAAAACACCCAAAAAAGGAAAACATACCTGAATAGAAGATATAGGTTCTTACAAACTCCCCCTTGAAGAAATACATCCCTGAATTTCCTTAGTAAGGTGGCGTAGAAGATGAATCCCCAAATAGCTCTGACCACTACAATCATACATCGGCCACCCTCTCCCAAGTCACATCCTGTACTCGCCCATGCTGCCATAGCACTCATACTAGAGGAATAGACCAGCCACAAAGAACTTTTGTACTTCGATCAAAAATTTGGATTGGATTCTCCAAAAATGAGGCATCCACCTCTAACTCAACTTCCTCGGGTTGAAAAACATGATATGGGTCTCAAAAGTAACATCGAAGCAGAGAAACATGGAAGACATCATACATAACCCAGTACCTCTGAGGTAACTGCAACCGATAGGAAACTGCCCCAACTCTCTCCAACACCTCAAATGGACCGACATACCTATGTGAAAGCTTACACTGCCGCCTAATCCACCAGAGTCCCAACCTCAGTGTGACACATCGTAAAACCTGATCTCCGACCTTAAAATCCAAAGGACATCTCCATCAATCAGCATAAGACTTATTTCGAGACTGTGTGGTTTCCATCCTCTTTTGAATAAACTCTATCTACATTGTGGTCTCCTGGACAAGATAAGGTCCCAGCATAGCTTCCTCTCCTGCCTCCAGCCATTATAAGGGTGATCAGAATGGCTTACGATACAAAACCTAATAATGTGTCATCTGGATAGTTTCTTGAAAACAATTATTGTAGGAAAACTCCACAAGAGGTATGTGCTTATCCTAAGAGCCTCCAAAATCATGGATGCATGCTCGAAGTATGACCTCAAGCACCTGAATCGTACGGTCAGACTGGCCATCTGTCTGGGGATGGTACGTTGTACTCAAAAGTTTCTGTGTACTCAAAACATTCTAAATCCCATTCCAGACCCGAGAAGTAAAACAAGAGTCCCTATCAGAAACAATGGAGTGTGGAACCCCAGGTATATGTACAATCTCTCAGATGTACAACCTTCCCAGCTCATCAACACTGAAGGTCTCCTTGATCAGCAAGAAGTGAACAACCTTTGTGAGTCTGTCAATGACAACCCATACTGCATCATTTCCTCAAGGTGACCTCAGTAAACCTTTCATGAAATCCATCACGATGTCGTTCCATTTCCACTTGGGAGTGGGTAACTAATGCAAAAGTCCTGCTGGTTGCTGGTGCTCTGCCTTCACCTGCTGACATGTTGAACACCTCATGATGAAACTAGCAACATCTCTCATCATACCTGGCCACCAATACTAATATTGTAGATCACGATACATCATGGTGACACCAGTATGAACTACCCAGACTGAGGAATGAATGTCTCACATCAGCTCCTCGTGTATTTCTACTGGAACCCACACTCATCTATGAAAACACAAGATCTCATCCTGGCCTACTGTCCATCCAGGAATAGGGTCCTCTCCTGAAACACTCCCCTATAGGACTAGGCCTTCAGATTATGATAACTGCCTCATTCGCACTCGATTAAGAAGTGTAGAGGTAACAACCACATAAGATAGAAAAGTCTTTCCCTATCTTTCGTGCACCTCCAAACGCATCTTAGAGAATATATATATAAGCGGCCACTCACTACTAGCCTCCTGAACTACCTATATCTGAGTCCTCTTTCTCAACGAAACATCCACTGTGTTTCCCTTCCCTGGTGTATAGGAAAGCTCAAAGTCCCAAGACTGAAGGTACTCAACCCACCTTTGTTGTCTCAAATTCAGGTCATGTTGAGTGAAGATATACTTGAGGATTTTATGGTTGGTGAAAACCACAAAATGATCTCCCAAAATATAATTTCTCCAACAGTGTAAGGCATGAACAAATGCAGCCAATTCACGATCATGCATCGGGTAATTCCTCTCATGTGGCCTCAACTACAGAGACCCATACGCAATGACTCCTTCTCTCTGCATAAGCACCGATCCCAACCTAATACCTGAAGCATCACAGTAAATAGTGTATCCCTTTCTTGGATCTAGAAAAAGTAGTATCAGTACAGAGGTTGACCTCCCTTTCATCTCTTGAAAGGCTGGCTTACAAGAATCTTTCCAAAAGTAATTCACACTCTTCTTAGTCAGGCTCATATGTGGTGCTACTAAGCGTGAAAATTCATATATGAAACGTCTGTATAATTATCCAGCCCTAGAAAACTCTGTACCTCAAATAAATTCTTCGTCTACTCCCAGGAAACTACTGCTCTCACTTTCCCTAGGTCTACTGATACTCCTGTCTCTGAGATAATATGACCCAAGAAGTGAATTTCGTCCATCCAAAAGTGGCATTTTGAGAGCTTATCATATAACTGATACTCTATAAGTGTACTCAAAACAATCTCAAGATGTGTGGAATGGTCATATTGAGTGTGAGAGTACACCAAGATATCATCCAAAAATACTACCACAAAAGAATCCAAGTACATATGGAACACTCGGTTCATTAGTGCCATGAAAACAGCAGGTGCATTCGTTAGATCGAACGGCATAACCACATACTCGTATAGACCATACATGCTAAGAAAGGTTATAAGAGGTACATCTATTGGTCTAACATGAAATTGATGATAACTGAATCTCAAGTCATTCTTTGATAACACACGGGCTCCTCAAAGCTAGTCAAAGAGATCATCAATCCTCAGAAAGGGATATCTGTTCTTGACCGTCAACTAGTTCAACATCTGATAAACCACACAAAGATGAAGGGTATTGTCTTACTTCTTCACAAACAAGATAGAATATCCCCAAGGAGAAATACTGGGTTGAATGAAACCCTTTTTCCTACAACTCCTCCAACTTCTTCTTGATCTTCTGCAAATCCGGTGTAGCCATCCTATAACGAGTAATGAACATCGACTCCGCTCATGGAACAAGCTCAATAGAAAATTCCACCTCTCGTTCTGGAGGAAAACATGAAAAGTCCTATGGAAAGATTCCCCAAAATGATCCAACACTGGAGGAAAGTCCATTTGTGAAGTCTCATAGTCATCCAGATAAAGACTAGCAATCTGGGCTGTAACTCCTCCCAAACCATGATGCTCGGGTCCCGCTCTGCTTGCCTAGACATCCTATTCACACTTATGAAGAAACGATCCAGTCTTTGGTGATGTGAAACACACCCTATGTCCATAGCAATCAATAATATCCCAGAAATAATCTAACTAGTCCATTCTAAGAATGACGTTATAGCCTGTCATCTCCAAGACATAGAGGTCCCATGATAAGTGACAACCACCAACCTCTAGAGGGCACTCCTTGCACCAACGTATTCTAACGACCTAATTTTTTTCCAAATTACCTTCTTATAATTATATAATAAAATCACTTTAAAACACAACATAATGAACTACTAAGTGCTAAGTGACCTTTAATTATAAGTTTTTCACTTCTGTTTTTGGAATTTCGAAAATCTGACATACACGGTTGTGTTCAATATGATTTTTGGGGTCCAATAAGAAAACATACTTTATAGTGAATAGTAACCTACCTTTATGAATAGTAACCTACCATTATAAATAGTAGTATAACCCTTATGGATAAAAAATCTTCCAAAATAATAGTAACCTTACCCTTGAATAATTAAATAAAATGAAGGTATCTTATAAGTGAAAATTTGAACATAGTAAAATTATTGGTATTTTTGTAAGTCATAAATAAATAATTAATTAATTTAAAAGAAAATTTAATTCCATAAAATGTGTTCATAAATTAAAAAATATATTTCTTCTAGATTTAAGATAATTTTATAGTACCTTTAATAATTTTTGAAAGCATTATAAAATCGGTTTTAATTTTAAAAACATTTTTCCAAGTAAATTAAGATTTTAATTAAATATTAAATTAATCATATTTAGAAAATTATTTTTGTAAAATGTAATTCATTTTTGGATTCTACACATCAAAAAGTGGTTGGGGTTAATTTTTGGGATTTTTCTGAAATACATGAATTTTTTATGAATAGTGAAATGCCATAATTTACAAAATATGCTAAAGAAGATAATTATAGAGTCATGTATGATGTTCTGATGATGTAAGACCACTTGGTTTGAGATCATGTGATAAAATTACTATTCTTGGTTGTGGAAGACTCACTATTCCATGTCTTGTAGAGAAATAATAAATTAATGAATTGTATATTAACAAATCACATCTTCCCTCCACCATAAAAACCACCCTTCACACCCTCATTTCCTCACACCTCTCAAGCATCAATACATGCCTAAACTCAAGCCAATAATCTTTCCTATCCCCTACCCCACGTCTCAGAGCTTCTGGTCTCATCAAAAGACCATTCTTAGGCCCCTTAAGGAGGATCTCAAGAGGAGGATTCAAGAGGTAATTTCTCTCCATCTTTTCCTTTAAATTCCTTTCAATTTCAAGTTCATTTATAATTATTTCCCCTACCATCTTTTTTCAAATGGTATGGTAACTCTAGTATCATAAATATGATTTACTTTTATGATAATAATGGGATATTATACCACCCAACCCCCTTATCCTCTCTATTTTATTTTATAAAACAAAATTTTATTCGTGAGGTTTTAATCTATCACCTTCGAGAACGACATGTTTTTTTCATTTCAACCTTCAGATCTGGTCATGAAACCATTTTAATGGTTGAACCAGAATATTTTATACATATTAATTCCAATTTAATGTTTTGGAATTAATTTATATACATATTACTAAATGATTAATCAAAACAAGTTTTTTGTGGTCGAAAAACTGCCCAAATTAACTCAAACAATCATCATTTAATTTTTATCTAATGCTTCATCCACATGGAATAAAATTTATTTCATTATAATATCATTTTAAATTTTATAATATCAGTAATAACATTTAATATATTTTATTTATGTTTATCCATGTTCTACCCGAACATCAATTTATGAATACAAGTTAACTTCTCAAGAAAAACAATAAAAACAAACATTTTTGAACAATGTTTTTAAACTTTATAAATCATCCAAAGGCACATAAAATAACTTAATGAAACCATAATAAACTATATTTATGTACAAAGGGTTTTTTAACTATCAATTAATTAATCTAATGTGGTTATATAGGAAATTAATGTGAAGAAAGCGTTTGGATATAAGGTAAGGGGAAATTCCCCAAACCCAACTTTCACCCTTCAGGTTATACCTCTTTCACTATTTTTGATATGGTTACTAATAAAAAAACTTTTTTTCATCATTATCTTTCCTTTTAGGGGATATAAATGTTTTTCAGTAGAATTTATTTCAAACCAAATGTTTTCCAAAAGAACTCTTTTTTTAAGAACACCCCTTTTACTTCTCATTCAAGATTGACAGTTCTTGTAACATGTATGTTATTCCCTCTTTATCTTGGGAACCAAATGTTTATGAATGTGTTCTTATGAGATGAAATCCATCCCTTTTCATGGGTTAGTTATTTTCATTTATTTATATGTTCATTGTTTCATTCATGATAAATGATAATGTTATGATTTGACGGGTGCGCCTAGAATTATATAGCATAATATGAAAATTTAAATGTGATGGGTGCACCTAGAATTATACAGCACTCTAATAAATTGGGTAAAGTGATGAATCTCATGAGTGAATGTGAAATTATTTGTGAACAATATTATATCTTTGTTCACAAGTATGTGAGGTAGTTAACCACTAAGACATGATGTTTCATTTTTATGCATTGCCACATTTCAAGTCTTTTATTTATGCTTACTCTCATGTTCATGATTATTTTCCTTTGTTATGAATATTCTGAGCCCATGCTATATTGTTCTTATCTATCCTATTACTGGGATTTTACCTCACCCCTTTTGATGTATATCCTCAGGTGGCTACATGTACTAAGGATAGGTCAAGTGCCAATAAAAATCTAGAGAAGAAGAAATAAAACTTTTATGCTTGATGTTATAATTGTAATGTATTGTCATAGTTTTCCCAAGACACTAAACCATTGGATCTTATATGTGTTAAACTATTATGTTTTTTATCTTTAAAATAATGTAATATTAGTGTAATAAAAGATTCAGGTCACTATAATTGGTATCAGCGGCATGGTTTAGTTAATTTGGGAATTAGGATTAGTGAACCCTAGAGAAAACCACTAGTATGAGACTAAGTACAAATATTCACACAAGAATCATTCCATAAATATCCCATATGTTATACTTTTAGTATAAATTATTTAAATTAATAAGTTATTAATGACTTGATGACTTATGTTTTGTTCTAACCTTTTCTATTTTAGAAAATGATGGGAACTAGGGGAAAATAGTCCATCAACTCGTGCGAGGTCCAATACCACGATTTCCCAAAAGACATCCCCAATGATTTTGGAGGTGGATTTTAAAACATCATGGTGATTATTACCCAATTATCCCAGGTAATGAACAATAAACATAATAATGGTGAACATACTCCTTCACCAAAGAGGGAGAAACTAGCTGTCGAATGTTTTAGGCAGCAATGACCACCGATGTTTAGTGGATATTCTGATCCACTAGTTGCGGAATAGTGGGTCAACTCCATGGAGAAGATATTTTCTATTCTTCACTATTCTATGATGGAGAAGGTGAAATAATACATTTATCATCTAGATAGAGAGGCTGATCAGTGGTGGGATTTGATTAAGAACACCATGCCAAGGGAAGAAATTGAAGAGATAGAATGTGAAGATTTTAAGATAATGTTTCTTAACATGTATTTCCCAAGAACTCTTCACAGAAAGATGGAGAGAGAATTCATAGAGCTCAAGCAAAAGGAAGGATAATCTGTCACATCCTAAAAGGAGAATTTCACAAGGATTTCAAGGTACGCTTTGGGTTTGTTATCGACAATGATAGAAAAATTGATAGATTCTTTAGTGGGTTAAAACCACACCTTCAAAAGGATAATTCAATTATAGACTTCGGGAGTTATGAAGAAGTTTTTCGGTGTGCTCTCAAAGTGGAGATAGAGTTTTTAGAATGGTACCATGTATATGGTGATAATAAATGAAAGATGTAGATTCATGCTGGAGGATCTAATGACAAAGTGGGGGAGAAAACTCAATGTACAACGTGCCAAAAATGTGGGAAGTTGCACCATTGGAACTGCCTAAAAGGGACGGGGAAGTTCTTCAAGTGTGATAAAGAAGGAAACCATGATCAAGAGTGTCGAAAGGACATGAAAAGGAATGAATATATAGCCAAAGAATGGAGAAAACCACCCATGGTTCAATGCTATGACTGTAGGGAGCTAGGGAATTATGAAATCCATTGCACTAAACCTCACGTTCTCAAGGGTAATCAGTGTCAACAGCCACCAAATCCAAAGGAACAAGGGAAGGATTATTCCATCACTACTACAAAAGTGGAGCAGGATAATGAATTAGTACAAGGTACACTTCCTATTCACTCAAGAATGGAAAAATTCTTATTTGATTCTGGTTCTACGCATTCCTTTATATCTTGCAAGTTTTCTAGAACTATAGAATCAAAGGCTCAAATCCTTAAAGTAAATATATCTTTAAAAACACCCTGTAGTGCAATCATTATAACCCAAGTGTTCAACTCTTCTCCTATTGGCGCTTGTGGGAAGATTATTCCAGAGAATCTTGTAATACTTCCCTTGGTGGAATTTGATACTATAATGGGAATGGATTGGCTCTCATTATATAGTGCACATATCAACTGTCTGGAAAAGGAAATATCTTTTCATATTCTAAACCATCCCATGATCCTCTACAAATGCAAGGAATATCATGAATCTCCTTTGAAAAATCCTTCAATGGGGTGGGTGTTGATTCCCTATGAATAAGAATACCTCTAACAAATGGTTGAGTATAAGGAAAGTGCCATCCTTGAGGAAATTCCCATCCTGGTGGAATACGGTGATGTATTTCCCCAAGAGTTACCAGGAATTACCTTGGATTGTGAGGTAGAGTTCTCAATAGAACCCATACCTGCAGCTACTCCTATCTCAAAGAGTCCCAATAGGATGGATCCTATCGAACTACAGAAGTTAAAGAAGCAACTGAAATAGCATCTGGACAAAGGGTTCTTATGGCCTAGTGCATCACCTTGGGGTTCACCAGTGCTCTTTGTAAAGAAGAAGGATGGAATAATGTCATTGTGAATCAATTATCAGGAACTCAACAATATCACTATAAAGAACTAGTATCCTCTTCCAAGGATTGATGAACTATTTGACTAGTTAAAAGGAGCTCAATAATTCTCAAAGGTGGATATTCATTCTAGATATCATCAGCTAAATGTGAAGAAGGGGGATATTCAGAATACTTCCTTCTATACAAGGTATGGGCACTATGAGTTTCTGGTTATGACCTTTGGAATTACTAATGACCCTAAAATCATCTTGAATTTGATGAATAGAGTCTTTAGAAATTACCTCAACAAATATTTGGTAGTGTTTATTGATGATATTCTCATCTTCTCTAAGAGAAATGAGGAACATGAAGAACATATAATAGTTGTGTTGGAAACATTGAGAAAGGAGAAGTTGTACGCTATGTTCAGTAAGTGTGACTTTTGGATAAAGAAAGTCACTTTCATGGGACATGTGATCATAAGTGAGGGAATTTTGGTGGATCCTTTAAAAACAAAGGTGACTGAGGAATGGCCAAGGCCCTCTTGTGTCACAGAAATCCATAGTTTTATTGGATTATCTAGGTACTACCGACGTTTTGTTAGAAACTTCTCATGATTGTCAGGCCCGCTAACTAAGTTAACAAGGAAAGGGATAAAGTATGTCTGGATTGAAGAATGTGGGGGAAGCTTCTAGGAGATAAATAGAAGGCCGATCACTACACCTGTTCCCACACTACCAAAAAGTGGATAATGTTTTGTGATATACAGTGATGCTTCGAAGAAAGGCTTGGGTTGTGTACTTGTGAAAAATGATAATGTGACAGCCTACACCTCATGACAGTTGGATATCCATGAGCAGAACTACCTGATTCATGATCTATAGCTAGAATCGATGACTTTTCCCTTGAAAATATAGTGGCACAACCTTTATGGTGAGAAGTGTGACATATACACTGACCAGAAGAGACTAAAGTATATATTCAAACAAAAGGAGCTCATTATGCATCAAAGGAGATGGTTAGAGAAAATCATGGATTATGATTGCTCTATTCACTATCATCTCATAAAGGAGAACAAGGTAGTTGATACTTTAAGTAGAAAAGAACCGACTACTATATCCATGTTACGGATTAAGAAAGACCCTATATTCTTGGATATTCAAAGGATGGATTTAGAAATCATAAGGGAAGGGGATACATCCTACCTAGACCAAATGATTGTGCAACCGTCCATCCAAGAGAAGATTAAGGAAGCAAAAAAGGGATGATGTGGAGACAAAAAATAGGGTTAATGCAATAAATGAAGGGAAGATGCAAGTGTTCCATATCGACGATGATGGTGTGATTTGGTTTGGAACGCGGATTTTGGTGCCTTAATCGCATGGGATAAAGAAGGAGATATTGAAAAATGTACATACCTCAACATTCTCTATCCATCCTTGTAGCACCAAGATGTATCGTGATCTCTGAGAACACTTCTGGTGGGATAACATGAAGAAAGAGATTGTAGAATATATCTCAAGGTTCTTAGTATATCCACAAGTTAAGGCAGAGCGAAAAAGGTCCAAAGGGTTGATGCAGCCATTTCTTATACCCATGTGTAAATTGTATAATGTTACTATGGAATTTTTCATGGGTCTCCCAAATATGTCGAAGGGAAATAGTAAGATATGGGTTGTGGTTGATTGGCTCACCAAGACTACACATTTTATCGTTATTCAGTAAGATATCTCACTTGAAAAACTTGCAAAGATATATGTGAAGGATGTGGTGAGACTAGATGGTGTTCCACTCTCAATTACCTCTGACTGTGATCCAAGGTTCACATCTAAATTCTAGAGGATCCTTCAACATGATTTGAGTATTGAATTAAATTTCAGCACGTCTTATCACCCCCAAACTGATGGCCAATCTGAAATGACTATTTAGATGCTTGAATACATGCCAAAAGCCTGCTCTCTAAAATTCAAAGATGAATGGGATCAGCAACTCCCATTGGTTGAGTTCTCATACAACAATAGCTTCCACTCGAGTATTCAAATGGCTCCATATGAAGCACTGTATGGAAAGTGATGTAGAACTCCAACCTGTTGGGATGGTGTTAGAGAATGAAAGCTACTTGGACCCGATCTTGTGGAAGAGATGACAGAGAAGGTTCAAGTGATCCAGAAACACATCAAAGCTGATCAGAGTCAGCAAAAAAGCTATGATGACAACTATTGAAGAGACTTGGAGTTCGACATTGGGGATAAAGTCTTCCTTTTAATAACACCATGGAAGAGAGTCATGCGAATTGGAAAGAAAGGGATGTTAATCCCAAGGTATATTGGCCCCTTTGAGATCCTTGGCCGTATAGAATACATGGCCTTTCATCTTACACTTCCACCGAATATGGCTTAGGTTCATGATGTTTTTCACTTATCACTCCTGAGGAAGTACATTCCTGATCCCTCACATGTACTAAACTCAGAGGTGGTACAGCTGGAAGATGATCTCTCTTATGAGGAGCAGTCAGTAGAGATTCTGGACCAGAGAGATAAGGTTCTACACAATAGGACAACCCACCTTGTCAAAGTTTTGTGGAGAAAGAATATGTTTGATTAAGCTACATGGAAACTAGAAGAGGTGATGAAGGATAAATTCCCTCACCTGTTTTTGTAAAATGAAATTTTGAGGGTGAAATTTCATAAGGGGGAAGAATGTAACGACCCAATGTTTTTAAAATTACCATCTTATAATTATGTCATAAAATCACATGAAAACACAACATAATGAATTACTAAGTGCTTAGTTACCTTTAAACATACGTTTTTCATTTCTGTGTTTGGAATTTTAAAAATCTGACAAACACGGTTGTGTTCAATATGATTTTTGGGGTCCAATAAGAAAACCTAAATTTTTGGTGAATAGTAACCTAACCTTATGAATAGTAACCTACCATTATAAATAGAAGTATGACCCTTATGAATATTAAATTGTTCAAAATAGTATAACCCTTACCATTGAATAATTAAGTAAAATTAAGGTATCTTATAAGTGACAATTTGAACATAGTAAAAGTATTGGTATTTTTGTAAGTCATAAATAATTAATTATAAATAAATAATTAATTTAAAAACATTATTTCATTAAAATGTGTACATAAATTAAAAAATATATTTCTTCTAGATTTAAGATAATATTATAAGACCTTAGGTAATTTTTGAAAGCATTATAAAATCAGTTTTAATTTTTTAAAAAAAATCAAGTAAATTTTTATTTTAAATAAATATTAATGTAATCATATTTAGAAAATTATTTTTGAAAAATTGACTTCATTTTTTGATTATACATGTCGAAAAATGGTTGGGTTGACTTTTTGGGGTTTTTTAGAAATACTGAAATTTTTTATGAATAGTGAAATACCATAATTTACAAAATAAGCTAAATAAGATAATTATAGAGTCATATATGATGTTCTACTAATGTAAGCCCACTTAATTTGATATCACATGAAAAAATTACTATTATTGTTCATGGAAGACTCACTATTCCATTTCTTGTGGAGAAATAATAAATTAATGAATTTTATATTAAGAAAACCCCTCTCCCCTCCACTATAAAAACCACCCTTCACACCCTCATTTCCTCACAACTCTCAAGCTTCAATCTTGTCTAAACTTTTCCCAATAAACTTCCCTATACTCTCCCCCACGTCCAATAGATTATTTTCTCATCAAAAGAAAAATCTTAGGCCCCTTATGGAGGATCTTAGGAGGAGGATTCAAGAGGTAGTTTCTCTCTTTCTTTTCCTTTAAATCCTTTTCAATTTCAAGTTCATTTCTTATTCTCTCCCCACCTATATTTGTCCAAATGGTATGGTAACTATAGTATCATAAATATACTGAAATGTTATAATAATAATGAGATATTATAGCATCCAAACCTCTTCTCATATTCCTTTTATTTTATAAAACAAAACGTTGTTCGTGAGGTGTTAATCTATCACCTTCGAGAACAACATGATTTATTTTTTTCATTTATACCTTCAGTTCTTGACATGAACCATTTTTATGGTTTAAAATTAATATTTTATATGTATTATGTCCTATTTAATGTTCTGGAACTATCTTATGTACATATTACTAAATGATTAATCAAAACAAGTTTGTTGTGGTCGAAAAACTGCCCAAATTAACTCAAATAATCATCATTTGATTTTTATCTTATTATTCATCAACATGGAATACAATGTAATTAATTATAAGATAATTTTAACTTCTTTAATATTAGTAGTAACATGTAATATATGTTATTTATGTTTATCCATGTTCTACCCAAACATCAATTTATGAATACAAGTTAACCGCTCAAGAAAAACCATAAAAACAAACATTTTCGAATAATGTTTTTAAATTCTATAACCCTTACAAAGGCACATAAAATAACTTAATAAAAACATAATTAACTATATTCATGTACCTAAGGTTCTTTAATTGTTAATTAATGAATCTAATGTGGTTATACAAGACATTAAATTGAAGAAAGCATTCAGATATATGGTAAGGGGAAATTCTCGAACACAACTTTCATCCTTCGGGTTCTCCCTCTTTCACTTCTTCTTATATGGTTACACCTTAAAAATCGTTTGTTCATCATTTTCTTTACCTTTTTTGGATATACATGTTTTTCACTGGTATTTATGTCAAACCAATTTTTTTCCAAAATAACTCTTCTTTTAGGAACACCCCTTTTACTTCTCATTCAATATTGATGGTTCTTGTAACATGTATGTTATTCTCTCTTTCTTTTGGTAACCCAATGTTTTTGAATGTGTTATTATGATATGAAACCCATAACTTTTCATGGGTTTTTATGTTCATTTTTTTATAGGTTCATTGTTTCATTCATGATAAATGATAATGTTATGATGTGACAGATGCGCTAAGAATTATATAGCACAATATGAATGTTTAAATGTGACAGGTGTGCCCAGAATTATACATCACTATAATCAATTGGGTAAAGTGATAAATATCATGAGTAAATGTAAAATTATGTGTGAGAAAAATTCTATCTTTGATCACAAGTATATGTGGTAGTTATCCACTAAGACATGATGTTTCATTATTATGCACTGCCACATTTCAAGTCTTTTGTTTATGATTCCTCTCATGTTCATGATTCTTTGCCTATGTTATGAATATTATCACCTCATGCTATATTGTTCTTATATATCCTCTTACTGGGATTTTAGATCACCCCTTTGGATGTATATCCTCAGGTGGCTACATGTACTAAGGAGAGGTAAAGTGCAGATAAGAAGCTAGAGAAGAAGAAATAAAAAGTTTATGCTCGATGTTGTAATTGTTATGTATGGTCCTAGTTTTCCCAAGAGACTAAACCTTAGAATCATCTACGTGTAAATATATTATGTTATTTATCTTTAAAAATATGTAATATTAATGTAAGAAAAGATTATGGTCTCTATATGTACACTAGTTGTTTTAGTCCCCAACAGAGTGTCTAGCATCAAGATATCTGTAGAAGAAAGGATACAGAGCCCAAGTCTCTCCACAAAAACAACATATATAAAGCTATGAGATGTCCCCATATCAAAAAGATAAGAATCTAAAACCTAGGCAACTGGGATCGTACTTCGAACTATAGAGGTTCTTAGATCCCGCTCTTACTAGGTCTGCTTTACTACAAAAGTCTGACCTGCACTGCAGCACTATGACCCTGCCTGACCACTCTGAGCTGATCCACCCTATTGTCATTGTACGCCTAGTGACTGGATACCATGGCCATGACCTCCACCTCAGCGTGAATGGCTAAAAGAACTCCAGTTCCTAGACTGGTGAGAAACCGGTGGGGCTGCTCCTGTGTGAGGAGTCATAGAAGAACCCCTGTCACCAGCTGTTGGTTAGAAGATCTGAAAGAAATGCTGAAGATGACCCATCTTGCCACAAGATCGGCACTCAACTGGGTCTCTTGAGAAATGTTGCCTTGTATGACCAGTCTTCCCGAACTTGTAGCATATTACCTGGCTACCAAAAGAAGTGTCTTGGCTCCTTGGATCACCGTGCGAAGACCCCCTACGGCACTTACTGCTATCAGTAGGAGGGATAATAACTCCAGAGGTCAAGTCTTCCTCGCTCAAAACTACAGAATCCCTCATATTGTGCTCTGTGATCAATGATTGGTTGACTATAGAAGTGATGGAAGTCAACTTGAAGTTGTTCAACTGTGATCAGATGTCGTGCCTGATACCATCCTCAAACATTCTAGCCAGAAATAACTCATCACTTCCTATAATAGGCATGAAGCACTTGTAGATCTATGAAGAGAGATGAATACATCATAATAGAAAGAGTACCCTTTTCCGGACTCATGAAATCCTAGGCTCGATCGGCTCTCAATATCTTTGGATTGAACTAGTCGTAGAAGGGATGCTGAAACTCATTCCAAGCCTTAACCTGCTGGAATCCGACCTGTGAGATAAAATCCCACAATATCTGGGTGAAAATCCTAAAGCATGTACGTATCAAGCTTTACCCTCCTCTCTGGAGGCATCTCCATATGATCGAAGATAGACAGCATGCCTTCTAACGATGACTCTGTATCCTAAGGTCCTCCTTCCCCTGTGAAGGTGGGAGGATGTAGCTACTAGAAAACATGTGTCAACTATACCATAGAAGGGGTAGGATATGGTAATCCTAGTAAGGTCTGCATGAACCTCATGAAGCCCTCTCAGAATAGTGGATCGACACCTATGTCTAGAATGATGGCTAGTGCCAAGACTGGCACTACTCGAGGACCTGCCAGTTGTCCCTGATCAGCTATATTTGGTGTCCAATCACTGTCTTATAAATGGCCGACAACTGGAGGATGTCTCGGTGGCCTGACTCATCATGGTCAAGCGCACAACTTAGATCAATATTAACAGGTACTAAAACTTAAAAGTGTAATAAAGGAACAAAATAAAGAAACCATTCATGTTTTTCATAACATGGATACATGGTGTGTATAATTCCTACACATTGTGTTCCCTTAAGCCATTCACATGGGCGTGTACTCCTACCACAGATGTTCCTGTAACACCCCAAACACACGGTGTGTACTTGAATTTGCTTCCCCTACTCAAGTTATTCTACATGGATAAGCCACACAGTTCTCCTAAGACAAGAATACAAAGTGTGTTCTTTCCAGAAAGTACGTGTACTATGAGTTTTCACCATCATGTGTTGTTCGTGACACGGGCGGATACATGGCTCAGACTACATGGTGTGTTCTAGATGGACATGACGTGTACTAGAAAGATTTTTTTGACCCGTGTTGTTCGTTACATGGCTGAGACTTGGGTTACACTACATGGAGTGTTCCAGATAGAAACAATGTGTATTATAAACTACTCAACTAACTCGTGTTGTTAGTGACATGGATTATTACATGGTTCTACAACGTGGCATGTACATCTGGTACACGGCATTTCCTACTAAAGATTCAAAACCCCATGTCCTCGCCCACACATTCAGAGACACTGTTAGTGACTATAAGGATTATACATACAATACATAGTGTTTACTTAAGAAAAATTGTTTCTTCTTTAATAGAATAATACATGGCATGTATTCATCATTACACGGCGTATATTTTGGGGTTTTCCAAATAGTATGCCTTAGAAAATACTCCAAAACCCATAAAAACACTAAAACAAACATTAAAGTGAAAATTCTGATCCATGAGGGCCCATACTACCCGTGAATCAAATCATGGCATCTTATACATGTCATAAACAAGGTTAACAGTGCAATTATCCACAATATTCCGATCTATGAGGGGCCATAACACCTCAAGAACCAAAGTTTGGCGTTCATTCAACCAAAACTTTCAAAATTTAATGATCTATCAAAATAAATTATTTTATCAATGCATCTATCACAACAACATGCATATCCAGCACAACATCAATCTCAACAACATGCAATTTCTAATGTACCCTAAATGGCATGGCAAGAATGCATGACATGTGATTTATAGCAAGTTCCTATGTGATGCATGAGATGGTATACCCTCATCTCCTCTAGTTGTAATAGAAATATATCCTCAATAACATCAACAATAATATCACAAAACATGTGAATCACCCAACGGTGAAAATCAAATCAACTATAAAATTTAAAAACCATAAAAATTTCAATAAATGATGTAGATTAGCTTTTCCCTATACATGGGTTAGATACTCCCTAGAACAGCTTATTACCAAGCACAAATTCCATCCTATCCCTAGCTATAGGATCCAAATAGTATGACAAGAAGAAAAGAACCCCTTGATAACACTTTATAATGTACTAGTCCTAGAAGCCGCCTAGAGGCGCCCCATACCTAGTTGGACACATGGCCTCAAGCGCATTTCCCAGAACACCAGAGGTTTCCGACTAGCAGTGGGGGCCTTGGGAGTGATAGTGGGGAAACTATGCCCTCATTGGCTGAGTAACACAACGTAATTAAAACAAATAACAATAGTGGAAGCAGTAATAATAGCATACAGTAGTAAAGAGTAGAAGACTAAAAGTAATAACTAGCTAAAGCATATATATAATGATTCATGATACATATGTCTAAGAAAGTATCCAAACAAATCACACTGATGAAATACATTTCTAAACCAAAGTACAAAATAAAATTGTAAACAAATACTCAACATCGCAAGCCTCAGCTTGGTCCCATGCTCTCCAGCTCTCATGTAGTCAGGTACCTAAAGTAGAAGGGAGTTTTCCCGTATCTATACCAAATACAATATAATCTGTTTGGGCCAAAAAACATGTCCCAAATACGGTGTGAGACTAAATCCCAGTAGGAAACCACCAAGAGATCTGTGCCTAACATTCAGTGAATATATATGGCAGGAAATAACCAAAAGAAACAATAAACAAGGAAGTACTCAACAGTAAACATTCCTACTGTTTCAAAGCATTCAAATACCACATATCAAGAAAGCAGATAATCACAAATAGGTAACCCTCTAGGAAGTACTCACAACCTATCCCCTCTAGTCCTACCTATAAAATAGAAGAAACCCTCTCAAGAGCGCACATAGCCTAACCCTTCAGGTTCTAGAAAAACAACAACAACCTTCTGGGTAGTACTCACAGACTATCCCCTCTGGTTCAACTTTAGTATATACTCTCTAAGGAAGCACTCACCCTCAATTCCCCCTATAGTCTCGTATCAGTAACTAAAAGTCCCTCTAGGGAAGAACATACATCTCATTCCCCCTATGGACAACGTTGAGAAACTACAGACACTCTGAGGAAGCACTTACGTCAATTCCCCTTGTGGACTCACATCGTAACAAAAAAAACAAACACCCTAGAGAAGCCCTTATGTCCATTCTCTCTACGGTATTCTACACCAGGTTCTCACAGCCCTATGTATGTCAAATGATCATAGAAATGCAAAGAGTACTGTAACGGTCTGAAATTACTTCCAGTGGACTATAATTGATACCTATTAGGGCACTCCATGGGCGGCTACACCCTCTGGGTGGGACACACCACCATCCCCAGTGGCAGCCATTTCCTTATGAAGCCCTTGGGCGGAGAGCCATGCTTTGTCCAACGCTCACATGTGAGAGTTCCCAATGATCGGATACATTCCTACCTCCTTTGCCTCTGATACCAACTATAGAGACCCGAAGCTTATCGTACATGGACATTACATTACTTTTGCGGAAAACTTAGTACATAACAAAAACACACACACAAGGATCGTAATAGTTTAGTGTCTTTGGAAACTCGGAACGTAATCTTCTAATCGTGGTGAAAGATCTTCAATATCTCCCATAAAGATCTTCCCTTTTTTTACCTAAAACCTTTCTTTATATCCTGGGGAAAAGAAAAAATAAAAGGGTGAGCTCAAATGCTCAGTAAGGGTAAACAAAAGAAAAATCAATCACATCATATTCCTAAGAACATAACATTTTGGAAATCTTAACCAGCAAAAGAGAGCATAATTTCATAACATGGGATAAATCTTAGTAGTGAAATGAAAATACAATAATCATAACTTAAAACATGAAACTTTGTGGCATACACACATAATCATAGAGAATCGTTTCTTGTTAGTCAAGACTCATTGCCAAGACTATCTTAGTGGACAAAGTCCCTTTCTGAACCAAGTCACCCTCGTTTCAGTCCTGTTTCACTGAACCAGTATAACCTACCATTCCATCCATGTCTATCTCATGAGATATAAAATCTTTACCCAATGCATTGGAGGGAGATATAGGTCCCACCCATCTCATAATGATACCATTCTTATGTGTTCCACAAAATCATAAACCATACATCATTGCATAACCCATGTAATAAAAATGGGAATCTTAAACATCATGACATCATAAAACAATTCATATACGATAAAGGAATTCATAAAAATAATTCAACCACAACATAATAAAATCAATGTAATAATAGGGATAAAAACAGAACCCTTTATCATCTTAGATGGAAAATAATTTTGATAAAACACTTGAACTTCATTCTTGAGTAAAATATCCTTTCTACTTCAAAAAAACTTTTCCTTTCTTAACATGCCATAAAATTTTAAACTTAAAGAAGTTGATTAAAAATAAACTTGAAAACTTGTAAAGGGAGCTTCTTGGAAATAATGTTTTAAAAATCCATTCATGCCGCATAAGTTAAAAAAACATTCTTCTCGTACTTTTGTCGGAAAAGTTAAAAAGTATCTCGTATAAAAAAAACAACAAAATATTCTTTTCATATCCTTTACTAAAAAACTCACCGAAGGGTAAAATTAGATTTAAACAATTATAGGTGGATGGAAATAAAATTACATATTGAATAAACATGGATGTGGATGATAAAATACACCCCAGTAAATACCAAAGTATAAACAATCTTGGATAAAAATGAGATTGTGATATTTCCCTTACCTTAGGTTCGATTTGCTTTGTACGTGTCCGAAGCTCCTGTATAATGGTTTAAATAATGTTATTGACTTATTCCAGAATCATACATATTGATATGATATCATATATGGTTATATTCTTAGCTTCTTGTTAGTAATATTTCATTGTTACTTGTTACTCGGGTCTTTATTGCCTTTTGTTCTTATGCGTGTTTTGCCAAATAAATTCTTATTCTTCTTTTAAGGTTATAGATAAATTATATCCAGAATGGTATTAGTGTAACATATATCATATTTATTCATTCAATTCATTTATATAATTACTATGTAATGATGATCATGTAGAACGAGTCGCATCACATCGTGGAGACGGTATTCCGTACGTACGCATGAGTGATGATATCGTTCCTATGATCGTGGAATTGTATTTGAGTATATATATATTATTTCAGTATCAATATTACATTATAATAATCATAAATAGTTACTCATTACCCCATTATACCCATCCTTGTAAGGTGATGCTGGAAAATAGATTACACCACGGCGTGGAGACGGTATTCCGTACGTACGCACGCGCGGTGATTTCATTTTTCCGTAGGATGGATAGAAGGTGAATTAGGGTTGTTTCATATTTATAATAACATATCAATATGTAAGTAATACTGATGTTATTACTTTATAATGAAACAACTAAAGAAGAAGAAGTTGAAGAAGAAATAAATTGAAAAGATCGGTAATGGATATTACCTCTTCTTTGGAACACCTCTTTGAATCCTCCACTTTGGGAACTAAGATTGGTCTTTGAAGAAGACCAGGACCTCTAGGATTATTCTAGGGAATTGTAGAGGAGAAAATGGCAGGGGTTGGCCGAGCTTGAGTGCTCAAATTAGTGTGAGGAGGAGGGGGAGGAGGTGCCCTTTTATAAGGGAGGAGAGGGGCACCTTAGGAATATCTCAAAATATTATTTTATATTAAAGTCAAAATCGGTTTATAATGGTTCCAAAGGGTCTTATTTCGAAGCTAAAGTGGGGATGGGTCGAAATCCTATCAACCAATAGGATTTAGACAAATTTAGGTTATTATTTTAACCTTATCAATTAGATTTGACTTTAAGTTAAATAATTTAACTTTTACCATGTCTTTTTGTTTTCTTACACTATATGGTTAATACACTTACTATAACATACCAAACGAACCCCAAATTGTTTATTATTAATATATATATCCTTATATAAGTCATTTGGCCGAACCTTAGATTTTTAGGAATAAAATAACAATTAATAATATAATATTTGATTTAAAAACTATTTTGTGTCAATTTTGACACTATTTGATATATGATTTTTGTGAAAGTCATAACAGAATTATATGTTTGAACCAAGTTTATTAAATCAACAATAATATATCATAGTAAGCGAGAAAAGTAGTGTAATTCATAAAAAGTCTTAAATTACATTTATTTTGGTATTTATAATATCAATTATGTCAATATTTCATTAATAAGATAATTTCTGCATCATCTTTGTGTCATACATAAATTAACTTATTTGATGTCTAAAAAATAAAAAATAAAATACCATTATGTAGGAAATCGTTTTATCTTTCTAATGAATATTTACAATCGAATTTATCTTATGTATAACTCTATATTAAAAATGTTTTATTAAATAAACTTTGATTTTAACTCTTTTAACTCTTCTTTGAATTAAATAATAATAAATGTCCTAATCTAATCCAAGTGGGCCTAAATGATAATATTTTACACTTAAGGTTGTTTTTGGTCGAGATACACTTGTACAATAGGATTAGGACATGTGTTAGGGTAATATTAATATCATTTTTACCCTTAATTACCCTATTTACTTTTAACCGTGGTAAATAAAAGTAAAAAGTTACTATTCACCAAAAATTATTTTCATCTCATTGAACCACATTTTACTTACTGACATCAGCCGTGTCTCTCGGATTTTTGAAATTCCATTCACAGAAGCGGTAAAATTATGTTTTATGAAAAATTTACTTTTTTAACTACCACTTAGTAGTTTCACTATTCATCAAAAATTGATGTTTTTCAGAACAATGCCAAAATTTCATCCTAAGCTATATTTCATATTCCGAATTTGAAAATGAAGTCTATTTTACCAAATTCATAACATAGAAGTTGCATTAATTAATTTTATAATTAAATCACGCTGTTAAAACAAATAGCGTGTTTTTAAGAAACAATATCTATCAAAAGTTTGACACTTGTTTATGTCTGGTTTAAATGTGAAATTACATCCAATGACCAACATTGTATTAAATTGTAAAAATATATTCTAAATATACTTTAAAACCACTCAAATTAATAATTTATCACTATTAATTATTTTGATTATAAAAGTTGTTTTTAATTATAATTTAGTAATTTTCACTATTCATCAGAATATGAAAGTTATCCGAAAAGTACCAAAATTTCACCTTAGGCTAAATTCGATACTCCGAATCCAAAAATGAAGTCCATTTTGAGAGTTAAAATTTCTAAAATTTTAAAAGGTGGTTATTACTATTCATAACGGCTAGTTATAATAATATTTTAATAGTATATCGTTGTTTAGTGAAACTCGGTATTGCGTACTACACACGCTATCGAGGAAGGTCACGACTGCGTGTAATGCAAGGCAAGTCAAGAATGTGTGTTGTGCAAGCTCCTTTTGGTGTAGCGTACAACACAAGACATTAATAAAATTAAAAAGAATATTTTTCATAAAATCTCGGGCTGTTACATTCTACCCCCCTTAAAATGAATTTCTCCCTCGAAATACGTCGGGGTTATAAATTGTTTACTATTCGAAAGTTTCTTTAATAGAAACCCACATCGTAGAAAGGAATATCAAAACCAATCTTTAAAAACAAAAGTATGAAACGTAACGGTTACCCAAATAAACTAATCACTGGGTTTCCACATAGGTGAAAATATGGATATGGAAGAGAAATCTAACCATCATGTTCTGATGGTGAGTGGTAGAGAACATGGCTATGGAAAAGCCAGCAATCACAAAGCCATAAATTTGTGACGATCTAAGGTACCATCTGATTCATCAGATATAAGATCACTAGGACAACATTTTTGGTTTTCAAGATCGTTTCCCTAAAGTTAAAGAATTTGAATTAGAATAAATACTTACTTTATTTTGGTACAATATCACTGTTGTTCGTGCCTTTAACAATTTCCACTTCATCTTAAATAAATAAAGTTGAATTTGTTATTCGTGAAGTGTTAGCAGATCATGTGATAGAATGACGGGTCATTCCATCTGTCTCAAACAAAAGGTTAGCAAAAAATTATATACATAAGTCGATCTATTGTGAGATTAATCATATATGGTTCCTAAAATAGACTTATACATCATATTTCATACAGCTTAATATAATAAAACTAGTTTCTACTAAATAGGGAATTCCTGTAGGCCAGTGGTAGGTGATAAAGGCTAGTCGCATTTCGGTTGTGGGTTCGATTTCCACAGCCTTGTCCGACGCGATGGGCTGTCGCCCGTCCTGTAGGTTGTCCTTTTTCTAAAACTATATTACTATAACATCCCATCAATAATATCGAAAAAAAACTTTTATCCTTAAACAATACTAACTTATGTCCAACATAATCCATTCCAATCTTTAGGCTTATCCATAATACTGCAGTCCACTCTCATAACATAGTGAAAATGATTACCAGAGATTTAACACCATCGTTGATTCCCATATATCATAAGATATGTTTTGTTGGTCACATTCCAAACATTCAAAGTCCTTAATCTTGTATTCTCTTGAATACCTTAGTGAAAACATGAATGCAGTTAAAAGTTAACACTTTCCACATACCAAAATCCTCAAAATTCTATATACTCAAACCATGATATCACTTAGTCCTTATATCAATCATGAGCTCATGAATACTGTTAAACATTTCATTTTTCTCGTTTTCCCTTCATTATGCGCATATCATCTTATTTCCAAAAATATCTCAATTACTTTGAATACCACATTAGACCAATACATAAATATTCCAATACTCCATGATACAATATTATTTTGGAATCCCATTACATAAACACTTAATCATTCCACCACATCGTTTTCATATTCAACATCGCCAATAGTGATCGCATGTGACTTCCCTTTGTCCTTTTCCTTCAGTGGTTGCTCATGTTGATCATAACTAACCCTTGGATTAGGGAATTTATTAGCATAATGCCCCATTTCCTTGCACTTGAAGCATTGAAGTGTTGGTGGTGCGTTCTCTGCAGTGTTTGCTTTATTCACATCATTAGAAACCCTTTTTCCATTACTTCGACACTCAGCTGCTCGATGACCTTCTTTTCCACACTTAAAACATTTTCTATTCCCTTTAATACAATCTCCACCATGTTTCTTTCCACACTTTGCGCATAAGGAAACATTCATCTTCTTTTCACCATTATTCTGAGATTTCTCCTTGAACTCCATCTTTCGTTTCTTGTCAAAACCATGAGATGGATATGTAACACCAACTTCCATTTCTACCTTGATAGCACAACGCACAATTTCTTCATAGCTACTAAATTCTCTTATAGCTAATGCCCTTCGAAGACTTGGTTTTAAGCCACTGAAAAATCGATCAACTTTACTTTCAGGTTGGATGATAATGCCAGATGCATACCTTGCAAGTCTTGTAAAATTTGCTTCGTATATACCAACAGATTCATCATCCTTCTGCTTCAGCTCAAGAAACTCCTTTTCCATCTTTGTTCGACGAATACGAGGGAAGTACTTACTGAAAAACAAGTTCTTGAACTCGTCCCATTCCATGGACTCAATTTCATCTCTTCGCCTCGTATTCTTGATAAGATTCCACCATTGATCAGCTTCACCTTACAAACGATATACTGCTAAGATGACTTTATCATGCTCAGAACATTGAAGAACTGAAAATATCTTTTCAGTGGTACTGATCCATTGTTCAGCAACAAGTGGATCAGAAGACCCACTGAAAGAAGGTGGATGTTGCCTCATGAAGGACTCAATAGAATATTGTTCCCTTCTCTGCTCATTTGGAAGTCCAGAATGATTCATAGCTTGTGTAAGTATTGCAATAAGATTTTGCACTCCATCTCCCATAACATTTGTTTGTTCAGGAGGGAAATCATTGCATTGTCCATTGCATTGATCAACACGGTTCCTTCGGGTTCCAGCCATCGTCTAAAACCCAAAAAGAATAGTGTGAGAGGCAAAAATCATGCTAGGGAAAACAACATAATAAAGGGGGAGTACCTTCAATATCTAACATCTTAGGTTTAATTCTATGATTGTTAGCGTAATTCTAGTACTATAACCTATACGTATACTTAACCTTAGAGACATCCCTAGACATACCTTAGAAATATCTCTAGGGATCTCACAAAAGTTCTCGTATCCTAGTTTCCAAAGGTTGACTAAACCTTTCCTCTAATACCAACTGTAACGGTCTGGAATTACTTCCAGTGGACTATAATTGATACCTATCAGGGCACTCCATGGGCGGCTACACCCCCTGGGCAGGACACACCACCATCCCCAGTGGCAGCCATTTCCTCATGAAGCCCTTGGGCGGAGAGCCATGCTTCGTCCAATGCTCACATGTGAGAGTTCCCAAGGATCGGATACATTCCTACCTCCTTTGCCTCTGATACCAACTGTAGAGACCCGAAGCTTATCATACATGGACATTACATTACTTTTGCAGAATACTTAGTACATAACAAAAACACACACACAAGAATCGTAATAGTTTAGTGTCTTTGGAAACTCGGAACGTAATCTTCTAATCGTGGTGAAAGATCTTCAATATCTCCCATAAAGATCTTCCCTTTTTTTACCTAAAACCTTTCTTTATATCCTGGGGAAAAGAAAACATAAAAGGGTGAGCTCAAATGCTCAGTAAGGGTAAACAAAAGAAAAATCAATCACATCATATTCATAGGAACATAACATTTTGGAAATCTTAACCTGCAAAAGAGAGCATAATTTCATAACATGGGATAAATCTTAATCATGAAATGAAAATCTAATAATCATAACTTAAAACATTAAACTTTGTGGCATACACACATAATCATAGAGAATCATTTCTTGTTAGTCAAGACTCATTGCCAAGACTATCTTCGTGGACAAAGTCCCTTTCTGAACCGAGTCACCCTCGTTTCAGTCCTGTTTCACTGAACCGGTATAACCTACCATTCCAGCCATGTCTATCTCATGAGATATAAAATCTTTACCCAATGCATTGGAGGGAGATATAGGTCCCACCCATCTCATAATGATACCATTCTTATGTGTGCCACAAAACCATAAACCATACATCATTGCATAACCCATGTAATAAAAATGGGAATCTTAAACATCATGACATCATAAAACAATTCATATACGATAAAGTAATTCATAAAAATAATTCCATCACAACATAATAAAATCAATGTAATAATAGGGATAAAAACAGAACCCTTTATCATCTTATATCGAAAATAATTTTGATAAAACACTTGAACTTCATTCTTGAGTAAAATATCCTTTCTACTTCAAAAACACTTTTCCTTTCTTAACATGTCATAAAATTTTAAACTTAAAGAAGTTGATTAAAAATAAACTTGAAAACTAGTAAAGTTATCTTCTTGGAAATAATGTTTTAAAAATCCATTCATGCCTCATAAGTTAAAAAAACATTCTTCTCGTACTTTTTTTGGAAAAGTTAAAAAGTATCTCGTATGAAAAAAACAACAAAAGATTCTTTTCATATCCTTTACTAAAAAACTCACCGAAGGGTAAAATTGGATTTAAACAATTGTAGGTGGATGGAAATAAAATTACATATTGAAGAAACATGGATGTGGATGATAAAATACACCCCAGTAAATACCAAAGTATAAACAATCTTGGATAAAAATGAGATTGTGATATTTCCCTTACCTTAGGTCCGATTTGCTTTGTACGTGTCCGAAGCTCCTGTATAATGGTTTAAATAATTTTATTTACTTATTACAGAATCATAAATATTGATATGATATCATATATGGTTATATTCTTAGCTTCTTGTTAGTAATATTTCATTGTTACTTGTTACTCGGGTCTTTATTGCCTTTTGTTCTTATGCGTGTTTTGCCGAATAAATTCTTATCCTTCTATTAAGGTTATAGATACCTTATATCCAGAATGGTATTAGTGTAACATATATCATATTTATTCATTCAATTCATTTATATAATTACTATGTAATGATGATCATGTAGAACGAGTCGCATCACATCGTGAAGACGGTATTCCGTACGTACGCACGAGTGATGATATCGTTCCTATGATCGTGGAATTGTATTTGAGTATATATATATTATTTCAGTATCAATCATAAATAGTTACTCATTACACCATTATACCCATCCTTGTAAGGTGATGGTGGAAAATAGATTACACCACGGTGTGGAGACGGTATTCCGTACGTACGCACGCGCGGTGATTTCATTTTTCCGTAGGATGGATAGAAGGTGAATTAGGGTTGTTTCATATTTATAATAACATATCAGTATGTAAGTAATAATGATTTTATTACTTTATAATGAAACAACTAAAGAAGAATAAGTTGAAGAAGAAAGAAATTGAAAAGATCGTTAATGGATATTACCTCTTCTTTGGAACGCCTCTTTGAATCCTCCACTTAGGGAACTAAGATTGGTCTTTGAAGAAGACCAGGACCTCTAGGATTATTCTAGGGAAGTGGAGAGGAGAAAATGTCAGGGTTTGGCCGAGCTTGAGTGCTCAAATTGGTGTGAGGAGGAGGGGGAGGAGGTGCCCTTTTATAAGGGAGGAGAGGGGCACCTTAGGAATATCTCAAAATATTATTTTATATTAAAGTCAAAATCGGTTTATAATGGTTCCAAAAGGTCTTATTTCGAAGCTAAAGTGGGGATGGTTCGAAATCCTATCAACCAATAGGATTTAGACAAGTTTAGGTTATTATTTTAACCTTATCAATTAGATTTAACTTTAAGTTAAATAATTTAACTTTTACCGTGTCTTTTTGTTTTCTTACACTATATGGTTAATACACTTACTATAACATGCCAAAAGAACCCCAAATTGTTTATTATTAATATATATATCCTTATCTAAGTCATTTGGCCGAACCTTAGATTTTTAGGAATAAAATAACAATTAATAATATAATATTTGATTTAAAAACTATTTTGTGTCAATTTTGACACTATTTGATATATGATTTTTGTGAAAGTCATAACAGAATTATATGTTCAATCAAAGATGATTAAATCAACAATAATATATCATAGTAACCTAGAAAAGTAGTGTAATTCATAAAAAGTCTTAAATTACATTTATTTTGGTATTTATAATATCAATTATGTCAATATTTCATTAATAAGATAATTACTGCATCATATTTGTGTCATACATAAATTAACTTATTTTATGTCTAAAAATTACAAATAAAATACCATTATGTAGGAAATCTTTTTATATTTCTAATGAATATTTAAAATCTAATTTATCTTATGTATAACCCTATATTAAAAATGTTATAGTAAATAAACTTTGATTTTAACTCTCTTAACTCTTCTTTGAATTAAATAATAATAAATGTCCTAATCTAATCCAAGTGGGCCTAAATGATAATATTTTACACTTAAGGTTGTTTTTCGTCGATATACACTTGTCCAATAGGATTAGGACATGTGTTAGGGTAATATTAATATCATTTTTACCCTTAATTACCCTATTTACTTTTAACCGTGGTAAATAAAAATAAAAAGTTACTATTCACCAAAAATTATTTTCATCTCATTGAACCACATTTTACTTACTGACATCAACCGTGTCTCTCGGATTTTTGAAATTCCATTCACAGAAGCGGTAAAATTATGTTTTATGAAAAATTTACTTTTTTAACTACCACTTAGTAGTTTCACTATTCATCAAAAATTGATGTTTTTCAGAACAATGCCAAAATTTCATCCTAAGCTATATTTCATATTCCGAATTCAAAAATGAAGTCTATTTTACCAAATTAATAACATATAAGTTTCATTAATTAATTTTATAATTAAATCCCGCTGTTAAAACAAATAGCGTGTTTTTAAGAAACAATATCTATCAAAAGTTTGACACTTGTTTATGTCTGGTTTAAATGTGAAATTACATCCAATGACCAACATTGTATTAAATTGTAAAAATATATTATAAATATACTTTAAAACCACTCAAATTAATAATTTATCACTATTAATTATTTTTATTAAAAAAGTTGCTTTTAATTATAATTTAGTAATTTTCACTATTCATCAGAATATGAAAGTTATCCGAAAAGTACCAAAATTTCACCTTAGGCTAAATTCGATACTCCGAATCCAAAAATGAAGTCCATTTTGAGAGATAAAATTTCTAAAATTTTAAAAGGTGGTTATTACTATTCATAACGGCTAGTTATAATAATATCTTAATATCATATCGTTGTTTAGTGAAACTCGGTATTGCGTACTACACACGCTATCGAGGAAGGTCATGATTGCGTGTAATGCAAGGCAAGTCAAGGATGTGTGTTGTGCAAGATCCTTTTGGTGTAGCGTACAACACAAGACATTAATAAAATTAAAAAGAATATTTTTCATAAAATCTCGGGCTGTTACAAGTACAAAGTAAACCTCACGATCTAATTGGATAACCAGTCTATAACATAATAGAAAGATAGATAATAATCACTCCATCCTAACAATACTAGGCATGGAATGTAAATAGCAACCTAACAGGAAAAGCTAGAATAAATAGTCAAAACATGAAAATATGGGAAAAACCTCCATAGTATTGAAAATTAAACATTATTCAGAACAAATAAGCTCTATCCAAAAAACCAAGGCATAGCAGGCAACAAATAGGGCTAAAACCACAAACATGCAATATCTTGTTCAAGGGTATTGGATAATTTTGCACATATAACTCAAAGAATAAATATGAAAAGACACAAACCACCTACCTAGGTGTTGTAGGATCATAATAGATGAACCTAATTTCTTAAATCACCCAAGAACACCATAGATATGTAAAAACATATAAAACTTTCAACTGAGGATAAATCTTGAAAGAGAATGAATCAGGAAACGAAGCTCTAGAAGAAGGAAGATCTTACTGAGGCAATCCCAATGCAATTGATGACAGTTGATTCATAGAACAGATACTCGATCAGGGGATTGGGTAAGAATAAAATCCCTACAGATTCTCTTGGATGAACTAGGTTGAGAAGGAGGTGTTTTTGTCTATCAGACGTGACCCTGGTACGTTTAATGAAAAAATTGAAAGCACATGGCATGTAATTTTGAGGTAAATTGTGTGTACTTTCCCTTATCGAGCACCGCTTAAGGTGGCCTCCAGGTCACCACACATGACCGTGTTCACATCCATTACATGGCCAACACATAGCTACCTACTGTAACCGAGTACATGATGTGTACTAATAAAGTACACTGTGTGTACTTCCAAAATTTCCAGAAACTCTTTTTTCCTAAAAAACACCAGAAAAAGGAAAAAATACCTAAAATAAAGATCTAGGTTCATACAATATACCACTATAATTTTCAAATATGGGATAATACATCTCATCCTTGGACCCTTAGTATTTCCACATCATGTGAACCTTAACCAGATAAAACAACATTCTAGGATTTATGACCATAAAAATAAAGTCCCCTTTTCTGTTATGGTCTATTTTTGTAATGTCCATTTATTCATGTTATATTTACCCCAACCTTTCTAGATACTTATCCCATGAATTTACTAAAAAATAAAAGATATTAAACATCAAAAAAATTCTATTATTAGAAGTATTAACATAAAATACAAACATCGTCACCTAAGGATGTTTGTATATGTGATAATGAAATATATTTTCATATTGGGTTTTAACTCACTCATGACACTCAGTGGATTGTTTCTCTTTCATCAAACCTGTAGAACCATAATATATATATATATATTGAACAAGTTCTATGTTCATAAACTACAATAATTATTGATTATGGTTCTCCATATTCATAAAATTATCCTCCCCATTAATATCAGGTTTCTTCCTCATGTATCTATATAGGCTGAATCACTATTTTTGGTCCTTGATACATGCCCTTAAACAACTTAAACATTTTCCTAACATGAATGACCTTAAAAATAAAAACGTAAAGTGAAATATAACTCACCATATTTTTAACCTATAAAGGAAAACATGATAAATTTAAAGTATCTTCATTCTATACATGCATGTCATGTGATTTAAAATAGTTGATCAATCAAGAGTTCAATAGGTGTAAATATTAACATATTGAAATCCCATAAAAGAAAACATAATTAAATGATGTGTTCATACCTGTTAAGTCTCACCCATATGTGGCTTACATAAAAAATATATCATAATAAGAATAAATGTGCATTGATTTTGGGATTCCACCATATGATTCTAGTAGAATATAAACTATGCTTACTATTCCTCTAGTCCTATGAAATATTTACAAAAATATTCTAAATTAAAAATTTAGATATCCTAGCCAAATGTTTAAGAATTGTTTTATAGGATTCTCAAAATATGTTAGATATTATAATCCTCATCGTAAATTAAATATGTGTGATACTTATCATATTGAGTCATCTCATTCGATATTCAAGTTGGCCAGATCTTGTCTGAAGTTATTATATTTATACCTATACAGATCCATGAGCCTTGCCCAAAAGGAAATAATTTTAACTCAAGTGTTAGGGAATCAAAATGACGATGGTACACATCATTTTTAATGGATAAATGGTTTAATTTAATAATTATATTTTAATTCAAGACCTCATAGATTATTGAAAACTGAAAATCTAAATAAAAAATTAATTGGGTGGTTATAAATGGATAATATACATATTTATTTTAATTCCAAAAATTAGAAAAGGATCATACATTATTATGATTATAACTTAATTTATAGTATGAAATTATAGATTTCACTCAAAATAGGCCTATAGTTTATAAATTGATTTTTGATCATTATTTTTATCATCTAGATGACTGGATAACAACTCTATCTTAGATTCTTTAATGAGATATATTCTTCCTGTTAAATATGTTATGACTTATTCATTCATGATATCTTATTTTTTTATCTCTTGGTACTCTTCAATATGTTACATGATAGTCCTGCATTCAAATAAAATCCATCACATTTTAGTGTTAATTTCATCATATAATTTTTTTTATTCCATAAATGTCTCCGCATAATGGGATTATTCATGGGATGTTGCATCTCAGAGGATGATTAATTAAATATACAACTTCTCTTTATTAATAATTTCTTATGGATGTTGATCCTTGTACAAATTTGGATAATCTCCTCCAATACAAGTTAGATTGTATTGTAATTAATCCAATGAATATCCAATGGTGTGAATTTGATGTGGTGTGATTAAATACTTATTGAAAATATTGTTAAATTGGATCAATAACCAACCAACCTATAACCCTCCACATATATCAATAGGTGACACATCATTCAATAAGAGCCTCATTATTATATTATAATCAAATTTTGAAAGTATAAATATATTTAGGGAGCATATCACTAATTGAGTTCATCCTTTCCATTCCTAGTAAACTACTAGGTGTTAAAGTTGCATCAATTATCATTTTCTCAAGTGGATAATATTAGGGAGGAAATGTTTCCATCATAAGAACCACTCCTCAATATAATTACCCTATAAATTACCAATTGTCATGTTTTTTTATGGTTTGGATCTAGATAATAAACCAGAAACACTTGGGGGACATATCATCTCTAGGATCTTGAACAACTTTGGTATCCTCTAGGATAATAGATGAGTAACTTTTCTCATTATGTGGACATGTATTTCATCATTGGTTGTGTCAGGAACCCATTTCACTAGTTCTCCTACATCTTAAAATGTATAAGAAAAATCAACATCCCCCACAATATTTTACTCATTTTGGGGTTTTATTCTTCTCCACTTTTGTATCCAATTATATTTTTGAAATATGAATCCTTGATGAAAATATACCTCTAGGGATCCTTTCGTGTTTTTCTCGAGATGGTGGTGTAGATTTTTCTATTATGGTGTCTCAGATTGTAGATACATCTTCCCCAATGGAAATAAATTGGGTCCTCCTACTGACCATGTAAGTCCAATAATTTCTATAGAGTATTGGTGTGTGGGTAAATAATTTTAATTAGTGCATCATGTCAAAAAGTATTATAATTGATAAATTGTGATAAAGGCTGATGTTCTTCAAATAAATTCTATATTTTTTCAATATTTTTAAATTTATTATGATGTTATAGGTAATCATATCATTCCTTCATGGTAATGATAGAATCTCATTGTATAATGACATTTATTATAAAAAAAGATTTTAGTGGGTGTTTTATAACAACACAACCACACTTGGTAACTATATATAAATTATCTCAAATAATTTAGTGATGGTAGGTTTAGTGATTATTATTTGTACATGCACCATTTATGGGGATCCCTCTTCAATAGTCATAACTATATTGACTAAGAACGTTTGATCCTCATTGAAGATCCCTTAAATTTAGTCCTAGATATTTTTCTTAGACCTCCCAGTATTTTGAGATCATATAGTCATTATGCCACAATGAATTATTTGAATGTGAATGAATATACATGATATAAATATGATATAGATTTTAAGACTAATTATTCCGATAGGAATGATTAAATTTGATTTTGTTTTATACTTACATTGTTTCTTGACATGTGATGGGGGGGGTCAGGTCTTCTCCCCAGATGAATCATCATTTTTGGGGATTATAGGAGAAACATTATCATGATAGACTCTTCGTATCATCCACTTTTAGGGAAAACCATCCACTCCTCTTCATTAGGTTCATATCCTTCAAGGTAATATTTTGAGGTGTCCTCAACAATATACATGAGGAATCATTTATTTTTGTATTATCTACCATTTTCTAATGTATAAGTATGAAATTATACATCATAATGGATTCAATAGTGTAACATTTTAAGGCCTAATCGATTATGATTACATGTTCAGGATTGATGAATATATGTCATTCTTCACTAAGATTCATGTAGTTTAAGGTGTGGAATTGATCAATGACATGGGAACATCACTTATCATATCCCCTTTTTGGGATTCCTGGAACCTTCACACCTTTTCCAAAAGGGGTCTTGATAGTGACAATAGGGACAATAATGTATAATATTATTTCAGGGAATGATTATATATAATATTATTCAATGTTATAGAATATTCCAAAAAAATTATCTATAAAAGGAATCATAATCACATCAAGTATATTATCCTGAGTGATCATTTCTAGATTTCTCCTTCCACATGGGATTCGACATTGTACTCATGTGTATTAAAAGTGACACTATTTTATAATTATGTAACTAAAAATAATATAGGAATTTATAGGATGTGTTGTAATCATAGATAATGTCATCATTATCCTGGCCCAAAAATAAATTGTCTCTAACTACCATAATGTATGACCACAATTTATATATAGTCATTTCATCATCATTTATTTACTTTGTGAGAGGAATCTCATACATGATTATATTGAATAAGAAATATATATTGAGAATCATGAGGGTGGAATATATTTTTAGCTAAATTATTCAGATGATATAAATTGACTGGTTGACTAATCTAAATTCGCATCTTGGAATTTGACCTTACTAAGTAGGTTGTAATAGTTGATGTGTGCCTTCATATAAATGCACAATATCTCTAATGGATCAATGATATTAAAATGGGTATTTTCATGTTTATAATTATAACATGAGTTCTTGAATCTTTTCTAATATCGTAATGTCCAATCCCACAAAATACCTCATTTCCCAAGTGGCCTCCATTTCTAAAGTTCAGTTATTGATGTCTTTGTAAATGTTAGAAACTAAGAGAAGGTATGTTCTCTACCACATGGCCATAAAACAATCCATAATAGTTTTAGTTCTTTTTTATAAGTTAACTATCAATAGACATATCTCATAGTAATCTATTTTTATCTCTAACTAGTATAACCTGGGGACCCCTCTCTTATTTGGGGAAGAAATATCATTGGTATGTTGCATGTGATAAAGTTTTCCAAGTTTACAAGATCATATACATCAAGGTTTTTAATTTTCTTGTAGATATGAGAAACATATTCATTATCCCTGGTAATATTTCCCACACCATCAATGCCTAATCTATGTGTTTCAACTGATGAAGGCCACTTAGCATGGCCAATGCATGAACATTATCATCATAAATCACTACACGGTTTGGTTCCTTGATGATTTTGGGAATATTACAAAAGATAATACCAACATATTTTTGGGTGAGATTAAAGGTTTTGGTTTGAGGAATCCAATGTATAAGAATCTGATGAATCATGTAATTTTTCTTATAGACATATTTCTATGAAATGAAAATGGATTCATACAAGGAATCATCATTGAGGAATGATAAAAATATTCAACATGTTTCCTAGATGGAATAATCATATATCTATAGAGATTTAAATCCCCCTTTAGCTTATGAGTTCCACTCATCATTCTAGCCTTATGTTATATCAATTATAGGAAGTTTAAAAATATAGCAGTAATAGTGCATATCATCTTATGTTACATGATTTCCATTATCTAAAGACATATTTATATGATTAATTGGATAATATTTATGGTTGATTAATTTATTAATATAGGATTTTATATCGGTAATTTTCATGAAACATTGGTTTGTATACTAAAAAAATCCATAAACCCATGAGATAGGTATCCAGATGAAGGATGATAATGTTTTCTAATAGTTTTTCCCCATATAGAGGTAAGAATTCCAATTATGTGTATTTCTAAAGGTGGTTCTTTATGAAATTGGATAGTACTGATATTGAGGTTTCATGCTGAACAGAGTACCCCTTATCATTATATTAAATCACATACATGATTTTAGTTTTTACGAGATGAAATTATAAGAGTTTACCCCCATAAACTAGTAATGGAATCCATCAGATTGTGGGAGTGAAGAATCCAAATTTTATAAGTCATTACGGAAAATGTGATGTCGATAAAAATTAAATGGCGAAAAATTGGAAAAGTAAAAAATTATTTACCTATGTGGAATGTCTAAGGGTCATTTGTAATGTTTATCACTAATCCACCTCATTAATATTCTTCAATAATCCACTTCATTCAAGTTACCTAAAAAATCGACCTCTCCTAGGTGTCGCACCATTCAACATTGAAAAACATCCTCTATGAGCCACGTCGCTAAGGAGGCTACCATGCCACCTCCATATGGTTCCCCACTAAGCATCATCACCCCCACCAATAGAGAAATGGTGATGTCTCAATGGTGATAAATAACTTATATCCATACTAGGAGAAAGTGAAAAAACAATTGAAAGATGATGTGGAGAAGGTACACATCTCATCCATGTGGATATATGTGTGGGAATTTTGTGAGACACAAGACTCATTTATTTGTAAGTTGGTCACTTCAACCAGATCATACTACACGGTTCACTAAGCACACATTTTGTGGATTGAGTTACTCATGTCATGTGAGTATCCAAAGCCACCAAAATGTATAGCTCTTATATTCCCCATTCTATTATGTACCAAATATATTTCTACATAAAATGAATTAATCTTCACTCAAATTATATTCTTCCACTACTAAAAACCAGGCGTTTAATAGTGCTGGTATTTATCAGCACTTGAAGAAAGCACTAATATGTGGCCTCTTTATTAGTAATAAAGAAAGAGATGAAAATTTAATCCTTTATCAGTGTCTTTTTTAGCGACGATTAAGGGTTCCTTTATCAGAAATTTAATTTTAGCATTGATAAAGGGTACCCTTTATCTTTTCCTTATTTTTAGTACTGATAAAGGGTACCCTTTATCATCACTTTAATTTTATCATTGATAAAGTGTACCCGTTATTAATGCTATATTTTTTAGCACTCATAATGGAATCCTTTGTCAGTGCTTTTTAGCACTAATAAACAACTGAATAAATATAATGGAACAATTAAAAAACTAAAAAATAAAAAAATAATTTTTTAAAATATTATTACAATTTTTATTAATTAACTAATTATTGATAAAAATGAATATATTTATTATATTATATATTTGAATTATAAATAATAATTAATAGTATGTATTAAATTAATAGATATAATAAAAATGAAAATTAAACATATTGACATTGAAAATAAGTAAATTGAGGAAAATATTAAACCTTTTATTAATTATATTATTATTGATAATGTTAATAAATAATATATATTAAATATATATATATATATATTAATGAATATAAATTTGATTTATATATTAAAAAATATTGATGTTCATTACACTAAATAGTCATATATTTAGTGAATAACGGTTTATCATCAAAAATTAATTTGAATTAAAAATATTTAAAAATTACAGAGTAATTGATATATAATATAATGTCATTCGATTTTTCAATTGAATATAGATCAAATGTATGTTATATTTAATTCACTTATATGTAATGAATTTTTATATACAATTCTCACAAATAAAACTTATCCATTTTCTCAGTATTGTTCATGTGTACTTATTTTTAGTTTATGCTATTTAATTCAATTTTTACTTTCATGCACTTATAATTAGATATTCTCTAATAATGGTAAAAAATATTTAAAAAATATATTTACTAAAATCTATTTATAAATTAATATATTTATAAATTTACATACAATATTTATTAAAGTATATATTTATAATTATAATTAAATAAATATTTTTTAGAAAAGATTTTATATAATTAATAATAAATAATTATATATATTTAAATAATTATATATGTGTAAATAATTATTCATTTTATAATAAATTTAATAAAATAATGAATATATTATTATATTTATATTTATATGTGTTTAATATATATATATATAATTATATATATAATGATATTAATATTATTTTTTAAAAATATTTATATAATTATCAATAAATTATTATATATTAAAATAATTATAAAATTATTATAAGGAATATGTTAAATATGTTTATATTGATATATATTTATTAAATATACATATATTTACAAATTTTTTATTTATAATTATAATTATATATATATTATAAGAACTTAAGTAATAAGAACTAAAAAAATAATCCTTATCATCGCTCTCTTAGCACAGATAAAGATATATTTTATCAGTCCTTTTTTAGCACAAATAATGACCTACATTTTTCAGCACTCGACAAGTGCGGATAAATATTCCTTTTATTTTTATTTATAACATAAGAGCTGTTAAACAGACTTTATATAAACACATTTTAAAAAACACAGATAAAAGTGTCCTGATCAACATAAAAAACCAACAAGTTGCAAACTCGTCATGATATCAGAAGATTTATGTGGATTCCACCTTCTATCGGTGCTCCACCTCATTGAATTAAAGCAAAAAATCACACAATCCCACTTGAATTACACAAACCCACTTCCTCTAATTTCTCAAACAACATTCAACATCTGATGTTCACTTGTACATGTGGAATTTGTAAAAAACATCACGATCTGGATATGAGGGTTTTAATTTTTTTTCAACCTATAATGGTAGGACAATATTTTCCTTTTTATGATCCATTTTTGTTTCTGTATTTTTAATTTCCTTTTGGATTTCTTCTTCAACAATGTCATCACTAATTTTTTCTCCAATAATGGTGTAATGTTTTTCTTTTTTTATGATATGTTATTTACTTGACTATTGATTTAGATACTCTTTTTTAGTCTTTTTAAATGGTTGTTTGGATGAATTTTATTCACTATCTACATCTATACCCCATCTTCTCCACAAGCTTATGTTTTTTACTATTTAGAAATTTTTGAGAATCACCTTTAGTCCATATATAACCAAATTAAATAAATATTTTTTGCAACTATATAAATAGTGGATTTTTTGGATACACATGCCTTAAATGAAAAAAAAATTGATTTACCAAACCAATTATCAGTCAAGTGATGGTCTGAAGCAGCAACAGAAGCTGATTTTATTCAATTCATGTAAGGTAATTTATGTATTTAAATTAATTATTAATATTTTTGAGTAAGGTTTTCCCATTGAAATTAAATTTTCATAGATTTTTTTTTTGCCTTATATTAAGATAATCATAGTGAGGGTGATACTTTAATTATTTATTTTCAATGGATCGCAATTTTAAAAATTAATATGTGGTTGTATTAATTTTACTATGATGTGATATTCTATAGTAAGGTTTACATATATTTTTATCAATTTATGTTTATTTTATAAAGATATATATGTATATTTCATTATATTTCATTGTATCTATTTATATTAATTTTCAAACATATTATCTAAGGGTGATTTTATAATTATTTATTGACAAATTATGGTTCTGGATTTCCAAATTAAGAAGGAATTATATTTAGTTTCATTAAAAATTATTTTTAAATGTTCTCTTTTTAAAGTATGTGTGTTAAAATTTTCATGTTATATATATGTGTCTTTAAATGTGTATGGGATAGAAGATATAAGGGATAGTGTTTTTTCTCCCTTCTTTGTGATATATCTTGTTGATGTGTATTATTTTGTTTTGCAAAATTTTTTATGGACCTCCCTAGAATATCATGTATGGTTCAATATATATTATATTTCCTACCTATAATCCTTAATATTGGTAGATATAATGTGACAAACTCCCTAGAATATTTAGGATTGGTCAGTGTGGTGATAGGACATCCCAAGAGTCTTTATTTGTTTCCAAATATTTGATATACATTATCTTTGAATGTAATAAATCATTTGGATTCTACATCACTTTTTCCAAAAAAAAATAGAATTGAAGGTATTAAATTATATATATTAGAAATTATATTTTGGTATTCACCATTTATGTCAACATGTATTGGTTCCACCCCTAGGAATCTTTGATTACTATCCATGTGTATGAAACAACTCTTTATTTATTAAAATGTTTTATTAAAAAAATTATATCTTCTAGTTGGTTGAATGAGAGTTTATTATTCTTGTTAATAATATTTGGGTTTCTTATTACTTGTTAATTACCTATATTATATTTTAATTTGTTTTGTGGATTTAAGAAAGGCTTTTTGTGTGTCAAAAAATATTTATTATTAAAATTTGTTTCTTGAGACTCATCCCCAATATATTTTAATGACAAATGTATTTCTTATCAACCTCATATCCAAAATAGTAATTATTTTAATTTAATCTTTGAAACTCATCCCCAAACTATTTTTTGTTTCTTGTACTACACTAGGAATTATTCTACCTAAGGATGATTACTGCTTATATTATTTCATGAAACATGTAAAAATTTACAAAAGAGATAATGGATGGGACAAACAACAAAAGGCAATGATAAATGTACAGGAGATTAGTTGTCTATAAATTTAACTTTTGAATGAATTTAGATTATAACACCCCATGAAGTGTATTAATTGTTTTCTTAAATTGAATTATCTATTTCCTTTAACACACTCAAATTCTTTGAAATAATCAAATGTTGAGTTTCTCTTATTAGAATTTCCTATAACTTTCGCTATTGATGGTGGATATCTTAATTGCATTTTTATTTATTGTACAAAATTAATCTTTTATGAATCAAATATAATGGATATAAATAAAAAATGTATTATCACTAATTTTTTGAAAAAAGAGTATGAAGATGGAGTTAAATAGTACATCAAGTTTTAATAGAGAATGCATACGACCCTTTTAAAATCCTTTGTTTGTGTTTAAACTGTAGTTATTCAATTAAAATTTTTCTAAAAGAGTATTAAGAACATTTTATTTTTTACAAAATAGTTTATAGCTATAAATTTTTATCTATAAATTGGAAAAAAAACTAAAGTTGGACATTGATTGGGATGATACTATGGTTTATGGATCATTTGATATTAATTCCAGTATAAATGATGCTGGAGATAACTTAAAAGAAATGAAAATGGAAATTGAGGATTACCTTTTTTATTGTCCAGAGTTGATTTTGGTGTTAAATATTTGTTCCAAGAAACCATTGTATACCGGTCGTACTAAATACACAACACTTCTATCTATCTTAAAGTTATATAATCATAAGGTTAGAAGCAGATGGAGTGAATCCAACATTAAAAAACTACTTGGTCTAATTTCCTATCATTCAATGGATTATAATACTATATGGATTCTATAAATTGAAAGACAAATAACATGGCATGCAGATACAAAATTAAATAGGGGAGCCTATGCTATCAAGAAAATTCTCCTGAGTAGAAAAAATAGATTATGAGTATATAATTTTGTAAATGTGCCAATAATCCTTCATCATGTGTTATCTATAGATGGAATAAATCATTTTGGCGTATATAGTACTACTCTCAATACATGGTCCATCATGTATGTAAATTATATCCTTCTCCCATGGCTATGCCTAAAAATAAAATACATTAGGTTTTTTATTATTATATTATGATTATAGAGAAATGGTAATGATATTGATGTTTGTCAATCTCCATTGATCAATTATCTTAAATTGATGTGGAATATAAGTGTTAACTTGTCTGATTCTCATAGAAGTGAAGAATTCACATTGAGGGCCATGTTGTATAGAATGATAAATGGATTCCCCTATTATAAAAATATATAAGGCTATAAAATTAAATGAATGTTGTGGTGTCCCATTTGTTAAAAAATCACATACTGATTTCTGTTGAAATATTCATCGAAAACTATGCTTTTAGGAAAATTGAAATTTTTACCTCGATAACATATATACCGATCCAAAATTATAGGATTATATGGTAATATTGAATATGGTAAAACACTATCTCTAGTAATGATCCATCAAATATAAAATATATTCAATGATATTGAAACTGTTTCAATTAAATTATTTTAAAAAAAACTTACAAATATTTTTGGAAGAAGAGATCAATTTTCATCAAATTACCACATTGGAATTTTTTGTTTGTCAGACATTGTCTTAATGTCATGCGTGTATAAAAAATATATTTTATTGTGTTATTGGAACATCACTAAATGTTCCTAAAAATAAAAAGATAGAATCAAGGCTAGGTTGGACTATATTATAATGGAGTTAATGGATGAGTTGGAACCAATAAAGGGTAAAAATCATACTTTTCTTCCTCTGGTAGCTTACACTTTATACAAACAAAAAAATTTAAATTCTTCCTTTTTATTAATAGTTTAAAAGTTCCATAGGGGTATTAATAAAATATCATGAATGTCATGTCAAAGACTAGTATGAATTTATTAGGACTATAATCACATGAATGTCATGTTATGATGCAAGATTTAATGTATGTTTCATTCCATTTCATTCTACCTAAAATTTTATTAAATAATTTAAGAGACTCTACATATTTTTCAAAGAAATATAAAGTAAAGTTATATACCTGAAGAAGTTTCCCATAATTAACATATAATTTTTAGTCATATTATGTGAAATGGGTATATTCTTCCCACCAAAATTATTTTATATAATAGTCTACATAATTGTTCAATGGAATAGATAGGTTGGACTATGTGGTCATGTCCATTTCATATGGATGTACCCAATCGAATAGTATTGGATTTTTTTGAACGGGTGTGTCCAAAATTGAATTTGGATAGAAAGATTTATTGTAGAATTATATATTATTGAATAACTATTGAACTTTATACTGATTATCTATCAATTGTTGACAACATAAGTCTCCCGAATTTTCATAATGGATAATTCTTTATTTGCCATTGGATTTAAAAAAGAGATGTTTGTACAATTACTTGTATAGATCTGGATCAATCACGTCATTAAATTTTTCATAATAGTGGAGATGTTGATCTATACATTGGATAGAAATATGAATCCATCAAGGTATAAAATATGGATATCAAATACACATAATCAATAGTTTGTAGGGTGGATATGATATCAAATTTTTAAGGAGTTATCTAAAAATATGAATTCAATTGTGGAATGAATTCAATGGGTTTCTAAAAGAATAAATGAAAATGTTATATATTAAAATGTATTTTTAATCAATGGTTATACATTCTATACAATCAAACATGATGACTATAGTATGATGCAAAGTGGTGGTGTTGTTATTATAGATTAAGGATCACACATATCTAGTTCCCTGTATTGAAATTGTATTTATGAAAATATTTCATATTTTTTAATTTTTTAAAAGATATAAAATTTGGATTATACAAAATTCCATTTGTCAATTTTCGGTTTCAAATGGGTAGAAAAATCTCATTATAGTGAAAGTTGATGATATGGGATTCATGAACATGAATTCCAACATGGAAGTGGGAATGAAGAGTCATTCATAATTAAATCTTAATAAGTGAATTTATTTTATGTCTCTGGTCCAACAACAAGAATATGTCAATTGTACTGTTGGCGACTAAATCAAATATTAGTTCAGATGAAAATTCAATCAAGGAAGACCCATTTATTGGGATATCACAATCACTTCATGTTGGTCCTATTGTAAAAAATTTCATTTATAATAAAGGGGACCATAAAGAAGGGATTTGGATTATCGATAGAGTTACCAAACCCCTAAAACCATTAAAAAATGAATCAAATTTCAATGATAAGGTAAATGTATTTTTTTTAATATGCAATGTTTCCACCATAAAATTTTATTTTCTTTACTACATTAAAATAATATAAATTAAATTTTTGACTACTCATATAGACAATTTATTCTTCAATTGATGATATTACCCATCCCTCAAAAGAAAGAAATATAATGGAGGAAACACTTGGGAATGACGTAAAAGTAATTTTAAGATATAAATTCTCTATTTTATCAAAAAATATATAATGGAATGTTGATTTAATTTTCATTATTCCTTATATAGTTCATTTTTTTAGAATACTCATGTCCACCTGTCCTGACTTTTCTGGAAGAGTTATGATGGTGTCCCCTATAAATCACATAGGTAATCTTAATGTTTGCAGAGTGAAATCATTTTCCATTATTTAATGTATTGTTTCATATTTATGTTTAATTTATATAATTTTTATATTACTTAGATATTAATTTTTTTCTTATACAGTTGGATTCTTTTTTTCAAGTTAGGTTGGTCTATCCATATTTCATGTCTTTTTGTACCAAAATCTCTATATACATTGGGATGTGTATGAATCAACTGAACCTCAATATGACACACAGTGTGACTAATATGAGTCAAAGTAATTATTTATATTTGAAATTGAAATTAATTTAAGTCAAATAGAAAACTGGAATACTCAATACCATGAAAACATATTCATATTTTTTAGAAACATTAAGAAAATGATACATATGTAATTTTTTATGTGTAAGAATTGGTTGTAGATCAACCTGATACACGATGTGTCTAGTGTGATGAAATGTGTCTATTATCAGTTTGAAATTGACATTCAAGTTCAAAAAGGGTCACTCACTTAAAACTAATCCTACATGATCATATTTTATTGAAACATTTGGACAATGATTCTATATTCATTTGATATGTATAGGAATATGTTTCATGTTAAAATGATACACGATGTGATCATAATGAGTCAAAATTTTGGGTTTCTAGTTTAAAAGGACATTTTAGTAAGAAACAGAACAAACATATTGAAAATTGAGAAAAAAAATTCATATTGTATTGATACTACAATAAAAAAATACACATGTCATTTGAGACGTGTCAGAATCAACCTGACCTCAATCCGACGCATGGTGTGACTGGAATGACAACATGTGCAACTTTTTATTTAAAATTCTCATCATTTTAAGTAAAATAGACAACATACCTACTCAAGACTATGAAAAATCATTTGTATTGTTTTATAAATTAAATAAATGATCCATACTTCATTTTTTATGTGTATTTATAAGCCACACCTCAATACGGTACATGATGTGCCCATATGAATCAATTTTAATTTTATCATCTTAAAACCGACATATTATTTTAAAAAGTGTCACTCACTCAAAACCGATCAGTCTCTCTCAATATTTATTTATATTTTACAAAAAAAATTAAATAAGTGACTTGTGATTTTTTGGTATTTTTATTATATAAATACGATACACTATGTGATCATAGTTTTTAAATGTGTGTGTTTCCTGTTTAAAATGATATTTTAGTAAAAATGACAACTATCATACATAAAAATGATAAAACACCTTCATATTGTTTAGATACTTTAGGAAAAAATATAAGTCAATTGAGACTTGTTTTAATCATTATCACCTCAATCCAAATCATGGTGTTATCGGTAGGAATGAAAGTGTGTATTTTTATTTAAATTTTACATCATTTTTTTTAAATGGACAACTGGCCAACTGAAAACCCATAGAACACATTATTATAGTTTTTATACTTTACAAAAATGATCCATAAGTAATTTGTGATGTGTATGAATCATCCTCATGTCAATATGATACATAATGTGCCCAATATGACTTAAAGTATTCGTTCTCAGTTTTGAATTGACAGTTTAGTTTAAAAAGTGTCACTCCATGAAAACTGATCAAACACGCATGGATTTTCATGAGAATTTATAACAACAATTCATATGTCATTTGTGAAGAATAGGAATAATTTTCACAACAAATAAATACATGATGTCACCATAATGATTCAAAATTTTGTGATTCTAATTTAAAATGTCATTTTAGTAAAAAAAACACAACTAACATACTCAAAACCAAGAAAACACATTAATAATGATTCAACACTTCTGGAAAATTATTAAAAAGTCATTTGAGTTTTGTTTTAATCAGCCACACCTCAAGAAGATATAAATTGTGATTAGTATGACTCTATTTGTGTCTTTTTATTTAAAAATAACATCAATTTTAGTAAAATTAATGCTAATTATAGTAAAATTAAAACATTTAATTAATTGTTTTAATTATATAATTATTTACATAAGAATTGTCTTCATATATAGGTGTATTCTTTTTCTTGATCATGGATTTTTAGAAATAGCATGATTTGAGGTTGGGATTAAAATTCAAATGGATATTGATTTTTTGGAATTTATGTAATAACTTTTATTTATGTAGTTTTATAGAACAAGGTTTCAAATATCTATAATATAGTATTTTTTATTGTTCTTGTGTTGTATATTTCATTTCATTTTAATTATGTATTTAGAGATTTTGTGTTTAAATTTGGTGTGTTTCTAGTGTTGTTGTGTGCTGTTACAACTCATTGCACTAGTGCTGAAATGTGTTGCTGCAACACACTACAGTACGAACCTTTATTAGCACTATTAAAAAAGATGACATATGATGCATTTTTTAGGATGTTTAAAAGTGTTTATAAAGGTAAACTTTATTAGCACATTCATAAGCATGGATAAAAACCACTTTATCATCACCTTTATAACCACTGATTTAATAGCACTGATAAATGACCCATTTATCAACGCTTTTTTAAGCACCGATAAAGGACCCCATTATCAGTGATTTTTTAGCACTGATACAAGTCTGTTGCTGTTAATATCACTAAGGTAGATAGTTATTTTCTAGCACTGATAATGACCATTTCTTGTGCTATTAAAGTCATATTTTTTAGTAATGCACAATGGGGGTGGTATTTTTTGGGACTCTCTATGGGGAACAAATGTTTATGTTAGGGATGTCCAAAATTCCCTATGTAGAATATACATATTTCACCAAGGCACAAAAAGTGTGATCATGTTACTTCACCCATGGTCTTCTAGGTGTACCTTAGTTATTTCATCAAGGCCCCCTATTTGTACCAACAAAACATCACCTCAGTCACCTTTGTGTACCACATTATCTTGCAACAACAATGTGCCCAAATCTCAATTTTTTCTTAAAAACATACTCTTTTACTATTTACTTGGGCAAGATATTATCTACTTATAGAATATGGAAAGACACTCAAATCCTTGTTTTCAACTTCTCTAAAACCCATTTTTGCTAGACAATAAAATTCATATCCTATGCGAATTAAATTAAGTGGTAACTAGGTCATTTTATGGGTAAAACCTTCATGAATGTTAATTTTGTCTTAGTCATCACACACTATGATGATGGACTCATATCATAAACTATAGAATTTCATATTTTCACCAAGTGTATACATAAGACCCCCTGATCACCAAGTAAAAGTTACACAATGGAATCCAACATGGGTTACCTCTCACCAAAGAGACTACAGAAGAACAACCCATAACCTATTACACTTTACTTGTTCAAGACTTGTACCATGATACTTCACTTGGGAGGTATATCACCAAATGAACATTGCATTGGTTGATTCTTAACCCAATCCCTTAAAAATGGGAAGCCACTCACTAGATGATCATTACATAGAAAATCCATCACCCAATTTTTTTCTTATGGATTACCCATCACTCGAGGATTCAGAAATTGGTGACATATCATTCATGATTATCTTCTAGGATGACCCACTAACCAGGGTTTTCCTATTATGTGCCACATCACCAAGGATTTTCATATGGGTGAAGCAACACCTAATCCCTATTATAGAGTGAAAATATTTCCTTCTTTATGGTATATGGGTATCATGTACACCACACATTCATAGATAGAGAATCTAATTTCATAATTCATTTAGATTGGAATCAAATTATCACGGGATCTTATGATTACAGTAGATGTACTTGATCAGGGTATCTGGTATGTCAATGTTCCCAGCCTGCAATCATGGAATCCATTGATTAATGTAACCCCATATTTTCCTCATAAATGTTTTGGCCCCCCTTGGGATTTTCAAAATGAATTACATTGATAATGATGCTATTAATCATAATGAAAGGTGTGGAGATTTCATATCCTAAGATGCTCATCACTCCACATGATTCTATTCGATGATTCATATATGTTTGGGCTTCTTTATAGTCATATTCCTCGATTTCTTACGCAATAAAATACATATTCTCTACTCAATAATCAATGATATAATGTAATGGGATACCCAAACCACTATAATATATTTATGATCATCTCATGCCCTTATTTTCATTTAACACCTTGGGATTTTGTAACACCCCAAGATTTCATAGTGTGTTATTTCTTCAAAATAATTCAATAACATGCACTACACACAACACCGAGTTCAATCACACCATGACTTACAAAAAAAAATCCATTCAAAAGAGGTTATGAATAGTATTATCTAAATTTTAAACTTTATATAATCCTTATAATTTTAGAATCCATATTATGAGTTTCTTAGATATAATGCAAGAACAAATTCATTTTCAGTATTGCACTTTTATCAACTTTTAATAGTGAACCCTTTTTAAATAAAATATTTTAAACTTTTTGACTAAATGGGGACATAAAAAATTTAAAATGAAACATCCCGAGCTTCCACGGTATGCTTTCTTTGAATAATACAGTAGCGTGTGTTGTACACAACCTTGAGTTTTAACACACACCACAACCAATCAAACTAGCCGTTATGAATAGTAATACCTACTTTTTAAAATTATATATATTTTATATTTCAAAATGGACTTCATTTTTGGATTCGGAATATCTAATTTAGCCTAAGGTGAAATTTTGGTACTTTTCGGATAACTTTCATATTTTGATGAATAGTGAAAATTACTAAATTTTAATTAAAAACAACTTTTTTAATCAAAATAATTAATATTGATAAATTATGAATTTGAGTGGTTTTAAAGTATATTTAGAATATATTTTTACCATTTAATTTAATGTTTGTCATTGTACATAATTTCACAATTAAACCAGACATAAACAAGTGTCAATCTTTTGATAGTTATTATCTCTTAAAAACACGCTTTTTATTTTAACAACGGGAATTAATTTTAAATTAATTTCTGCCACTTCTGTGTTTTGAATTTTGGAAAAATGGATTACATATTTGGAATCAGGATGTCCAAATTATGTAAATAGGTAACTTTTATTTCTACACATTTTGAATAATTACTGCGGTAAATATTTTATTTACCATGGTTAAAGGGTAAATCCGGTAAATAAGGGTTAAACAATAATATTATAATAATACAAAATTACCCTAAAAAGTGTCCTAACCTTATTGGTGGACACATACCCGGCCATGGGAATCCTTGGGTCGATTTGGGGACCCCTTAGAGCCACTTGTATGTGGTAGGGACACATTATATTAATAAAGTTAAACTAAAAATAAAAATGGCATAAGCTTACATCTTTTAGAAGAACAATTTTTACATAGGGTAATACATGTTGGATTTTAGATTATAAATATTCATTAGAAAGCTAAAATGATTTCCTACATAATGATATTTTATTTATAATTTTTAGACATCAAATAATTTAAATTATTAATGACACAATAATGATGCAATGTTTACCTCATTAATAAATCATTTAAATAAATAAGATTATAATGATTAAAATATTATCTAAAACCTGTCCAATTCTTATTGGTTGATGTTATTTAGAATATGGGTCATCTTATCTTTGACCTCAATGATTTTTGGACCATTATAAACCGAATATAATTATATTATAAAGTAATACTTTCACTCTTTCCTAAAGAGCCCCTCCTCTCCCTTATAAAAGGAGACCACTTCTACTCATTCCTCACACCTCTCAAGCCACTTGGCTCGTCCAAACCCTGCCCAAATACTCTCCCAACTTCCCTCACTACAACCTAGAGGCCTTAGTTTGATCATAAAGCCAACCTAAGGAGCCCTTTTGATCAAATCAAAAGGAAGAACCCGAAGAAGAGGTAATGTTTTCACCACCCCTTTTCAAGTTCCTTTCTTCTTCCACTTCTTCTTTCTTTGTTCTTACCATTCTAAAATAATAACTCCATTATCTCACATATACTGTGATGTTATTATAAATATGGTACAACCATATTCAGTATTCTATCCATCCTTTGAATAACATGTCACCATACGTGCGTACGTACGACTTACCGTCTCCACGTCGTGGTGTAATTGTTATTCAATATATTATTATTTGGATGGGTATAATAATGATGTGCAACTCATGTAAATAATAAATATAACATGTTAATTATTCTTTATATATGATATAACATCCATTTATATATTATTTTAATATCAAAAGAATGATATTGTCGCTCGTGCGTACGTACGGACTACCGTCTCCACAAACGCGATAAGATTCATTCTCCATCGTATCCATTCAAGTATAATTATCATTTGATGATTTAAAAATGATGTTTAAGGACTTGAAATAATTCTAGATATGAATAATATACAACCTATCCATTACAAACATGGCTTACGTAACAAAACATATAAAATAAAACAAGTAAGTTAACACCCGAAACAACGATAATACTAAGATATTATTATCAAATCAATATTAAAAGATCATATATGATATCATATTAATGTATATGATTCTTTTATAATTTAATAACAATTATTTCACCATTATACAGGAGGTTAACCTACCCCAACCAAGGAAAAGTACAAGGTAAGGGTTATTTCACAATCTCTTCATTATCCGAGGTTGTTTATACGTAATAATCTACTGGGATCTCGTTATCATCCACATCCATGTTTCTTCAAAATGTATTTCAAAACATTTTTAATATTTAAAAGAATATGGGTTAAAGTCATTTATACCCTTGTTTGACTTTTTATAAGAGTTTTATAAGGGAATCTTTCCGTCGTTTTCCAAATAAGGTGCTTTTTAACCTTTTCGACGGAATTAAGATAAGAATGTTTTTTAACTTATACGGCGGGTGCGGTTATTTTCCGCCGTTATAAAATCGTCAAAGCTTCCCTTACAAGCTTATAAGAATATTTTCAAAGAAAATGTTTTATTTTATAAATATATGTCTCTTAAATGATTTCAAAATAGAAAGAGATATTTCTTTAAAAAGAGTTTTGATTTCATCTATGTCAACATCCTTTAATGGATTTTACGCTTATTTGAGGATGATATATTATGATACAAAACTTTTATATTGTATTGAAGGTTTTGTGATATGTTTGACTGTGGATGTGCTATTTTTTTATATACCATTCATGGTTTATGGTGAAAGTATTGACATTTCGTATGCTAGTTTTAATACGAATGTTTATGTTATGTTTAAACCTTTTCATATGGGAATGCATTGGACTTAATATGTGACGGGTGGAGCCCTCTATAGCTCCTCGATGAATCGGTAGGTCTCATGAGACAAACTAGTGTCTTGGCACAAGGCCTTGGAAAATCTTATTTGTAGTCTTGGCACGAGGCCTTGGCTATGTGGTTATGATAGTCTGGCATTATGCATTCCATCATTATGAAAGTGGTTATTGATATTGCATGTGATTATTCGATTAGTAGAATATCCATGTGAATAAGTAAATGGAATTATTTCATTTTATTTATGCCATACTATGTTGAAGTTAAAGTTTAAAAGGCTTTTGTTTTAGTTATACATTGCCTTAAATGTTTATTCTTATTTATGAAAGTTTCCGCTATATTGTTATCCTTACTGGGCATTTGAGCTCACCCCTTTTCTATGTTTTATTTTCCCAGGATGTGAAGAAGTAAATTATGAATGACTTGCAGGGATATTATGAGGGGTTAATAGTATGGACTATGAAGACAATATGTTGTTGTAGTAGTTTTTTTATTTGATGATGTAATGTAAAACTTATGAATATATCTAGTGTTTTCAAGGCTACTAAACCAATCGGTCTTTCGAGATTTGATCTTTCTTGTGATCATGCCAATGTTATGTAATTAATGCACCGACTCTGGGTAACTGCGGTCGGGGCGTTACAGTTGGTATCAGAGGAAGTTTAGTACAAACCTTGGAAGCTATATTTAGATAAACTCTGATTAGAGCACGTAGACCTAAGATGAACTTTGAGGATTAGTATAGAAGAACTTCCTAGAATTTTGGTATTGTAGAGATTTTTTGAGTTTTCCGAGCAATACATCCATGTCTGGATACGAGCAGGTAGAGGCGGATCTCGCACAGATGTACCTAGGGGTAAAACCCGAAAACACCGCTTTGAGCTAGACTCGAACGGGAACTGGTGCACGACAACGGGCCTTGCTGCACTCTTGGTTACGACACTCCCGGGGGATATTCTTAGGATAATTCTCATTTTCTTTACAAACCATTATGAAGGGTTTATGAGTATATACATCCTCAAAGGAGACATTTTTATGATTATGGATTATATCCATAAATAGTTCAATTTATCTTAAGTGTTTTATAAGTATGGGATTATGTATTTTGATTCATAAACTGATCTAGTGTATGCCATTGTTTAGAAATGGCGCCCAGTAGAAGGAATGAGAACTCCAGAAATGCACATGATCCAAAGAGAAGGAAGGATCATATCTTTCATAGTCTTAAGCTAGAATTTATAAGAGAAATAGTCTCCCATGTATTATCATCATATGAAGAAATAATATCATGTGTTTACTGAGTCCTATGGATTTGAAGGGAAGCAAGAGAAGAAATGGATGGAAGAGAGAAAGATGGATAAAGGGAAGAGGGAAAAGAAGAATTTTCCCATATGTGGTAACTGTGTAAAGAAACACCCTGGAACTTGCCTGAAAGGAATGGGAGTTTGTTATAAGTGTGGAGGAAAAGGGCACAAAGTACATGACTGCAAGGGTAAGAAAATGGTTTCAAATGTACAATGCTTCATTTGCAAGGAGTTTGGACACTACGCGAACCTATGTCCCAGTCATCAGACTATGCCACAAATGATGCTATTGGATAATAATCAAGTTATGATACTACCACAGATGAAGAGGAATGATTAGAATTCTTATGTTGATTATGTCAATTGAGTGTTGTATCAATAATGTACTTGTTATAATAATTATGGAGTATATAAGGATTGTACTGCAGTACTATTTCATTAAGGACTTGAGATTGTGTGGAACAAAGAAAAGTGACTCAATAGCAGGATAAATTTTTGGAAAATATATGGTTTAGAGAATGATAAACCATAATATAGTTCTGATACCGATGTAGTGATTTTCGAATAATACATGATTATTTTGGAAAAATTATATTGGATATTCTTCACTACCTTGGAACTGATTAATGATTTGTATATTCCATCATTGTTGGGGTTTAAAACATTTTTGGATTAATGAAGTATATCCAGAATTCTATATGGAATAAGAGAGAATGGATGTAATCAATAAGGAATATGGTAATACATGATTAAGGTATTCATATGCTATTACGGGGTAAAAAGGATCTATATTATGTTTACCTTCCTTATAAATGTTGGACTATGAGTTTGGACAGAAGTATTTTGGATATTTCTAGTTTGGATTATTTTGGATTGCCATAAAAGGACAACCCGGAGGTCGGGCGGCAACCCGTCGCGTCCGGCAAGGCTGCGAGACTTGAACCAGCAACCGAAGGGCGAAAAGGGTGTATCACCTACCACTGGCCCACGAGATGTCCTGGATTAAATAATTTAGTTTTTATTAAAAGATCTTGTAGGTGAATTATAAATTTGTTTATTTTGGAACCCTATACGAATAGTGTAAATAGAATTTTTTTTACATTCTATTATCTTTTAGAGTGAAAGATGATTTTGTGGTAGAAATTTATTAATGGATAAAACTCTAATTATAAAGTAAGTATATCTCCTTATGATCTTAGCCAATCTCATAAATAAATTCCTCAATATTAAGAAAAGCAACTTAGAACAAAAATGTTTTCCTAGATCGTACCTTAAATCATCACTAATTTATGGCTTTGGGATTGTTGGCCTTTTCATAGCCATGTTCTCTACCACTCTCCATCAGATAATTGATGGTTAGATTTTTCTTCCATATCCATATTTTCCTACATGGAACCCTAGTATGTGTTATTTTAGGTAATCTTCATACTTTCGACTCTTTATTTTAAATAGAGGCCACATTAATTCATTTTTTGATGCGGGATTTCAACTAAGATATTTTGAAATGTCAAAAATGAGTTATCCTAATACCCTATGTTTTGTTGAACCGATGATATTTCAAATCATCATAGATTGATGAATTTAAGGACCTCAATTTTATACTTGTTTGAGATTGATGACCTCAATCACTACCTATAAATATTTATGTTTTTCCTCCAATTATATGTCTCTAATTGCCACCAATGTTCTCCTAATCGAGATCATAATTTGGTGGTGACCCTTTCATTTCTCTTTTCCTCATATTAAGACTAAATTTTAGTAACCCAATTTCTGATGTGGGTTTTCCCACAAATATATTTTCTATTTTCAACCTTTTATTTTCGAAGAACAATTTCAAATTGCGAGGACGCAATTTATTGAAGGAGGGGAGAATGTAACACCCCAAGATTTCATAGTGTGTTATTTCTTCAAAATAATTCAATAACTTGCACTACACACAACACCGAGTTCAATCACACCATGACTTATAAAAAAAATCCATTCAAAAGAGGTTATGAATAGTATTATCTAAATTTTAAACTTTATACAATCCTTATAATTTTAGAATCCATATTATGAGTTTCTTAGATATAATGCAAGAACAAATTCATTTTCAGTATTGCACTTTTATCAACTTTTAATAGTGAACCCTTTTTAAATACAATATTTTAAACTTTTTGACTAAATGGGGACATAAAAAATTTAAAATGAAACATCCCGAGCTTCCACGGTACGCTTTCTTTGAATAATACAGTAGCGTGTGTTGTACGCAACCTTGAGTTTTAACACACACCACAACCAATCAAACTAGCCGTTATGAATAGTAATACCTACTTTTTAAAATTATATATATTTTATATTTCAAAATGGACTTCATTTTTGGATTCGGAATATCTAATTTAGCCTAAGGTGAAATTTTGGTACTTTTCGGATAACTTTCATATTTTGATGAATAGTGAAAATTACTAAATTTTAATTAAAAACAACTTTTTTAATCAAAATAATTAATATTGATAAATTATGAATTTGAGTGGTTTTAAAGTATATTTAGAATATATTTTTACCATTTAATTTAATGTTTGTCATTGGAAATAATTTCACAATTAAACCAGACATAAACAAGGGTCAATCTTTTGATAGTTATTATCTCTTAAAACACGCTTTTTATTTTAACAACGGGAATTAATTTTAAATTAATTTCTGCCACTTCTGTGTTTTGAATTTGGAAAAATGGATTACATATTTGGAATCAGGATGTCCAAATTATGTAAATAGGTAACTTTTATTTCTACACATTTTGAATAATTACTGCGGTAAATATTTTATTTACCATGGTTAAAGGGTAAATCCGGTAAATAAGGGTTAAACAATAATATTATAATAATACAAAATTACCCTAAAACGTGTCCTAACCTTATTGGTGGACACATACCCGACCATGGGAATCCTTGGGTCGATTTGGGGACCCCTTAGAGCCACTTGTATGTGGTAGGGACACATTATATTAATAAAGTTAAAATAAAAATAAAAATGGCATAAGCTTACATCTTTTAGAAGAACAATTTTTACATAGGGTTATACATGTTGGATTTTAGATTATAAATATTCATTATAAATCTAAAATGATTTCCTACATAATGATATTTTATTTATAATTTTTAGACATCAAATAATTTAAATTATTAATGACACAATAATGATGCAATGTTTACCTCATTAATAAATCATTTAAATAAATAAGATTATAATGATTAAAATATTATCTAAAACCTGTCCAATTCTTATTGGTTGATGTTATTTAGAATATGGGTCATCTTATCTTTGACCTCAATGATTTTTGGACCATTATAAACCGAATATAATTATATTATAAAGTAATACTTTCACTCTTTCCTAAAGAGGCCCTCCTCTCCCTTATAAAAGGAGACCACTTCTACTCATTCCTCACACCTCTCAAGCCACTTGGCTCGTCCAAACCCTGCCCAAATACTCTCCCAACTTCCCTCACTACAACCTAGAGGCCTTAGTTTGATCATAAATCCAACCTAAGAGCCCTTTTGATCAAATCAAAAGGAAGAACCCGAAGAAGAGGTAATGTTTTCACCACCCCTTTTCAAGTTCCTTTCTTCTTCCACTTCTTCTTTCTTTGTTCTTACCATTCTAAAATAATAACTCCATTATCTCACATATACTGTGATGTTATTATAAATATGGTACAACCATATTCAGTATTCTATCCATCCTTTGAATAACATGTCACCATACGTGCGTACGTACGACTTACCGTCTCCACGTCGTGGTGTAATTGTTATTCAATATATTATTATTTGGATGGGTATAATAATGATGTGCAACTCATGTAAATAATAAATATAACATGTTAATTATTCTGTATATATGATATAACATCCATTTATATATTATTTTAATATCAAAAGAATGATATTGTCGCTCGTGCGTACGTACGGACTACCGTCTCCACAAACGCGATAAGATTCATTCTCCATCGTATCCATTCAAGTATAATTATCATTTGATGATTTAAAAATGATGTTTAAGGACTTGAAATAATTCTGGATATGAATAATATACAACCTATCCATTACAAACATGGCTTACGTAACAAAACATATAAAATAAAACAAGTAAGTTAACACCCGAAACAACGATAATACTAAGATATTATTATCAAATCAATATTAAAAGATCATATATGATATCATATTAATGTATATGATTCTTTTATAATTTAATAACAATTATTTCACCATTATACAGGAGGTTAACCTACCCCAACCACGGAAAAGTACAAGGTAAGGGTTATTTCACAATCTCTTCATTATCCGAGGTTGTTTATACGTAATAATCTACTGGGATCTCGTTATCATCCACATCCATGTTTCTTCAAAATGTATTTCAAAACATTTTTAATATTTAAAAGAATATGGGTTAAATTCATTTATACCCTTGTTTGACTTTTTATAAGAGTTTTATAAGGGAATCTTTCCGTCGTTTTCCAAATAAGGTGCTTTTTAACCTTTTCGACAGAATTAAGATAAGAATGTTTTTTTAACTTATACGGCGGGTGCGGTTATTTTCCGCCGTTATAAAATCGTCAAAGCTTCCCTTACAAGCTTATAAGAATATTTTCAAAGAAAATGTTTTATTTTATAAATATATGTCTCTTAAATGATTTCAAAATAGAAAGAGATATTTCTTTAAAAAGAGTTTTGATTTCATCTATGTCAACATCCTTTAATGGATTTTACGCTTATTTGAGGATGATATATTATGATACAAAACTTTTATATTGTATTGAAGGTTTTGTGATATGTTTGACTGTGGATGTGCTATTTTTTTATATACCATTCATGGTTTATGGTGAAAGTATTGACATTTCGTATGCTAGTTTTAATACGAATGTTTATGTTATGTTTAAACCTTTTCATATGGGAATGCATTGGACTTAATATGTGACGGGTGGAGCCCTCTATAGCTCCTCAATGAATCGGTAGGTCTCATGAGACAAACTAGTGTCTTGGCACAAGGCCTTGGCAAAATCTTATTTGTAGTCTTGGCACGAGGCCTTGGCTATGTGGTTATGATAGTCTGGAATTATGCATTCCATCATTATGAAAGTGGTTATTGATATTGCATGTGATTATTCGATTAGTAGAATATCCATGTGAATAAGTAAATGGCATTATTTCATTTTATTTATGCCATACTATGTTGAAGTCAAAGTTTAAAAGGCTTTTGTTTTAGTTATACATTGCCTTAAATGTTTATTCTTATTTATGAAAGTTTCCGCTATATTGTTATCCTTACTGGGCATTTGAGCTCACCCCTTTTCTATGTTTTATTTTCCCAGGATGTGAAGAAGTAAATTATGAATGACTTGCAGGGATATTATGAGGGGTTAATAGTATGGACTATGAAGACAATATGTTGTTGTAGTAGTTTTTTTTATTTGATGATGTAATGTAAAACTTATGAATATATCCAGTGTTTCCAAGGCTACTAAACCAATCGGTCTTTCGAGATTTGATCTTTCTTGTGATCATGCCAATGTTATGTAATTAATGCACCGACTCTGGGTAACTGCGGTCGGGGCGTTACAGTTGGTATCAGAGGAAGTTTAGTACAAACCTTGGAAGCTATATTTAGATAAACTCTGATTAGAGCACGTAGACCTAAGATGAACTTTGAGGATTAGTATAGAAGAACTTCCTAGAATTTTGGTATTGTAGAGATTTTTTGAGTTTTCCGAGCAATACATCCCTGTCTGGATACGAGCAGGTAGAGGCGGATCTCGCACAGATGTACCTAGGGGTAAAACCCGAAAACACCGCTTTGAGCTAGACTCGAACGGGAACTGGTGCACGACAACGGGCCTTGCTGCACTCTTGGTTACGACACTCCCGGGGGATATTCTTAGGATAATTCTCATTTTCTTTACAAACCATTATGAAGGGTTTATGAGTATATACATCCTCAAAGGAGACATTTTTATGATTATGGATTATATCCATAAATAGTTCAATTTATCTTAAGTGTTTTATAAGTATGGGATTATGTATTTTGATTCATAAACTGATCTAGTGTATGCCATTGTTTAGAAATGGCGCCCAGTAGAAGGAATGAGAACTCCATAAATGCACATGATCCAAAGAGAAGGAAGGATCATATCTTTCATAGTCTTAAGCTAGAATTTATAAGAGAAATAGTCTCCCATGTATTATCATCATATGAAGAAATAATATCATGTGTTTACTGAGTCCTATGGATTTGAAGGGAAGCAAGAGAAGAAATGGATGGAAGAGAGAAAGATGGATAAAGGGAAGAGGGAAAAGAAGAATTTTCCCATATGTGGTAACTGTGTAAAGAAACACCCTGGAACTTGCCTGAAAGGAATGGGAGTTTGTTATAAGTGTGGAGGAAAAGGGCACAAAGTACATGACTGCAAGGGTAAGAAAATGGTTTCAAATGTACAATGCTTCATTTGCAAGGAGTTTGGACACTACGCGAACCTATGTCCCAGTCATCAGACTATGCCACAAATGATGCTATTGGATAATAATCAAGTTATGATACTACCACAGATGAAGAGGAATGATTATAATTCTTATGTTGATTATGTCAATTGAGTGTTGTATCAACAATGTACTTGTTATAATAATTATGGAGTATATAAGGATTGTACTGCAGTACTATTTCATTAAGGACTTGAGATTGTGTGGAACAAAGAAAAGTGACTCAATAGCAGGATAAATTTTTGGAAAATATATGGTTTAGAGAATGATAAACCATAATATAGTTCTGATACCGATGTAGTGATTTTCGAATAAAACATGATTATTTTGGAAAAATTATATTGGATATTCTTCACTACCTTGGAACTGATTAATGATTTGTATATTCCATCATTGTTGGGGTTTAAAACATTTTTGGATTAATGAAGTATATCCAGAATTCTATATGGAATAAGAGAGAATGGATGTAATCAATAAGGAATATGGTAATACATGATGAAGGTATTCATATGCTATTACGGGGTAAAAAGGATCTATATTATGTTTACCTTCCTTATAAATGTTGGACTGTGAGTTTGGACAGAAGTATTTTGGATATTTCTAGTTTGGATTATTTTGGATTTCCATAAAAGGACAACCCGGAGGTCGGGCGGTAACCCGTCGCGTCCGGCAAGGCTGCGAGACTTGAACCAGCAACCGAAGGGCGAAAAGGGTGTATCACCTACCACTGGCCCACGAGATGTCCTGGATTAAATAATGTAGTTTTTATTAAAAGATCTTGTAGGTGAATTATAAATTTGTTTATTTTGGAACCCTATACGAATAGTGTAAATAGAATTTTTTTTACATTCTATTATCTTTTAGAGTGAAAGATGATTTTGTGGTAGAAATTTATTAATGGATAAAACTCTAATTATAAAGTAAGTATATCTCCTTATGATCTTAGCCAATCTCATAAATAAATTCCTCAATATTAAGAAAAGCAACTTAGAACAAAAATGTTTTCCTAGATCGTACCTTAAATCATCACTAATTTATGGCTTTGGGATTGTTGGCCTTTTCATAGCCATGTTCTCTACCACTCTCCATCAGATAATTGATGGTTAGATTTTTCTTCCATATCCATATTTTCCTACATGGAACCCTAGTATGTGTTATTTTCGGTAATCTTCATACTTTCGACTCTTTATTTTAAATAGAGGCCACATTAATTCATTTTTTGATGCGGGATTTCAACTAAGATATTTTGAAATGTCAAAAATGAGTTATCCTAATACCCTATGTTTTGTTGAACCGATGATATTTCAAATCATCATAGATTGATGAATTTAAGGACCTCAATTTTATACTTGTTTGAGATTGATGACCTCAATCACTACCTATAAATATTTATGTTTTTCCTCCAATTATATGTCTCTAATTTCCACCAATGTTCTCCTAATCGAGATCATAATTTGGTGGTGACCCTTTCATTTCTCTTTTCCTCATATTAAGACTAAATTTTAGTAACCCAATTTCCGATGTGGGTTTTCCCACAAATATATTTTCTATTTTCAACCTTTTATTTTCGAAGAACAATTTCAAATTGCGAGGACTCAATTTATTGAAGGAGGGGAGAATGTAACACCCCAAGATTTCATAGTGTGTTATTTCTTCAAAATAATTCAATAACTTGCACTACACGCAACACCGAGTTTAATCACACCATGACTTATAAAAAAAATCCATTCAAAAGAGGTTATGAATAGTATTATCTAAATTTTAAACTTTATACAATCCTTATAATTTTAGAATCCATATTATGAGTTTCTTAGATATAATGCAAGAACAAATTCATTTTCAGTATTGCACTTTTATCAACTTTTAATAGTGAACCCTTTTTAAATACAATATTTTAAACTTTTTGACTAAATGGGGACATCAAAAATTTAAAATGAAACATCCCAAGCTTCCACGGTACGCTTTCTTTGAATAATACAGTAGCGTGTGTTGTACGCAACCTTGAGTTTTAACACACACCACAACCAATCAAACTATCCATTATGAATAGTAATACCTACTTTTTAAAATTATATATATTTTATATTTCAAAATGGACTTCATTTTTGGATTCGGAATATCTAATTTAGCCTAAGGTGAAATTTTGGTACTTTTCGGATAACTTTCATATTTTGATGAATAGTGAAAATTACTAAATTTTAATTAAAAACAACTTTTTTAATCAAAATAATTAATATTGATAAATTATGAATTTGAGTGGTTTTAAAGTATATTTAGAATATATTTTTACCATTTAATTTAATGTTTGTCATTGGACATAATTTCACAATTAAACCAGACATAAACAAGTGTCAAACTTTTGATAGTTATTATCTCTTAAAAACACGCTTTTTATTTTAACAACGGGAATTAATTTTAAATTAATTTCTGCCACTTCTGTGTTTTGAATTTGGAAAAATGGATTACATATTTGGAATCAGGATGTCCAAATTATTTAAATAGGTAACTTTTATTTCTACACATTTTGAATAATTACTGCGGTAAATATTTTATTTACCATGGTTAAAGGGTAAATCCGGTAAATAAGGGTTAAAAAATAATATTATAATAATACAAAATTACCCTAAAACGTGTCCTAACCTTATTGGTGGACACATACCCGACCATGGGCATCCTTGGGTCGATTTGGGGACCCCTTAGAGCCACTTGTATGTGGTAGGGACACATTATATTAATAAAGTTAAAATAAAAATAAAAATGGCATAAACTTACATCTTTTAGAAGAACAATTTTTACATAGGGTTATACATGTTGGATTTTCGATTATAAATATTCATTAGAAATATAAAACTATTTCCTACATAATGATATTTTATTTATAATTTTTAGACATCAAATAATTTAAATTATTAATGACACAATAATGATGCAATGTTTACCTCATTAATAAATCATTTAAATAAATAAGATTATAATGATTAAAATATTATCTAAAACCTGTCCAATTCTTATTGGTTGATGTTATATAGAATATGGGTCATATTATCTTCGACCTCAATGATTTTTGGACCATTATAAACCGAATATAATTATATTATAAAGTAATACTTTCACTCTTTCCTAAAGAGCCCCTCCTCTCCCTTATAAAAGGAGACCACTTCTACTCATTCCTCACACCTCTCAAGCCACTTGGCTCGTCCAAACCCTGCCCAAATACTCTCCCAACTTCCCTCACTACAACCTATAGGCCTTAGTTTGATCATAAAGCCAACCTAAGGAGCCCTTTTGATCAAATCAAAAGGAAGAACCCGAAGAAGAGGTAATGTTTTCACCACCCCTTTTCAAGTTCCTTTCTTCTTCCACTTCTTCTTTCTTTGTTCTTACCATTCTAAAATAATAACTCCATTATCTCACATATACTGTGATGTTATTATAAATATGGTACAACCATATTCAGTATTCTATCCATCCTTTGAATAACATATCACCATACGTGCGTACGTACGGCTTACCGTCTCCACGTCGTGGTGTAATTGTTATTCAATATATTATTATTTGGATGGGTATAATAATGATGTGCAACTCATGTAAATAATAAATATAACATGTTAATTATTCTGTATATATGATATAACATCCATTTATATATTGTTTTAATATCAAAAGAATGATATTGTCGCTCGTGCGTACGTACGGACTACCGTCTCCACAAACGCGATAAGATTCATTCTCCATCGTATCCATTCAAGTATAATTATAATTTGATGATTTAAAAATGATTTTTAAGAACTTGAAATAATTCTGGATATGAATAATATACAACCTATCCATTACAAACATGGCTTACGTAACAAAACATATAAAATAAAACAAGTAAGTTAACACCCGAAACAACGATAATACTAAGATATTATTATCAAATCAATATTAAAAGATCATATATGATATCATATTAATGTATATGATTCTTTTATAATTTAATAACAATTATTTCACCATTATACAGGATGTTAACCTACCCCAACCAAGGAAAAGTACAAGGTAAGGTTTATTTCACAATCTCTTCATTATCCGAGGTTGTTTATACGTAATAATCTACTGGGATCTCGTTATCATCCACATCCATGTTTCTTCAAAATGTATTTCAAAACATTTTTAATATTTAAAATAATATGGGTTAAAGTCATTTATACCCTTGTTTTACTTTTTATAAGAGTTTTATAATGGAATCTTTCCGTCGTTTTCCAAATAAGGTGCTTTTTAACCTTTTCGACAGAATTAAGATAAGAATGTTTTTTTAACTTATACGGTGGGTGCGGTTATTTTCCGCCGTTATAAAATCGTCAAAGCTTCCCTTACAAGCTTATAAGAATATTTTCAAAGAAAATGTTTTATTTTATAAATATATGTCTCTTAAATGATTTCAAAATAGAAAGAGATATTTCTTTAAAAAGAGTTTTGATTTCATCTATGTCAACATCCTTTAATGGATTTTACGCTTATTTGAGGATGATATATTATGATACAAAACTTTTATATTGTATTGAAGGTTTTTTGATATGTTTTACTGTGGATGTGCTATTTTTTTATATACCATTCATGGTTTATGGTGAAAGTATTGACATTTCGTATGCTAGTTTTAATACGAATGTTTATGTTATGTTTAAACCTTTTCATATGGGAATGCATTGGACTTAATATGTGACGGGTGGAGCCCTCTATAGCTCCTCGATGAATCGGTAGGTCTCATGAGACAAACTAGTGTCTTGGAACAAGGCCTTGGCAAAATCTTATTTGTAGTCTTGGCACGAGGCCTTGGCTATGTGGTTATGATAGTCTGGCATTATGCATTCCATCATTATGAAAGTGGTTATTGATATTGCATGTGATTATTCGATTAGTAGAATATCCATGTGAATAAGTAAATGGCGTTATTTCATTTTATTTATGCCATACTATGTTGAAGTTAAAGTTTAAAAGGCTTTTGTTTTAGTTATACATTGCCTTAAATGTTTATTCTTATTTATGAAAGTTTCCGCTATATTGTTATCCTTACTGGGCATTTGAGCTCACCCCTTTTCTATGTTTTATTTTCCCAGGATGTGAAGAAGTAAATTATGAATGACTTGCAGGGATATTATGAGGGGTTAATAGTATGGACTATGAAGACAATATGTTGTTGTAGTAGTTTTTTTTATTTGATGATGTAATGTAAAACTTATGAATATATCTAGTGTTTCCAAGGCTACTAAACCAATCGGTCTTTCGAGATTTGATCTTTCTTGTGATCATGCCAATGTTATGTAATTAATGCACCGACTCTGGGTAACTGCGGTCGGGGCGTTACAGTTGGTATCAGAGGAAGTTTAGTACAAACCTTGGAAGCTATATTTAGATAAACTCTGATTAGAGCACGTAGACCTAAGATGAACTTTGAGGATTAGTATAGAAGAACTTCCTAGAATTTTGGTATTGTAGAGATTTTTTGAGTTTTCCGAGCAATACATCCCTGTCTGGATACGAGCAGGTAGAGGCAGATCTCGCACAGATGTACCTAGGGGTAAAACCCGAAAACACCGCTTTGAGCTAGTCTCGAACGGGAACTGGTGCACGACAACGGGCCTTGCTGCACTCTTGGTTACGACACTCCCGGTGGATATTCTTAGGATAATTCTCATTTTCTTTACAAACCATTATGAAGGGTTTATGAGTATATACATCCTCAAAGGAGACATTTTTATGATTATGGATTATATCCATAAATAGTTCAATTTATCTTAAGTGTTTTATAAGTATGGGATTATGTATTTTGATTCATAAACTGATCTAGTGTATGCCATTGTTTAGAAATGGCGCCCAGTAGAAGGAATGAGAACTCCAGAAATGCACATGATCCAAAGAGAAGGAAGGATCATATCTTTCATAGTCTTAAGCTAGAATTTATAAGAGAAACAGTCTCCCATGTATTATCATCATATGAAGAAATAATATCATGTGTTTACTGAGTCCTATGGATTTGAAGGGAAGCAAGAGAAGAAATGGATGGAAGAGAGAAAGATGGATAAAGGGAAGAGGGAAAAGAAGAATTTTCCCATATGTGGTAACTGTGTAAATAAACACCCTGGAACTTGCCTGAAAGGAATGGGAGTTTGTTATAAGTGTGGAGGAAAAGGGCACAAAGTACATGACTGCAAAGGTAAGAAAATGGTTTCAAATGTACAATGCTTCATTTGCAAGGAGTTTGGACACTACGCGAACCTATGTCCCAGTCATCAGACTATGCCACAAATGATGCTATTGGATAATAATCAAGTTATGATACTACCACAGATGAAGAGGAATGATTAGAATTCTTATGTTGATTATGTCAATTGAGTGTTGTATCAATAATGTACTTGTTATAATAATTATGGAGTATATAAGGATTGTACTGCAGTACTATTTCATTAAGGACTTGAGATTGTGTGGAACAAAGAAAAGTGACTCAATAGCATGATAAATTTTTGGAAAATATATGGTTTAGAGAATGATAAACCATAATATAGTTCTGATACCGATGTAGTGATTTTCGAATAATACATGATTATTTTGGAAAAATTATATTCGATATTCTTCACTACCTTGGAACTGATTAATGATTTGTATATTCCATCATTGTTGGGGTTTAAAACATTTTTGGATTAATGAAGTATATCCAGAATTCTATATGGAATAAGAGAGAATGGATGTAATCAATAAGGAACATGGTAATACATGATGAAGGTATTCATATGCTATTACGGGGTAAAAAGGATACATATTATGTTTACCTTCCTTATAAATGTTGGACTGTGAGTTTGGACAGAAGTATTTGGGATATTTCTAGTTTGGATTATTTTGGATTGCCATAAAAGGACAACCCGGAGGTCGGGCGGCAACCCGTCGCGTTCGGCAAGGCTGCGAGACTTGAACCAGCAACCGAAGGGCGAAAAGGGTGTATCACCTACCACTGGCCCACGAGATGTCCTGGATTAAATAATGAAGTTTTTATTAAAAGATCTTGTAGGTGAATTATAAATTTGTTTATTTTGGAACCCTATACGAATAGTGTAAATAGAATTTTTTTTACATTCTATTATCTTTTAGAGTGAAAGATGATTTTGTGGTAGAAATTTATTAATGGATAAAACTCTAATTATAAAGTAAGTATATCTCCTTATGATCTTAGCCAATATCATAAATAAATTCCTCAATATTAAGAAAAGCAACTTAGAACAAAAATGTTTTCCTAGATCGTACCTTAAATCATCACTAATTTATGGCTTTGGGATTGTTGGCCTTTTCATAGCCATGTTCTCTACCACTCTCCATCAGATAATTGATGGTTAGATTTTTCTTCCATATCCATATTTTCCTACATGGAACCCTAGTATGTGTTATTTTCGGTAATCTTCATACTTTCTACTCTTTATTTTAAATAGAGGCCACATTAATTCATTTTTTGATGCGGGATTTCAACTAAGATATTTTGAAATGTCAAAATGAGTTATCCTAATACCCTATGTTTTGTTGAACCGATGATATTTCAAATCATCATAGATTGATGAATTTAAGGACCTCAATTTTATAATTGTTTGAGATTGATGACCTCAATCACTACCTATAAATATTTATGTTTTTCCTCCAATTATATGTCTCTAATTGCCACCAATGTTCTCCTAATCGAGATCATAATTTGGTGGTGACCCTTTCATTTCTCTTTTCCTCATATTAAGACTAAATTTTAGTAACCCAATTTCCGATGTGGGTTTTCCCACAAATATATTTTCTATTTTCAACCTTTTATTTTCGAAGAACAATTTCAAATTGCGAGGACGCAATTTATTGAAGGAGGGGAGAATGTAACACCCCAAGATTTCATAGTGTGTTATTTCTTCAAAATAATTCAATAACTTGCACTACACGCAACACCGAGTTCAATCACACCATGAATTATAAAAAAAATCCATTCAAAAGAGGTTATGAATAGTATTATCTAAATTTTAAACTTTATACAATCCTTATAATTTTAGAATCCATATTATGAGTTTCTTAGATATAATGCAAGAACAAATTCATTTTCAGTATTGCACTTTTATCAACTTTTAATAGTGAACCCTTTTTAAATACAATATTTTAAACTTTTTGACTAAATGGGGACATCAAAAATTTAAAATGAAACATCCCAAGCTTCCACGGTACGCTTTCTTTGAATAATACAGTAGCGTGTGTTGTACGCAACCTTGAGTTTTAACACACACCACAACCAATCAAACTATCCGTTATGAATAGTAATACATACTTTTTAAAATTATATATATTTTATATTTCAAAATGGACTTCATTTTTGGATTCGGAATATCTAATTTATCCTAAGGTGAAATTTTGGTACTTTTCGGATAACTTTCATATTTTGATGAATAGTGAAAATTACTAAATTTTAATTAAAAACAACTTTTTTAATCAAAATAATTAATATTGATAAATTATGAATTTGAGTGTTTTTAAAGTATATTTAGAATATATTTTTACCATTTAATTTAATGTTTGTCATTGGACATAATTTCACAATTAAACCAGACATAAACAAGTGTCAATCTTTTGATAGTTATTATCTCTTAAAAACACGCTTTTTATTTTAACAACGGGAATTAATTTTAAATTAATTTCTGCCACTTCTGTGTTTTGAATTTGTAAAAATGGATTACATATTTGGAATCAGGATGTCCAAATTATGTAAATAGGTAACTTTTATTTCTACACATTTTGAATAATTACTGCGGTAAATATTTTATTTACCATGGTTAAAGGGTAAATCCGGTAAATAAGGGTTAAACAATAATATTATAATAATACAAAATTACCCTAAAACGTGTCCTAACCTTATTGGTGGACACATACCCGACCATGGGAATCCTTGGGTCGATTTGGGGACCCCTTAGAGCCACTTGTATGTGGTAGGGACACATTATATTAATAAAGTTAAAATAAAAATAAAAATGGCATAAGCTTACATCTTTTAGAAGAACAATTTTTACATAGGGTTATACATGTTGGATTTTAGATTATAAATATTCATTATAAATCTAAAATGATTTCCTACATAATGATATTTTATTTATAATTTTTAGACATCAAATAATTTAAATTATTAATGACACAATAATGATGCAATGTTTACCTCATTAATAAATCATTTAAATAAATAAGATTATAATGATTAAAATATTATCTAAAACCTGTCAAATTCTTATTGGTTGATGTTATTTAGAATATGGGTCATCTTATCTTTGACCTCAATGATTTTTGGACCATTATAAACCGAATATAATTATATTATAAAGTAATACTTTCACTCTTTCCTAAAGAGCCCCTCCTCTCCCTTATAAAAGGAGACCACTTCTACTCATTCCTCACTCCTCTCAAGCCACTTGGCTCGTCCAAACCCTGCCCAAATACTCTCCCAACTTCCCTCACTACAACCTAGAGGCCTTAGTTTGATCATAAAGCCAACCTAAGGAGCCCTTTTGATCAAATCAAAAGGAAGAACCCGAAGAAGAGGTAATGTTTTCACCACCCCTTTTCAAGTTCCTTTCTTCTTCCACTTCTTCTTTCTTTGTTCTTACCATTCTAAAATAATAAATCCATTATCTCACATATACTGTGATGTTATTATAAATATGGTACAACCATATTCAGTATTCTATCCATCCTTTGAATAACATGTCACCATACGTGCGTACGTACGGCTTACCGTCTCCACGTCGTGGTGTAATTGTTATTCAATATATTATTATTTGGATGGGTATAATAATGATGTGCAACTCATGTAAATAATAAATATAACATGTTAATTATTCTGTATATATGATATAACATCCATTTATATATTATTTTAATATCAAAAGAATGATATTGTCGCTCGTGCGTACGTACGGACTACCGTCTCCACAAACACGATAAGATTCATTCTCCATCGTATCCATTCAAGTATAATTATCATTTGATTATTTAAAAATGATGTTTAAGGACTTGAAATAATTCTGGATATGAATAATATACAACCTATCCATTACAAACATGTCTTACGTAACAAAACATATAAAATAAAACAAGTAAGTTAACACCCGAAACAACGATAATACTAAGATATTATTATCAAATCAATATTAAAAGATCATATATGATATCATATTAATGTATATGATTCTTTTATAATTTAATAACAATTATTTCACCATTATATAGGAGGTTAACCTACCCCAACCACGGAAAAGTACAAGGTAAGGGTTATTTCACAATCTCTTCATTATCCGAGGTTGTTTATACGTAATAATCTACTGGGATCTCGTTATCATCCACATCCATGTTTCTTCAAAATGTATTTCAAAACATTTTTAATATTTAAAAGAATATGGGTTAAAGTCATTTATACCCTTGTTTGACTTTTTATAAGAGTTTTATAAGGGAATCTTTCCGTCGTTTTCCAAATAAGGTGCTTTTTAACCTTTTCGACAGAATTAAGATAAGAATGTTTTTTTAACTTATACGGCGGGTGCGGTTATTTTCCGCCGTTATAAAATTGTCAAAGCTTCCCTTACAAGCTTATAAGAATATTTTCAAAGAAAATGTTTTATTTTATAAATATATGTCTCTTAAATGATTTCAAAATAGAAAGAGATATTTCTTTAAAAAGAGTTTTGATTTCATCTATGTCAACATCCTTTAATGGATTTTACGCTTATTTGAGGATGATATATTATGATACAAAACTTTTATATTGTATTGAAGGTTTTGTGATATGTTTGACTGTGGATGTGCTATTTTTTTATATACCATTCATGGTTTATGGTGAAAGTATTGACATTTCGTATGCTAGTTTTAATACGAATGTTTATGTTATGTTTAAACCTTTTCATATGGGAATGCATTGGACTTAATATGTGACGGGTGGAGCCCTCTATAGCTCCTCGATGAATCGGTAGGTCTCATGAGACAAACTAGTGTCTTGGAACAAGGCCTTGGCAAAATCTTATTTGTAGTCTTGGCACGAGGCCTTGGCTATGTGGTTATGATAGTCTGGCATTATGCATTCCATCATTATGAAAGTGGTTATTGATATTGCATGTGATTATTCGATTAGTAGAATATCCATGTGAATAAGTAAATGGCATTATTTCATTTTATTTATGCCATACTATGTTGAAGTTAAAGTTTAAAAGGATTTTGTTTTAGTTATACATTGCCTTAAATGTTTATTCTTATTTATGAAAGTTTCCGCTATATTGTTATCCTTACTGGGCATTTGAGCTCACCCCTTTTCTATGTTTTATTTTCCCAGGATGTGAAGAAGTAAATTATGAATGACTTGCAGGGATATTATGAGGGGTTAATAGTATGGACTATGAAGACAATATGTTGTTGTAGTAGTTTTTTTATTTGATGATGTAATTTAAAACTTATGAATATATCTAGTGTTTCCAAGGCTACTAAACCAATCGGTCTTTCGAGATTTGATCTTTCTTGTGATCATGCCAATGTTATGTAATTAATGCACTGACTCTGGGTAACTGCGGTCGGGGCGTTACAGTTGGTATCAGAGGAAGTTTAGTACAAACCTTGGAAGCTATATTTAGATAAACTCTGATTAGAGCACGTATACCTAAGATGAACTTTGAGGATTAGTATAGAAGAACTTCCTAGAATTTTGGTATTGTAGAGATTTTTTGAGTTTTCCGAGCAATACAACCCTGTCTGGATACGAGCAGGTAGAGGCGGATCTCGCACAGATGTACCTAGGGGTAAAACCCGAAAACACCGCTTTGAGCTAGACTCGAACGGGAACTGGTGCACGACAACGGGGCTTGCTGCACTCTTGGTTACGACACTCCCGGGAGATATTCTTAGGATAATTCTCATTTTCTTTACAAACCATTATGAAGGGTTTATGAGTATATACATCCTCAAAGGAGACATTTTTATGATTATGGATTATATCCATAAATAGTTCAATTTATCTTAAGTGTTTTATAAGTATGGGATTATGTATTTTGATTCATAAACTGATCTAGTGTATGCCATTGTTTAGAAATGGCGCCCAGTAGAAGGAATGAGAACTCCAGAAATGCGCATGATCAAAAGAGAAGGAAGGATCATATCTTTCATAGTCTTAAGCTAGAATTTATAAGAGAAATAGTCTCCCATGTATTATCATCATATGAAGAAATAATATCATGTGTTTACTGAGTCCTATGGATTTGAAGGGAAGCAAGAGAAGAAATGGATGGAAGAGAGAAAGATGGATAAAGGGAAGAGGGAAAAGAAGAATTTTCCCATATGTGGTAACTGTGTAAAGAAACACCCTGGAACTTGCCTGAAAGGAATGGGAGTTTGTTATAAGTGTGGAGGAAAAGGGCACAAAGTACATGACTGCAAGGGTAAGAAAATGGTTTCAAATGTATAATGCTTCATTTTCAAGGAGTTTGGACACTACACAAACCTATGTCCCAGTCATCAGACTATGCCACAAATGATGCTATTGGATAATAATCAAGTTATGATATTACCACAGATGAAGAGGAATGATTAGAATTCTTATGTTGATTATGTCAATTGAGTGTTGTATCAACAATGTACTTGTTATAATAATTATGGGGTATATAAGGATTGTACTGCAGTACTATTTCATTAAGGACTTGAGATTGTGTGGAACAAAGAAAAGTGACTCAATAGCAGGATAAATTTTTGGAAAATATATGGTTTAGAGAATGATAAACCATAATATAGTTCTGATACCGATGTAGTGATTTTCGAATAATACATGATTATTTTGGAAAAATTATATTGGATATTCTTCACTACCTTGGAACTGATTAATGATTTGTATATTCCATCATTGTTGGGGTTTAAAACATTTTTGGATTAATGAAGTATATCCAGAATTCTATATGGAATAAGAGAGAATGGATGTAATCAATAAGGAACATGGTAATACATGATGAAGGTATTCATATGCTATTACGGGGTAAAAAGGATCTATATTATGTTTACCTTCCTTATAAATGTTGGACTGTGAGTTTGGACAGAAGTATTTTGGATATTTCTAGTTTGGATTATTTTGGATTGCCATAAAAGGACAACCCGGAGGTCGGGCGGCAACCCGTCGCGTCCGGCAAGGCTGCGAGACTTGAACCAGCAACCGAAGGGCGAAAAGGGTGTATCACCTACCACGGGCCCACGAGATGTCCTGGATTAAATAATGTAGTTTTTATTAAAAGATCTTGTAGGTGAATTATAAATTTGTTTATTTTGGAACCCTATACGAATAGTGTAAATAGAATTTTTTTTACATTCTATTATCTTTTAGAGTGAAAGATGATTTTGTGGTAGAAATTTATTAATGGATAAAACTCTAATTATAAAGTAAGTATATCTCCTTATGATCTTATCCAATCTCATAAATAAATTCCTCAATATTAAGAAAAGCAACTTAGAACAAAAATGTTTTCCTAGATCGTACCTTAAATCATCACTAATTTATGGCTTTGGGATTGTTGGCCTTTTCATAGCCATGTTCTCTACCACTCTCCATCAGATAATTGATGGTTAGATTTTTCTTCCATATCCATATTTTCCTACATGGAACCCTAGTATGTGTTATTTTCAGTAATCTTCATACTTTCGACTCTTTATTTTAAATAGAGGCCACATTAATTCATTTTTTGATGCGGGATTTCAACTAAGATATTTTGAAATGTCAAAAATGAGTTATCCTAATACCCTATGTTTTGTTGAACCGATGATATTTCAAATCATCATAGATTGATGAATTTAAGGACCTCAATTTTATACTTGTTTGAGATTGATGACCTCAATCACTACCTATAAATATTTATGTTTTTCCTCCAATTATATGTCTCTAATTGCCACCAATGTTCTCCTAATCGAGATCATAATTTGGTGGTGACCCTTTCATTTCTCTTTTCCTCATATTAAGACTAAATTTTAGTAACCCAATTTCCGATGTGGGTTTTCCCACAAATATATTTTCTATTTTCAACCTTTTATTTTTGAAGAACAATTTCAAATTGCGAGGACGCAATTTATTGAAGGAGGGGAGAATGTAACACCCCAAGATTTCATAGTGTGTTATTTCTTCAAAATAATTCAATAACATGCACTACACACAACACCGAGTTCAATCACACCATGACTTACAAAAAAAAATACATTCAAAAGAGGTTATGAATAGTATTATCTAAATTTTAAACTTTATATAATCCTTATAATTTTAGAATCCATATTATGAGTTTCTTAGATATAATGCAAGAACAAATTCATTTTCAGTATTGCACTTTTATCAACTTTTAATAGTGAACCCTTTTTAAATACAATATTTTAAACTTTTTGATTAAATGGGGACATAAAAAATTTAAAATGAAACATCCCGAGCTTCCACGGTACGCTTTCTTTGAATAATACAGTAGCGTGTGTTCCACACAACCTTGAGTTTTAACACACACCACAACCAATCAAACTAGCCGTTATGAATAGTAATACCAACTTTTTAAAATTATATATATTTTATATTTCAAAATGGACTTCATTTTTGGATTCGGAATATCTAATTTAGCCTAAGGTGAAATTTTGGTACTTTTCGGATAACTTTCATATTTTGATGAATAGTGAAAATTACTAAATTTTAATTAAAAACAACTTTTTTAATCAAAATAATTAATATTGATAAATTATGAATTTGAGTGGTTTTAAAGTATATTTAGAATATATTTTTACCATTTAATTTAATGTTTGTCATTGGACATAATTTCACAATTAAACCAGACATAAACAAGTGTCAATCTTTTGATAGTTATTATCTCTTAAAAACACGCTTTTTATTTTAACAACGGGAATTAATTTTAAATTAATTTCTGCCACTTCTGTGTTTTGAATTTTGGAAAAATGGATTACATATTTGGAATCAGTATGTCCAAATTATGTAAATAGGTAACTTTTATTTCTACACATTTTGAATAATTACTGCGGTAAATATTTTATTTACCATGGTTAAAGGGTAAATCCGGTAAATAAGGGTTAAACAATAATATTATAATAATACAAAATTACCCTAAAACGTGTCCTAACCTTATTTGTGGACACATACCCGACCATGGGAATCCTTGGGTCGATTTGGGGACCCCTTAGAGCCACTTGTATGTGGTAGGGACACATTATATTAATAAAGTTAAAATAAAAATAAAAATGGCATAAGCTTACATCTTTTAGAAGAACAATTTTTACATAGGGTTATACATGTTGGATTTTAGATTATAAATATTCATTAGAAAGCTAAAATGATTTCCTACATAATTATATTTTATTTATAATTTTTAGACATCAAATAATTTAAATTATTAATGACACAATAATGATGCAATGTTTACCTCATTAATAAATCATTTAAATAAATAAGATTATAATGATTAAAATATTATCTAAAACCTGTCCAATTCTTATTGGTTGATGTTATTTAGAATATGGGTCATCTTATCTTTGACCTCATTGATTTTTGGACCATTATAAACCGAATATAATTATATTATAAAGTAATACTTTCACTCTTTCCTAAAGAGCCCCTCCTCTCCCTTATAAAAGGAGACCACTTCTACTCATTCCTCACACCTCTCAAGCCACTTGGCTCATCCAAACCCTGCCCAAATACTCTCCCAACTTCCCTCACTACAACCTAGAGGCCTTAGTTTGATCATAAAGCCAACCTAATGAGCCCTTTTGATCAAATCAAAAGGAAGAACCCGAAGAAGAGGTAATGTTTTCACCACCCCTTTTCAAGTTCCTTTCTTCTTCCACTTCTTCTTTCTTTGTTCTTACCATTCTAAAATAATAACTCCATTATCTCACATATACTGTGATGTTATTATAAATATGGTACAACCATATTCAGTATTCTATCCATCCTTTGAATAACATGTCACCATACGTGCGTACGTACGGCTTACCGTCTCCACGTCGTGGTGTAATTGTTATTCAATATATTATTATTTGGATGGGTATAATAATGATGTGCAACTCATGTAAATAATAAATATAACATGTTAATTATTCTTTATATATGATATAACATCCATTTATATATTATTTTAATATCAAAAGAATGATATTTTCGCTCGTGCGTACGTACGGACTACCGTCTCCACAAACGCGATAAGATTCATTCTCCATCGTATCCATTCAAGTATAATTATCATTTGATGATTTAAAAATGATGTTTAAGGACTTGAAATAATTCTGGATATGAATAATATACAACCTATCCATTACAAACATGGCTTACGTAACAAAACATATAAAATAAAACAAGTAAGTTAACACCCAAAACAACGATAATACTAAGATATTATTATCAAATCAATATTAAAAGATCATATATGATATCATATTAATGTATATGATTCTTTTATAATTTAATAACAATTATTTCACCATTATACAGGAGGTTAACCTACCCCAACCAAGGAAAAGTACAAGGTAAGGGTTATTTCACAATCTCTTCATTATCCGAGGTTGTTTATACGTAATAATCTACTGGGATCTCGTTATCATCCACATCCATGTTTCTTCAAAATGTATTTGAAAACATTTTTAATATTTAAAAGAATATGGGTTAAAGTCATTTATACCCTTGTTTGACTTTTTATAAGAGTTTTATAAGGGAATCTTTCCGTCGTTTTCCAAATAAGGTGCTTTTTAACCTTTTCGACAGAATTAAGATAAGAATGTTTTTTAACTTATATGGCGGGTGCGGTTATTTTCCGCCGTTATAAAATCGTCAAAGCTTCCCTTACAAGCTTATAAGAATATTTTCAAAGAAAATGTTTTATTTTATAAATATATGTCTCTTAAATGATTTCAAAATAGAAAGAGATATTTCTTTAAAAAGAGTTTTGATTTCATCTATGTCAACATCCTTTAATGGATTTTACGCTTATTTGAGGATGATATATTATGATACAAAACTTTTATATTGTATTGAAGGTTTTGTGATATGTTTGACTGTGGATGTGCTATTTTTTTATATACCATTCATGGTTTATGGTGAAAGTATTGACTTTTCGTATGCTAGTTTTAATACGAATGTTTATGTTATGTTTAAACCTTTTCATATGGGAATGCATTGGACTTAATATGTGACGGGTGGAGCCCTCTATAGCTCCTCGATGAATCGGTAGGTCTCATGAGAAAAACTAGTGTCTTGGCACAAGGCCTTGGCAAAATCTTATTTGTAGTCTTGGCACGAGGCCTTGGCTATGTGGTTATGATAGTCTGGCATTATGCATTCCATGATTATGAAAGTGGTTATTGATATTGCATGTGATTATTCGATTAGTAGAATATCCATGTGAATAAGTAAATGGAATTATTTCATTTTATTTATGCCATACTATGTTGAAGTTAAAGTTTAAAAGGCTTTTGTTTTAGTTATACATTGCCTTAAATGTTTATTCTTATTTATGAAAGTTTCCGCTATATTGTTATCCTTACTGGGCATTTGAGCTCACCCCTTTTCTATGTTTTATTTTCCCAGGATGTGAAGAAGTAAATTATGAATGACTTGCAGGGATATTATGAGGGGTTAATAGTATGGACTATGAAGACAATATGTTGTTGTAGTAGTTTTTTTATTTGATGATGTAATGTAAAACTTATGAATATATCTAGTGTTTCCAAGGCTACTAAACCAATCGGTCTTTCGAGATTTGATCTTTCTTGTGATCATGCCAATGTTATGTAATTAATGCACCGACTCTGGGTAACTGCGGTCGGGGCGTTACAGTTGGTATCAGAGGAAGTTTAGTACAAACCTTGGAAGCTATATTTAGATAAACTCTGATTAGAGCACGTAGACCTAAGATGAACTTTGAGGATTAGTATAGAAGAACTTCCTAGAATTTTGGTATTGTAGAGATTTTTTGAGTTTTCCGAGCAATACATCCATGTCTGGATACGAGCAGGTAGAGGCGGATCTCGCACAGATGTACCTAGGGGTAAAACCCGAAAACACCGCTTTGAGCTAGACTCGAACGGGAACTGGTGCACGACAACGGGCCTTGCTGCACTCTTGGTTACGACACTCCCGGGGTATATTCTTAGGATAATTCTCATTTTCTTTACAAACCATTATGAAGGGTTTATGAGTATATACATCCTCAAAGGAGACATTTTTATGATTATGGATTATATCCATAAATAGTTCAATTTATCTTAAGTGTTTTATAAGTATGGGATTATGTATTTTGATTCATAAACTGATCTAGTGTATGCCATTGTTTAGAAATGGCGCCCAGTAGAAGGAATGAGAACTCCAGAAATGCACATGATCCAAAGAGAAGGAAGGATCATATCTTTCATAGTCTTAAGCTAGAATTTATAAGAGAAATAGTCTCCCATGTATTATCATCATATGAAGAAATAATATCATGTGTTTACTGAGTCCTATGGATTTGAAGGGAAGCAAGAGAAGAAATGGATGGAAGAGAGAAAGATGGATAAAGGGAAGAGGGAAAAGAAGAATTTTCCCATATGTGGTAACTGTGTAAAGAAACACCCTGGAACTTGCCTGAAAGGAATGAGAGTTTGTTATAAGTGTGGAGGAAAAGGGCACAAAGTACATGACTGCAAGGGTAAGAAAATGGTTTCAAATGTACAATGCTTCATTTGCAAGGAGTTTGGACACTACGCGAACCTATGTCCCAGTCATCAGACTATGCCACAAATGATGCTATTGGATAATAATCAAGTTATGATACTACCACAGATGAAGAGGAATGATTAGAATTCTTATGTTGATTATGTCAATTTAGTGTTGTATCAACAATGTACTTGTTATAATAATTATGGAGTATATAAGGATTGTACTGCAGTACTATTTCATTAAGGACTTGAGATTGTGTGGAACAAAGAAAAGTGACTCAATAGCAGGATAAATTTTTGGAAAATATATGGTTTAGAGAATGATAAACCATAATATAGTTCTGATACCGATGTAGTGATTTTCGAATAATACATGATTATTTTGGAAAAATTATATTGGATATTCTTCACTACCTTGGAACTGATTAATGATTTGTATATTCCATCATTGTTGGGGTTTAAAACATTTTTGGATTAATGAAGTATATCCAGAATTCTATATGGAATAAGAGAGAATGGATGTAATCAATAAGGAATATGGTAATACATGATGAAGGTATTCATATGCTATTACGGGGTAAAAAGGATCTATATTATGTTTACCTTCCTTATAAATGTTGGACTGTGAGTTTGGACAGAAGTATTTTGGATATTTCTAGTTTGGATTATTTTGGATTGCCATAAAAGGACAACCCGGAGGTCGGGCGACAACCCGTCGCGTCCGGCAAGGCTGCGAGACTTGAACCAGCAACCGAAGGGCGAAAAGGGTGTATCACCTACCACTGGCCCACGAGATGTCCTGGATTAAATAATGTAGTTTTTATTAAAAGATCTTGTAGGTGAATTATAAATTTGTTTATTTTGGAACCCTATACGAATAGTGTAAATAGAATTTTTTTTACATTCTATTATCTTTTAGAGTGAAAGATGATTTTGTGGTAGAAATTTATTAATGGATAAAACTCTAATTATAATGTAAGTATATCTCCTTATGATCTTAGCCAATATCATAAATAAATTCCTCAATATTAAGAAAAGCAACTTAGAACAAAAATGTTTTCCTAGATCGTACCTTAAATCATCACTAATTTATGGCTTTGGGATTGTTGGCCTTTTCATAGCCATGTTCTCTACCACTCTCCATCAGATAATTGATGGTTAGATTTTTCTTCCATATCCATATTTTCCTACATGGAACCCTAGTATGTGTTATTTTCGGTAATCTTCATACTTTCGACTCTTTATTTTAAATAGAGGCCACATTAATTCATTTTTTGATGCGGGGTTTCAACTAAGATATTTTGAAATGTAAAAATGAGTTATCCTAATACCCTATGTTTTGTTGAACCGATGATATTTCAAATCATCATAGATTGATGAATTTAAGGACCTCAATTTTATACTTGTTTGAGATTGATGACCTCAATCACTACCTATAAATATTTATGTTTTTCCTCCAATTATATGTCTCTAATTGCCACCAATGTTCTCCTAATTGAGATCATAATTTGGTGGTGACCCTTTCATTTCTCTTTTCCTCATATTAAGACTAAATTTTAGTAACCCAATTTCTGATGTGGGTTTTCCCACAAATATATTTTCTATTTTCAACCTTTTATTTTCGAAGAACAATTTAAAATTGCGAGGACGCAATTTATTGAAGGAGGGGAGAATGTAACACCCCAAGATTTCATAGTGTGTTATTTCTTCAAAATAATTCAATAACTTGCACTACACGCAACACCGATTTCAATCACACCATGACTTATAAAAAAAAATCCATTCAAAAGAGGTTATGAATAGTATTATCTAAATTTTAAACTTTATACAATCCTTATAATTTTAGAATCCATATTATGAGTTTCTTAGATATAATGCAAGAACAAATTCATTTTTAGTATTGCACTTTTATCAACTTTTAATAGTGAACCCTTTTTAAATACAATATTTTAAACTTTTTGACTAAATGGGGACATAAAAAATTTAAAATGAAACATCCCAAGCTTCCACGGTACGCTTTCATTGAATAATACAGTAGCGTGTGTTGTACGCAACCTTGAGTTTTAACACACACCACAACCAATCAAACTATCCGTTATGAATAGTAATGCCTACTTTTTAAAATTATATATATTTTATATTTCAAAATGGACTTCATTTCTGGATTCGGAATATCTAATTTAGCCTAAGGTGAAATTTTGGTACTTTTCGGATAACTTTCATATTTTGATGAATAGTGAAAATTACTAAATTTTAATTAAAAACAACTTTTTTAATCAAAATAATTAATATTGATAAATTATGAATTTGAGTGGTTTTAAAGTATATTTAGAATATATTTTTACCATTTAATTTTATGTTTGTCATTGGATATAATTTCACAATTAAACCAGACATAAACAAGTGTCAATCTTTTGATAGTTATTATCTCTTAAAAACACGCTTTTTATTTTAACAACGGGAATTAATTTTAAATTAATTTCTGCCACTTATGTGTTTTGAATTTGGAAAAATGGATTACATATTTGGAATCAGGATGTCCAAATTATGTAAATAGGTAATTTTTATTTTTACACATTTTGAATAATTACTGCGGTAAATATTTTATTTACCATGGTTAAAGGGTAAATCCGGTAAATAAGGGTTAAAAAATAATATTATAATAATACAAAATTACCCTAAAACGTGTCCTAACCTTATTGGTGGACACATACCCGACCATGGGCATCCTTGGGTCGATTTGGGGACCCCTTAGAGCCACTTGTATGTGGTAGGGACACATTATATTAATAAAGTTAAAATAAAAATAAAAATGGCATAAGCTTACATCTTTTAGAAGAACAATTTTTACATAGGGTTATACATGTTGGATTTTTGATTATAAATATTCATTAGAAATATAAAACGATTTCCTACATAATGATATTTTATTTATAATTTTTAGACATCAAATAATTTAAATTATTAATGACACAATAATGATGCAATGTTTACCTCATTAATAAATCATTTAAATACATAAGATTATAATTATTAAAATATTATCTAAAACCTGTCCAATTCTTATTGGTTGATGTTATTTAGAATATGGGTCATATTATCTTCGACCTCAATGATTTTTGGACCATTATAAACCGAATATAATTATATTATAAAGTAATACTTTCACTCTTTCCTAAAGAGCCCCTCCTCTCCCTTATAAAAGGAGACCACTTCTACTCATTCATCACACCTATCAAGCAACTTGGCTCGTCCAAATCCTGCCCAAATACTCTCCCAACTTCCCTCACTACAACCTAGAGGCTTAGTTTGATCAGAAAGCCAACCTAAGGAGCCCTTTTGATCAAATCAAAAGGAAGAACCCGAAGAAGAGTTAATGTTTTCACCACCCCTTTTGAAGTTCCTTTCTTCTTCCACTTCTTCTTTCTTTGTTCTTACCATTCTAAAATAATAACTCCAGTATCTCACATATAATGTGATGTTATTATAAATATGGTACAACCATATTCAGTATTCTATCCACCCTTTGAATAACATGTCACCATACGTGCGTACGTACGGCTTACCGTCTCCACGTCGTGGTGTAATTGTTATTCAATATATTATTATTTGGATGGGTATAATAATGATGTGCAACTCATGTAAATAATAAATATAACATGTTAATTATTCTGTATATATGATATAACATCCATTTATATATTATTGTAATATCAAAAGAATGATATTGTCGCTCGTGCGTACGTACGGACTACCGTCACCACAAATGCGATAAGATTCATTCTCCATCGTATCCATTCAAGTATAATTATCATTTGATGATTTAAAAATGATGTTTAAGGACTTGAAATCATTCTGAATATGAATAATATAAAACCTATCTATTACAAACATGGCTTAAGTAACAAAACATATAAAATAAAACAAGTAAGTTAACACCCGAAACAACGATAATACTAAGATATTATTATCAAATCAATATTAAAAGATCATATATGATATCATATTAATGTATATGATTCTTTTATAATTTAATAACAATTATTTCACCATTATACAGGAGGTTAACCTACCCCAACCACGGAAAAGTACAAGGTAAGGGTTATTTCACAATCTCTTCATTATCCGAGGTTGTTTATACGTAATAATCTACTGGGATCTCGTTATCATCCACATCCATGTTTCTTCAAAATGTATTTCAAAACATTTTTAATATTTAAAAGAATATGGGTTAAAGTCATTTATACCCTTGTTTTACTTTTTATAAGAGGTTTATAAGGGAATCTTTCCGTCGTTTTCCAAACAAGGTGCTTTTTAACCTTTTCGACAGAATTAAGATAAGAATGTTTTTTTAACTTATACGGCGGGTGCGGTTATTTTTCACCGTTATAAAATCGTCAAAGCTTCCCTTACAAGCTTATAAGAATATTTTCAAAGAAAATGTTTTATTTTATAAATATATGTCTCTTAAATGATTTCAAAATAGAAAGAGATATTTCTTTAAAAAGAGTTTTGATTTCATCTATGTCAACATCCTTTAATGGATTTTACGCTTATTTGAGGATGATATATTATGATACAAAACTTTTATATTGTATTGAAGGTTTTGTGATATGTTTGACTGTGGATGTGCTATTTTTTTATATACCATTCATGGTTTATGGTGAAAGTATTGACATTTCATATGCTAGTTTTAATACGAATGTTTATGTTATGTTTAAACCTTTTCATATGGGAATGCATTGGACTTAATATGTGACGGGTGGAGCCCACTATAGCTCCTCGATGCATCGGTAGGTCTCATGAGACAAACTAGTGTCTTGGCACAAGGCCTTGGCAAAATCTTATTTGTAGTCTTGGCACGAGGCCTTGGCTATGTGGTTATGATAGTCTGGCATTATGCATTCCATCATTATGAAAGTGGTTATTGATATTGCATGTGATTATTCGATTAGTAGAATATCCATGTGAATAAGTAAATGGCATTATTTCATTTTATTTATGCCATACTATGTTGAATTTAAAGTTTAAAAGGCTTTTGTTTTAGTAATACATTGCCTTAAATGTTTATTCTTATTTATGAAAGTTTCCGCTATATTGTTATCCTTACTGGGCATTTGAGCTCACCCCTTTTCTATGTTTTATTTTCCCAGGATTGAAGAAGTAAATTATGAATGACTTGTAGGGATATTATGAGGGGTTAATAGTATGGACTATGGAGACAATATGTTGTTGTAGTAGTTTTTTTTATTTGATGATGTAATGTAAAACTTATGAATATATAAAGTGTTTCCAAGGCTACTAAACCAATCGGTCATTCGAGATTTGATCTTTTTTGTGATCATGCCAATGATATGTAATTAATGCATCGACTCTGGGTAACTGGGGTCGGGGCGTTACAGATTTTATGATATATTTCCCTTTGAATAAATTTAATTATGTTAATACCTTGAAATATATAAATCCCCAAGTCAAAAATGAAAATCATGGTTGTGTAGAATTGTCAAATAGAAATTAAGTTATAGGAGTGGATATGAAGGACTTCATTTTTGAAAAATATGTGAATAAATGATTCATATTAATCATTTATATTTAAAAATAGGTACTCATATTCTGGGAAGTCATTTATTCTTCAAAAATACATTTTTCTTCAAAAACATTTTTTGTTCCATTTTGTGGGAAAATAATACAATTAACGTTTTCCCCTTTTGAAAATATATTTTAAAAAAGTAACATCATTTTTAAAATCAGATTATTAAATTTATCTTCCTATGATTTTTTAATAATTTTAAAAAAAAATTGATTTTTAAATGAATAATGAAAAATATTTATTTTTATTGAAAATTGCATATGGTTTAATTATTTATAGAGTTCCATGTTGTTTCAAAAAAAATTATATAGTACAATTACAAATTTATAATTATTAATAATCAAATATGTTCATTATAATTTTAATTATTTTGGTTTTTTTGAATCAAAATTGTTTATAGTTCAAAAAAATTATGGAAAATTAGTTTTCACAATTAATTTTAAAATCAGATAATGAAGATATTAAATCAACAGATAGGGTTTCTAATGACATCAAACCATTAATAAATATAATTATATTGTGATATTTTGATGATAAAATCTATTTATTTCAATTAATTTTTATTTATTATAATTACAGGTGAGAAATACATTAATTTTATTTAAATTTTTTATGTAATTCCAAATGTGTCTTTTCCATCCCATATAAAATGACACCACTTCTCTCTTTTCTATACACCAAATAGTGCCTTTTTTATCATCCAAAACATGAAAAATCACTTCTAAACGTTTCTATCAATAAATTATTGGTTTATTTATTATTTAATGACAATTCCAAGAGTCATCAATAAGCTAACTAAAGTATTCATGCCGATGAGGTTGAAATATTCCAAGTTGGCCCCTTTCAATTTATTTTTTATTATTCTTCCTCTAAATCAGTAATAACAATAATAAAATAAAAACATATATATCCTAACTATATTTAACTATTATTTTGATTTTTCGGTATTCTTAATTCCCCTCTTTTCCATGAAATTGATAATGAAAGCATCGCTCGTGTCTGTGTTTAGACTACCACCTCCATGTAGCGATACAATTTATTTTCCATTGCCATCATTGATGGATTTATATTATAATGGGATAAATGTGTATGTATGGTATTTATAATATAATTATGATTATATAATTATTATATCATATATAAATACTTATCATCCCATCTATTAGAAAATGATAATGTCACTCGGGTGTAAGCGTGGAAAACCGCCACAAAAAAGAGATGTGAATCACTATTTATTTATAGTTTAAATGGATGGTAATGAGGATATATTTAATGAATAATTAAGATTTATAATATATATTAATTTTTTTAAAATTTGATTTATTATCTTCAATTTTTACTTTCTATCCATCGAAAATTGAAAATAGTTTTCTTGTGTACGTACGACATACCATCTTCATGAACATTGTACATCATTTTCTTATCTATATCATTTAGTGATGACTCTAAAAACTTATATAATGAATACACATGAAATTTGTATCATTATTAAAATTATTTATATAATGGATCAATTATCAATGTACAAGGACTAGAACTATCGATCCAAAATTCTAAAGAAAAATGAAACAGTTAACATTCAAATATAATGATTTTAACATGGAATTGAAAATTAGTGGGCATTGAAATGTTACAAGTTGATAATATATGATATTATGAGTATTTAAATGACTATATTATCAAATTATAATTTATTTAATTTTATCATACATGAGTTTAGAGAACATTTGATGAAATTTGAACATAAGGTAAGTGTTCTATTTTACAATCTCATTATTTACCATGACTATTAATGATTATGTTTTCGATAGTCAATTTTAGGATATAGATAACAAAAATATATTTAATTTTATTATCATATGGGTATTTATATATATTAAATTTTATCATTTCATTTTCCTTTTTATATTAACTCAATATACCATCTTAATACTTCTAAGTAAATATGAATTTATTTTTTTCTTTGATAAAAAAATATTCCTTCATTCTCCATGTTTACTGATAAAAAATAATGATTTTTTATAGTATAATATTATTTTTAAAGACATTTTCCCATGAATGAATTTTTAAATTGTTGTTTAAAATGAATATTCTTTCTATTTTCTCTATGATATGCATTTTATATTTTTCAAAATAAACGTGAAAGGAATATTTTTTTAACATATATATCAGGAAAAAAACCTCTATATTAAAAAATCAATGATTTGAATATACCTTAATAAATATCCATGTATATTTTAAAATAAAAAAAATTCCCTCAATTTTTTGGTATTTATGAGGATTTAAAAAATACATTTCAATGTGAAGTGGTTATTTTACTCATGAAATATTCTAGTTAACATTTAAAGTATTTTTTCATATACAATATCATCCTTTGATATTACTTATCAATTATTGGGGAGGTGATCCAATGATTGGATCAACATTCATTATTTGGATTTCTTATTATGAAAATTTTAGGTTGATTTTGTAATAACCCAAACTTTTATCAATGAAAATTCCTCTCAAATGACTTATTATGTAAAATGGTTATAAAAAATATGATCTGCCTTGATATTATGGTTTTTGATTTCAAAATACCATTACGTATTATTACCATTGATAATATATTCATTGAACAGTGATCACATGATTAATATAAATATAGGGCATTAACAAATCCAATTTACCAAGAAAAAGGAAGAGATTGCCTCATCCAGTAGACTTTCCTTGTACGAAGCCCATATTTCAGAGCTCAGAAAGGTGGTGGTGTCACTAGGCATCGATCTTGACCAATACCAATCTGATCTTCAACATGTTAATCTTGAATGGAACCACCTACGGGAGAAGTGGAAGTTGATAGAGATTACCACTTCATCGATGATATTTGAGCCACCCAAAGAGTCGGTCACCATCACACACCTTACCCTTATGTAATATGTAGGTTTTATAAAGGGGATATTTAACAATACCAATCACTAAGATTATGTAAATTATTTTTTTATAAAAAATATACATTCCTTTTATTAGTGTTACATTGTAAATAGTTTTTAAAGAAAAAATGACATTTTTAGTTAATATTCAAATAATAAATCAATTTTTATGAATTAATGGATTTTTGAATTAATTTTTTTAATGAAATATTATTAGTAAATTAATTTTATTAAATATAAATGATCGTATAATTTTTTCGAATACAATTGAAATTTTTGTTAAGTTTTGAAAGCTATTTTTGTCAAAACCCATGAATTTTTGAAAAAAGTTAGTTTTTATATTAAATTTAAAAATTTAAAAATTTAGAAAATTATATATATATATTTAATATTGTTTTTGGAATCTGAATGTTTAAATTATCCAATGGTGAATTTTTCATAATTTTCCTAGACAATCGAATTTTTGGGTAAAAATTAAATGCCGATTAAAAATATAGTGTGTTTAATGAAATATTAATGACATAATAGTGATGTAATCAAATACTATAAATATATTTTTGGCCAATATATGTTTTACCAATAAAATAATCTGATTTTTGATCTATCTATTTAACAAACCATTAGTATACCCTCTAAAACTTATAAAACATTTTATCTATTTAAAATGATTTCCTTGAGATCATGACTCACCTCCACATAAGAAATACTAATATTTTAAGATGTTAGGACATTGGCCTAATAAAATATAGTTTTCCAAAACCCTTTGGAAAAAACTATGGGCAAAAACCATGGGTTAGTTTTGTGGTTTTTATTATTTTAATGTGTGGTGGCCAGACCTAAATAATAAAGAATTTCCTCCATTTTCCTATATAAACCCACCCAAGATCCCACTTACCCTTCTATCAAAGCCTTTTAATATCAACCAAACTCTTCCATAATATCTATAGAATCGTCCCAAGGTGCCCCAAGTTCCCAATACGCCTCTCTGAAGCCCCTTCCAAGCCTTCGGGATCACATTTCCAAGTAAGGGATTTCTCCCTCTCTAATTTTTGTCTAAGTATCTCTTTGTTGCAATACCCTTCTATTTTCAATTACAAATATTGGGGTATGATTTTTCACCTCCCCCATACTTAACTCCTTATGTTTCAATGATAAGATACCATTTTATCTCTCATTAATGACTCCCATGTGCACCCGTTACTATGCTAAAATTCTGTATGGAATTTCCCTCTTCTCATTTACATTCAAGAAATTCATTTGTATTATGAATTGAATCTCCATTAAATATGGTGGAAAATGTATATATGTGACCCCCTAAAAGATAATTTCATGTTAATATTACAAGACACCCCTTTCTCCCTCATCAACCATTTTTTATGAATTCTTATGTCACGTTGTTATGCTGCTAACATTGCACCGCAATTTTCCAAGACAAAGTCGGTGTGTAGTGAATACCATTCCCATTTCTCTAATAAAGGGAATTCACCTTTATTCAAATTTACTTATTGATTATCTATCTTAATGTATTAATTCCACATTCCTTTATATCATGGAATATGTGATGATGTTTAGTGAATCCATGATATATGATCCATGTGGAACACTTATGCATGAAATGAAATGTTTATGAAGGGTGTTCCCTAATAACGCTCCAATGCATTATGTAAAGATTAGTATCATCATATGTCATGTTCAATGAGGGTTTAATTTTTCTAATTCAAGTGAAATGAGGGTTTATGCGTGCTCCATGTGCAATTAGCCTTGGCTCATGCTAACACCATGTTATGTGTTGTTGCCACATTTCCATGTTATGATAATCATGCAATATCATGCCTTTATGTTCATGTTTCTCTTATGCTCATTTGATATGCCTATTTACTAACATGTAATGTATTCCTAATTTTATGCCTTTTTTACTCCCTTAATGGGCATTATAGCTCACCCTTTTCTTAGGAAATTCCTCAGGTTATCCCATGAAATGTTAATTACGAGGGAATATGGTGGTCATGTGAAGGAAGATTTCAATAAATATGTTTTGATTCATGTTTTAAGTCATTATGTAATGTTTATAAGCACAAAATAAATTAGAACTCTTTATATTCTTTGTTGTATCATGTGATGATTTTATGTAATAAATCACGTTTTAATGTGAAATAAAATCAGGGATGTTATAGTTTGTATTAGAGGATAGGTTAAGTTATTTTTGGGATTAGGATAAGAAAACACAAGTGAAGACTTAAAGATAAAAATAAGTATAATAAAAACATTGCTAAATTTTGGTGATTATTGAGTAAGTGGTTTATCAAGAAAATACATCCCTTTCTGGATATGAGTATGTAGAGGCGGCTCTAGAATAGACGTATCCTAGGGGTAAAACCAGAAAACACCGCATTGAGCTAAGCACAAACAGGAAATGGTGCATGACAATGGGCCTTGCTACAATATTGGTTATGAAACTCTTAGGTGATATGCTTTGGTTAATTCACAATCATAGTTTGAACTATTGTTAAGGGAAAAAATGACCCTAAAAATAAATTTTGGGAAATAGATCCTAGATAACATAGATTGAATCCTATAAATTCATAAGGTATGGAAGTAAAAGTAATTTATAATTTATCTATTTTTTCCTTTTGAATAACCTTTATGTGTTACCCCTAACTTTCCTTTTATTCCATCCAAAGGCGATTAATAAAAGGACTCGAGCTAGAAACCGATGTGAGGATCAATGTGATGACTGTTCTAATGAGATGCACAATCCAATGGGAGAGGGAATTTCAAACTTTGTCGTGTTAATATCCCAATTAACTAATGATTTTAATAGAATTATGGGTCAAGTGTAATGTTTAACCCACTACCATGTTAAATAAAAAATCATAATTAAGAGATTCATGAGACAAAGGACTCTTAATTTTAATGGATCATCTAATCTATCAAGAACCAAAAAATGGATCAACTCCATTGAGAATGTCCTCTCTATACTCCAATGTTCTAATCTAAAGAAGGTACTTCTGGCTGTTTATCATATGGAGGGTGAAGCTGGTCAATGGTGTACATTGATAAAAAATATGAATCCTCAGGAGGATATCGAGGCTTTAGAATGGAATGATTTTTAGAAAAAAAAAATCCAAAAATATTTTCATCGCACACTCCAGTTTAATATGGAAGGTGAATTCTTTTCCCTTATGAAAAAAGATGATGAATACATTGGATCGTATGAGGAAAACTTCACAATACTTTCCCGATATGCCTTTGGCTTTGTCGTTACACCCAAATGCAATGTTGACTGCTTTTTTGGTTGGTTGAAACCTTGCCTACAGAAAGACCTGGAGATCTCTGACTCTGATAGCAATGAAGAAATTGTCTGATGTTACCTAAAAGTTAAAATGGAGATCGTCAAATCTCATATGTATCATGGGGATAAGAAGCATATGGTGGACTTCAATTATAGTGGCCCGATTGATAAATTCAACGGTGCTAAGAAAATACAACCCCACATATGCCAAAAATTGCAGTAAGAATCACCCTAGAAAATGCCTGAAGGGGATGAGGAAATGCTTTAGGTGTGGAAGAGAAGGTCACCTAGACATTAACTACCGACAAGAAAAACCTGTGGTTATGATAGAGGAGATGAATACTCGATTCGACTCTGAATGCATTGTCCGTTGCTTCAACTGCGAAGAACTAGGGCACCTTGAAAATCAGTGCCCTAAGCCTATGGTTTTTAGAGGCAACCAAAAACCTCAAAGGAAAAATGGGTTATATTTTTCCATCACTACTGCTGAAGTGAACCCCAACAAAGAAGTGGTGATAGGTATGCTAGTAATTCATTTAATAATAGATAACATACATTTTGATTATGGTTCTACACATTCTTTTTTACTATAGAAGTTTAGTATAACAATCCCAAAACCACCAAAAATCAAGGATTTAAAGATGTCAGTGAGAATGAAAAATTGGATAATCACTCCATCCCATGAATATAACTCCTCCCTGGTCACAATATGTGGATTGAAATTTTTGGTGAACCTTATGATACTCCCTCTGGTGTAATTTGGTGCAATTATCAGCATGGATTTGCTTTTTATATATATAGCCAACATAAATTTCCATGAGAGGGAAATCACACTCTATGAGAAAATTTGACCCTTGATTCTATAAAAGTGCACGGAGGAAGATGAATCTTCTTTATCACCATCATCCCAAGTGTAGATATTACTTCCCTATGAGCATGCCTATCTAGCACATATGATTGAGTATATGGAAGGAACCATCCTTAAAGACATGCCTATTGTGAGGTAATTTGGTAAAGTGTTTCCTGAGTAATTTCCGGGTCTTCCACTGAGAAGAGAAATTGAATTCTCAATTGATCTTATACCTGGGGTGTTTCAAATATCCTAGACTATATAGAGAATAGTTGTTGTGGAGATTGAGGAGAAGAAGAAACAACTATAGGAGAATCTGGATAAAGGGTTCATACGCCTAAGTGCTTCACCATGGGTTGCACCAGTCCTCTTCCTGAAGAATAAGGATTGGTCAATGAGACTTTGCATCAATTATCATGAGGTCAACAAAATCATGATAAAGAACAAGTATTCTCTACCCCGAGTTAACGACTTGTTCGATCAGTTACGTGGAGAACATTACTTCTCAAAGGTGGATTTTCGGTTGGGATATTAACAAGTAAGGGTGAAGAATGAGGATATCCCCAAGACTGATTTTTGTACAAGGAACGGGAACAATGAATTCATAGTAATTCCTTTTATACTCACTAATTCTCCAGAAATCATCATGGACTTGATGAATAGAGTCCTTATAGATTACCACAACAAATCATTGGTAGTATTTATAGAAGATATTCTAATACACTCCAAAACCAATGAGGATAACGAGGAGCATCAAAGAACTTTACTAGATACCTTGCAAAAGGATAAGCTCTTTGAAAAGTAAAAAAAGTTTGAGTTTTGGTTAAAGGAGGTCTCATTCATGGGTTGTATCATCACAAGCAATGGGATGTCTGTGGATCCCTCTAAGACAACTGAAATTGAGGGATGGCCAAGTCCAACATCGATAATAGATATAAGTGGCTTCCTAGTGTTAGCTTGATATTATCATAGATTTTTAATATATTTCTCATGATCAACCCTCTTACCAAGATAACTCGGAATTGAGTAAAGTTTTCTTAGAGTGATGAATGAGAAGAGATCTTTCAGGAGTTGAAAAGGAGGATAATCACTGCTCTTGTGATCACACTACCCACAAGTGGAGAATAATATGTGGTATTTAGTGATGCTTCAAAGAAGGTAATGGGATGTGTATTGATGAAATATGAAAAATTCATTGCCTATGCTTCAATGAAATTGAAAGTTCATGAGAAGAAAAATCAAACATGTGATCTGAAGTTAGATGTACTAATCTTCGATTAAAAAATTTGGTGATATTACCTCTTTGGGGAGAAGTGTAAAATATATATGGACCAAAAAAGTCTCTAGTATATATTCATACAAAAAGAGTTGAACATTAACCAATGAAGATGGTCAGCTATAATCAAAGACTATGACTGATCAATCCATTACCACCCTGGGAAAGTGAAAAAGGTGGCAGATGATCAATATAGAAAGATCCGAGAAATTATATCATTGATGAGAATTGAAAAAGATCCAATATTCTTAGATTTGATGAATATGCACATGGGAATCATAAAGAAGGGAACAACATCCATCCTTTCAAAAATTATTTCTCAACCGTCTCTTTTGGAAAGGTTAAAGGATGCTCAAAAGGATGATGTGAAAATTTAGAAGAAAGTGGAAACTATCATAAAAGGGATATCCATGTAGTTCAATGTTAATGAAGAAAGAATTGTGGTATTTTGGTCCAAACTATGTGTTCCATCAAATCTGGAGTTGAAAAATAAAATTTTGGATGATTCACATAGTACCAATTTCTTTATTCACCTTGGGAACACAAAGATTTATCAAGATATCTAAGTGTATTATTGGTAGAAAAATAAAGAAGGAGATTACTGAGTATAAATTAAAGTGTCTGGTATGTTAGTAAGTGAAGGTTGAGAGGTAGAAGTCTAAGGGGATGATGAAACCATTACCCATACCATCATGGAAATGGGAGAACACCAGTATGGAATTTGTCACCAGACTTCATTTGACATCCAAATGAAACTATGTTATATGGGTTGTTGTGGATTGTCTTATAAAGACTTCACACTTCATTGCAATTAAAGAAAATTTATAATTTGATCAAATCGCGAGGATATATATCAGGGAAGTGGTAAGGCTTCATGGAGCACCAATATCGATTGTATTCGATAGAGATCCAAGATTCACCTCCATGTTCTAGAAGAGTCTTTAACATGATCTGAATACTAATCTGAACTTCAGTATAGTTTATCATCCTCAAACTGATGTCCAATCTAAGCGGACTATCCAAACACTTGAGGAAATGTTGATATCATGCTCTATGGACATTAAAGGAGGATCGGATAAACATCTTCCTCTAATTGAGTTATCTGACAATAACATTTTTCACTCAAGAATCCAGATGGATCTTTTTAAAGCCATGTATTGGAAGAGGTTCATAACACTGGCATAATGAGATGAAGTTGGGGAGAGAAATCTCCAGGGTCCATAAATGGATGAAGAAATGTTGGAGAAGGTTAAGACCATCCAGTAGCACATTAAAGATACTCAAAGTAGACAAAAGAGCTACGCTGATAATTGTCGACAAGTCCAAGATTTTGATGTTGGATCAATGATATTCCTCCACATATCGCCATGAAAGAGGTTTATGAGATTTAGGAATAAGGTAAATCTTATTATCACTACTAGAAATATGGGATTTTGAGCCCCTTAACCTATAGAGACCGCCATTGGTGGTCGCTATTGGTTACCAATAGCGACTGCCCATGGAGGTCGCTACATTTCCTTAAAAAAAGGGGGCTTCCGTGCCCCCTCCTCTCGCGAAGCGCCCCCCCCCCCCCCCCCCCCCCTCGAATTCCCCCCTCCTATCGCCTTCTCCCTCCCCGTCGCCCGCACCCTCCCCGACGTTGTGCCCCCTCCCCGCCGCCCTGCCCTCCTCGCCGCCCTGCCCTCCGCCGCCACGCCCTCCGCCGCCCCGCCCTCCGCCGCCCCGCCCTCCGCCGCCCCGCCCCCCGCTACCCCGCCCTTCGCCGCCCCACCCTGTGTCGGCCCGCCCTCCGCCGCCCCGCCCTCTGCCGCCCCGCCCTCCGGCCAGCCGCCCTCCTCCGTCCCCACCCTCAGCCGGTCGTGCCCTCCGCCAGCCACCCTCCGTCCGCCCTCCGGCCGCCCTCCCCCCTCTGTTCGCCCTCCGGCCGCCCTCTGGCCGCCCTCCGGCCTCCCTCCGCCGGCCCCGCCATCCTCTGGCTGCCCTCCGCCCTCCGGCTGCGGCCGCCCTCTGCCCTCTGGCCTCCCTCAACCCTCGGGCCTCCCGCCACCAGACTCTGGCAGCCCTCCGACCGCCCTCTGGCCTTCGGCCTCCAGCACCTCCAGCCTCTGACCTCCGCCCTCGGCCCTCCACCCCCTGGTCCCTCCCCCCCAGCACCCCGAACACCCCCCCCCCCCGCACCCCACAAACCCCTATCCCCTTCCTCTTCATCCCCTCCCTCGCCGCACCAGCTCCAGCTCCGGCTCCCCACCGCTGCCTCTCCTCTCGCAGGCATGTCAGGGGAAGAGGCAGAAGATCCACATCATCAATCAGAGGCATCTACGTCTCAGGGTCGAGGTATGTTGGAATGTCATTGTCTCAATTTTTTATGTAATTAATAAACATATATATATATATATATATTTATAACATCTGTCATTTTTTATATAAAATTGTTTTCAACAGGATCAGACTCGACTACTTCTTCCTCTCGTAGGAGAGGCCCTGGTCGTGGCATATTATCATGGAATTCCAACATGACTTTTGATGTTTCATTTGATGAGGTATTTCATCATGTGGGATGGAATGCCCCTGAATTTATTCTTCAGTTGGGTCATATCATACGTGATCCACATAGATTTCCATTGACCACGCGTGACTGGGCTTCTATCCCTCAGGACACATTAGATCGTCTTTGGAGGGAGGTTCAGGTAAGAAGACCATTTTACTTTATTCCCTATGTATAAACAACAATAACATATGTGATTTTTTTCTTTAATAGAAAAATTTGAAAGTATGTCCTGATGAGTTTCGGCCAGTGTGTATGAGAAAATGTCGTAAGATGTGGAAAGACTATAAAGGCTAAGTCAAGAGGGACCACTGGGTACCAAATGTGGGTTCCCCAGACATTCTAGAAAAAGGCTCAAGAGGTGTCCTCCCGGCTCAGTGGCGTGATTTAGTTGCATATTGGTCTAGTGAGGGTGTTACGGTTTGTATATTTATTTTGGTATATATATTTTCAAGAATGTGTTATTTGTTTGATATTTGAATGAATTGAATGTAGGAGGTGTCTACATGCCATTCTGAGAATCGAGCATTACAGGGACCACCTCACAGGCTCGGGACTCGTCACATGTCTCAAATCCGACATGAGGTATTTATTATTCATTTTTTAATTTTTTTAATTAATATGGTTTTGTGTTTATATTCTATTCATATATAGTTGCGGGAGCAAGGTGCACCAACTGATAAAATGTCGGTGTGGATGAGGACTCGTGATCACAATGATCTAGAGGCTACAACATTGATAGTAAGTGCTTTTACTCCTTACCAATACTTACATAAAATCTTTATATTAATATATGTATATATATTTAAATATTTCACAGGCTCAATTTGAAGTTGAAGTCGAACATCTTCCAGAGGACCAGTGACAACTTCCCATGCGAAGGGATGAGATCTTTCATCGCATCATTGGTCAGAACAGACATGGATAGAGTTTGACCTATGGAACATGGATTCCTCGTTCTGTAGTGTCACGCGATGTGGTTGTCGGTCCTGTTATTGCTCAGATGACACAACAGCTGTTAGATTTCGAGGCACGACTGCAGGCTTCCGAGGAGGAAAATGCGCAATCGGATGCTGAGGTTAGAGCACTGCGGGAATATGTGTGTCCAGATGATGGTGTAGGGGATCACACGACGCAGGTTTATACTGTATTTATTTATTTAATTTAAATTATTTTTTTCATGAAAATATTCATAATGTTTATTTTTTGTAGGCCCCTGGCCCACCAGATGGAGGTCAGTGATGAACATGCATGACACATCATATTCACGAGGTGTGTTTCTTCTTTTAATGGTAGGGTTGTTATTAATATTTATGTTGGGTTTCTAGTGAGTTTTTTTGTGATTTGGGGGTATAATGTGTGTTTTGGCCTCATGCAATGTTTGTGTGCATGAATTGAGAAGTAACCATGAAACTGATTATTGATTTGGATATTTTTTGTTCATTTAATTTTCAATGTTTAAAATTGCATGGTCTGTAATATTTTTGAAAAAAATACGTGATTCCTAATATAAATCATTAAACTTGTTTTTGATGAATGAGCTGAGTTCACTACTTTTAGTCCTCGACCTACCCCGGACAGCCCTCCCCGCACTCTGGACAGCCCTCCCCGTACCCCGGACAAGCCCCCCCCCCCCCCACCCCGAACAGCCCCCCCGCAGCCCAGACAGCCCCCCCCCCCACCCCCGCACCTCGGACAGCCCTCCCCGCACTCCGGACAGCCCTCCCCACACCCCGGACAGCCCCCCCCCCCCCCCCCCCCCCGCACCTCATACAGCCCTCCCCACACTCCGGACAGCCCTCCCCACACCCCGGACAGCCCACTCGCACCCCGGACAGCCTTCCCCGCACTCCGGACAGCCCAACCTGCACCCCGGGCAGCCCTCCCGCACCCCGGACAGCCTTCCCCGCACTCCGGGCAGCCCTCCCCTCACCCCGGATAACCCTCTCGCACCCCGAACAGGCCCCCCGCACTTCGTATCGTCCTTCCCGCACCCCATACAGCCCCCCCCCCCCCCCCCCCCGCACCCCGGACAGCCCTCCCGCACCCCGGACAGCCTTCCCCGCACTCCGGAAAACAATCTAATTATTATTTGGAACGTGTACGTGCAGACGGCACGTCAATTGGACGACATCAAAGGGTGAGTGAATTGTGATGTGGTCGAGCAGACGGCACATCAATCGGACGTGTTGTGTGCCCGCGGTGACCGGGAACGCCATTCTGGTGTCATAAACGGCCAAAACGGGCGTCTAAAGGTCAAACTCATAGTGGACGACATCAGATTGACCTGAAATAACAAGAAAACAATCTAATTATTATTCGTTACGTGTACGCGCAGACAACACATCAATCGGGCGTGCGGTCTGCGCGGTAGGGCTCATTATGCATTCTTTAAGTGTTGTGCGCGCTTCATAAACGCGCGTGGGGGGGGGGGGGGGGGGTCCAAATAGGCCGAACGATGTCCGAATGGCCTGAAATCAGACAACATCAAAGGGTGAGTGAATTTTGATGTGTTTGAGTAGACGACACGTCAATCGAACGTGTCGTGTGCCCGCGGTGACCGGGAACGCCGTTCTGGTGTCAAAAACGGCCAAAACGGGCGTCTAACGGTCAAACTCATAGAGGACGACATCGGATTGACCTGAAATTACAGGAAAACAATATAATTATCATTCTTGACGTGTACGCGTAGACATCACGTCAATCGGATGTGCGGTCTGCGCGGTAGGGCTCATTATGCGTTCTTTAAGTGTTGCACGCGCTTCATAAACGCACGTGGGGGGGGGGGGGTCCAAATGGGCCGAACGTCGTCCGAATGTCCTGAAATCATACGAAACCAAAGGTTGAGTGAATTGTGATGTGGTCGAGCAGACGAAATGTCAATCGGACATGCCGTGTACCCGCGGTGACCGAGAACGCCGTTCTGGTGTCACAAACGGCCAAAACAGGCGTATAACGGTCAAACTCATAGCAGACGACATAGGATTGACCTTAAATCACATGAAAACAATATAATTATTATTCGTCATGTGTACGCGCAGACAGCACGTCAATCGGACGTGCGGTCTGCGCGGTAGGGCTCATTATGCGTTCTTTAAGTGTTGTGCGCGCTTCATAAACGCGCGTGGGGGGTTCAAACGGGCCGAACGACATCAGAATGACCTGAAATCAGACGACATCAAAGGGTGAGTGAATTGTGATGTGGTCGAGCAGACGGCATGTCAATCGTACATGTAGTGTGCCCGCGTTGACTGGGAACGCCGTTCTGGTGTCATAAACGGCCAAAACGGGCGTCTAACGGTCAAACTCATAGCGGATGACATTGGATTGACCTGAAATCACAGAACAACAATCTAATTATTATTCTCAACATGTATGCGCAGACGGAATGTCAATCAGACGTGCGGTCTGCGCGGTAGGGCTCATTATGCGTTCTTTAAGTGTTGCGCGCGCTTGATAAACACGCGTGGGGGGTCTAAACGGGCCGAACAACGTCCGAATGGCCTGAAATCAGACGATATCAAAGGGTGAGTTAATTTTTATGTGGTCGAGAAGACGGAACATCAATCGGACGTGTTGTGTGCCCGCGGTGACCGGGAACGCCGTTCTGGTGTCATAAACGGCCAAAACGGGCGTCTAACGGTCAAACTCATAGAGAACGACATCGGATTGACCTAAAATCATATGAAAACATTATAATTATTATTAGTGACATGTACGTGTAGACGGAATGTCAATCGGACGTGCGGTCTGCGCGGTAGGGCTCATTATGCGTTATTTAAGTGTTGTGTGTGCTTCATAAATGCGCGTGGGGGGGTCCAAATGGGCCGAACGACATCTAAATGGCCTGAAATCAGACTACATAAAAGGTTGAGTGAATTTTGATGTTTTCGAGCAGATAGTACATCAATTGGACATGTCGTGTGCCCGCGGTGACCGGGAACGCTGTTCTGGTGTCATAAACGGCCAAAACGGGCATCTAACGGTCAAACTCATAGCGGAAGACATCAGATTGACCTGAAATCACAGGACAACAATCTAATTATTATTCTCAACGTGTACGCGCAGACGGAACATCAATTGGACGTGTGATCTGTGCGGTAGGGCTCATTACGTGTTCTTTAAGTGTTGCGCGCGCTTGATAAACGCGCGTGGGGGGTCCAAATGGGCCGAACAACATCTGAATGGCCTGAAATCAGATGACATCAAAGGGTGAGAGAATTGTGATGTGTTCTAGTAGACGGCACTTCAATCGGACGTGCCGTGTGACCGCGGTGACCGGGAACGTCGTTCTGGTGTCATAAACGGCCAAAACGGGCGTCTAACGGCCAAACTCATAGAAGACGACATCGGATTGACCTAAAATCACAGGAAAACAATCTAATTATTATTCGTGACGTTTACGTGTAGACGGTATGTCAATCGGACGTGCGGTCTGCGCGGTAAGGCTCATTATGAGTTCTTTAAGTGTTGTGCGTGCTTCATAAACGCGCGTGGGGGGGGGTCCAAACGGGCCGAACGACGTCCGAATGGCCTGAAATCAGACGACATCAAAGGGTGAGTGAATTGTGATGTGGTCTAGCAGAAGGCACATCAATCGGACGTGTCGTGTGCTCGCGGAGACCGGGAACGCCGTTTTGGTGTCACAAACGGCCAAAACGGGCTTCTAACGGTCAAACTCATAGCGGACGACATCGAATTGACCTGAAATCACAGGACAACAATATAATTATTATTCGCAACGTGTACGCGTAGACAGCACGTCAATCGGATGTGCGGTCTGCGCGGTAGGGCTCATTATGCGTTCTTTAAGTGTTGCACGCGCTTGATAAACGCACGTGGGGGTTCCAAACGGGCCGAACGAGGTTCTAGTGGCCTGAAATCAGACTACATCAAAGGGTGAGTGAATTTTGATGTGGTTGAGCAGATAGCACATCAATCGGACGTGTCGTGTGCCCACGGTGACCGGGAACGCCATTCTGGTGTCATAAACGGCCAAAACGGGCGTCTAACGGTCAAAGTCATAGAGGAAGGCATCAGATTGACCTAAAATCACGGAAAAACAATCCAATTATTATTCGTGACGTGTAAACGCAGACGGCGTGTCAATCGGACGTGTGGTCTGTGAGGTAGGGATCATTATGCGTTCTTTAAGTGTTGTGTGCGCTTGATAAACGTGCGTGGGGGGTCCAAACGGGCCGAACGAGGTCTGAATGACCTTAAATCATACGACATCAAAGGGTGAGTGAATTGTGATGTGTTCGAGTAGACGGCACATAAATCAGACGTGTCGTGTGCCCGCGGTGACCGGGAACGTCGTTCTGGTGTCAAAAACGGCCAAAATGGGCGTCTAACGGTCAAAGTCATAGCAAACGACATCGGATTGACCTGAAATCACAGGAAAACAATATAATTATTATTCGTGATGTGTAGGAGGAGACGGCGCGTCCATCGAACGTGCGGTGCGCGTGGTACGACCGAATGCGTCGTTTTCAGCAGCTCGCCGCGCGCTTAAACGGCGCGTTGGGTGGCCAAAAACACCCGAACGACCTCAGAATGCCATGAAACCGTACAGCATCATCCTTTGTGTGATTTTTGAAATGGTTGGGCAAACAGAACGTTAATCGGAGCTGTCGTTTGACCGCGGTGACTGGAAACACGTTTCTGGTGTCATAAAACACCAAAGACGGCGTGAGACGGTCGAATTCGGAGAAAACGTGCTCCGAATGACCTGAAACCACACGAAAACATTGGGAATATTATTCTTGATGTTTAGGAGGAGACGTCACGCCCATCGGACGCACGGTACGCGCGGTACGGCCGAATGCGTCATTTTTAGCAGCTAGGTGTGCGCTAAGCCGGCACGTTGGGGGGTCAAAACTACCTGAACGGCCTCGGAATGCCATGAAACCGTAAGACATCAGATGTTGTGCGATTTGTGAAATGGTCGGGTAGAAGGAACATCAATCGGAGGTTCCGTTTGACCTCGGTGACCGGAAATGCGTTTCTGGTGTCATAAAACACCAAAAACGGCGCGAGACGGTCGAATTCGGACTAAACGTGCTTCGAATTACCTGAAACCCCACGAAAACATTAGTAATATTATTCGTGACGTGTAAGAGGATACGACGCACCCATCAGAGGTGCGGTGCGCGCGTTACGTCCGAGTGTGTCCTTTTCAGCAGCTCGGTGTGCGCTCATACGGCGCGTTGGGGGGTCAAAACCACCCGAACGACCTCGGAAATCCATGAAACCGTACGACAAAAACCATTGTGCTATTTGTGATATGGTCAAGCAGACGGTACATCAATCGGAGGTGCCTTTTGACCATGGTGATCGGAAACGCATTTCCGGTGTCATAAAACACCAAAAACGGCACGAGACGGTCGAATTCGAAGAAAACATGCTCCGAATAACCTAAAACGACACAAAAACATTAGGAATATTATTCGTGACGTGTAGGAGGAGACAGAGCTCCCATCGGAGGTGTGGTGCGCACGTTACGTCTGAGTGTGTCATTTTCATAAGCTCAGCGCGCGCTAAAACGGCACGTTGGGGGGTCAAAACCACCCAAACAACCTCGGAATGCCATGAAACCTTACGACAATAGCCGTTGTGCGATTTGTGAAATGGTCGGGCAGACGGCACGTCAATCATAGGTGTCGTTTGACCGCGGTGACCGGAAATGCGTTTCAGGTGTCATAAAACACCAAAAACGGCGCGAGACAGTCGAATTCGGAGCAAACGTGCTCCAAATGACCTGAAACCACACGAAAACATTAGGAATATTATTCGTGACGTGTAGGAGGAGACGGCGCGCCCATCGGAGGTGCGGTGCGTGCGTTACATCCGAGTGTGTCATTTTCAGCAGCTCAGCGCGCACTAAAACGGCGTGTTGGGGGGTCAAACCCACCCGAACGACCTCAGAATGCCATGAAACCATACGAAAACAGCCATTGTGCGATTTGTGAAATGGTCGGGTAGAGGGCACGTCAATCGGAGGTGATGTTTGACCGCGGTGACCGGAAATGCATTTATGGTGTCATAAAACACCAAAAACGGCCGAATGACCTGAAATGATAGCATTTCTTAAATTGGGGGTTTTAAATTATTATAACACCATGATTTGATGTCAGATTTAATTTTATTATATGTATATAATAACTGAATAATTATTTTTAATTTACGTTTGTTTTTTTTTGTTTTTTTGTCCTATTGTAGGTTTATTGAAGCAGAAGATTGAAATAGATGGACCTGCTCGGATCGTTGAAGCACGTTTATCGTTTATGATGATCTTTATGTTTATGATGTTTGAAATTGTTTTCCATTTTTTATGATTGTTATCTTTTTTTTATCTCGGATTTTGCACCGTGAAGAAAAAAACAGAATTCGTACATTTCATTAAAAAAATGAAAAATATTTTATTTAATATTATATATATATATTAAAATATTTTATTTAATATATATATAAATATATTTTATTTAATAAATATATATAAAAATGAAAAATAGTTTATTTAATATTATATATATATATTTCTTTAATATATATATATATATATATTAATATTTTATTTAATATTATATATATAAATATTTTCTTTAATATATATATATATATATATTTTATTTAATAAATATATATATATATATTTCTTTAGGTATGATTTTTTTTTAAAAAAAAATTCCAGTGTAGCGACCGCCAATGGCGGTCGCTATAGGCCGGCATTTTGGCCACCTATAGCGACCGCCAATGGCGGTCGCTATTGCCCTACACCGACGGAGCAGATGTGACCGCCAATGGCGGTCACTGGGCGGTCTCTATAGCCCTATAGCGACCGCCAATGGCGGTCGCTAATACCCTTATTTTTAGTAGTGCCTAAGGTATATCGTCCCTTTTGAGATCATTGACCACATTGAAGCAGTGGCCTTTCAACCAGCACTCTCACCAAACCTATCTAAAGTACATGATGTATTCCATGCCTCACTCTTGAGGAAGTACATACTTGACCCATCACATGTACTCAATCGAGAGGTGGTACTATTTGAGAATGACCTCTCCTATGAAGATAATCCAATGAAGGTATTAGATCATATAGAAAAATTTCAACGAAATAAGAAAATTCATCTTATCAAAGTGTTTTAGAAAAACCACAAGTTTGAAGAGGCAATGTGGGAATCAGAGGAACTGATGAATCAGAGTTACCCGCACCCATTTTAGTGTGGGAAATGGAAATTTCTAGGGTGAAATTTTCTAAGGGGAGAAGATTGTAATGACCGAAACTTGTATCTATGAAAATTCCTCTTAAATGTCATATTATGTAAAATGGTTATAAAAAATATGCACTTCCTTGGATTTATGTTTATGGATTTCAAAATACCATTAAGAATTGTTACCATTTCTAATATAGACATTTAACAGTGATCACATGATTAATATAAATATAGGGCTTTAACAAATACTATTTACTAAGACAAATGATGTAATGGCCTCATCTAGTATACTTTCCCCATACGAAGCCCATTTTTCAGAGCTTGAAAAGGAGGTGGCATCATTGGGCTTCTCTCTTGACCAATCATAAGATGAGATTCAACATGTTATTCTTGAACGGAACTACCTACATGAGAAGTGGGAGTTGATAGAGATTACCACCCGAGCGATGTTATAAGAGCCACCCCAAGACTCCGTCACCATCTTACACCTTACCCATTGGTCTTATGCGAGTGTTATTAGGGGTTATGTAACAATTCCATAGCAGTAAGATTATGTAAATTATTTTTGTAAAATAATATACATTCATTTTATTAGTGTTAATTTGTAAATAGTTTTTAAAGAAAAAATAGCATTTTTTAGTTACTATTCAATTAAGAAATCTATTTTGATGAATTAATGGAATTTTTAATTAAATAATATTTTTATTAAATATTATTACTAAATTATTTTTTGTTAAATATAAATGATCATATAATTTTTATGAATACAATTAAAATTTTTATTAAGGTTTGAAAGTAGTTTTTGTCAAAGCGCATGAATTTTTTATAAATATCGATATTTATATTAGGAGTAAAAATTTACATATTTAAAATATTATTTAGAAAAAAATTAATATTGTTTTTGGAATTAGGATATCGAGATTATCCAATGGTGAATTTTTCTTAATTTTCTGAGATAGTTGAATATTTGGGTAAAAATTAAATACCGTTTAAATATATAATGTGTTTTATGACATCATAATGACCCAATAGTGATGTAATAAAATAATATAAACATAATTTTAGGATAATATATGTTTTACCATTAAAATAATAAGATTATAGGTTTATTTGATTTATTTTACAAAGCCTTAGAGGACTCTCCAAGACTTATAAAACATTTTATCATTTTAAAATGATTTCATTAAGAGTGTGACTCACCTACACATATGCATGCCTAATATTTTATTAATTTTGTCCATTGGACTTGTAAAATATTTTTTTCTGCTCCCCTTTGAAAAAAATAATGAGCAAAAACCATGGTTTGGTTTGTGGTTTTGATTAGTTTAATGCGTGGAGGCCAAAACCTATATAATAAAAATTTAAATCCATTTTCCTATATAAACCCACGCATGCTCCCACTTTCTCTTCACTCAAAGCCTTTGGATATCAACCAACCTCATACCTAGTCTCACAAGATTCCTCCCAAGTCACCCTAATCTCCCAATAAACCTCTCTCATTCCCCTCCCAAGCCTTTGGGATCACACTTCCCAGTAAAGAATTTCTTCCTCTCTCATTATTTTCTAAGTTTCCTTATATTTCTATACCATTGTCATCTCAATTAAAAATGTTGGGGTATAATTTCACACCTCCCCTATACTTCCCTCCTTATGTTTGAATGATTATAGTACAATTTATCTCTCATTAATTCCTCCCATGTACACCTGTTACTATGCCAAAATTCCGTAATAAATTTCTCACTTCTCATTTAAATTCATGAAATTCATTTATATTATTATATATAAACTCCATTAAATATGTTGTTACATGTATCTATGTGACCCCCATACTGTAAATTTCATTAAAATATGATTACAAAACCATGTCTATCTCATCAACCATTTTTTTATGAATTCTTATGTCACGCCGTTATGCTGCTGAATTTGCACCGTGGTTTTCCAAGTCAAAGTCATTGTGTAGTGAATACCATGACCATTTCTCTGTCTAGGGTATTCACATCTATGCAAATTTAAATATTGATTATAGAGATTCATATATTAATTAAACATTAAATTATCATGGAAAAGTTATTATCTTTAGTGAATCCATGTTATATGATCTATGTGGCGTAGTTATGCCTGAAATGAAATGTTTAAGAAGGGTGCACCCTGATAGCGATCCAATTCATTGGGTAAATATTAGTATAATGATACTTCAAGTTCAATGAGGGTTTACTCATTCTAGTTCAATTGTAATGAGGTCTTACTCATTCTCTATGTGAAATGAGCCTTGGATCATGCTAATACCAAGTTAAGTGTTGTTTCTACATTTTCATGTTATGATAATACTACTATATCTTGACTTTATGTTCATGTTTCTCTTATACTCCTTTGATAAACCTAATTCCTAACATTTATTTTATTCTTCATTTTATTCCTTATTTAATCCCTTACTGGGATTTATATCTCACCCTTTTCTTATGCATGTCCTCAGGTTATCCCATGCAATGCTAAGTATGAGGGAATGCAATGGTCATGTAAATGATTTTTTCAATAAAGATGTTGTATTTCATTTTTAAGTCATTATTTAATGCAATTAATCCCCAAAGACACTATAACTCTCAATACTCTATGTTTTATCAGGTGATGATTTAGTGTAATAAATAATGTTTAAGTGTGTAATAAAAGCTTCAGTGTAGTTACCCTAGACACACACTACAAAAAAAAGAGGATCCCCATTGGAGGATTCAGAGCAAGTGTGATCACTAGAGCAGAACCAAATGGATTTAAAAAAATGATAGGATATGGCTACGCAATTGGGACCAGCCTGTGCTTACATAGGAAGCCTAACCAGATGGACATGTGAAGGAGGAGAGAAACCATCATAATGCAGATGTTGGGGAGGGGAAGTTACTTATAGTTATTCTCATGTGGAATTTCCTAAGACCTTCAGGTCATGTAATCTCTTAATCGTATGGGACATTTAATATCTAATCTTGAGAGCCTTGTAAGGGTTCCCCCACATCCCTTGAAAGGTGGGTTATCAAAAATGAATAAAAATGAAGGCCTTCGAGCCATTCGTATGGGTTTGTAATAAAATCAGTGTTGTTATAGATTATATAACACGTATTTCTTTGATATGGGTTAATTATGTTAGGATGAATCCTTTATTGGAGAAAATTATTTTCCATAGGTTATTCTATAATAAAATGACGAGGCAATTATGAAAACTTTTTTATTTTCATGGGTTATTCATTGATTAATATTTTATTATCTTATAGCAAACAGATGCCTTATTTTCATTATGGTATGGGTGGTCCTAGTGTTTTATATTAACCAAAATACATAGGGTAATTATGGATATCTCATGATAAAAGAAGGTTTTCAAAGAATAGAGAATCCAGTTTAGTGAGGGATTCAATCGACATTGACAGTCTTGTATGAAAATATTAACTAAGGAAATGATGAAATTTTGATTGAACCAAATCTTCAATGAAATTAATTAAAGTGAGTCTTGACTAATGAATAAACTCTTTATTCTTATTTAAATGAAATAAACTTAATTCTTATGCCAAATGTTTTGTCTCATAGCTCAAGTTAATGGATTAGTTAATGAATCATGTCTTATAAACTATAAAGATGTATGGACAGAATCCTGATTTTAAGCTATGATTTATAGTGTGTGGTTTCTAAATTTTAAATTCATGTACCCAAACCCTTATACACTTGTTATGCTTAAATTATAATTTATAACTCCCTTGATTTCCATTATATAATATAAGAAAAACCTTTATTGTGTTTCCCTTACTTAATATATAAAGATATATTTTGAGTATAATATGTCGATGATAGATTATAGTCTTGAATAATTATATAGGATATGATATAGATATTTTTTTATAAATTTTTATATTCATATACATTTCCAATGACACTAAACCTATTTGATTCAGGTGTCAATCGTAATGTTATGTATTGAATATTCATCTAGTAATATGTAATAATAATGTATGAAAAGGATTGGATGATATAGTTAGTATCAGAGTAAGGATGAGTTATAATTGGAAACAAGGATAAGAAAACATTATTGAGAAATATAGGAATAGGTTTATATATAATATAATAGAATAATGTTTTGTTATGATAAATAATTTGTTTTTTTCCACTATGATTATTTTTCCTTACATAATGAATTTTTGTTTTATCCAATTGTTGGAACCTGAAAAAATCATGTTAATATTAACTATTATGGAAATTTTAATTATTTTTCTCTTGAGAAATCAACTTTTATTGGTGCTATAATGAAAATAATTCATTTCTTATGCAACTTTCTCTAGATATGAATCATGATAAGCTTCTAGTTGAGAAAAGGTGAGAACAAATTATTATTGGGTACATCATTAGGCAACATAAACATTTGTTTAATGGGTATGTTGATGTTCTAGTTGTAGAAAAATCAATTGCTACCACTAAAAACAAATCCTCCATCCTCCAGTGTTTGGAAAATGAAATGGTTATTTCATTTGTTTGTAATTTGAATAAAGAATTTTATCATTTGTGGAATCTTCTCAATAAAAAAATGATAATGGAAGGAATTGAATCCAAGGAGTGGAATGTGTTTAGGAGATTATTCTTTAATTAGTTAAATCCTCATATACTTTATATGAAAATGGATATAGAATTCCATAAGATAATTTTTAATTATTATTAATCCTTTTGTACTGATTTTTCATTTTTTACATGAAAAATGCAGTACACATCGAGTATTAGTAGCTAAAATCAATGTATGTTGTTTAAAACATAGTTTATAATGGGAATTAGAAGTGATATTCTTAATTATATATGATGAAATATTTTGATGTTAAATCAATGTGGAAATGGACATTTTTGTTACCCATAAATTAAAAAACATTTATAAGAATAGAAATATAGAATTAAATGGATATTCTAGAAAAAAAAATAAGTGAGGAAGATGATATTGTGATTATGCTTGAAGTGAGGAGCAAAACATATAAATATTTTATTAAAGAAATTTGTTAATTTTTTATGTGTAGAAAGAAATGTCATTAGGAAATCGAATATCAAATATACAGGAAGAGGAAGTTTTATAATGATGTATATAAATCCCAACCGGACTAACCACACACACTCTATTATTTCTCATGAAAGGTTTATATGAATTATGTTAACCAGTTATCATATCTAATGGATAATGATGATGATTGATATCATTCACCTCTTAGTCCTATACAAAACTGGGAATAACATTTGTGGTCACTATTGATGATGTGGGGTATAATAGGGAAATAATGAAAGGTAAAATTACCATCCACACTGGAACTACTATTGTATTATTTGATTCTAGATCTAAATTCTCTTTTATATTGGAAAAATTTTCTATGTTTATCTCAATTAATACACAAAAACAATATTTTCAATTAGTAGTAAAAACTCCTAACAGTATGATGATCACACCTGTAGCCTCTGATTCTGCTATGAATGATTTTTTTTAAATGTGACTCTTATAATTATCATTATTTTATCTCTAAATGAATTTAATGTTATCATATGCATGGATAGTATTTCATTTTACCAAGTTATCGGAGTTATATTTTATATTTTCAACCAACATATTATCTTCTATCTGTGTAATGATAAATTTTATTATCCAGTGGAAATTCCGTACATTATATGGGACTAAATTTTTATTCAAAAGGGTTTTTTATCTCAAGTTATTAGGGAGAAACTCAACATTGATTATATAAATATTTTATGAATTTTTTTTTATTTTATTTAGGATTAATTTTTGTGTCTTTTTATAAATCATGAATTTTGGTATTCAATAGAACTTATACATTATCCAACACCATTTTCAATGACATCATATAGAATGAACTGAATTGATTTTTGATAATTGAAATAGATAGAACCAAAGAATCTTGATAAGGGATTCATTCAACCAACTATGTCACTTTAGGGCACCCCTATTTATTTTATAAAGAATAAATGTATATTTATGTGATTTTTTATTAATTATTAGGAACAAAAAATGATCCCATTATAGAATAAGAGTCTTCTGCACTGTATTGATTTTTTTTCAATCAATTGTAAGGAACTAAATAATTATCCATGGTTTATATTCAATTTAGATACAATTAATTGAGGGTAAAAAGTGATGAAAAAACCCATACTACATTCCTAATGAGGTATGGATGTTGTGAATTTATTGTGATGGAATGTTTTCTTACTCAAGTGCCTACTATTTTAATGTGATTAATTAATATAGTATTTAGATATTACCTTGATTTTATTGTGGTAGTTAATATGGATGATATTATTATATATTAAAATAGTAAGGAAGAGTATGATGATTTCTTAATTATTGTTCTAAACACCTAAATAAATGGTAAGTTATATGAAAAATTTACCTAGTGTGACTTTTGGAAACAATAATTTTTTGGGTCATATATTACCAAACAAATGTATATTGAGGGATCCATCAAAGACAAAAATTGTTGAATATTATCCTAGAGCAAACACTATAATAGATATCCATATTATTCTTGGATTCTCTAGATAATACTCATAATTATTTTAAGAATTTATCACGGTAATATACTCCACCCACCAAGTTAACTATGAAGGGAGGAATCTTCCATTTGACAGATTAATGTGAAGAACGTTTAAAGAGACTATGGATAAGGATGTAAATGCACCTATACATATTCTACCATATAGTAGATATGGGTTACTGATATATAGTGTTGCATAAAATAAGTTATTCTTGTAAATCATTATATGCATTGATATGGTGATAGCTTATTCCTCATGCTAATATAATTTTCATGATAAAAAATACCAAACACATGATTTAGAGTTATCAGTGGTAAATTTTTCATCAAATATATGGTGTTATAATATTTTTATAGAATAGTGTGATATATATAATAATCATAAAATATTAAAATATTTATTAACTCAAGAAGATTTGAATATATTCCAAAAATGAGGGTTGGAATTGATTTATGATTATGACAGCTTAGACAATTACCACCCTAACAAATCAAACAAGGTGGTAGATGCTCTGAGTGAACTAAATCATGGTATATTATCTACGATTAGTATAAAAAAGAACCAATATTTCAATATTTTTAATGGATGGGTTTTTAAATATTTAATCCATGGGAAAAATATTATCTTTTTCAAAATAGTGTTTAGTTATATATCCATGTGATGATTAAAGATGGACAAATGAAAGTTACAAAGATTCAAATAAAGGAGAGAAATGTTAGTAAGTTCAAATTTTCATTATGTGTCCCTTGAATACCTGACATCAAGAAGAATATATTTGATGGAACTCATAATTTATAATTCTCATATTCATTATGTAATTACAATGTTGTATAAAAATTTCGATGTGTATTTATGGTGTTATAACATGAATAGAGTTATTCTAGAGTATGTATCATAGTGAATTTTATGTTAGGATGTTAAATATGTGAGATAGAAGTCTAGGGGGATGTTATAAACTTCACAAAAACCTAAATAGAAATGGTAAATTATTTCAATTTATTTTATTATCAGACTCACCAAAAACTTTAATGGCCATGTCTATACTTAGGCTATAATTGATCACCATATGATGCCAAAACACATTATTGATATTATATAATATTTATCTATTAATAAAAAAAATATTTTTCCATAAGAAATTATTAAGGTTGTATAAAATATTTTATTCTATTATATATGATGGATATTTGATGTTTAACCCAACATTTAACTGAATTATTCAAGGATATCTAGATTATATGTTGTGTTTCAATATTTCATATAATCCTCATATAGATGATTAGTTTGAGAGAACCATTCTATTCCAAAGGGATAGGCAATGGTCCTTGTTAATGTATTTCAAATGTGGTAGGGATCAACACCTTCCTTTAGTCAGGTTTTCTTAGAAAAAAAATATTTAAATCAGAAATTCATATGGATACTTATAAAACCATAAATGTAAAAAATTATTTAACAGCAACATTATTGGATGATGTTGGGGAATGGAATTTTTGGGGCGTAGGAAACCTGAAGAAATTGCATAAAAATCCAAATCCATTTAGTTTCACATCATGAAATCATATAGTTGATAGAAATATTATGTTGAAAATCATCATTTGAATTTTGAATTTATGTAGATGAGAATTTAATCAATTGAAATTATATATGGTAGAATATTACAATATTTTAAATGATGGTATGGTTACAACGTAGGTTCATTTCCCCATTCATGACATTTTATTGAGTATAGGTGGTTGTTTATCACATGTCACTTCAACTAAAGCACTATAAGGCTCATGATGTGTTATGTGCATCTATCTCTTATCTTAGTAAAAACCTGATCCATTTCATGTATAAAAATTATAGGTTTAAAACAAGTGTATGATTTTTTCATTTTTAATAACAACTATTATAAGTCTCATATCATAGAGATAATGTTCTATAGAATAATATTATTCCTCGGGTTAATGTTCTATAGAGGAATCATAATTTTTAGGAATCAACATGTGAACTTGAGGATGTGATGAAACATTAATATCCTTATTTTTATGTATCTTAGTAATGAAATAACAAGGTAAAACTCAGTTAATGTGGTTAAAGTGTAACAACCTGATATTTTATGAGATATTTTACTTTAAATTAATTAAATTTCATTGATAGCTTACAATACAAACAACTTTGATTCGAAATGAACTATAGTTTAGTATACTAATGAAACATAATTTTTAAATGGGCGGTGTTAATTTGAATAACCATTATGAGAAAACAAATTCTTTATATTTTTTAAAATATATTATTTATTAATTGCTAAATTTATTCTGAATTCACTATGTGGTTAAAAAATAATTCCTCGAAATGGTTTTTATTTATTTTATTTTTAAAATAATGTAATTAATTTATAACCCTTTTATAAAATTTATTTTGAAAAAATGAACTTAAAATTTTAAATAATCATATGAATATTATCTTATATTGTTTTATTAAATATTTTTTAAAGGATTGATTTTTCATCGAATAGTAAGAAATAAAAATTTTCACTGAGAATGAAATTTCATTTCATGAAAATAAAGGAAATATTTTTTTTAAATGTTTTTAAAAGTTAAATTAGTTCATTTAGATGAATAATAATACATTTATGGTCAAAATAATTAATTTTATGTCCTATTTTAGTTTATAAATTAATTATACTATAGGAAACATATTTTTTTGGAAAACTGCATTCCATCATGTTTTGAAAGATTGATTTTTATTTAAATTATAAAACTACTAAACATTGAATCAAGAAAAAGGCATAAAATATTTTTCATCAGAATGTTAAAATTTGGAAAAAATTTCCCTTTCATTTTTTCCATTATGAATAGTAATTGTGGAGAATATTTATTAACTCTAAGTGTAAAAAGGGTTATGAAAGGTTAAACATTGATATAATGTCTTCAAAACAAACCAAAACTTTCTATTTATTCATTTTATCAAAATATTTATACCATATCCAACACAAATTTTAATTTAAGAAATATTGGTGCCACTATACCTTAATAATGATATTTTTATTCTTTTAAGTAAACAAAATTACCAAATATAACTCTATTGAATTTAACAAAAATAAAAAATAATATAAGGATAAAAATATAATTTTTTTTATAAATAAAATTATTATAAAATTTTAAGGGACTAAACAATTACCATTAATTATTAAAAAATATCAACATGGTTCTTGTGTACTCTATAGAATAATCATATACATGATTTTAAAAAACCTAAAAGTAATGTTGTTTCGGTGAATTATAGTTCATAATGTATTTTATACAATATTAAAAAAAATTATTATTTATCTATTAAAAGTTATATTTAAATAAAATAACTATCTTGATGTCTTAATGTCAATTTATGTGAATAGTGTCAAAAATATCATTATTGATCATTTATAAAATTTAATTTTTTAAAATTATTTGAAAATAATAAAAATATATAAGGAGGAAAAATATGGTGATAAATGATCAATAATTTTTTCTCATGAAAATTTTTTATCTAGTTTTTACCTTATTAGTATAATTATGACTCTTTAATATTACAAAAATTGTTACAACTATTAAGGTTAAAATCAGATAATGAAGGCATTAAATCAAAATATAATGTATCAAATAACACAAAAAACTATCTAGATTTCATCAGATGGTGTTATTTACACGATAGAAACATTTTATTTAAATGTATGTCTATTTATAATCATTATATATTATAATGACATTTATTATATTTAAATTTCAAATTCATTGCAAGTGTTCCCTTTTCCTCCCTTATAAATTGAAACCTCTTGTTTCTTTTGATTACCCCAATTTCTTCCTTTTATATAAACCAAAACCAAAAAAATTATATTCTAAACATCCCATATACACAATTTATAGGTTCTAGTATTTTGAAAATATTATTCAATGGCTCTTTGAGAAGGGGTCAAAAAGGAGGCTGATTGAAGAAGACCTAACCTTCTTACAAAACATCATTAAATTTTTTTCTTCATCAAGATCCTATAAATATTAGTAAACATCATTAAATAATATAATAAGTAAAATAAAAATAATTTAATGTTGTTATGGTAAGGTATCTACCATTATTCACCATCCTTTCAGTCAAATGGGGTGTGAAAGTATCACTTGTGTGTACATGTGGACTACCACCTCCGAAAAGTGATGTTATTAATTTTTCATAAACAAAAAACATGAATATATATATTAGTATTTTTTTTATTTAGTATATTTGATATATATAAAATATTATTCCTTTTCTAATTATAAAATCATACCTTTTATCTTACCTTATCATCTGTTATAAACTGATAATGTCGCTTGTGAGTATGTGTGGAATACAACCTCCATAAAGTGATGTGATTCATTTTTTATTTTTTATTTACAAAGAAGTTAATAATGATAGATTTAATTAATATATATGAGATTAATTATATAATAATGATTCTATTATGATGATTTATTATTTAATTTTCGATTGATCTGTCCATCAAAAAGATAGAAAAAAAATCATACATGCGTTTATATTACATACCATCTCCATTAATAGTGAAATTTCTATTTTTGTCTCTATAATTTATGGATGAATCTATATATATAATGAATTTAATGAGTATTCATCTCATTATTAACATTATTGAGATGATAAAACCATGTTCAATGTACATGGAAAAGAACTGTCAAATCAAAATTCTTATGAAAAAATAGTTAACACCCAGAAATAAATATTTTAATAAATAATTTATAATAAATCAGATTTAAAATTTCATAAGTTAATCATATATTATTATATAAGTTATTATATTATTCTGGTAAAGAATTATAATCATTTTACAATTATTATGCTTGAAGTTATATCCCTTTCAAATACATTTAACTTTGAGTTATGGAATTTATGTTACTATCTTACTATTTTCTAGGAGTGTTTATAGTTATGTTTACAATGATAAAATTTAATAATATACCTCTCAAAATTTCCATTAATTTTCTCCTCCTGATTTTATATATTTTTAATACTTTTTTTCATTCATTTTCCTCTTTTTATGTACTTTTGAGGTCAAAAATATATTTTTTTTTGAAATTTTACTATTTCTATCTTCAATTGAAAATCCTTTTTCTTCCAAATTAATGATTTTATAAATTGATTTCATTAATATTTTAATATTATCATTTGAATTTTCAAATTAATTTTTTCTATGATGTAATTTTTAAAAAATGGTTTAAACAGAATCATTTTTTCATTATTTATATGAGCTATTATATACTTTTTAATAAAAATGTGAAATAAATAATTTGTTAATATATAGAACATGAAAAATATTTTACACCATGAGGAATACTTGATGGTTTGAGGGTTCTATTATAAATTTAAAAGTTTATTTTTAAAATAATTTTTATAATATTGCGAAACATTTTTTAAAATTTTTGATTTGTATGTGAAAAGAATATTTTACATAAGAAGTGTTATGGTGTTTTTTAAGGAAATTTTCATCTCTGATAACATAATTTTATGTTAATTATGCATTAAAAGGGATATGATCCAATGATTCCAACAAATTTTATTCTTTTGATGGATTATAATGACAATTTTATGGTGATTCTATGAAACCTATTTCTTTCCGATAGATGAATTATGTTATGATGAAACTATTCTGAAACACATTACTTTTATATAGTGTTTTCTATAATGTAATTATGAAACCATTATGAAACATTTATCCTTTCTATGGGTTAGGTTGTTTTGAATTTTTATGATCTTTTGGAACACATTACTTTTTTATAATTCAATAGGTGATCTTGGAATTATATAACCCTCTAATGAATTATGTAAAGATTGATATCTCCTGAGTTAATAAGGTCTAGAATGTAAAGTGAACCTTCATTAGTAATAGACTCTATAGACTATGAAAATCATGGGAGTTAACATTGACAAGGTATGTGATGGAAAGGAGATTTAACCAAATGCATTATGATAGTTTTAGTAGTTATCATTGATAAAGGAAATGATTTTATAATTCTTATATATACTCCACTAACTTCTTCCATATGGAAATTTTATGATCTCATGGATCATATTATTTTATTTATTTTTTGTTCATGTCTTATAAATTGTCATAATTTAGTCCTAGACTCATGATTCTGATCTATGAAATGAAAGGTATGGTTTTTAATGTTGAACTCATACCCTCACACCCTTCTAACCATGTTATGATTTAATTATCATTTATTTCTCCATTTTTTAACCATACTGATCATCTCAACTCACCCTTTCTTATATTCCCCAACCCCAATATATTTAGAAATATTTTATATATAATATAAATAATAATAGAATTATATGTTAAGAACTATGTGATTGAAGAAGTAGATATCTTATAACAAGTTTTTATTGTAACCATGTTTATAAAGACACTAAACCTATATGATTCTTGAAAAGATCTTTTTGGTTTCTATTAAATATTCATTTAATAAGTTGTAATATTTGTCAGTTAAAAAATGGGTTTCAATATGTCATAGATTTATCAAAACAATAATCCCTACAATACAATGTTAAACTTCATGGATTATGACCTACTAAAATGATGCAGAAATATATGATGATTTCTTTACCATCAAATGATAAATGGTATGGTATGGTCTTATAATATGAACTTAAACTATGTGACCTAAAAATTTAGGCTTTGATTCTTATTAAACACAAGATATATGATTACATTTAATTTTAAAATCTATCACCATTCCTAACAGAGACATATTCCTCATGAGTCTATTTACATCATTTCTCCTATGGAAATATTCTATATGAATTAATATTTCCCATTGTCTATGGAAAAAATACCAGGAAATTATCCACATAATTCTATATCCCCAATTAAAAGATTCCCCCACATATAGGTCCATTTACCTCCATGTACCATAATGTTTCCATCATTAACTGATATTATTCTTGAAATAATCTTCTTCATAGAAGTTCAAATTGCTATTAGCCAAATAATCTCCATGCCCCATAGGGAATAATTTTCATTGAACTAAAAAATTATCACCATTCAATATTCTATTTGATGTCAAATATAAAGGGTATCTTGTGTGAATCCTGAAAAATATAACTAGTTAAAATTGTCAATGAATCATACTCTCAATGATATAAAAATATAAGGAATCAATCAATATAACTCAAATTTAAATGATAATATGTGTCCCATTAAGTTATATCAATATACATGGATGTGATCCTAACTCCATTGGCACACTCCTCCTTATTGGATTGAGATAATATCCAATATCCCCAATTATGTGGCTTTAAATCCTAATACCCATTAATATATGAACTCTAAGAAATAAGAATAATGAGGGGAACCTTAATACATATTGATTTTCAAATTTATGGATGATGATGGAAAATTTTCAACAAAGAAGAAATATGTATAACACATAAATTCATGAATGACTCATGAGTATGTAGGAAATATATAATTGAGACCTAGAGTATTTAAAAATCACCTTAAATTAGTGAATATTAGGTTGATGGTCCTCTTAACCAGTACATATTCTAGGGCAACATTCGTAAAATCCCAATAAAATCATGAATTTAAAGAAAAGTTTTGCATGGCCTCAAACACCATGGTTGAGCTATGTTAGATGTTTTCAAACCACCCCAAACCATTTCAATTAAAAATGTATGTTGGATAGAAATATCCTATCAATCATTGATTCTTCTACTCATAAAATCTATTTTATTAGGGTTTCTGTGATGTTTAATATTCATATTATATCAAATGATCGCCAATATATTCCAATAAATATTCATTTTGGTATTAGGATAAATTATCATATTATAATATTTTGATGGAATAAATTTTATGATTATCTAGGATTCTTAAAAAAAATATTTTGAGCTAATTATTTACTTGAAATTAAATAAAAAATAATTAATATGAGTAATATAATAAAAAATTAAACACATACTTATTTCTATTGGTTTAGTTAAAGTTCATTAGTCTTTACTCATCAAATTGTACTAACTAAAGAGGTTTATACATTTTTATATCCAAAATAAATATAACTATTATTCACCATAGTTACATTATGACATGAATGACTTGTTTTGTGTATTTCAAGTAGTGTTTTTGTTTGTTGATTTATCTGAATATAATTCTTGAAAAGAATAGTCATATTCTTCTGCAATAAATGGCCATGTCTTATATGGAAAATCTCTTTCCATATTTTGTTTTGATAAATGAATAATTATAATAATATTACATTTAAGATAAGTTTTCATTTTTCACTTACCTTTGAAAAAATTTATTACTTCCATGAAAAACATTCTAAAACATTAAATCTTGTGAAATATCACTTCATTACCATTATTTAAAAATTCATAAAACTATTAATATTGTGCATTAACATGTCAAAAAAGAGAACATTTCATGTTCTATTTTTACTAATAATTGTGTATCCAACACCTATTAAATTTAGTAAAATATCTTTTCCATATTTTTAAATTACATCTTTTTACAACTGGATGTATTTAATAATTATTTTTGTTCACTAAGTGTGATGCTCATACACTATCTAGTATCTATGAATTATCTCATATTTCTACAATTTTCCACCAAATTCACCACATAATTCTCTTCATTATTCCTCTTATTTCAATATTTTTAATTCTATTTTTTAAATTATTCTTTCTACAATCATGGAATTAAATCTAATTATGGTGTTTCTGAGAATATCACACCTCTCAAAATTATCATCAAGAGAATATAGATACTTTTTAAATTATACATTACCCATTAGTAATTTTCATTGATGGTCAGATGTAGTTTTACTTTTAATCCCCATAAATTCAAACCCTTTAATTATTTGAGGAGGTTATAGCTTATACCGGTATTGATTTTCATTTTGAAAATAGACTCAATAACACTAATAACATTAATTAAATTTAAATCCCCCCATGTGAAAAGCAGTTTCTTCACAATTTTCCCATCATGTTTCTCACCTATTTGATATTTTTTGTTTCATTTAAACCTCCACATTCATAGGATCCCTCTTCAATACCATGATTAATCCATTATGCGTACCCTAAATATTCCTCCCTTTCCATATAACTTTTCTTGTGTAATTTTTACAACCAATAATAACATTAACAGTGTGTGTTTGTGTTCTCCATTTTATATGATATAATCACCTTATTTTTTTCCTTTTTACATTTCTACCTTTGGAATTAGAAATCAACGTGTTTAAAATAATTCAACATTTTTAAATAGAAAAAAATATTAAAAATATATCTATTATTAGAAACATTCTCCAATAATTTCTATCTTTTAATAAATTCATTAAAAAATTATATAATATCCATAGAATTGGATTTATGTAAAATTTTTCTATCATCCACTACTATTGGATTAAAATACATTACTTCCTATATTTTGAAAATTAAATTTTAATTTGAAATCTAATTAATTTTCTGTCAGTATTTAATAATTGAGATGAAATCTCACATCTATTATTTAATCTAAATTTTTATCAATACATCATCTTCAGAATAAAACTCATCAAGGGTTTTATTTAATGTATCATTATATATCTTTAGTGATTTATTTTCATTTTTTAACCTATAATTTTTTTCAATATGAACCGTGAGATCCCCTCTATGTTGAAACTCATTCGGTTAATTCTCATCAAAACATTATTCTTTACTTCTCCATGATTTTTCTTCCCCCTCAAGTAAATTATTTATGGTTTAGGTTTGTCTATAATGGGTTTCCCATCATTTTCTGAGTAATATTTCTATCATTAAAAGTCTTCATAAAATGATACCAAATCAAGTTGTGTGAAAATATTTGTATTCATTACTATATATGCCTTTCTTCTACATTTGAAAAATATTCCTCCAGTATGAACACTATCAAAAATAATTCTTATATTATCTTTTCGATTATTCTTCATTCTTTTTTTCTTTTTTTTTCATTAAATAAAATAGACAAAATGTTAACAAACATTCCATAATAAATGAATTTAAATAGAATCTTTCCTCATTATTTACCTAATCCTAACCAAATAAATATTGATGATAAAGATAAGAATTCTTAAATCCACATCAACTCATTATTAGTATCCATTTTAACCTCATGATTTTTCATTTACTCCATATTATTCAATCATTTTTATGTATTAAATACTGTATAATTTTCTAGTTTTCCAATTTAATGGAAAGTATTTTTATGATTATTAAATTTGAGTATAAGACTGTCATAAACATGAATAATATTTAATTCTTATGCATTGGGGGTATCCATAAGATACATAAGATTCTATTTAGGGAAAATATTTCATTGGTGAATGACTTGGAGGATGAGGAAAACTCCCTATCAATTTTAACTAGAAGACCACTTGAGTGATGGTTTCCTTAATAGTGGGGTTTTTCACTGTGTGATCCATTAGAGTTCTAATGAAGTCCATAAATATTTTATTGGGGCCCAATGTTGTTTAATTATACTAAAATAACTAATTATGTGTAAAAATTTAATGTTGGTCCCTACTCAATCTATATCAGCACACCCCCCCCACACACACACACAATTTTTAAATCCTAGAAAATTCCTTCTATTTATATTGTCTCTCTTTCGTCATATCTATCATTATATAAGACCACCATGGGTATGTCAAGATTTCCTTGGGTGTGAATTTCTTTTTATTCTTTATTTTAACTATTCTTTGAATAATGTTTTTATAATTTGAATATCATATCATAAATTTTAAATTCTTCCAATTGAATTATAATCAACCAAGGATACTATAAGGGTTTAGTAATACTAGTACATGGTACATAGTGCATGGATATTTCTTCTATTATATGTAATCTTATGCTTAATTTGAAATTAATGTGTTGGTAGGGTTGTGTTTTCTATCAGAATTAAAATAATTGATGCTCATTAGGATACATGATGGTTTTCATAAGGCAGACTAGAAAATACTATGTGGATTTGTGTTATATTGTGTGGTTGGGGGTTTTTAAACTATTAATTGACTAATGTATTTAACAGAATGTTTCCTTTTAGGGACCTGGATGTTTTTTTAAATATTGTACTTTTTTTGTGAGGATACACATTTTATAGGATATGTCTGAATTATGTGGTGATGTAAATAATCTATATAATTTTGATGGTGTTTTATTAGATGTTTTGTGGATATAATTTATTCATTCTAGATTCTCACCATGTGGATTACATCATTCGGGTCATGTTTCCCTAAGACATGACCTATATAGTTTTTTTTTCATTGAGTATTGGTAGATTATTCTATAGTTTAAGTGGATTAATGGTGATGGTGTTTTCTATCATTTTAGAGGAGGGATATGTAATATATGGTTATGGGATCTTGGAGGTTATTTAGGGAGTGTAACCCATTCCATGTATGTGGTATATGTTTGAGATAATGAACCGTGATTAGTGAATGAAGGAAGTTCATCATGCATAGGGTTTCACCGTGATATATAGAAGTTATTTCTTAAGGGATATATATAACCATGGGTCCATTTACATGATAGGGTAATGTGTGTTATGGGGATTTTAATGAACTAAACTTTTATAAATGAATTTATCTTTTCAAATATATAAAACCCAACTATATACCATTAGAATTTATGTTGGTGTAAAAAGGGGTTAAGTATCTGGACCATAATAGTATGAATTTAAATATTATTCTTTTTAATAATATAACAATTATATCTACACTTTCTATTATTATATTATAAATGATTAAATAAGGTTTTTGTTAAAAATAAAAAAATATGTGTTGAAACCCAAATTTTTTTGATACATATATAGTTTCAATAAAGATATTTTTTGATGAATTAAAATAAAATAAGTTAAATTTATTTTTAAAAAATATTCTTATTAAATAATAATTTTCAATTATTATGATAATATAATTTTTTTAATTTAAAGGTAATTTTTTGTAAGGGTTAGAAACTATTAATGTAATGAAACTCATATTTTCCAATAAAATGGGTAATTTTTGTTTAAAATGGATAATTTTCATATATAGAGAATTATTTTTTTAAAAATAATTTTTTAAAAAAATTATCTAATTGAAATTATAAAATAATGATTTTTCATTTTTTTGGGAGACATTCTTATTTATGTGTTAATATAAAATATGTTATAAATATGATATATATATTATGACATAATTAAATTACCAAAGTGATGTAATAAATACTATAAATAGATTCTAACATTAATATTATGTTTCACATTTCAAATAATTTGTTTTTATGCCATTTTATTTATTTTATAAACCCTTAATGAATCCTCAAAAACCTAAATTATATTCATTGGTTTTAAATTTAATTCCTTATGAAAATGATTGACTTATAAATAAAAAAAATGTTATTATTTTAATATATTTAGTCAATGGGATTATAAAATATTGAAACCCACTTCTCTTTGACTAAAACTATTTTAAAAACCATGGTATGGTTTGTGGATATGATTGTTTTGACATATAGAGTACAAAATCTATGTTTAGAATTTCATAAATAATCCCCCTCATTAGATACAAATAACTACCCATACACCAAATCCTCTTCAGTAAAAACCATTTGATCACAAATTTATTCTCTCTTCACATCTCTATGTCCATCCCATGGTGTTTAAAAAAACATAAGAAGCACCTCCCATGTTTTTCAAAGTGCCCTCTCAAGGTAATAGGTCACCTAATTATCCTCATTATTCAAAAACCTTATTTATATTATGCCTTTTGATTTAAAATTTTTCATTTTGGGGTATGTTTTTAAGAATACATAATAATGCCATAATTATTTACTAGTGATGGGAGACCCCATTATCTCTCATTAAACACTTCCATGAAACTTTATGTACTCCTATTATACTTATTAAATTTACTTAAATTTTACATATCAAACATATTTTTAGTGAATTACCACCCATTTTTTCTAGAAGATGCTATTAAACTAGATGTATATATCCTTAATTTATTTTTTAATTCATTGTATGTAACCCAGACTCTTTAATAATGGGATCAAAAGTGATAAAATACATTCTTATGTTGTATAATCTATTTGGAATGCATGTTTAGGATATGAATGTGACTAGTGGGACAAAAATTATATAACCCTCTAATTTATTAGGTAATTTTTTTATCTCATAAGATATGCGGTGTTTTTCATGGTAGGTTATCCAAATTAAACTATGTTATGATTTCATGGTGGTTTTCCTTGACATATGTTTATGATGACATGTTTTATTTTATTTCCACACTCCGATGTTCCCTTTTTGATATGATCTTATATCATTCTTCTATGATCAATTATTTAATTCTAAACCCTCTAATATTATTATTATATGCATATGTACTCTCATGTACTACTTTACCTCATTCTACTATTTTATTAATCTCTTACTATATTGTATATATCACACCATTCATAAATAAGTTCCCATGTTTTCAATGCAGTTTTAGAAGATCAATAGAATTTGATGGGCATGTTTTAAATTTCTAAAATAGTGTTTTGGTACCCATGTTTTCTATTATTGTGAAATGTACCTAATATACATAAAACATTAGGAATCTTGATCTTCTGAAATTGTATTATGTTTTACTTTATGTAATAAATCATAAATTACTATGTATTAAAATATTTATGTGCATACACATTATAATTGACATGGATTGGTTACACATGTTATAGGATGATGTGTGAATTCACTTGGTAAAAATTAGTTGTATCAGTGAGGGAAATTATGATATGATATACCTTATGTAAATGATCATATTTTAGCACTGGAAAATTCTAGTAAAGGCTCACTCATGGACAACTAAAGGGCTGGTTGATTTGGTTTTCATACATTAAATATTTCCCAAACTCATTTTTATATGGATATTATAATGGTAAATCACTGTAGGTGGTCTTTTGAGTTCATATTCACACACTATAAGGTACCTTTTGGACACATTCACACATGATGTTTCATGATACCATAAAATACGAGGTCACAATATCTAGATCAAAATAGTTACTACTATGGTGGATATAAAAGTTGGGAATCTGTAGTTTGAGCAAGATTGGGTGGATTTAAAGTGCTGATATAGGTTAATCTTTTACTATGTTGTGATTTTTTGACTATTATATTCCTACATGAGATCCTGTTAGCTATTTTATTATAGGTAAAACATTTTTTACATCCATTTTTTATGGTTTATATTGTATAGTCAGTTTTTCTTATACCTTTATATCATTTTTAGTTGTTTTTTATTCTTTAAATATTGATGTCATATTTATATTCATCGATTATATTCTCCCCATTGCCACCTTTTAAAACATTCCACTACTTGACAACCTTCTATATTTTTTGAGGTATGGCTGACCTCTTTGGTTATCTAGATCAGGTAGAACTCAAAAAATATTGTCTTATGACCCTACAATGTTGTATCATATTAGGATAATATGAAATGATACTAAGTGGTTTTTTGTTTCAGGTTATGGTAGCTGGAGTTTTAAAGATGTTTTAGGGATTAGTATGAATTTCATCATATTTCCATATCTAATAAGAGTGTGCTCTAAGGCCAATATTTTCATAGATACCAGGGTATTTGTTTTATTTTTTATTTTTCTATTATGTTATTTCATGTGTATAAATTGGTATTTGTGGCCATATATTTTTGTTTATCACTATTTTCCTCAAGAGTTAATTTTTAGTACTCTACCAACATACTGGGTATTCAAACTACACACGGTATGCATGTTCCACTCTATGGATTCTTTTTTTCTTCTTTCAAAAAACTGGTAGTGGTTTGGATATATAATTTTTTAGTAATATACTATATTGTGTTTCACCATGTACCTTCATGATTTAAATATACTTAATATGACTAGGGATGTGATTATTTATGTTATCGAGGATTTGGGTCATATCTTCTTGTGTTTTTTTGGTACATCAACATGGAAAGGGGGAGTCGTGGATTTTAGGCTGAATGTTATGGGATATTAATTCAAGTAAGAAACTGTATTGGCTAGTGAGGTGTGTTATATATTATAACCATCACTATTTTTTTTTTATTTTTTTGAAAATTATATCTATATTGATTATGGTATTAGGTTAAATATCTAATTCAACCCTGACAGCTATCATAGGGGCATTAGAATGGAGAACATATGGTGTCACTATGGGATGAGTAAGTTGAGGCCCATCATGGTGAAAATGTTTAGGATCTGTTGATAATACAGATGAGGTAGGTATGTCAACTATATAGGATAATGAGTTTAGGACGTTGGATTCATGAGTAGCTCAGGTTGATCTAGTTAAAGATTATGGATATTATTGATTGGTGGGATTATGTAGCATTTTTATCCATGGATTACCCGACATGGGCGTTCCACTCATTGTATCCTATTATATTCTAGAGAGATGGATGACCCAAAGTAGTATGTTATTGTACACAGTTAGTATGTACAATGTTAAATATGATCGAGATTCCACTATTGATGTTGGTTAAGATTGTTCAATATATGGATGGGAAACCAGAAAAATTATGTTGGGCATGTATTGTCACAAAAATACTCAATTATTTATTATTTCTTTGATTCTCACAAAAAAACATGTTTGTATTACTAATTAATTTACAATATATGTATTTTAAGGGATTGATTTTCTTTATAATATTTTATCTGAAATTATTTTTCATGCTTTTAATTCTCAATTCATATTTTTTAAATTGTCCAGTACTCATTTTTATACATTCTGGAAACATTGTTAATACCCAACATGGATAAGAATAACATAATGAATAATTTGTAGTCTTTGAAAAATGTATAATGATTATGATCCTTATGTTTATATTCATCCTTATGTTATAAGAAGAGATTATGGTTTCTCAAAACTATATTCAGAATGGTACATATAGTTAATCAAACATACATTATTAGAAAAATATGGTTAAAGATCCTTTCATTCGAAAGGAACCTTATGTTTTTTAAGATAAGAAAGTATATTTAAATAACCCTTTGTAAGTAAATAACCTTACATTCTTTATAGAATCATAGGATCATCAACCTTGAATTTATGATCAACCTAATGTATTCCAACTTATGTTCTAAGAATAAATTCTATGTAGTTAAACCCTACATTTAGTATTTTTATCACTTGGTGAAAGAACTCTATGGTTTACTTTTCAAATTATGAGATTTAATCTATTATATTTTTCATGATTTCTACAATGGTATAGAAAAAAGTTTTGGATATTTTAATACTCATTCTCAAATGATTTAAATCTCATTATATTTGATTCAAAAAACCTTATTCAATGGAGAAAATCACTTCTATTCTTAAGGGAAGTAACAAGTCCTCGATTTTGTTTGAATTTTAATTTCTAATGTTTATCAAGCATATTTTTTTAATATAGACTTTTGAAGTGGGATATTATAATTATATATTTTATTGTAGTATCATTTTTTAAGAAGAATATTTTTTTCAAGTGAAATAATTTCATATAAAATCATAATCTAGGGGGAAATTTTTTTATAGTGATACAATGAACAATCAACTCTGATAGAGGAGATAACATTGGAGATATACATGTTCTATCTCATTCTTATATAAGCTTGTTGCTGCTCTATTTTGTTCCTACTTTTATATTGGATATCTTTGTGTAACTGGGATCGCATCAGACTCATTCCCCCTTGAAGAATATTATTTTTAAAAATAAAATATCCATCTACTGTTAATTTTTGTACTACAATTGTGAAGTTGATCCTATTTTCTAAAAACAAAACCCTCTTTATTTATTCAAGGTTCAACCACTTGTACTCAGTTGTGTTGGAGTATCAGGTTCTTGGTCTAAGATATGGATTTTTAGTTCTCTATTAAAGAAATAGAAATCTTTGTTTTGTTTAGCCTTGTTGTAATGATGTCAACTACCTAAACATAGTTGTGGTATTTAGGTATTGTGATAATATGGTCATACTACTGAAATTCACCATGCTCACCGAGTGGGTATTTAGAGGAGTGAACTATGGGATATTTCTACTCTGAACCACTGTAAAAAGATTAGTTCTTTATTTGTGTTTATCTACTACATATTATTTTTACAGAAGTAAAAAATAGATATCTGTATAACTCACAGTGGGTGTCGAAATCTAAAACTGGGGAAGATTTTTCAAAAGAAAAAATTCACACCTTCTTGTTTTATTTTAAGTTGGGTACAACCACGAAAGCGGAACACGACGCAAAATTATATGGTCTATACCATAATAAAAATGGATTGTCATAAAGAAGGATTTTCTATGGTACATGTTATATATTTTAATTGTGATAATTATGGATGCTGGAAATCTAGAATGATCATATATGTTAAGAATCGTGGATTCATATTATACTAGAAAATTATTACTCCATATAATATTCATGAAAAACTAGAAACATGGGATGCAACAACAAAAATAGAAAATGATATGAATCCAATGGAAATGGATGATATTATTTGTGGTCTTAGACCTGATGAATTTAATCCAGTATCACAATGTCACACTCCATTTGAGATGTGGAAAACCATTCTATTAACCTATGATGGAATATAAAATGTTAAACTGATGAGGTATGCTAATGATAAATTGATATTTTACACCTTCAGAATGTTTCGTGGAAAATGAAACACATCAATTAATTGAAGGCCTACAAAAATTATCAGCAATATTACAGCATTAGGAGAAAAAACGAAACAATATGATCCTGATGTGAAATTACATAGAGTACTACCTTTAATATGGAATTTCATAGCGGCAGTTATTCATCAATCATTAATTTTTAAGGATTTTAAAAATAATGTGTTAATTTGGGCACTAATCATAGAAGTATTTGAAATTCAATATGAACTTGAAAATCATAAAAAATTAGTGAAAATGAAAAATACTGCACTGAATGTGATATCTCAAAAGAATAACAAAATTTCAATGAAAGAAGTGAAATAAGATAAAAATTAAGATTCCATGGATTCTCAAAAGGAACTATCTCAGCTATCCATAATTATCAGAAAATTTTACTAGAAGAAAATAGGAATCAAAAATCCAATAGGAATGATAAAAAACAATCAAGAGTAGTTTGATGTTATAAATTGGGTTATATCATACCTGATTCTCCACAACATAAAGATAAAAAGAAAAGGCTTGAAAAGAGATATCTAAAGATTAATCCATTTCAGATTAAAAGAAGAAAAAAGAAATGAAAGTTAAATGGATTGTATCTGTAGACTCTTGAATCTCTTCAAAGTCAGATTCAGGAAAAGAGAAATCAAATCTAAAAGATAACTTGTTTTTTATGGCAAAGGATGAAGAGGAAAAGTAAAAACATATTACTCTTCTAATTCCGATTAGTTTCTAAAATGAAAAATTAGCTTCCTATTACTAAATTCTCAAAGAAAAATATTAATATTTAATAATAAGAACAATTTATTGATAAATATTAATATTTCTATCATAGATGAAATACATACTCTACTAATACAACATCATGATTTAGTTAAAAAAATTAACTAATATAAAACAAACCATATTGATCCTAAAAAAATCATGAATTTTAAGATTAAGTAAAAGCATATAAGAGTGTCATAATTACATTTAAAAAAGGAGAAGAATCCCTAAATTATATTCTTGGAAATAATTTCCTTAAAATATAAATATTTTGAATAGTATATACGGGTGAGAAATATAAAATGTATAAAAATAATTTTTTTCATGAATTCAAAAAATGATTTTTAATATTACTATGGAATAAAAGGGAATATCACTATTAACTATTTTATAAGAAATACTCAAATTAGTGTTATTAAAAGAGATTTTTTTTCTAAAATTTTGTTTAAAGAAAGTGATATAATGTGTGGAAACATAAACCAAATCATGATTCCCATATCACTACCAGTTAACATTGTAGGACGCAAGAAAGTGTGGGTACCAAAATAAACATTTGTTTAATTTCATTTGCAGGTAACAAGCCATAGAAACACAAATTATATATGTTATATGGATTGTGCATATTTGAGACATATGAGTGGAGATCTATCAAACATTTATATGCTGACTGAAATGGATGGAGGTTTTTTCACTTTTGGTGATAATGCTAAAGGAAATATATTTGGAGCTGGAACTGTGGGAGATCCAAAGACCATATCAATAAATAAGGTACAATATATAAGGGATAAAGCACAATATGATATATATTTCACAGATTTATGATGATGGGTTTTATGTTTACTTTTTAACAATCCCTATTATTTTTAAAAGATAAATTGATTAAATTTAGAGAACCTTTACTAATAATGTTTCAACCATGGATTTGAATACCTTATGTAAAAAAATGTGAATTGCTTAACTACAAAGAAAATTAGTCATAGATCTATAATAGGATACTAAATTTTTATAATATCTATGATTTATATAAATTGTCTAAGAAACAGTTAGTTTCTAATTTTCCTTGTCTTAAATTTGATAATGATAGATATTGTGATGCATGGCAATTTAGAAAGCATCAAAAATATTCTTTCAAGTAGATTAAAAATATTGCTACATCTAAACCATTAGATGATATCCATATAGTTTTTTTACACCATCAAGAGTAGTAGTTTTGGCTAATGAATTTTATTTCTATGTTTTAGTTGATGATTATTCTAGATTTACCTGGGTGAATTTTATAAAATTTAAAAGTGAAGTTTACATTATTTTTAAAAGTTTTTTAAAATTATTCAAAATAAAATTTTTTTTTAAATAATTTCATTAATAAGTGATCATGGTAGAAAATTTAATAATCACTATTTTAATTATTTATCAAAAATGTAGTTATTAATAATAACTTATCAACACCAGAAACACCTCAACAAAATGGGATTATTTAAAGGAGAAATAGAACAATTTAAATATGTAAGGGACTATTCTAAATGAATACATTCAACCATACTAATTTTAGGAAGAATCTATAAGAACAACCAACTATATAATGAATAGATTTTTAATTAGGCCTATTTTCAAAAAGACACCCTATGAACATTTGAATAATAGAATTCCAAATGTAAAATAATTTTAATTTTTTGGATGGAAGGTGAATATCTTTAACACCAAGGAAAATATTGGTATATGATATCCAAAATATGATGAAGGTATAGTTATAGGATATTTTTCTACCTCTTAAGTATATAGAGTGTTAAATTAACATTCAATGGTTGTTGAAGAATCAGCTCATGAGATGTTTGATGAAACTGATAACTTCATTAAGGAAAAGAATCAAACTGATTTAGTCACTGATTCTCATGATAACTTGATATCTTAAACCATTAAATATGATTTTGAAAGTGATATTAATAAAATATACTCTAGTTAATAAGAACATGATACTAAAGACCGTAAAAGTTTCTTTCCTAGATAGTCTATAACCCAAAATTACCATCCTTCATAAACCAGTATAAGAAACATTGAAACATTCATTTGAACTATAAGAAATATTGGAAACCTATATGAATTATCTTTCTTTCTATCCTTGTTATAACCTAAGACTATAGATGAATACTTAGATGGCGAGATTTGGATGTTAGCTATTCATTAATAGGTAAATCAATTTAAGAGGAATGATGTTTGGGAACTAGTATTTGGGCTAACAAATTATACAGTTATATAAACCAAGTTGGTCGTTAGAAAAAAAAAGGATGATTAAGGGATCAATACTATAAATAAAGCTTGATTAGTAGATAAAGGTTATAATTAGGAATAAGGTATATATTTTGATGATAACTTTTCTCCTATAGCTATATTACATGCCATAAGAATTCATTTTAACATATGTATCTCATATGAATATTAAATTATATCAAATGGATGTTATATCTACCTTTTAAATAGGTATTTAATGGAGGAAGTTTATGTTGAAAAACCTCATAGTTTTGAAAATCCCCTTATATGAAATTATATTTTAAATATACTAACACTCTCTATGGAATTAAACAAGAACCTAAAGCTTGGTATGAAAGACTGAGTTCATTTATTTGGAAAATGGATTAACTGTTGGTTTAGTAGACCCAACAATTTTTAAAAAAACTATCAATTATTATATTTTATTAGTTTACATTTATGTTAATGATGATGTTTTTGGTTGATCTAATAAAAATATTTGTAATAATGTTTCAAAATTAATGAAAAATGAATTTGAAATTAGTATGATGAGAGAACTTAAATTCATTTTAGGATATAAAATTTATCAAAAAGATTATGGAAATGTATAAAATCAAATTTAATATATTATTGATTAAATTTGGAATTTTCAACAACATGAAATTTACAAATCCTTTGTGTACCGATATAAAACATGTCTTGGTTGATGTTAGAAAAAAAATTGGACAAAAATTTATATAGATCTTTGATTTTTAGGTTATAATATATTACTATAAAAGACTAAAAATTATGTTTTATGTGTTCTTATATTCTATATTTCATATAAATACTAAATATTACCATCTTACTACTGATAAAATAATTTTTAGATATTTGATAGGAACTATTTTTTAAATCTCTTATTTTCCCTAAAACTATTGATTTTATTTTAATTTCATATTAGGATGCCGATTTTGGAGGTTATATGTAAGATAGTAAATTATCTCATGAACCTGAAACTCTTTTGGAAAATCGTTAGTATCATGGTCGAGTATGAATCAACTCCCAGTTTCCCTGTTAGTAGCTGAGGCATAATATATATTTGATGGTAGTTGTTGTGCACATGTATTGTTGATGAAAAAAACTCTATTGGACATTGGATTAAATTATATAAGTATAACTATTTTATGTGATAATAATAGTGATATGAATATTTCAAAAAAACCTATAAGTCATTCTAAGACTATGCACATTGATATAAGGAATTGTTTTCTAAGAGGTTTTTTTCTTAAAAATAATATATCTTTATAATTTGTTAATACAGAATATCAATTAGAAAATACTTTCACTAAACCAATTACCAGTGCATGTTTTGATTTTATTGGGGGTTAGTTTGGTTAATTTAATTTTAGTTAAACGTTTTTTATTTCAATTTACATATTTTTTATTTTGACCAAATTTTTTTATTTGTTTATCTCTGTTTTTCTGTCAAAATTATTATTATTATTTTTTACTTAAATGAATATATGCTCATTTTTTAAAATTTAATGATTACCCTATGTAACTGTAATGTGAAACCAAGATATGTCCTTTTCTGTTATAAACCCTTCGAATTTCCTTGACATTTTCAATCCATTTTTCCTTCCAAAACGTTCATCTTCTTCCTAAACCCTAGAATCTGAAAGCCATCGAACATAAAATTCTCAGAAATGGAGAAGACTAATTGAACCGATGAAGGAGAATCTAGTGACCTGAAAAGTCAACAAGACCCACATAAAATTATTCACCAAGGAAATTTCATATACTTCAAGTGGTTTCATAAGATAAAACTTTTTCTCAAGAATGATATAGTGTTTCATGGTTTTTATATTATATTCAATGTGGAAAATTAAGATTTTTTTTGACGTAGAATTGGATCATTTCTATAGTAGTGTTCAGTTTAGTTTTGGTGAAATAGAAGACACTGCATCAGCAAGAATATAAGACAAGTAGTTTTCAATTTTTTCTCAGTAAAAATTGCTCTAATTATAAAATGTCCTCATAAAGGAATATTCTACATTAATATAAAATCAATTTTAAATCCAAATCATAACTCTAATGGTATAATTTTCTTTCTTTTTGGATAGAAAATATTAGAAAAATTTTCATTGGGATATAAAGGAAGATCAGAAATTATTAGTTAAGTTTATTCAAACTTCAATTTACCTAAGAGTTGCTGAAATGGAGAAAATAATGTATCCATATATTTACATCTTGTTTTTCATCATCAATGCTATCATGTGTATTTTTCCTAGATACAAGTTGAGATATAAGAATGATTGTTGATAAAAAGAAGCTTGAAATTCTTTTTATAAATATTTAAGGATACTCTCTATAATTATTTTTAGGTAGAATTTGATGTGTATTTTTGATTAAATAGGGAAATTTCATCATATTAATTACTTGAATGATGTTATTGTAGGGATGTTTTGTTTTAATTTTATTACTATTAAAGGAATAATTATTCCAGTTGGTGTATATGACCAACAAAATTATGGATGTATTCCATAGGGGTGGAAATGTGCTATAAGAAATGAAGGAATAGGAGAATCTAGAATTGAAGGTGTCTATACTTCTACTAAGAGAAAATGATGATTTTATGGTGTAAGAAATCAAGAAGATGAAGAATTAGAAGTTATATAGGAACTTGTTATGAAACTAAGAAATAGAGAAGAACCACCACCTGAAGAGTTGGTGTTAGGATCAGGACAAGCTACCCATCATTTCATTTTAAAGAACCAGTACATAAAGAGGATCAATAATATGAATATGAGGTTTGAGAGCTTAAGGATGTTCCTCAACCAATTGATATTGTTCGATATGAAGCAGTTCGAGAAGATATAGTACAAGAAGTGGTTGACCAATAAGAACAACAAATAAAAATATCAGCAACTAAGGATATATATTATATTGTGAATCATGCTATTTAATCCATTGATCAGTATTTGGAGAGAATTGGGTATAGCACTAGATAAAAGATAGATGCTCTTGAAAATATTTCGTATTACAGTTAAATTTATGTTTAGAATTCTTCTTCAAATCCCTTATCCATTGTAGTTATTAATCAGTCGAAGAATCTAGATGAAGGGACCTATGATTATTTAACTAATCAAGTTATGGATCTTCTGATTAACTTAAATAAGGTTCAAGATGATAATTATATTCATATATTGGAGTAGAAGTCATCAAGAAACTTGTTTGTTGATTTTCATAATTCATCATCCCCAAGGATAGAGTTTGAGTATGTTCAGACACAACTTCATGATTTAAAGAAATTTTTATGAAAAAGAAATATTTTGATGTTTCTAAATGTGAAATGTTAGATGCTATTGGAATGATCTATTATAAATCTAATTCCAAAACAGATTTTGCAGACCTGAAATGGTATTTGGGAATACATTTTGAGTCCATAATGGGAAATTTTGGTCAATAAAAGTGCTTCTACCTCTCCCTCTTAAACCTCTCCAGATCTAATTAGAAAATTTGAAGTAATTAAGTTTACTATGGCTGATATTAATGATAGGATATAGAACCTTCAGTGAATCAATGCCCATTTTTTAGTCTTGGTGGACAACCAATGATTCCTTGTTGAGCTACAAACCTCATGTGAAACCGGTATCTGGCTTCTGCTCAACATGTTAAGTGATTATTTTGTTAAATTAATAAAAAAGTAATAGGGTCTTCATAAATTTTTTTAAAGTCATTTTAGTTGAAAATATGCATGTAAATAAAGATTCAATAAATTCAATAAGTATCATTGGAGATAATCTTGTAGAAAGGTTGCATGTACAGATTACAAAGATAAATATTTTTTTCAATCATTTCAGGACCCTACAGAACCAGTAACAAAAAAACCATAACCAAACACTTTTACCTTCCACCAGACTTGATTTATAACATGTTTCCATAACTATACATTCTACTATGTTTTTATTGTTTTTGTTAGTCAATTTCCATTAATCATATTTTCTGTGCTTTATTTGACATTATTTTATGTGTATCTCTATTGCCAGAATCCCTATATTGTTTATCCAAATAGTACGTTATAACATTAATTTACTATATTGTGTAAACATAAAGGTCTTTTTCAATACACTTTCTTTTTCATATCCAAAAAATTGGGAAATTTTTTGATGAACTCAACATTTCATTTTATCAAAATAATACTGTAAAATTAAATTTGTAAATATTTTCCTTATGTATATTTAAAAAATTCTAAATTTTTATAATAATTTAATGTGTTTTTTATAATAAAAATGGGGGATATTATTTGGCATGTATTTTATCAACAATAATCTATAATTTAGTATGACTTTTATGCTCATAGATACCCTTGTTTGTTTTACAAATGATTTCAGTTTAACTGTATATGAGAAAATTGATATTCTTTATAATATTTATAGTGAAATAAATTTTCAATAATTTAATTTACAAATAATATTTTCTAAAGTGTATGGTACATGTTATTATACATTCTAGATGAAATAATCATACCCTACATGGATAAGAGTAATGTAAAGAATAAATCCTAGGCTTTGTAAAGTGTGTATGGATCATGAACCTTATGTTTTTATTCAACCTTACACTGGAAAAATAATGTATGGTTTCTCAAACCTATGTTGAGAACAATAAATCAGGACAATAAACCATACATTGTCAAAAAAATATGGTTAACGAACCTTGCATTCTAAAGTTACCATAAGTTTGTTAATATAAGAAAGTGTGGTTAAAGTTCATTCTTAATAGATTTAAGGCTCATTATATTTGATTCAAAGAAACGTATTATATCGGTGAATCATTTAATATGAATGAGAATTTTTAGGGGTTATATTTTCATATAAAATCATACTCTTGGTGAAAATATTTTTAATGTTCTAAAATTAAAAACAACTCCAATAGAAGACTATACTTTGGAGATATACAGGTTTTATATCTTTCTTCTATAGTCCTATTGATGCTCTAATTTGTTTCTGGTTTTATATTGATGATCCTTCTGTAAATGGGGTCACTCAAGACTCATTATCTCTTGAAAAATATTATTTCTATAGAATAAGATCTATATAAAATCAATGATCGTTGTTTAAATTCTTATATTACAATTTTTTTCATCAAATAAAACCCTTTTAATTTATTGGAGTTTCAAAAACTTGTACTCAGTTGTGGTGGAGTATTAGCTTCCCAATCTAAGATGTGGATTTTTTATTTTTTGTTAATGAACGTGGAGGATCATTTTTTGTAGAATTATTGTAAAGGAAACCACTGCCTACTCTCAGTTGTAGATTTTTGGTCTCGGGATAATAGGACCATAATAGTGAAATTCACCCTTCACATAGAGAGAGAGTTTGGTGGAGTGGACTAGGGGATATTTCTGCCTTGAAACACTATAAAAAGTTTTGTATTTTATTTTAGTTTATCTATTGCATATTCTATTTAAAGAAGTAGATGGTACATATCCTTATAAATCATAGTGGTTGTCAAAATCCATAATAGTGGAAGATTTTTGAAAAGACACAATTCAGACCACATATATTTTTGTTACTTTGTATATTTCGACCTACCAAATTAAAATTTTATGTCTACCTATAGGATAGTAATCGTTCATAGATAAAGTGTACGACATTATGGAAAAATTTATTTGTCCACTCCTTCCTTTATATATTGAGGGAAAAAATCATGTGACATCCTTTATTTGGTATAGAGAGAGTCTTCGTTTATAGAAAATCTATGAGTTTCACATACCTATTACATATTTTACTATCATTGGTGGCAGATTAGATCACTAAAATATGGTCAATTGATAAATTTTTATATAATTTTATCTGGGTACATGTGAATATATTCTTATTTACAAAAATTTGATAGGTAATGAACAATGAATTTAGAGTGCTGTGGAATTTTAAAAATGAGATTATATGGTCTTTCTAGTGGTATTAGGTGTGATAATTAGTTGAGATATTATTATCTATAAGTTAGAGTGTGATGATACCTAAGATGGTTGTCAAAGAAGTGGTTTATAATTTCCACCATGGAGTTTTTTTATAAGTGTGATGTTTACATTTCTAGAAGATAGGGTATGTTCAAGATCATATTGATTGATTATCTAAGTACTACTAATAATTGAGCAAGATAGGTCATTTGGAGTTTTTTTTAGATGACCAAAAAGTCATATAGTGGTTTAGGATTACGTAAAACCAATGATTTTGATATAACACCATGTGATGTTTCTGGGGGTGGTCTTCTAGGTTCTTTTTCATGTGTGGTACATGGTAGTGAAAATGATTACCAGTTGTGAGGGTAGTGGTCAGCTGTGAATGAAACTCTACAGATAGGGAATAATAGATCATTTGAGCTTTGGGTTAGTTTCATATCTTTAATATGGTATATTTAGAGTTAGAAAAAGTGAAATTTATAGTTAGAGGTAAAATATAAGCATATTGGTTTTCTCTATTCTATAATAGATACTTGTGAATTAGAATTATTTGTGTGTAATGGGATTATTCCATAATAGTTGGGGTATAGAAATAAATTTTGATGTGTGACACTATGTAATGGGGTGGATAATGAATGATAGTTGTGTAAAAGTATCTAGTGCGTAAGGAATTTTGGATGCTTCTCAAGAATGACACTGTTAATTTTTTAGGAGGATCGAGTGTGTTGATACTAGTTATGTGATTTCAATGGTGTAGATTTACCATAGGGGAAGTTTCTTGTTAGGAGTGGTTTATTTATGGTAACTACAAAGAGATGGTTTTATTTGGAATTATCTCAATGATTCAAGAATTTGCGGAGTAGGATATTCAGTTTTTGATAAGTGATGTTCAATGTGTGACCTCAGATTGCTCAAGAATAAGATGGAATATAGTGGGGGATGTTATAATTTCCTAATATTTTTTTATGGATTCATTTTACTTATAAACATCCCTAAACATTTATAATTGGTTTATCATATGGTTTTGGGGATCTTGGCGGAGCCTTGATTTTGATTTTCTTGAAAACCTATAATTTATTGTGTATATTCTATATGATCATAACTCTCTATGGATTTCCAATTGGAAGACACTGATTTTCCAATGGGATTATGCAACTATCATACCCACCAGATATTCAGTGGCCCCATGATATTTTTTTGTAAAAAATTATTAATTAATATTGGTTAAATTTGATGTTAACAGCCACATTATACCTTAGTAATATGATCCCCTATCATCTGTCATTTTTATCCCCCATAATTTTATTTTACTTTGATGTAATCTATTTATTATGTTGATCATACAGTTATAAAACCATGGGTAAGCCTATTTTCCATTGGATTCTATTTATAGTTTATCTTGGAATATTCTATACTTGAAATTATTATTAACTAATGTTAGGGATATGTTATATTATGATGCTTATTCCAATTGAAGATTGTTATAAAATGATACTCAATGGGTGAGGTACAAATAATATGAGGTATCTTGTACCCAACAATTTTTGGTAATATATCATTGTTTATGGTTCTAGTTTATTTTGGGAATGGGTTGGGTTATCAAACCATTAAAAATATAAATAATTATAGACTATAATGTATTAATTTTTTTTACTAAGGTGATTTAGGAATGTGCTGTAAATATTTTGGTAAATATATGTCGATGGGGTGTCATGTGGTGGTAATTATACTGATGGATTGAATAGGAGGTAACATTTGAAATACATGAATTAGTTTTTGTTTATTAAAAATTTTGGGGTATGGAATTTTTGTTCCTACATGTGGACATGGATTTTGAAAAGGATATTGTGGTTTTGAACTAGTGGAGGAAGGTTTTTTTAACTAGTCATCAGGATAAAGTGTTGAGTGGGTGTAAACAACAAATAGGTGGTTCTAAACATGGAATGATGAACTAAGGGTTGAAATATGAGTCATAGTAATTCCCTAGGGGCTCAGTACATGATGATAGTTCCATGACATGATTATGAAAAACCATTATCTAAACGGTACAGATCCACTGGCTATCTAGTACAGGTCCACTAGAAAGCTAGTGGACAGAATTTAACAATGGTTCATCCTAGATCCATCAGGTAGCTGGTGGCCTAGAGGGTTCTTGATGCTAGCTTCATGGGTGTTTTTCAGTGGGGTAATCCCTATAATATCAACCCTCCACATCACTATTAATTTGGAATTTTGGCCCATTTAGAGACCATGAACCCCCACATATGTTCCAATCTAGCTCTCATTCTTCTTGGAGGATCTCCCTTAGTTCTTCACCATTTGAATTTTCATAACATGAGATTCATATCTATAGTTAATAAAATTCATCCCCTTTAAACAATTATTAATATGATTCACTGTTATGTGGTGTCTCACTAGTATAGTATAATATTTCATATTTTTAGGTTGTTTTTTTGGTTCCTCATTTTCATCAGATTCAGGAATGATCCATTCATGAGGATGAAAGTGTAGTCTTTTCTATGAATAAGGTAGGTGGTTCAAAGATATTATAGATATATTTTACTTTCTTCATTTGTGGTTTATTATGTTGTCATTCCCTCTTTTCATGTATTGAACAAATTTAAATAAAATCAATTATTAGTGCATTATATTAGAAAAACACCCTATTTGGATATTCTATATTCCAAAATTAATATAGATTTATATTGTAATTTCATTCACTTTAATTTAACCCTACGTTGGAATACATAAATGTTATGGATCCCCCAGAATGGAAAGGTGAAATGATTATTGAAGAAATTTTTGATGACCTTTTGTGATTGACCATGTTTTAAATCAATCATTTTGTAATTAAATTTTACAATTATTGATGATCATGAAATAAAATATAAAAATGAGATATGTTTTCTTATAAATGAAATGAAATTGTGATTTGTACTTTTTATAATGCTTCAGTGAATTATTTTCCTTATTAAAATTCAAAATGTGGATAACTAATATTACATGACAAATGATTATTAGTGTCCTATGATTTATAAATTCTACTATAGTTTATGATCTAAATTCACATTTTATTAAATGGAATGTTAATTTTTAAAAAATAGAAAACCAAGTGTTGAAATGGTATAATTAATAAGAAGAGATACAATGATTATAGATCATTTTATTTTTGGTAAAATGAATAATTATTAGTTAACTATGATTTATGATGATACCTTATTAAGAAAAGTAATTACTCATATTATTTTTTGAATTTGATGAGCCGATATAATGATATGTGTTCATTCTATTTATTTTATAAATGAATTACTCTTCATTAAATTCATTTTCATCAGGGTGACTATTTCCCTTATTTGTGTTTTGATAGATATCATTAAACCAGGGGTGAGTTTGACCATTATTTGAATTTGGATGTCATTTTTAATCCTCGTGTTAACCAATCCCCTAGGTTGATTACTTTTGGATTTGAAGATGGGTATATTATACTCAGGAATTACCTGTTTTACTGAGTATGGATATATTACCCCTAGTAGGAGATGGGTTGCAATGATCATCCTGACTTGATCAGAGTCACCAAGATGCTTGAAGAAGTAGGTATGTCCAATTACAATGTTTTATCATAGATATCAGGATCTACATTAATGATATGCATCTAAATTTAAAATTATATCGATTTAATTTCTTATTCTTTATTTATGGAACATCATTATGAACAATAATATCAAACTAGTTATTTTATATATATCATTGGTGGTGTTCTATATAGTTATATTAACATCCTTCTCATGTCTCTATAACACTTGGGTACCATTAATGATGTGATTATTTTGGTTGTAGGTTACAGGTTTAGGGAATTGTCATGTGTTTGTTGTATTTATATCATACTATAATAGAGTTTGGGTGAAGGGACTAGGAATGACTCAGGAGTAGTTAAGGATGAGTTAGAGATATAGTTTTTTATTTATTATTATCCTTATTTACAATCCACTAAAGGGGGGTCTTTTGAGAAATATATTACATACTACTTGTTATTACTAGAGATGTATTTGTTTATTTATTAGCACATTCTCTATTGAGATGCCTTTCTAGATTTTTTACTTTGTTATTTGATTCCTTACTATTATTTCTACATCAAATTGATGTTATAGTCTCCACAAACTGTATGCATATTCCATCGCTACTAGTATACATCCTCTAGAATGTGGGGAGGTATTCCTGAGGTTTAGTAACAACTGTTAATCCATGTAAAGGTTAACGGTCCGAGGATGTAGGATGTTGGAAAATGGTTTTGAAGAATTTTTATTTAATTTAAAATTTATAATTGGTAAACATGATAATGGAAATGTGTCTGAGAATTATTATAAGATCATATATAGGATTGATCACCCACACATGGTAAAAAAATCATGTATCTAGATATGGTACTTGTTGTTCATGGATTTTTTGTTATTATAATTAAATATAATTTTCACGTTGATTAAGGAACATGGTTTGTGATATTATAAGTTTATGGAACTAATATTGATGGACCCTTTGGGAAGTAGTGTTTCATTGTGTTTATGTAGTTTTTCTTTCACATATAGATTCACGCAAAATTCATCCTACTAAGGTTACCACAATTTAATATCGATTTCAAATTTTATATAAATTATTTTTTCTTTTAATATTAATTATTTGTATTTTATCTCGGTATGGTTTATAAATAATTTTCTACCAATTGCGGTCAATTATATAAAGTGACTTCAATGTCATATATGGTGTTTTACTGTATAATACTATGGTCATATGTTACATGTCCAACTCGAAAACATCTCATTACCAATTATTAGGTATTTTTCAACCCTCTTTTAGTTTCCCACTTGATTTGGGTGTATATTGGGACCCTCAAGGATGAAGAACATCTACTGGGAGAAATTACCTGAGGTTTAGGGATGTATTTTTTGTTGAATTAATGAATTCTAGGTGTAAATGTGTCAAAGGCTCTACAAGGTTCTCCCCAAATTCAGTGAACAAAGGATATGGATTGGTTTTTTAATGAAAATACACCCTCTAATATATCCCAGATGTTTTCACATTGTGTAATGGTTATACATAATCTATTTTTTTCTAGGTTGGTGTTATGAATAGGTACATGGGGTGACTGGTATACACACAATGAATGAGTTTCATGTCATGTAACATACAATGTCCGCATTTTTTTATCCAACGTGACATGTTTTTTTGGAATATTTGGTTTTTGTGGATTATATGTCATAAAATAGGGATTCATGACATGTCATTATCTAGGTATATAATTTTTAATTCCCTACATCACTGATAACTATAGATTTTTCATATCAGAAAAAATTGATGTCTAAAGTTAATTTCAAGATATCCAATCCATTTAGATCATTTTGTTCTGTGATTGAACTTTGTTGTAGTTGCAATTTTATTTTCCTTCTGAGCAATTATTCTACTTCTTCATTTCCATTGATTGTGGTATTATTATTGTTCATTTTTATTAGATTATTTAATCTGTGATGATATTCATCTTGATCCTTTCTATATATTTTGTGTGATCTTCCATCTAATTGTGACTGTTGTGTGGGTTGTGGTGAGGAATTTGAATTTTGTAGAGTTACGTTTTGATTTTTCCTCTTCACTGTGAATTTTTAATTATTTAATTGATTTTGATATATAAGTATTGATTCTAGGAACTCTACTACTATCTTTTAATTCTTCCAATTTTTTAGATCTCATTATAGGTGTGTGAAACACAAGACTGAGGTAATTGTTTTTGTCTCTACCCTATTATGGAAGAACTATATTCCAACTTTTTAATAAATTTTTTTATAAATAAACTTGAATGATTAAATTATGTGCATGGAAATGGGTTTTTATAAAAAGTTTATTTCCTCCTTTGTTGGTTGAGGAAATTGTATATTCAAATAATTTGGATATGGAGTTATAAAATGTGTTGGAAAATTTAGAACACGAGAATCCTTGGGTTCTAAGGTGGAAGGTTTATAAATAGGCCTCATCAATCAATAATTTCGGTGGGTTCCCCCATGGGCAATTCCTCTTACCCCTAAGCCCGTTGTTTTAAGGTCATATTAGACATTATTGGTAGTTCCACTTTCTAGGGTGTTCCTATTATCTCTATTTTTGATGTAAATGTTTATAGGATTGATGCATACTATTTTCTATATTTGGGTATGACTGCCCTGGCTAGCCTAACCTGTTGTGATCATCTATGTGATGTTACATATGATTTTTATGGTAGTGTTTTAACTTTTACTACCATGGATTTGATATCATATGTGATCTGTTATTTTATTAGACTGGTTTGATTTACATAAAATTATTGGAATCTATTTTACCTAGATTATTTGGAACTGTGAAAAATGGGAAAATGTTTTCCCATGATTTTTATATAAAAAAAATTAACTATTTATAATTCCCTTTTCATTAAATTTGAGAATGATTGGATTTGTATACATATACATGATATATAACACAAGTGTGGGATACTACTGGGAATGTATAGCTCACACCTTATAAACCCCATTAACGATGAATAAAAAATTGATATGACATTTCATGTGGGGAAATGTGAGGCAATGTAGCGAGGTTATGATATTTCTATTACTTATGCATGGGTAATCGGTGTGAGTTGCTGTTAGTTTTACCAAACTATCACATAAAGTATCAATTTCAGTATTACATGTCCTTTGTTGTTGGACTCATACCATGGATACTATTTAGCTACATTTTATATTTTTCACTTCTATTATTTCCTATTTGATATTTTATATATTTAATTTTTTCTTATTCAATTTGTATTTCCATAATTATGTATCTATATTCCATGTTATCTATATAATGTTAGGTGAAATAATTCAATTGGGTTTTTTTTATGCCTGGGTGATGGTTTCTATCCCAAGGGGATCAAGGACACCCTTTGCATATGTGACAATTTACTGTAGGTGCTAGTTTGAGAAGGTAACTAGTTTTGGTTAGTTATAGTTTTGTATCAGAGTGATATGGCAGTTGTCATTAGTCCATGTCTTATGAAGTGGATATACTAGACATTGAATTTTTGGGACCTGATGAGTAGGTTGCAGCAAGTGTCTAGCCATCTCTTTCTATTAAAAGACTCAAGTTACCCAAATATGTTTGCATGTCTCTATAATGTTTTGATTTTTTTAACTTAATCTCAGTTTTTAACTTATGTTTTTCTAGTTTGAACTATGATTTTCCAATTTTATGATCATTTATTTTATTCTAGTATACAATTTTATACCTCTCTAAAATCATTCATGGGTTCCTCATGAGGGTGTAGGGGATTCTTTTAAAGGGAGTCTGCCTCTAGATAAAATTCTTATTAAGGTTATCTTTGTAAGAAATTAGTTATTTTTTGAGTTATAGATTTCTATTTTCATAAATAAGAAGTTTGAGTGTTTAAATATTCCTTAATATAAACACTATTTTGAGGTCATGGAGGTATTAGGAGTGTCCAGGGCTGGTTTCTAGCTGAGAACAATTGTTTTGGGTGAAATGATATGGTTCATGGTTAGAGTAAACTATACGAGTTAGGCTGCATGACTGCACGGTTAGGTCTACAAATTTAATAGTGGATATTTTCATAGTTTCCCCATGGTTAGTCAACCCATGCGAGGAAACCTTCTGGGTTCCCCTAACCTATAGATAACCATCCATGGTTGGTTCATGGTTTTTAAATCACGTGATTCCAAGTTTGGAGTGAAATAAAAATTTTCCCCTTAAATGGTTTATAACATAAAACTTATTTCCATTCTCCTCCCACACAGTTGTCTTCCCCCCCTCATTGAACCTTATTAGTGACTATTACAAGAATGGGTGGATATCCTCGATCTTGTACTGGATTTAAGCACCATCAGTCTCATTGGATTTGTCTCATAAGATCATAATTCCTTTAAAATCTTATTTCATTCTTCTAGTTCTCATTTTTAATATATAAGTGCACGATAATTATCCCTATAATTAGATTCTACATCTGTTCTATGATTTTCTCTTTATCTGAACCAAATAAGAAGCTGATACAAGATGATATTTCATTTACATACCTACAATAGGTGGTCTCATTCCTTTTGATAAATTTCAAGGTCTTCATATATATTATTGTTCTATGCTCACGATTTTTTAGCACTTCCTTAAATGTATTTTAATCCATGGATAGAAATTTTTGGAATGTAATATTCAATTAATGATACTATCATTTAAGGATATAGGTTGTGGACCATGATTTACAGACATCCATTGCTTATTATGGCAATATAAAGATACACCTTTGGTGGCCTCGAAACATGGATTTCCCTGAGTTGTACCTTTTCTAATAAATGGGTTTTAAAAAATATTAATTAAATTGTAAATCAATGTGATGAATTAAAACATGATTGATACATAAATTAGAATGTGTTATAAATTTTAAATTGAATTGATAAAGAAGAGGTAATGGATTCTATGCCCCTTGACATATTCCTTGTGATGGATTGTTAAGCTTGAGATGATTATTTAAATGAAATTCCTATGTCTATTGTTTATTTTAAAGCCTTATAATATTGGCCAATGACTTCATTCACCATATGAGTGGAGTTTGTATTTTTTTTAGGGTGATGACTTTGGGTATAATTAAATTGATAAATTGAAAATGAATATTAAATTCATTGGGTGACACATAGATTCAAATGGTGAATTCCCTGCACATAATCATTTTTCATTTATAATTCTTTTGTCTAAATTATATATGGACTCCTGATACAGAAATCAATGAATGGAAACTTGACCTTTATATGCCGTGTGAAACTTGGATGTATATATACCTGATAATTCCATGGATGGACTCAAAGGAAGTTTGGAAATTTATTCCATGGGTGACACATGGGCTCCCTACGTAGAACTCCAAGGATAGACTCAAGTCCCTGGACTTTATACCACACCTATAGAAATACCTAGGTTTGAGGGATCACCAATGATGGTCTCATTGGGTGTTGTTTTTATCATAACTAGAGTGACATTTGGATTCCAACTTAGGGATGACAAGGATGGAATCATGTTCATAATTGAAAAGTGAATGGAATGAAGTTTATGGTGAACCTTCCAAGACAAAACACATGGTTGGATTTGATATTGACTTACACTTTATGGATATCTTATTTAGGAATATTTGGATACATGTTCTTCCAGGGGATGTTCGGATTATTTACAGGTTTTGAGACTTATAAATTAAATGTAGTTGAAAGATTAAATGAAAATGATTATAAAATGACATAGGCCTAACTATTTAATCATTGTTTTGATTTCTAAATGAATTAGTTCAATGAATTGAACATTATAGGATGTTTAATTTTTTGTACTTCCTTCAATTTTTATAATTTTCTTGAAAGTTGTGTTTATATATATATATATTGTTTGGGTGGAAAAGACGATGGGTGGCTTCATGCATGGATTATTTATCCCAACCTATTTGGTCCACCTCTAGATACTCGAACATATTATATGGTTGCAGGTATTGATGAGGGAAAGAAACCTAATACAGGTTGTTGATTTCTGTATAGGAGAAGGGAATCATGGGACCGAGTTGAGGCTTACAATGCAATTTATGCTACTTTTGTCCATTTTTCTTTTATTACATGTGTTGTAAACATTGTATGTAAATATGGTTTGGATGATTCAATGGAGACATATGACATTTATCATTCTTATAATTGTATATAAGCTTTCTTAGAGATTGTTACATATTATTATTGAATATCTATTTTCTATATGTTTTACTGCTTCCTTTATCTATATTTCATTATATTTCCCTTCAGCTATACTTTGGTAATGAGGGAATAATCTCCCCAAGGACACACCTAGGCCCGAAATTCTAGTGGATATCCTCTAGAATTTGGTGTTATGCACTTGAGAACATGTGTCCAATCATGATCAAGGCAATGTTGAGGGAGATTCGGGTTCGATAGGTTACAAAGTGGTATCAGAGCATTCTTTTCTTGTTTTCTTTATTTTCCAAAAATAATAGAAAGGGATATGATAGAATTGGGTTTTGGTAAGGAGGTGTTTCTATGAGTAGCAACCCTGCATATAGAAAAAAGCCAAATTTCTATCAGTGAAATTTATATTTTCTATATTTTGGATATTACAGATGATTTGATTCCATAGTTTGAGGATGCTCATAGAGTTTGATGTTATTATTGATATAATTATAGATTCTATTGTGTCAATCCTAATGAGATGAGGGTATTACATCTCATTCATCATGTTAGGAACTTTCTATAAATCAGATTCTATACATTATGCAATCCCATTTAGGATTCATTACTTATTCCATGATGTTGACATAGGTGTTATGATAGCTATACCTCCTATTGTGATAGATTTTTTACATTGGACATAAGAAGAGACCCACTCATTTAGTTCATAAAAAGTATTTCCTCTTATAGACTAGATAGTGACACACCTTTTGATTTATGTTTTTAATGTGAATTTGATATGGTACAAAATATATGGACACCATACTTTGGATTACAGGCTATAAGGGTCGCTCATGGATTGGAACATCATGACAATTTGATTAAACCCTTGACTTAAATAAATAATGGGAACTAAATGTAAAATTAATTTGAATTGAGAATGGAAATACGAAACGCTAAAAAGATACTTGACCTAGACCCAAAATTGGAGTGGAAAAGAGTTACTGTTTCTATTGGTGTTGTGATTGTTTCCATTTAAAATCCTAGCATAGGAGAAGGCTCTATGGTATTACATTGCCTTATGAGGTTTTTGACCTATACTATGATTTTGATTTGTGAATCATGATATTTTTATTTTATAAGGTGTGTGTTTGGCGTTGTTGAGGTCTGTCACAGGGAAGAAATCCATTCATATTCTATAAGGGAAGCGATGATCACACACTAGAGGCGGTGGTCTATGAGATACCTATGGATCCTCTTTTAGAGGATTCTTTAGTATCAATAGTTGTTTAGTACACGTGTGTTGAGGCATAGTTCTAAGAGGGGTCTTATAACTTCACGTAGAGTTTTTAAGGAGCTCCACAGCTATCCAAATATATGCCTAAGCTGATGTGTGTGTTCCTACAGAAGCATCCTCCCACATTTTCTTGGGATTTAAGGCTATAGGTTGTGCGGTCATGGATAAAGGTCATTCTTCATATCTTCAACCATTTAAATACACCTCCAGAGCAGTGGTTCAAGCTCCCTTCATATATGTTGTGTGATTCATCCAAGAGATGGTTGGATGTTATTACTCAGATAGAATGTCATCCAGAGATGGAATAGATGGAATTTAATGTGGTCATATGTTAATGATTTTATTCTAATATGTTGAGTGTTGAAAAATCTTAAGAGTATATGAAACTATTGCTCGCCACTCTATTAGTTATGGAATACTCGTCTCATTTTACTAAGATGTAGTGCTTCAAAACTATTTTGATGGGTGATTAATCTAGATATTTGAGTTTCATGGATGGTCTTATTTATGAGGGATGATCGATCGTGAATTTACTTCAGTTGAATACCATTTATAGAACAGTGAATCATGCACGTATCGAAGAGAATAACCTAAGAGAGTTTGGAGGTGAAAGCTAGGGTGGTTTAGTATCTTGATCTGATACTGCATCGACCAGTAGTAGGAAAAATCATCTGGAGATTCCATGGGGTGATACTAGTAATCGAAGAACATAATCACGTAGCAAGGTGAGTAGATACCAGTTTTGTAGGATGGGACATATGAGGCATCATTGTACAAGGGACCTAGTTGAGTGTCGATCCTACAGCAAGATGGGCTATCTATAATTTTTTTAGAACATTTCCTCTGAAATACATTAAGAGAGTTTCTACACTAACTCGATATTCAAGAGTAGGGTTAGCATATTATCATCAGGGAGGGAGTGGGAGTACTGCTAGCTAACCAGTCAAGGTGGTGGTCATGGTTGTGGTAGTTAGACCCAAGTCTTACAGCGATAGTAGGGTGGATATTCTTATTGTATCTCGAATGGTTCATAGGGTTGCGGTTCCGGCCAGATATAAATAGTGAAAAAGATTATTGAGGAGTAAGATCTCATAACATCTACTGTCAGAGGTACAATCCTCATAGCCTCTACTTTATATTATGCACTTTTGGATATAGGGTCCTCACATATCATTATATATGTTTCCATTATGAATAGTATTTTGCTTGGTGTTTATACATATGACTGATTAATGATGATTGACACTCTATTGGGGATTAAAATTGAGTGTGTACATATGTTAAAGGAGTTCCCCCTTGATATTTGTGGGTGTCACATCATATGGGACCTCTTTTCCCTCAGGATGATAGGTTATGAAATCATTATATGGAGAGAAACTTTGTCTCCCTTATTGATTTCACTGATTTTTATCTCCACAGTGTGACATTCACATCACCCGAGGGAATAACCTTGATTCATAATAGGGAATTGGATGTCAAGGAGAGTTAATATGGACCTGAGCATCTTGGTCTAGGTGGAATGATAACCCTGATTGTGAGTTTAAATATGGATTATTAGGGAACCTGTTATGCAGATTACCCTCCAGTGGTTGATTGTTTCAGGGAAGTTTTCTCCAAAAAAAAATCAATATTACATCTAGTTTGAGAGGTGGATTTATCAATTCAGCTAGTACCAATCGATGAACTGGTATCCATTCCACCATACATGAGAGATGCAACTGAGATGAAATAGATTAAGAGGTAGCACTACGGGAAAAACAACCTTTTGCGATGGGTTATTTGCGACGGGATATTATCCCGTCGCAAATAGTCCAGTCCCGAGATTATATGTGACGACGGAGTCGCTCCATCGCAAATACCTTGTTATTTGCGATGGGTTTTGGTGGCCCATCGCAAAGAGTAATGCGCGGTTTGGCGCGGATTGCATGCCAAACCATGGGAAGCTTATTTTCCATAGGTGGAATATTCCCGTCGCAAATAGTTCATCGCTCGGAGGTATTTGCGACGGGTCCCATCGTAAATAGCTGGCGGCGGTAAATGTTTTTTTGTGGATGGGAAGGTTATTTGCGAAGGGAAATTCCCCCGTCGCAAATGGTTCGTCTCTCGGAGGTTATTTGTGATGGCCCTCGTTGCAAATACCCAGTGGCGGTAAATGGGTTTTTGCGACGGTTTGATGCCCTGTTGCAAAACGTGTGTCGGCAGATACCTTTTGCGATGAGCCGAGTCGAAAATACCCTTTTAACCGCCGAGAGCAATTAATGCGGGCAAAGGTTTTTGCGACGAGACCCATCGCAAAAGGTTCCTGTTGTGACGGTACTCCCACTGCAACAGGTCCCGTTGCAACTAATCTAACCTATATATACCCTCATCTGTTTTTTCAAATCCTCCTCTCAATTCTCAATTTCTCTCTCTCTCTCTCTCAACCCTATTTTTAGAGTGAGAATTTGTTTGAGTTAGTTTTTTTTGACGAAAAAGTTTTGAAGGTGTCTACATCAATAGAAGATAATGTTTAAAGGTATTTATATTTAATTTAATTTAATATTTATTTCATTTTTTATGTTAATTTTAATTATTTTTTATTAGTTTTAATTTAATTACATTTAAATTGTTCTGTTTATAGTAGTTATTTGTAATAATAAATTGAAAGTATTAGTACTAATTTTTAGTAAATAGGAATAATTAATAAATATGAATAATTATAAATAAATATGTATAATTAGCAATAAATAGGAATAATTTGTAATAATTAGAAATATATAGTAATAATTAGGAATAAATAGTAATAAATAGTAATAAATACTAATAAATAGGAATAAATAGTAATAAATGGAATAATTAGTAATAAATAAAAATAATTTTTAATAAATAGAAATAATTAGTAATTAATAGAAATAATTAGTAATAAATAGAAATAATTAGTAATAAATATAAATAAACAGTAATAAATCGGAATTATTAGTAATTAATAGGAATAATAAGTAATAAATAGGAATAATTAGTAACAAATAGGAATAACTAATAATAAATATGAATAATTACTAATAAATAGAAATAATTACTAATAAATAGGAATAATTACTATTAAATAGGAATAATTACTAATAAATAGGAATAAATAGTAATAAATAGGAATAATTACTAATAAATAGGAATAAATACTAATAAATACTAATAAATAGGAATAATTAGTAATAAATAGGAATAATTAACAATAAATAGGAATAATTAGCAATAAATAGAAATAGTTAGCAAAAAATAGGAATAATTAGCAATAAATAGGAATAATTAGCAATAAAGAGGAATAATTTATAATAAATAGGAATAATTATCAAAAAAATAGGAATAATTAGCACTAAATAGTAATAATTAGCAATAAATAGTAATAATTAGCAATAAATAGTAATAATTAGCAATAAATAAGAATAATTAGAAATAAATAGTAATAAATAGGAATAAATAGTAATAAATAGGAATAATTACGAATAAATAAGAATAAATAGTAATAAATATAAATAATTAATAATAATTAAGAATAATTAGTTTTAATTAAGAATAATTAAGAATAATTAGGAATAATTAGGAATAATTAGGAATGATTAGGAATGATTAGGAATGATTAGGAATAAATATTTATAATTAGCAATAAATAGTAATAATTAGAAATAAATAGTAACAGATAGAAATAAATAGTTACAAAAGGGAAATAAATAGTAACAAATTGAAATAAATAGTAACAAATAGAAATAATTAGTAACAAACAGAAATAATTAGTAATAAATAAGAATAATTAGTAATAAATAGGAATAAATAATAATAAATAGGAATAAATAACAGTAAATACTAATAAATTGGAATACTTAGGAATAATTAGTAATAAATAATAAAAATAAGAAATTAATAGTAATAAATATGAATAATTAGTAATAAATAGGAATAAATAGTAATAAATACGAATAATTAATAATAAATATGAATAATTAGTAATAAATAGGAATAATTAGTAATTATTAGGAACATATATATATAATTAGCAATAAATATGAATAATTAGTAATTATTAGGAATAATTAGAAATAATTAGGGAAAAATATTTATAATTAGCAATAAATATGAATAATTATAAATAAATAGGTATAATTAGAATAAATAGGAATAATTTGAAATAATTAGAAATAAATAGTAATAATTAGAAATAAATAGTAACAAATAGAAATAAATAGTAACAAATAGAAATAATTAGTAATAAATAGGAATAAAAAACAATAAATAAGAATAATTTGGAAAAATTAGTAATAAATAAGAATAAATAGGAATAATTAGGAATAATTAGGAATAATTAGTAATAAATAGGAATAAATACTAATAAATAGTAATGAATACGAATAAATAATAATTTTTTGGTGTAATTAGTAATAAAAAGAAATAAATAGTAATAAATAGGAATAATTAGTATTAAATAGTTATAATTAATAATAAATAGGAGTAATTAATAATAAATAGGAATAACTGCTAATAAATAGGAATAATTAATAATAAATACTAATAAATAGGAAGAGATAATAATAAATACTAATAAATAAGAATAAATAGTAATAAATAGGTATAATTAGAAATAAATAGGATAAATTAACAATAAATAGGAATAATTAGCAATAAATAGGAATAATTAGTAATAAATAGGAATAATTAGTAATAAATAAGAACAATTAGCAATAGATAGGAATAATTAGCAATAAATAGGAATAATTAGTAATAAATATGAATAATTAAGAATAATTAGTAATAAATATGAATAATTACAAATAAATAGTAATAAATAGTAATAAATAGAAATAATTAAGAATAATTAAGAATAATTAGTAATAATTAAGAATAATTAGTAATAATTAAGAATAATTATGAATAATTAGGAATAATTTGGAATAATTAGGAATAATTTGGAATAATTAGGATTAATTAGGAATAATTACGAATAATTAGGAACAAATATTTATAATTACCAATAAATAGGAATGATATGGAATAAATATTTATAATTAGCAATAAATATGAATAATTATAAATGAATAGTAATTAATAGAAATAATTAGTAATAAATAAGAATTAATAATAATAAATACTAATAAATATGACTAATTAGGAATAATTAGTAATAAATATGAATAATTAGAAATAAATAGTAATAACTGTAATAAATAGTAATAGTTAGTTATAATTAGTAATAATTAGTAATACATTGGAATAATTAGGAATAATTAGGAATAATTAGGAATAATTAGGAATAATTCAGAATAATTATTTATAATTAGCAATAAATATTTATAATTAAGAATAATTAGGAATAATTAGGAATAATTAGGAATAATTAGGAATAAATAGCAATAATTAAAAATAAATAGAAATAATTAGAAATAATTGGTAATAAAGGGGACTAAATAATAATAAATACTAATAAATAGGAATAATTAGGAATAATTATTAATTAATAGGAATAATTAGAAATAAATAGTAATAATTAGAAATAATTAGTAATAATTAGAAATAATTAGGAATAAATAGAAATAATTAGAAATAAATAGGAATAATTAGGAATAAATAGGAATAATTAGTAATAAATTGGAATAATTAGTAATAAATTGGAATAAATAGTAATAAATACAAATAATTAATAATAAATAGGAATAAATAGTATTAAATAGGAATAAATAATAATAATTAGGATTAAATAGAAATAATTAAGATCAATTAGTAGTAATTAAGATTAATTAATAGTAAATGGTGATAATTAAAAATAAATAGTAATAATTAGAAATAAATAGTAATAATTAGAAATAAATAGTAATTGTTAGTGATAAATAAGAATAATTACTGATAAAAAGGAATAATTAGTAATAAATAAGAATAATTCGAAATAAATAGTAATAAATAGGAATAAATAAGAATAAATAGGAATAAAAATGAATAAATTGAAATAAATAAGAATAAATTCTCATAACTTCTAATAACATGTCACAATTTCTAATAGACTGACGGAACTCCTTTTGCTCGATGAATCTTCTCCTTTCAACTTTCAACGACTCAAAAAATAATGAAAGGTGTGCTTCTACTTATGCATATCCAATCTTGTATGCACGAGTTTGAATATGCATTCATAAGACAACATTTTTCATAATGTGTTCAGGAAGTGAAAATTGCAAGAAGATGATTCATCAATAAAAGGGGGATCGTTTGTCTGACGACTTATTTACTTGCATCTTTCTCACACTGAAATCATAATGAACAAACTGCTCAGAGGTACGCTTATACAATCTCGTATGCACGAGAATGAATAAGTATACCTCCTGGCAGATTCTTCATTGTGATTTCAGGGTGAGAAAGATGCATGTAAATGAGATGTGGGACAAAAGAGGAGTCGTCAATCCACTGGAAATTGTGTCGCCTAAATTTAATGGTAATTATTAAGAAGTAGTTGTAATTATTTATCTTCTTTTTTCAGATAGTGTTTTTATAATTTCAAATTATTTAAAAACAGTGATGATTTATATTTTGTAGAAAAATATAGAATAAGGAAATCGACATAAATCATTATTAGATGATCGCAATTGGATAAATCATCACAGAAATCCAAATGGTTCTGGTTTAAATCCTATATATATTGAGGGTGTTGAATTTTTCTTATTATTTGCATCATCAAAACTAGAATATATTTCAGAAGGCACAATTAATTGTCCTTGTAAAAAATGTGCTTTGAGAACGTTTGACACATTTGACAAGGTTGGGAGACATCTCCTGTGATTTGGTTTTCAACTAGATTTTGTTTTTTGGTATCAACACGGTGAACACAGTTCCAGAGAAGACACAAATAACTTGATTCCATATCCATCACAGTTTTAAAATTTAGTACATGATGTTTCAAGTCCATCTGTTCAACAAACTAAAACTCAAGATGATAGTGATTTAACTACTGAGTTAGCACCATTCAAATTTTATGAGTTGTTGAGGTTTGATAAGGATTAATTATATCCAGGTTGCAAGATAAGAAAATTAGAAGCGGTTGAAAAATTTATTGCTATTAAATCAGTTAATAAAATGTCAAAAAACTGTTTTGATGTGATATTTTATTTGGTTAAAACACTATTACCAGAAGGAAATGTGTTACCTACAAATTACTATAGAGTAAGAGGTTGGTTCGTAATCTGGGCCTTAGTTATTGGAAGATTCATGCATGTCAAAATGATTTCATCTTATATTCTGGTGAAAACGAGTCATTGGATAGTTTCCCCAAATGTTGATAATCGAGGTATATAGAAGATCAAACAGGGATGTTGGGATCTATTCCAGTAAAACAGTTGAGATATTTCCCCCTTACACTGAGGTTACAGTGTTTATTTATGTCTCAGAACATAGAGGCAATGATGTCATGGCACAAAACCAAGATTTCAACTGATAAAATCTTGAATAATCCATTTGATGGTGATTCATGAAAACATTTTGACCGTATGAATCCTTCTTCTGCTTTCGAAAGCTGAAACGTGCGATTGGATCTTTCTATTGACGGTTTCTTTCTGTTTGGTCATCATGGAAGTCAGTATTCATGTTGGATTGTCTTTATAACTCCGTACAATTTACCTCCATAGATGTTGATGAAGGAGAACTATATATTTTTTACTCTATTAATCCCAGGACATCCGAAAAAGAATATTGAAGTTTATTTGAATCCATTTATTGATGAGTAAAATACATTATGGAGTGATGGTGTTAATACATATGATGTTTCTGTGAAACAAAATTTCATATAAAAAGATGCATTGATATGGATGATTAGCGACTTTCCGACATATGGCATGTTATCTGGCTAGAGTACACATGGTCTGAAATCATTTCCTTACTGTATAAAAGACAAAAAATCCTTTATGCTCGTCAATGGAAAAAACCTTATTATTATGACTGTCACTGCAGATTTCTTCCAACCGATCATCCTTTTTGAAGGAACAAATCTCATTTTAGAAAAGGTAAAATTAAAAGGGATGAACCTTCAAAGATGATCTTAGGTATATAGTTAAAATTAGTTGTATTTTCATTACCTCCCATCACATTTAGGCCAACAGTAAACCAACAGAAAATTGATAGATTTCGGAATATACATAATTTGATAAAATTAAACATTTTTTGGGATATTCCATATTGGTCTGATTTGTTGGACTACCAGATGTTTGATGTCATGCATATTGAGAAAAACTATTTTGTCGATTTATTTCATACAGTTTTGGATACACCAGGTAAGACCAAAGATATTTTAAAGGCACGATTAGATCTTTCCTAAATTTAAAGGCCATCAGAACTTCAACAATTTGAAAATGTCAGATCACATAGGTTAATAAAGCCAAAAGAAACTTATACATTGTCCCAAGCAAGTAACTTATTATTTCTTTAGTGGATTGAAGATTTGAGACTTCTATATAGTTGTGCTTCAAATTTGGGCAGATGTGTTAAGAATGGATATATTACAGGATTAAAAAGTTATGATTGTCAAGTTATAATGGAAAGACTTATGCTGATTGGATTAAGAGGTTTATTGAATTCTATGATTTGGGATTCGATAACATATATATCCTATTTTTTCGATACATTTATGAAGTGACAAAAGACTAAAATGCCCTAAGAAAACTGTAAAAAAGATGTTGTAATTATATGTAAAGTAGAAAAAATCTTTCCACTGGCTTTCTTTGACTCAATGGAACATCTAATATTACATTTTCCACATGAAGCTAAATGTGGAGGTCCCATACAGGTTCAATGGGTGTACCCATTCGAGAGATGCATGCAGAAATTGAAGAAAAAAAGTACGTAGCAAAGCATCATTTGAAGGCTCAATTGCTGAAGCTTATTTTCAAGAAGAAATTGATTTTTCCTGCTCTCATTATTTTGATTCTCAATATACCTCAATTCAAAAACGCATGGGATGAAATGAGAGAAATGTTAATGATTAAATGGAAAATCAATTATTAGTTTTTAATCATCCAAATCTTGGTTTCGGTGGAGTTCAGGAATGTTGGATTTCAGATGATGAACATCACAGAGCTTATAAATATGTTCTACTCAACTGTGAACAAATGAAATCAATTGTATTATGAGTACTTCTATCACTTATTCTATAATTTATGTTGCAGTGTGTCAACTTATTTTATTTGTAGGTAATATGATAATCATGTCAAGAAACAACTTCCACAAATTACAGCAGCTACTCTTGAAGAACGCAGAAAAAAAATCACAATGGTTTCAAAAACTGGTAACATTAATTATTGACGGTTTAATATCAATTCTGTTTATTATTTATCATATTGATAATTGTTTTACAAATTTTCAGGTGTCTCAAAATGCTAATAAAATTGATAAGAGAATGTGTATATTGAGTAACCCACCATCCAAAATGGATAAATTCTATAATTTATATGTGGTGAATGGTTTTCAATTTCATACACGTGCATTTGGGGAATAAAAAAAACAATGAAAATGGAGTTTTCTTGAGAGGATCGCATCATAGAAAAAATAAAGTTGCCTTTTATGGCATGCTGGTTGAAATTATTGAGCTCTGTTATCTAGGATAGAACTACATAATGATGTTTAAATATCAGTTTTTGGATACTAAGAGAGGCTTGCATGTTCATCTGACTCATGGAATCGTCAATATTAAATATAAAAGTCTTCTTGTTATAAATGAACCTTTTTTACTCTCTCAACAGGAACGTTAGATTTATTATGAAAATTATTATGCTAATTCAAGAGACATGAGTGATTGGTGGAGCATAATAAAAATGAAATCTCGGGAAAATTAGTTTACTGAAACTGAGTTTGGTTCTACTGAAGTGGAAGGAATTGAAATTTTTCAAGAGACTACTCAAAATCCATCTATCTCACAAGGAGATGTGAGTATCAATTATGACCCCCACAATTAAGGATTGATGATGACGAAGATATATTAATGATGTTACAAATGAATTTGAAATGACAAGAGATGAATAAACTGAAACTCATATGGATATTGATGATGCTGAGGATGAAGATGAAGACATTGACATGGACAGCTATGAAGATGAGGATGAAGATGGACATTGACACATTTAAATTCTGGTTATAATAATAACTAATATATATCTATATTTAATAGTTATTTTCAAAAATATTTTAACAACAATCATTTTGTGTTTAAAATAGATCCTGATATATTTTGCGAGTTGTAGGAGGCTTATGTACCTTTGGATGAGGGTGATATTGGATAATTTATCCCTCAGCCTACTGGTGGTTCAGGGGGTACGCTGAGGGGGTGTGGTCATGCATGACTGATGATTTTTGACTGTATCCTCGAGTGACGTCCATGTCTTGGCTTCGATCCACGCACACAGAGGTATGGTAACTTGTATATTTTATTTAGCTTTCATTAATTTATGTATATATATACTAATTTTTTGATCATTTATTCCTTTTTCACAGTTTTGCACATGTAGCTATTTGACAAGGTATCGCTATCTTGTGAAATTATTTTTCTCAGCCATGGATCACATGGTAATAGATTCCTGTTGATGTGTGGTGCGTCATGTTTGATCATTGGCTGGTACGTAAATAAAGAATATTTATTTTGAAATTTATTTTATTAATAACTTTATATAATAAATTATTTCTAGGGTTTATGGTATCTCATTGATGATAGCATGCGTGATGTTATCCATACGGCATGGCAGGTGTCTATACATGACTGTTTCCATCAGTTTTTGCACAATTTGAGAAGAACAACCATTAAGAAAGCATGAGTGATAGAATTTTATGAGTCATGTAGAGCCCACGACCAGAGTACATTTCATCTCATGTTTGGGATGGATTATGTTTACACTAGTTGAGTGGTGGATTTCAGAGGAGATCTTCAGTGGGACAATAGAATCGGTGGAGACAAGAGGTGACACATCGAGTTAGTAGTCATACTGTCAGTACACATAGAGAGAATCTGGGAAATATATTTATTAAATATTTTATATAACATTAAATATAAACAGTTTATTTTTTATTTTTTTTGGTAGTCAAGCATCCCAATATTACGGAGTTCGACATTTATCGGAGGATGTATAGTGACCCAGTCACTAGAGAGATTAGAGGTGATCACAAGCGTGGTTAGTATTATTTTTTTCTATTTTTTATTAACTGAATATAATATTTTCACCATTTTAATTTCAAATTGGAATTGAAGGAGTCATATGAGGTTGCGACCTCTCAGACACAGGCTGAGAGTCAGGACGAGACGACTGAGTAGATGAGTGCCCACCATTTCAATGAGGCGGCATGGATGCAGGCGACTCAGTATGGAATTGAGAAGGGATGAGTGGTTGGTATCAGCTCTTATTTGACTCCTGGTACTTATTATGGTACTGTTGTGATGCCGGCGTCCATCTCGAGAGGAGCTCGTGGATAGGCATGATCTTCTGCCTCACAGTATCAGGAGCGGTTGAAAACTCAAGATGAGATTATAGAGAGTTTGCAGAAGCAACATGAAGAGATGTGTTGGCGGCAGCAGCAGTAGTAGTATGAGGAGGAGATACGCTGATGGGAGCTGTCGCGATAGCAGCATCATCACGAGCATATGGAGTACATGTGTCGTCTGACTCATAGTTTAGAGATGGAGTTTCCTCCACCATCTAATCCACCTCCTCCACCTTCTCTAGAAAATGACCCCCTAGTGATTTATTCTTTATGTTAAGAACATTTGAATTAAAGATTTGTTGTAATATTAACTATTTACAATTTATGTCTTTATATTGGTGAAAATATTGCGTAAATTAATTTTTTTTTATTTTTAATACTTTATTATTTATTATTAGTATTATATTTTTTAATATTTGTTTATTTTACTAATAATAATAATATTTTATGATTTTATATATATTTTTCTAAATATTGAGATTTTTAATAATTTTTTATTTTTTTAATATTTTAATAATATTAATATTAATTTCTTATTAATCATAATTTTTAAAATATATTTTTTAAGTATTATAGTTTTTTAATGTTTTTTTATTTTACTAATAATATTATTTTTTATTTTTTTATTTTTTATTAATAATAATATAAGTTTTTCATTAATCATATTTTTATTATTTTATTATTATGATTATTATTTGTGATGAGACCTTTTGAGGCGGGATCCCATCACAAATAATCCAAATATAATTTTTTTATAAATACTATTTGTGACGAGGTGGTGTGTCCATCACAACTACTATTTGTGACGAACCCATCACAAAATGATTATATATATATATATATATAATGTATATAATTGGACGGTTATTTGCAACGGGAAATGTTCCTGATGAAAATAGTATTTGTGATGGGCTCATCGCAAAAGGTTTATAGATATATAATGCATATAATCAAAGCCTTATTTGTGACGTAAAAAATTCTCGTCGCAAATAGCATTTTTTTCGATGGGCCCGTAACAAATAAATGTATTTGCGACGCCGTTTTCTACAACATGCAATTTGCGAGAGGCCCCCATCGCTAAAGCCTGTTTGCGATGGGATCCCATCACAAATAGGTCGTCACAAATATATATAATTCTATTAGTGTAGCTAGAGGATATAGGGGGAAAAGATATCATCTGACCTATTATTTCTCTATGGGGTTCACCGTTTCATTTTATGAAAAAGGTGGATGGAACTCTCAGGCTATGTGTGGATTACTAGAAGCTAATCCAATAAGTAGTTAAGAACCAATATCCTCTACAATGGATATATGATCTCTTCATCCAGCTCTGAGGATATTGGGATTTCTCAAAGATTTATTTGAAATCTGGTTATCATCAAGTGAATGTTATACCTTCAGACATACCTTGCATAACCATTCATATTAGGTATCTTATATATGAATATTTGTTTATGTTGTTCAATCTAAAAAACACTCCAGTGATCTTTATGGTTCTAATTGACTGAGTTTTCCATCCTAATATTTTTTCTTTGATGGATTTTTTGAATGAAATATGGTTGTATTCTCATAATCAACAAAACCATGTCAAACATCTTAAGATAGCACTGAATACACTAAGATAGAATCTGTTATATTCTATGCTCACAAAGTGCAAATTATGGGTGGATCCAATTCACTTCCTCGGTCACATAATGTCATAGAAAAGAGTAATTTTCAATGCAATGAGGTTTAGAGTTGGGTTTTCCTTAGAACATCATAGGAACGTCTATGAGGAATTATTTTTCTTATGTCAGTCAAGTTAATAATGCTTTATCATATGTGACATCTCATGATTAGAATCTCTATTGAAAATATTGAATAATAATGATGTGAATTGTTTATAGTCATATTACTATAAGAAAGGCTTTTAGGAGGTGAAATGTGGATTGACAGCAACAATGATATTGATCATGCCATATCCAAGAGGGGGCTAAATTATATACTATGTCATATCATGTATTGGGATTTGATAAGTGCTTATATATAGAGATTGATTCATAGTGTATGGGTCACAAATGTTGAGGCCACAAAAGATGAATCACCTAATGCATGATCCGGAGTTGGATACAGTTGTTCACACATTTCACTATTGGATATATTACTTACCTAGAGAGTGTTTTTTTCATATATGGACAACAAAAGCCACAAATACATATTTACACAGTGTAATCTGAATATGTGGAAGAAAATGTGGTTTGAATTACTATAGTCTATTGACATTGACATTGCATATAATCCTAGTAATGTTAATACAGTGGTCGGTGAACTCAGCATGAGGAATCAAATACAGGTAGTTATGTATTCGAGTAGTGAGTGGAAGCCTATGGATTTGTTCTTTGAGATTCACTTTTAGGTGTACAATAGTTAGGGTAAGATATTTCATTCATCCTTATTTATTGCCTCTAATATTCTAAATATAGTGAGAATGAGGCAGTTATTCGACTCTGAATGATCGGTTCTACTAAAGAGTGATGAAAGTGAGGACCCTCATCCTAGATGGACCGTATGTGTTGATGTGATTTTGAGCCTTTGTTGTCACATATGTGTCTCTTAAAACTTGATATGGGAGAATATGAATGGAATTAATGATTCATATAGGTTATTTTACCCTGACATCACCATGATGTGTCAGGATTTACATCGACAATACTAGTGGCCATGTATGGAAAGAGATGTAGCTGGTTTTTTTCTAAGGTGTTCCACCTCTTAGTAGGTGAAGGTGGAACACCAGTGACTATACATAATTTTACATCATTTACCAAACCATGTTTGGAAGTGGGATTAAATTATGATGGAATTTATAATAGGATTACTAGGTTTTCTTCTAGGTAATGATAATGAATGGGTTGTTGTTGATAGGGTAATGATGTATTCACATTTCTTTCTAATTAAGGAAACCTTTATTATTTATTATCATGGGAGGTAATATATCAATGAGATAGAACATATTCATGGATCCTGCATACTATTATTTCACAAAGGGATGTTTGGTTTACATCATGGTTCTGGAAAGGTCTATAAAAAGCATTGGGTGCATAGGTTCTTATGAGCACAATATACCACCCCCAGACAGATGACCAGTCAGAGTGCATGATTCATGTGCATAAGGAAATGATCTAGGCATGCTTCCAAGATTTGGGGGGATTTTGGGGATGCATACACCCCTTGTTTAGTAAGCCTACAATAATAGATTTTTTAATTATATTTAGATGGATCCATATAAGGAATTGAATGGTAAGACATGTCAATCACCCCTAAGTTGGTTGGAGGTAGGAGGGGTAGTTATTCTAGATCCTCATATTTTTAAGAGACCAAAAAATAGGTTTAGTGGATTCAGAAGTAGATGGGTGCTGTGAAGTCTCATTATAAATATTTTAGTGGTTACTGTTGTAGACTTCTATAGTTTGAGGTTCGGGGTCAGGTTTTCTTAAATTTTTCTCTAATTTTGGCACATACAATAATCATGAGAAAGGGTAAGCTTTCACCACAGTATGTTATGCCATTTGATATTTTTGAGAGTGTTGGTCCAGTAGCTTATTAGTTACAGTTACCACAGAGTTACGGGTCCATGCAGGATGTCTTTCATTCATATCAGTTATGATGATATTATTCAGACCTATCACAAGCCCTTCATCCCAAGGAGGTTTAGTTATAGGTTGATGTATCCATTGAGGACTATCTTATAAGTATTTTGGATCATAGCATGAAGTCTCATTGAGGCTGAACAGTTCCTTTGGTATAGGTACTATGGAAGCACAGTCAAGTAAAGGATGAGACGTTGGAGAGATAGGAAAATTTATGATCACATTGGCCAGGGGTATTCTCAATCCATGATTTGAAATCCTTGGAAGAGAAAATTGGGGATGACTTAATTTAAGATGGATGTTTGTAATAACTCTTTCTGAAATAAAAAATCTTTTTCCCTTTAATTCTAAGTTTAAATATTTAAATATAGCCTAATATGAATAACCTTTGAGGTTATGGAGGTGTTGATATTGTCCAAGTATGGTTTGGAGCCCAAATCCCAATTATGGGGTGAAATGACCTAGAAAACAGTTAGTATAAACCGTTTTTGTTGTGTCACATTTCCATGCGGCTAGGTCAGAAATTTTAACTGAGGAGATTTGAATAGTTTCCACACAGTTAGTCAAACTATGTGAGGAAATTGTGTGGGTGACAGTACCTAACAAGTAACCATGAATTGTTGGTGCATGGTATGTAAACCATTCCCCTAAACCATTAAATGTCCTATTTGGATTGAAATTCCAATTTTGAACTTGAAATGTTTTTTTACAAAAAAAAATATTCATTCTCATCCCACACAGTATCATTTCCCACAATTTTCAACCTTCTTGGTGACTATTCCATGAATTTAAGTATCTCCTCCATCTGGTATCAGATTAATGCATCTTTTGCCTCATCAGATCCACACTAGTTAGATCATTATTTATTTTCTATCTTATATCATTTTTTTGTTATTAGTTGTCCTATCTAGGTGCAATCTAATTTTATTTATATCTAGGTTATTCTTTTGGTCATTGATTTTCACTTGATTAAATCCATTTAAAGAGAATGTATTTGATTTTCTATCTACTATGGACCTACATTCGTTTTTCTTCTTCTTTTCATTAAAATTAGAGGTGTTTATATATTATGGTGTTCCACACACCCAATTTTAGGGTGTCTCCTTAATTGAATTGTAATCCTTAGAGAGAATTGTTATTCATGGTCTATTCAATTAAAGAAACCATCATTTAATGTTATTTGTTGTGGAACTTGATTTAGAAAGACCCACTGGGTGTGATGATTACATACAAGTCCACCATGGGTGGCCTTGAAACATGGACACCTTTGAGTTGTTCCATTTCTAAGAAATGGGTTTTAAATTGATAAATCAAATTATAAATCCAAGTGATGAATAAGATCATGAGTAATATGTATATTGAAATGTGATTTAAATTGTTAATGGAACTGGTAAATAAGAGGTTATGGATGTCATACCCCAATACATATGAATTATGATATCCTATTGCACATAAGGTGAATATTTAAATGAAATACCTATGTGAGTAGTTGAATGTAAACCCTTCTAAGCATAGAAAATTACATAACTCACCACATGAGGTGAGTTTGAATTATTTTAGATAGGGTTATGACCATTGGTATAATTGAATTGATTAAGTTACATTTATTGTAATATTATATGGGAGACACATGGATTCAAATAATGAATTAGATGGATGGGATAATTTTGAATTTAAAATTCTTATTCCTAGGTGATACTAGAACATCTGATATGGAATTCCTAGGATGGACTCACAGGGTCTTGACCTTTAGATTCTATGTGAAACATGGATTCATATTATAATTCAATGTATGAGCTCAAAAATAATTTTAACATTTATTCAATGGGTGATTCTATGGATCCCTTAGTGGACCGCAAAAGATGGACTCGAGTGGATGGAAAATTACACCACACCTATAGTGACACCTAGGATGTGGGGATCTCCATGGATGTGCTCATATGGTGTTGGTTATATTATACCTATAGTGACACTTGCACTCCATTGTAGGGATCCCAAGGACGAATTTTGGTTCATAAATGAATAATGAATAGAATGAATTATATGATGTGTCTTCCAAGGAAAAGAATAATGTTGGATTCGGTATTGAAATATTCATTAATAATAGAATATTTAGGCATCCATAGATTCTTGTGATTCTAGGGGAAGTAGAAATTACTTCTAGGACATGGGATATGTAAATTAAATAATGTTGAAAAATTAAATGAACTTTATTATAAAATGACACATGCCTGAAAATTTAATCAAAGTTTTACTCTAGAAATGAATTGTTTAAAAGAATTAAACATTTTAGGATGTTTAATTTTGAGTACTCCCTTATCTTGTTAGGTTTTTTCAACATGTTGTTGGTATATATATACACTAACTATATGACAATAACCTAGGGTGGTTGCATACTGGGATTATCTCTCACAGCCTATTTGGTATACCTCTGGGGAACCAAATAGATTATGTAGTTCAAGGTATTGATACTGGAATGTGCCCTAATATAGGTTATTGATTTCTTCTTAGGAGAAAGCAAACATGGGATCGAGCTGAGGATTTCATTGCTAGCAGGTTTACATTTGGTAGTTTTTTCTTTTGTTACATGTATTTTATACCTACTATGTAAACCTATTTTGGATGATTTATTAGGGACATATGACATGTAACATTACCATCATTGTACATGATATTCCTTTTGATATTTTTAAGACTCCTACTATATATATGGGTTGTCTATTTTACATCTTCTTTTAATAATCTATTATTTTGTTTACATGGTCTACACCATGGGGATGAGGACATTGTCTCCCCACTGACACACATATTCCCTCACTGGTAGCTGACAACCTCTGGTGTTTGGGGAGATTCACCTGAGGCCATGTGGCCAAAAAACCTTAGGGAACTATTTTTGGCATCCAATTTTGGGATGTTACAATCATGGAGAAACTTTTTATTGTGGACCAAAATATTCCAAAAGTCTAGACTAAATTTATTTAGTTACATCCATAAGATTCCATAGAAATTGATCGATCAAGGGAGTTGTTATGTTAGAAGAAACCATCCATTAAGGAATCATGGAACCTCATGGGGAAAAGGATTGGATAGAAAATATTTGTAAGTTGTTTTACGTCTAGGATACACATGAGAATTTCAAGGTGATGTTTTTAGTGTTTAGACATGAGGGTCCTAACCATCCATGATAGGATTCCATGGTATAAGTAGATAGGTATCTAGGAATGGGATAGAAGGGTTTCAAGGGTATATTTTTCATGTATATCATTTTATATTTTTTGATGATGGATTGGTCTATAAATTTCCTCTCCATAAATTAGAGAGATCATTTAGTGACGTTTTACATGAGTCGGTTTGCAGAGCAAGTTCTTTTGGAAGCGGAGGTAGTAAAAAATAACTATTTGAAGGCTCAAAATTACCTAAAAGGTTTATTATCTAATATCAAATTGTAGGTATTTCTACTATAGGTTCATACTTAAAAAATATGGCAGAAAGTATAATTATGGAAGAGATTAATATTTCATGTATGGTGGGATGTTTTCCCCCATATCCTCAAACTTGTGGAAGCTTATGTGGAACACATGGTAAAAAGAGGAATTTAATTAACATCGAATGAGTAGTAGAGATTTTTCTTAGTGGAATTACTCTTATAGCCAATCAGTTACAACTAGTAGTGTTCCTGTGACTTTCAATCAGTGTGGAAATGTGGGGAACACATTGTTCTCTTGTTCCACACATGCGAGGATGTTCAATAGTTGTGTACATTAAAGTCACCTAAAATGTTTCTATCGGGTTTTCTTTAGATCTCATTATGGTCATGGATCATCATCTCTGATGGATACTATTTCATAGTCAAATTTTTCAAAGACTAAATGGTTCCATCTATAGGCCTTAAGAGTATATAAACTTCATGCATTATATTTTTTCTGTTCAAGGTAGATTCGAGTCCAGTAATAGTACGAGGTTCCACCATTATTGAATCTTTAGTATAAATTTCTTTATTTGATAAAGGTTCCTCCAAAAAAAATATCTATCCATTTTTCTAATATTACTTGACTTATATAGGATATTATTTCCATTGTTATACAGTTACAACACCTCATCGAAGGAGGAATGAGTATGGGTTTTAGTGACTTTCTTGTTCTATATCAATAATTGATGTAGTGTTATTTTGGGTTTTTATAGTTCTCAATATAGATCTATTTGATGTCATCATCGAGATAGTTTTCCTGATCATGTATCCTGATGAGGTTTATAATAATCCTTTACATTCCTCTTTTATTGAGGATTATGGGAAATATTATATATTTCAATGAGATTGGGATCTGATGTCATGTCTTAGAGGACCTTCCTACCTAGTGATCATGAGTTTATTTTCTACTGTAGTATTTGAGTTGAATGGTTTTTCATCATTTGATGATGTTCATACTATTGTTCTAACATTCTTAACATTTTCCCAAATGATTTTACTAGTCTTCCATAAAATAAAGAGGTAGATTTTAAAATTGACATACTTCTTGGTACAAATCTGATTTTGATAGATACTTATCATATGGAACCATTGGAGCTGAAAGTGAGATTGATTCATTTGTATGATATGATGGTGAATTGTTTTTTTGTCCTAATGTTTCTCCTTGAGAAACCCCTGTTCTCTTTCCTAAGAATGTATATGGGTCACTCTGATTTTTTCTTGACTATTTGAAGTTGAACCACGTAATGGATGAGAATAATATCATTTTCCCCATGTGGATGTTTTTTACCATTTAATGGTGGAATGGTGGTCTTAAAAGATCAATATATAGTTAAATTATCAATAGTTTTGGATTCAAGAGTATGGTATACCAAATATAACTTTCATGAGTATATATTACAATTATAAATATTTATTTATATCGTTTGTTCTAACTAAAAATCTTGTACTTTTCATGGATTTTATGAATTATATATTTCATGAGAATCTATTATCATTTTTGGTAATTTTTTGGATGATATTATGGTTTATATGAGACCTGAGTGTCAGCTCGATCACTATTTGAGTTTAGTTCCTGAGATCCTGAGAAGTAAAAAATTCTATAGAAATATTTGAAAATGAAATTTTTGGATCCATGAAGTAATTTTCATGTGGAATGTTATTGTTATAATATCTTATTAGTTGATCCTCAGAAGTTGAAGGATATTTTTTCATGGGAAGATCAACATAAATTCTTATAGATTTGGATCTTATGTGGTCTATGTAGATATTATCAATAATTCATCAAAGATCTCTCACTGTTGGAATCACTATATACTACTATTTCCATGAATGGGGTGAAATTAATAGAGGATTTAAATTTTTTGTATTCTTCTAATCAGATGAATTGACTTCTGAAAACTTCTCATATTCAAATCATAACGAATCCCATTAATGAATATATGGTTTTATATGATTATCTAGATTCTAGATTCTATATGATGATTATTTAATATTATAATTTCAAGGATTACAACTCTCAAAAATTATGATCACATGAGAGTAATTACCCTACTAATGACATAGAGTATCACGTGGTTATGAATTTTCTTTAGTGTTGGTGGCACTATCTATTTAAAGAGAGGTTTTCAAAAGAAAATCAATAAGATAATGAGATAAATATTTTCATAAAAATTCATGAATCTCAAATATAAATGTTGGGTGTAATACATTTAGATATTTTTATTTGAAATCACATACATTATAGTGAAGGGGATTGTAATTTAGAACATGGTCGGCATGAAAGTACCATTGTATGATATTTTGTAATTGATAGAAGGGTGGAACCTTAAGGTAATCATTTCTCAGTTTAACATGGATTCTTAGGAGGATGTTTAAGGGTTTCTTATGACCCGTGTTCAATAATAATTATTTCTCCCTTATTCTATTTTTTGGGTCAGCATTGGGATGATGTTTTTAGGATAATTCATGAAACCCTATATAGTTGGGATACTGATTCACATTATTCTATCAATTCAGATGATATTATTTGTCTTTGTGACCATTTTATCATCCCAACATCTGTAAGGACCTCAGTTTTTTATTTTCATAACTCTACATGGATTGTTAATTCGGGAACTAGGAATATGTATCATAACATGAGACAATGATTCTAGGGTCTATTTATGAAGCACAAAATTTTAGATTATGTATCCCACTGTTTCATCAACCAATAGATAATGGTAGGGAATGTGAATCCTTTTGGTTTTCATCATCATCATCTAGTTCTAGTTTGGGAATGGAAATAATTGTCCAATGACATTTTTTCATGGAAGTAATGCTATCTGGGTGCACCACTACTACAAAATAGGCCATTATCATAGCTGGAATTCTAATTAAACAGTTCTTAAAATGCACTGAATTTTGATGTGCAGTTAAAATCCATAAGATTTTAGTTGTACTTTTATTTAGAACTGATAATGGTTTCCTTTATTAATGCCGATAATGAGGTCCTTTTTTAGTTCTAATGAATGAATTAATAATGGGGTATACTCTAATGTGTTGTAATAACACACTGTAACATGATAAATACCACTAAAAAGTATAAAAATAATGTTAAAAATATAATTTAAATGAAATTAAATTCAAAACACAAATACAAGAAAATAACCCAATATTATAGATTTTTCAAACATTGTTTTATAAATTTACATTAGTAAGTAAACTTTTCTCATGCATTCAAAAACATCAATGTTCCTTTGTATTTTTTCACAGACCCCGACAGATGCTAATTTAAAACAAAGAAACCACGGTTGAGAAAAAGAACACACTAATTTAAGAAAAAATTATCGCGCTAGTAATAATATGACTAAATATATTAAACAATATGTTATAATTTTAAATAAAACCTTGAGTTATAGTAGGATCACTATGTATTAAATTGAGTTGTAGTTGTTTCTTGAACATCAGACCATTTCTTATTAGTCTCCACGCATTATATCAATTTAAATTAACTAAATTGTATATGATAAAAATTATAAGTATATTAATTAAATAATATCATATAGAATAATGTGAAAAAAATTGGACTCATTTTCTTGTTTTTTTGTGATATGATGCACATTTTAAAATAAAAAGAAATTTTTTTATTGGAAGAATTAACTTGGAGTTGTAATGGTTAGGCCTTGTGATAGATTGAGGTTTGGTTGATTACTATACATCCCAAATGACTTATGGGTCCTTTTTATACTATATCTAAAAAATATTAATGTTCTAGATCATTTTGAGTACGATGCTTGTCTTTTTTACTAAAAAAATTTTTTTAAACTAGAAACACCCACATTGAGTTGTACCAGTCATATTGTTTTCCAGTTTAATGTGAGAATGGTTCTTACACATCAAAAATAACAGATGAATAATTTTCATAAATAATAAATAACTTCTAAAAAATATCAGTTTTCATTGACTGAAACTTTTAACTAAAATGTCAATTTTAAATAGATAACGAACACTATGACTCAAAATAGGAACACTATGTATTGGATTTAGGTGTGGTAGTCTCTTACACATCACAAATTACCTCTGGAGCATTTTACTATGTATCAAAATAATGAAAAATAATTTTCTTGGGTTCCAGTTTGTATGTTGTCTTTTTTACTATAATTATTTTTCAATTTTAAATAAAAAAGACTCAATTTGTGTCATACTAGCCGCACTGTGTGTCAGATTGAGGTTTGGCTGATTAATACACATTGAAAACAAATTATAGATAATTTTATTAATGTTTGACAATAAGCTGATTTTTTTCTTGGTTTTGAATATGTCACTTGGGTTGTTTTACTAAATTGTCATTTTAAATCAGAAACATGCACATTGAGTTATACAAGTCACAAAATATATTAGTTTGACATGTGAATGGATTCTATATATCTAAAATGACTTATGAATCATAGTCTTAAACAACCATTGTAATCCAATCATATTATCATGGTTCTTAGAGAGTTTTACCTTTTTAATCAAAAAATCAATTTTAAACCAATAAAGGGAACATTGAATCACAACAGGAACACCATTTATCCGATTAAGGATAATATTATTCTTACAAGTCCATAATTTCATATAAACCATTTTCATGGAGTATCAAAACAATTCTAATGTGTTTGTGTGTTGATGAGAAGGCCACTTGCCTTTTTATTACAATTAATGACAATTTTAAATACACACACATTGAGTCATATCAGTCACAACATGTGTTAGTTTGGGTTTTGGATTATTCTTACCTGTCTCCAATAACTTATAGATCATTTTCATAATGTATCAAAACATTCTGAATGAGTTCTCTTGGTATTTTGTACATCACTTGTGTCTTTTACAACATTTTCATTTTAAACCATAAATACACACATTGAGTCATACCTACAAAAATGTGTTCGTGTGATATGAGATTGATTCCTATACATCAATAATTTGTTATAAATCATTTCCTTAAATTATCATTACAAAAAATGCATGTTTTCTTAGTTTTTCGTGAGTGATATTTTTTGAGCTAAAATGTCAATTTTCAACTGATAATGGAAACTATGAGTCATACTAGGAACAAATTTTTTTGGATTGAGTTTCAAATTAATCGCATACATCAAAATTGACTTATATATCATTTTCCTAAATTAAAAAAAACAATTGTATTTTCTCAGTTTTGAGTAGGTCAGTTCAGTTAATTAATAAAATTAATTTTAATTTCAAATAAAAAAACACAAATTGAGTCATACCAGTCACATCATGTATCATATTGAGGTGAGTACTATTCCTAAAAATCCCAATTAATTTTTTTATTTATTTCATAAAGTATAAATAAAATCCTAATGTGTTTTCTCTATTTTTAGTACGTCAATGTTTTTTTACTAAAATTTCATTTTAAAAATAAAACATGTTAATTGAGTCATACCGATAACATTGTGTGTTATATTGATGTGAGAATAGTTCCCATACAAAACAAATGACTTATTAATCATTGTTATAAATTATCAAGACAATGAAATCATGTTTGGTTGGTTTTGAGTGAGTGAAACATTTTTAACTAAATTTTCATTTTTAAATTGACAACATATTCTTCAAGTCATACTAGGAACATTGTGTACCAAATTGTTTTATGACTAACTCATATATATCTAAAATGAATTATTTATCATTTTTATGAAGTATCAAAACAATCCAAAATAAATGTGATCGGTTTTCAGTATATAACTTGGCTTATTTACTAAATTTAATATCAATATTTAATAAAAAGATACAATTAGAGTTAGAATGGTGAGACCATGAATCATATTGAGGTGTGGATAATTTCTACATATCCCAAATGACTTATAGAATATTTTACTAATGTATCAAAAAAATCCAAATGTTTCTTCATGTCATGAGAATGTCACTATTTTTTTTACAAAAAAAAAGTTATGTTAAACTAAAAATACACAATATGAGTCATAATGATTAGACCATGTTCCATTTTGGTGTGTGACTAATTCCAATATGTTAAAAAATACTTTTTTACTATTTTACAAAATTATCAAGGCAATATAAATATGTTTTCTTAGTTTCTGGTGACTAAAACACTTTGAACTAAAATGTCAAATTAAAATTAATAACAAACACATTGAGTTATACCTAAAACATAATTTATTAGATGGAGGTTTATTGGTTATTTTCATATCCCAAATAACAAATGGATCGGTTTCCTCAAGTAACAATATAATATGAATGACATTTCTCAGTTCTGATAATGCCACTATTATTTTTAACTAAAATTAACATCGATATAAAATAAGAAGACACATGTGGTGTCATACCTTACACAATATTTATCACATTGAGGTGTCGATAAATCATATACAACTCAAATAATGAATAGATCATTTTACTATGGTATCAAAACAACTTTCATTATTTTTCTCATTTTTGAGTACACCCCTTTTGTTTTTTAGTAAAATGTCCTTTTAAACAAGAAATATGCATATTGAGTCATAACAGTCACATTATGTCATATATTTATTAGATACTAATTCATAAATGTCCAAATTGTATTATTAATAACTTTCTATATTTATCATTAAAATCTGAGCTGGTGCTCTCAGTTTTTAGTGAGTAACACTTTTTGAACTAAAATATTGATTTTAAAATGATAATGAACCCATAGAGTCATATTGGGAATATAATATATCAAATTGTGGTGAAGATGATTTTTACACCTCCCAAATTACATATGGATCATTATTCTAAGTTATCAAAACAATTTATATCAGTTTTCTCAATTTTGAGTATGTTGGTATTCTTTTTAACTAAAGTTACAATAAATTTAAAATAAAAAAACACATTTGGAGTCATATCGGTCACACTATACATTGGAGTGAGGTTTGGACGATTCTTAAACATCCCCACTATCTTATCTATAATATTCCAATGTTATCCAAAAAAATTATTTCATTTTCTCTATTTTGATTACATCACTTGTTTTGTTTACTAAAATGACATTTGTCACTATAATCACACACTTTGAGACATGTCAGTCACATCATGTGTTGGTTTTACATGAGAATAATATATAAATTTCAAATATGTGTTATAAATCTTTTTGAAAAATTATCCTTACAATTTTAGAGCGTTTGTTTGGTTTTCAATGAGTTATACATCATGAACTAAAATTTCAAATTTAAACTCATAACAGACACTTCCAGTCACACCAAGAACATGGTGTATCAGAATGAGGTTAGGATGACTCTTATATGTCAAAAATGACATATACAACATTTTCTTAAAGTAAAAAAATAATCTAAATCTGTTTTCAGAGTTTTTAGTATGTCAGTCATCTTTTTTACAAAAAGTGTTGCTGGTTTTTTATAAAAAGATACACTTATAGTCATGTCGATCAAATTTTTCATCTAATTGATGTGTGTATAATTTATACATGTCCCAAATGAAATATATTCTATGTAATAATGTATTAATTTATCCAAATGTTTTTTCCTAATTTTGAGATATTCACTTTTCTTTTTCACTAAAATGTCATTTGAACCTGAAAACAAGCATATTGAGTCACACCTATTGCATTGTGTATCAGTTTGAAGTGATAATATTTCTTATACATCAAATATTACATATGAACCGTTTCCAAAATTATCTATACAATCAGAACTTATTTTATTGGTTTCTAGTATGTAACTTTTCATTTTTTATAACATTAATGTTATTTTTAAATTAAAAGACACATTTTAGTCATACTGGGAACACCATACATTATATTGTGGTGTAGCTAATTAATAAACATAAAAAATGAAATATAGATTGATAAAATAAAGTGTAAAAAACTATTAAGGAATTTTTATAGTTTTGAGTATGTTATGTTTCTTTTAAATATGAATTTAAATTATAAACTAAAAACATATATTTTGAGTCATACTAAGAAAATTTTGTTTCATATTAAGGTAAGGATGATTGTGTATGTGATATGTGTTTTGATTTCAAATTATTGAAAAAAATATAGAAAAAGAAAAATATGTTTCATTCTGATAAAAGTGGAAACCTCATATTTCCTCAAACGCTTCATATTTCAAACAACATGTTGTTTCCTCTTCCATATAAAATTAACATAATTTGTCCTTTATATCTTTTATTAGAAATTTAAAAGCAAAATATGACTTCCCATTAGATATATGAAAAAATACAAATATGGATTATTTAAAAATGATAAAGATATGACCTTACAATTATTAGATAAAACTATGACAAAATTAAATAACTACGTAGTAGGAATTCATCTTCTCATGATGGTTATATACATTTTTTTACCAATTTCCTTATTTTCATTATCTTAGTTATATCCTCAAAGTCTAATCTATCATGAGAAATAGTATCTTTGAAAAAACCACCCCAACATGAAAAAAGAATCCATCAGTATTAGAGAACTTTTCTTATATAAGTAATACTAAAAATAAATAAATAAAACATAAATAAGAAACAATACATCACTTTTATAGAGAATTATTTTACTATAAAAATGTCAAGACTATAAATCTTGTACTTGAGAATAAGTTTTCTAAATATTTAGAATGAATCCACCAACCATGTTGTATTTTAACTCACTAATTTTTTGATAATATATATATAATTAAATATTGTTTAGATATTGGGTTATTTGTTTTATCAGATTTTAGTATATCACGAGTGTTATAAAATAAAATTTTAATTTTAAACTAAAAAAATACATTTCAAGTCATACCAAGGACCCTCTGTATTGGATTTTGGTGAAGATTTTTAATTATGTTATGTGTATTATTAATTCATCTATCTGTGTCAAGCTAGAGAAGAATTTACTTTTCCATTTGGATGGAATCAGAATCTAAATGGTGCTAGAAATACTTCAGCTAAAAAAACATGTCATGTTATTTATGCCTTATGACAAAATGTTGTGGGAAAAATATGGCTTTTCAAAAGATAATTGAAAAAAATAATTATTATATTAAAATGATAATGATATTAAGATAAAAATAATACATACACTAGGGAAAAAATTAAATAATTATGTAATTTAAAATCACATTTCCATTATCATAGGAAAGGATGGAATTGTCCCTATTGAGAAATTCATTTCTTATTGATCTATATGAAAATTAATAAAATAAATATTAGATAAAAAGGAGTAAATTATTTAAAAAATAGATAAAATTATTAGAAAGTAAACTAAAAGGTGATTATTTCTAGTTATATATCATTAAATTATAACACAACTATTCTTGACCGTATGAAACAAAAATTGAGGGAATATGGAAAATATTACATGACCTTGAAAGAAAATATTTTAGAATCCAAATCCTAGAGACATGATATTTTTAACAATTTTAAAATAACATAACATTCACATATTGAAAAACAATAATCTTAAAAACATTTATCATTTTGGGATGTTGTAATACTCATATATAAACATTTTTCCTCTTATTTGTTACAAAAAAACATGCACTCCATATTATATAGTACAAGATTATATAAAAAATTAGTGTATGTATTTTTTTATTCCTATAAAACATTGTCTATTTTTAAAAACTACTAGAAATTATTAATTAAACTAAGATAAATATTTACAATTAATGGAAAAAATATTAATGTGATCCATTATATAATTTCATAAGACTCTAAGCTCCATTATATTTTTTTCACCCATTTTAGATAGTATTAGACATCATCATACCCATTTATAGTATCCAAAAGACATTAAAATATAGTGCCTCCGTTAAATTATCTGATATTTTTCTATTTATTATTATATCATTTTCAATAGACTGTGTGAAGATAAAATATTACATAAAATCATCATTATTTATTCTTCAAATTTGGAATAACCATATTTTCATGTATTTTTGGTTGAAAATAATGATGAGTGTTTTATTAAATAACATGTGGACATCTATCTTTTTATGTAATGAATGTGATATTTCATGTTAGTGGTGAACGAGTGGACACATTTTTTGATGGTGAGTTAGTGAAAAATTATTCATATATATAATAAGGATATATTAAAAACCTATACTCATATAATGATTTTGAGGCATTATGTGATATAATGGTGGGATTATTTAATTTAACACAATTTTCATTCAAAATAATTATTTTAGTTAATCCATTTCACTAATGTAAACTTGATGTGTTAAATATATTTATTTCACATGAATTTTTGATATCTTATCTTATATGTAATACATTTTTGGGATTTAAATAAAAATTTGTTTCTTTTAATTTGATTCAATGTTTCTTTTAACACCATCCCTCTTCAATGAACATTCTCTCTCAATGCCAGTTGTCCTCTAATAGATATCTTATACACCTACTTGATTTGGTGGTTGATTACACATATATTAATTCAATAATTTGAGATTGATTACATACATGTTTAATTGTTGAATTTTTTCTCTATGCCTCTCAAGTAACTATTGGATCCCCTAAATAATACATTACTGATTTTTATATAGTGGTTATAAGTCAGTTGTTCTGAATCTTGAGTTGTTGTAATGTTATATTATTGGTTTCTGTAAAATTTATCTTATTTATATATGTAAAGTTTGATCCATCTAATTCATGTTATGTAAGTATATCCTCATGAAAATGAAATTATTTTCTACATGGAATAAAAAATCACCCTTTCATTTGGGTTTTAATGCACTCATGTATTCATCTACACATGTATTATTACAATGATTCTAGTTATATAATTTCTAAATATTATTTTCAAGATTCCTAAAATATATAATTTATATATTATGAATCATTATGTTCATAGTCTCAATTTTTTTTAAGAATATTGAACATGTTATTGTTTTGGTTATTGGATTATACTAGTACCTTCTCTTTGTAGTATTGAGAAGCCATGGGAAAGAAATTACATCTGTTTTTTTTTCAGATTGTTATTTGTTGAGGTGTTTCTTTAACACATTAGTAATATTTTATTGTATCTTGACTATTCTAATGAAAATTTTATCATACGATCATATGTTTGAAATAATATGTGGTAGTTTTTCTTCGTAGAAAAATCTATCCAATTAAATTATTTTACAAAATCAAATAAAATATTCGTAATTTTTTTCAATTATCAACTGGAAACACTTTCACAGTGAATGTTATCATAAGTTAAATGTGTAGGGTGCACTTATAAAAAAAATTCTCAAGCACAACCATGTTATGATCCCCATTATACTCTATTTCCCAAAAATTTTATTGTTTTCAGAACAGTGCTTAATATCAACTTGTGCCTCAGTCTCCGACATCACCTCCTCCTCATCCTCCTTAGTATCTAACTCTACCTCCACCTCCACATCTTCCTCCTCATATACCTCAAACTATGAATTTACCTCCTACATTAACAACAAAATTATTTTTTTCATTCCACTAATTTAAAAAAAATTGACTTCCACCGTTATACTTCTCCCTCAGAAACAGATAAAAAATATTATATAAGAATAAGGATACTAATACTTCACACTCCTAATATATTTTTAATATTATAATTGATACAATATGACAAAAAGATAATGTAATCACCTAAAATTATTGTCAGCAAACATTCTAATACCATGTATTCTGCCCACTAATCCTAAAATATTTTACATCTTCTTATCAGTGTTAAGATTTTTGACAGTCACGATGGTACTAAGAAATGATAGAAAATATTTATTAGAAAATATTTTTTATTAAATATTAATTACCTTTGAAACTTACCACTTCTGGGATGATGGCCTTTAGATGGATTATGGTCTCTTTCATAAATTTTCAAACATAATACCTCCAATTTTTGTCACTATCTTACTTCAGAAAAGATAGAAACATTGACAAAAATAAGTAAGTTGTATTGAAATAATATTTTATAGTTAAATAATTATTTATATACCATAATTTGTTTTATATTTTATGTAATCCATATGATTTTTTATGATTAGTCACAGACATCATTCCATGATTAAAACTATATTTAGAAACCTCACTATCATAATAAAAATTATTTTAAAACACATGCTGAAATATATAATTCCTTGTTTTTCTATAAATTGTTGACTGAAGCGTATTAAAAATTCACAATACATATCTTATGTGGGCAGTTTTTTTAATATCCTTTCATTGGATCCCAAAAATAAATATTTTGGGTATCTAGATTGAGTGAAATCAATATCCAGCCCTCCTTAAAAAAATGAAACAAACATGTAATTTATAAAATATAAAATATATTTTATGTCATTAGATTGTATATTTTTACCCTTGAATTGTGGGCATTAAAAATATAATTTTTTATGTTTTTTTCTCAAACTCATTATATAGGTAATTTTTTTCTTCTCAAATTCTTCCTTCTCCAAATAAGTTTCTGGCGAATAAATGATACATGGATTAATGAATCTGAATCAATCTTCACATGTTCTTCTATTTATTTATTAGTTATATAAATGCCTAAAGAAATTATGAATGGTTACTAACATTAATACACATATAGTAACATTTTTTGGAAATATGTATAATGAAAATAATTAGGAAAAAATCCTTAAGTTGTCCTCATGGTATGTTTTGGGTGTTATTGTGTCTGTTGATAAAGCTATATGACCACGAATGAGCATGAATGATATTTTCCGAAGAAGGTGGTTAAGGTGGCACAGTCTTCCAATATTTTCTAAAATTTTTGGCCTCAAATTCGGGATTTTGTGTTATGGATAAGGTTGGTTTTCCACAAAGGATGTATAAAAAATGGGTTTATGGGAATAGTTCATGGATCATGAATGTTGGTATGAAGAATGGAGAATTGTGTTGGAGGAATATTTTATGGAAGGCAAAGGAATATTGTACGCAGAAGGTATGTTGTATGTAGATGAGTTTCGATACACAGGATTGATTATTGTTTGAAAATATGTGTTGGTGATTTGGGAATCCTTGAATGTCGTCGTTGGTGAAAACGTGACAGTGATTTGGGTCGTCGCAAAGTTGGAATGACTGTACGTGCACAGTATAGGGGAGAATGGTTTGTGGGTGAAGCAGTGCATGGATAAGGGTGAACCACATTAATGATTTGGTAAATCTCTTATTAGAGGATTTTATGGATCTATTTCACAATTTAAGGAGTGCTAATACAATTACTATGTAGAGTGGTTCTCATAAGAAAAACATCTTTTCACCAGGAATTTGATGAAGTCTAAAGGAAGTTCGTTAGGGAGAATTCCATGAAAGGTGAAGTATTTCACACATATAAAATTCTGTATAATGATTTTTTCAAGGTAAGATAGCCCATAAAGGGAGAAGGGTCCCTAGAAGAAATGTGGTACACATTGGAACAACTCACCTCTAGAAGAAGGGATGTAGGTGGAGGTAGTTTGTGATCAGTATGTGAAGGAAATACACAAAAGCTCTCATAGAGGCAGTCTGTAGAAAAATTAGTCCATGAAGGTTATGTGGTACATTGCATTGGAGGTAGTTCTCGAAGGAGGTGATCCATGTAGCATACTTGCTAATCAATATACGAGGAGGAAATGTGGTAGAAGGAGGAAGCTAGGTGGTTTGTAGAGGACTCAAGGAAGCTTGATAATGATCTAGACCAATTCACGAAAGTAATTTATGCTAACCTAACATTACATAGAATAGTGGATTTCATCTATGGATAAAAAAGGAACTTCAACAGAGTGTCTATCAATTGATAAGGATTCGTGATTTATTAAAAATTAAGGGACATAAAATTCCATAAACTATGAGTGGATCCCTTCAAAGATAATTGATAAAAGGAAGAGGAATATGGTTCTACTTCCCACCAGTAGTGATCTAGAGGAAGAGAAGTAGGGATTGACCCTTGGGGATGACATGAGAATACCCTAATCTTATTAATGGTTGTGATCATGTGAAAAGAACTTCTAGACTGAACCTTGAAATTGGCTGTGAGCTTTAATGGATTTGGCATGTTAGCACATTTTCATTGTATTCTCATTGGATGTATCCCTGTGGGGGTGAACCATATAAAAATTTTCATGTCTCATGTATGACTTCATTTCTGTTCATATATTTCAACATGTGAAAGAGAGACATGTCTTTTATTTAATAAAGAAACAATATCTAAAGGGGTATTAGTTTTAATCTATCATACATGGAATCCCCTCCCCCTCCCTCTTAGGGTATTTGACCATATGGACCTGAATAAAAATGTATCTTATTTTTTGTATTCATGATTGATAATCACATACATTCAAACTTTTGAATCTCATTTATACTCTTGAAAACAACTACATATGTCATGAAATTTCTATATATTAGTTTTTCATATTGAATGTAATTTTTTTTCATATTTAAATGTAGTCTCTACAAGTTATTGTAATGATAGTAAATGTTTCTGGGGAACTGGCGGGGAGGAGGTTCCTTCTGAATGTACTTTTTTATTTTAAGGTTGATACACTAATTTTTCCTAATACAAATATCTTATTACCCATAACTTTATAAATATATAATATCATACCTCACTTCATACATATTTCATCAATTGTTATAGGGTTTTCAATTAAAAAATTATGTTAAAGTCATACCTCGTGTATCTTTATATGATTTGACGGTCATGCTATGAATTTTCCTATGGAATAATTGATCATTGTAATATCCAGATCATTATGTAGAATAAGAATATCAATGGTTGTTAACTAAAATACTTCAATCACAAAATATCATGTCATATTTTGGGAGTTTATTATTTTTCATATATTCTTTGGTGATATAATAAAATTTTTTCTTTAAAAATAGATGGTTTATGTCTATTTATAGATAGAAATCACATACAAATGTACCCTACAAAATATTAATAATATAAAGTCATAGGTAGTTGTTTCATTCACATTTTGTAGAATATGAAATGAAAAAATTATTACCTGGGGTAATGTATCTAGTTGAGGTTAATTACAATCATTATTTATAGAGGGGTCATTTGCTTCTTCATGTGTGGATCTTGGTTTCTCCAATAGTTAACATCAATCCTTTCTCATATATTAGTATTACAAAAAACATAAAACAATAATATCTTAAAAAGAATCGTTTTATTCTTATAATCCATTAAAATATATTATATGTATCTTCTTGTGATTTTTTTTCAAAATATGTTAAATGAGACACTCTAATACTTAATCCTCTAAAAAAATAATATTGTTCTGGATGCTTCAATGAAACTGAAAGTCGTTTTTCCTTCGATATGGTCACTATCTATTCTTCTATCTATACTGTGTAAATGGCCTCAAACATAAATAGATATTTTTAAGAAATACTATATTAAATAATATTTTATTTCTATTATGTAATACTTATATAGGTTTCACATACCCGTTTTTTGTTTTCATAAACTAGTTTACCCTCTTTATTTTAGAAATCCTTTATCCATACAACATGGCGTGGGATGGAAGTATTTTTTTATTTTTATTCATTAATCTGCATATAATCAAAAAAACCTATATTGTTTCATATAACACAAAACATTTATTATCTATTTAAAGTACATATAAAAATATTCTATATTTATACGCACCCCATCCTTACTTTTCTATAGGGGAACATTGGTTTTGAAGCATGTTCTTTATTTTCATCACTCATTTCCTATTTCATAAAATAAGAATTTTGAATCAAATTTTAAATTATAAGTGATGTAAAATAGTATATTATTGTCTAAAATACACCTAAAATTATTTCCCTTCAAGAAATCTAATGAATAAAATCCATGTTTCATACTTTATAATGTGTGAATTACTAATGGGTGGTTGGAGATTTACTTTCCCCTTGGAATCCCTATGAAGTAACTTATATATAATATTTTTAATGCCTCAATGGTATTTTTTACTATCCATTAAGAAGAATTTCTTGTGTGAATTTTCTAAAATTAATGAACTATATAAGAAATAATAAAAATTATATCAACAATTCACGATAATATTTTTTTGGTAAAAATGAGAATGTATATAGTAACATTAACTTAGTATCATTCCAAAGGGTTTCCATCATTATATGATATACATGGTGCCATGAATCAATATTAATCGAAAAAACCATCCTCATCGCGATCCCAACATAACTATTAAACATTGAATTTTGGGGTCAAAAGGTTGGTGTCATTGATTCTATCCAACCTCAAATATTATCCCATTAATTATATAATTTATAATTTTAAACATTATGATGTTTCATCATTCTTGTTTTTTCATCATCATGGTATTGATCCCCTAATAGTTCTGTAGTTTTCGCATCAATTTTCTCAACTTACTTTATATTGGAAACATCACCATGATCAAAAGTGTTTATTTTTCTACATGATTAGTCACAAATTTTATTTAGATTATTTTATTGTACTAAAGAATAAATAATATTATGGGGAAAACCACAGTATATTAAAAACACTTCAACCTTCTCATTTATATCACTTCCTTTTTTTAATGGTAGAAGGGATTATGATCCACCATTGAGAATCCAATTCCCCTCTTTATGGTATTTTATAATGTACATGACATTTTTTACACAGGGAATGGCATTAACAAATTGTGAACTCCCAATGATAGGGTCATCCCCAATTGAATTTTCATCTAACCCCATATTTTTTTTCTTCAAAAAAAAGAAAATTGAGATATTCAATTTTTCTAGATATATGAAGTAATATACTTACACTTATTGTAATTCTATTTTGAATATCTCATATGTTTCCACATTCAAACTAAAATTCAGCTTCACGAAAACCATTTCATCAAATTTTACTGCACTCATTTCTCAACACATTTGAAATGAAAATTTGACACTTTAAATGTTTTATAATCCAACTCATATATATTTTATTTACTACCTCAATATGACATATTTTCTTATATTGGATTTCTATCCTTGGATCTGTATATGTGCATCTCTTCCTCCACAAGAGTAAATCAACTTTTTCAATGTAGAATAGTTATCATTTTTATTAAATATAACATATAACCAATGACTAAAAACACATTGTATGATATAAAATATTTATTTTTTCCCTCACTAGCCATTGAAACTGTTCAACAACGAAATTATTATTTTCAGATAACTCCATATATATTTGATACCGAAACCTTCTTATAAAATTTTTATTATGAGTATTTGATATTCATCCTTCATTCCTTGATGGATTCAAATATCTAATAATTTATTTGTGGGCATCAAATTATGTATCAATATATTCACTATTATAAAACATTTAAAGGTGTTCTTGCTCCCACTCTGTTATGGTAATTGTAACAATATATGTTCCTAAAATACCTTCTCCCATAAGGCGTCTTCAATGACAAGACTTTGGGAGACTGATGCAGTCAACATCTGAGAAGAAATTATTATATAATTAAACGGATTATTAAATATATATCATTCTATAATACAACATAACATATGAATTTTATTCTCTATATACCATTAAAATATATATATATATATATATATATTACTCAATAAGGTATATCCATTTATAATAGACAGGACCCCATAATTTATAATCTCGAACCAAGTGATTCATTAGGTAGAATATTATATCAATGAATGATTGCGGGAAAAATATATCCAATTCATATAATATAGCTGCAACCTCCTTATTCATAATTTGAAACATCATTGATTCTATAACTATATTTCATACTGAATTGAAAAATAAGAAAATTCAAGTAAATGTAGGTCACACACATTTTGTAAAAATTCAATTGAATGAAATGAGAATCAAATATTAGATCAAAAAATTATAGTTATTTGATTTTAGTTCATGTAACTTCAAATTAGTCCTTGAAACATCATTGTAGATATTTGATAATTACCCATATGGATCATTTACACTATTAAATAAAATGAAATATTGGAATATTTTCTACGTGGATATAGTGTATTTTACTAGGAAAAGAAAAGTCCTCCCTTTACCCTTTACTGGTGCCAACTCTTCCCTTATCCCCATGTCAATAATGTATTTCTTAGCATTGATGTAGTCATTCATTTTATTAGGAACATTTTGTAATGTTCTAAAAACACTATGTAATAAAAAAAATTCAACATAAATTACATCAACAAAATGTCTGACATGTAAAAAATTCTAATACAGTAATCTATGAAAAATTGACCACTTTTTCTAACCTGTTTTTATAAGGTTTTTTAAATATGGTTTACCTAAAACTATTTCCATATCTTTTACTTTATCAAAAAGTTAATCACCCATTAGTGGAGATAGTGTAGTGCCTTTTTTTTTATTCCCATAGAATGATGTCATCCATGATCAGTTTTTATGTCATCCAGGTAATAATTCAGGATGTTCTAAAAGAATAACATTTTATGAATGTTTTAGACAAACTAATTGATTTTGTTTTTAAAAAATGGGTCATACCAATATTCTTTTAATGTTATAACATATCTAACATTCATAAGTAGGAAAGTCATTTATTATCCCCTACAATAGGGTTCTAAATGTAAATTCATCCCTTCTATGATCTTTATACATTATAACACATGTATCCCACATTAATTTCATATATTCGAACAATGGATAAAAATATACATTAATATCATTTCTGTGTTTCTTTGGTCCATCTATAATAAGTGACTGCATAAAATATTTGTGATTTAATTAATAACCATGGGGAAAGTTATAATTTACCCACATGATAGGCCATGTATATTAGTACAAATCTATATACCAAAAGGATTTTTTCCATGTTTATATGATGTAATAATAACTTTTCTTAAATCATTTACAAATTCTAGATACTCAAAATCAATTTTCATCGGGTAGCATATCATTTAAGAGATCAAGTATTCTAGTAATAGTGGCAATGCTCCATCCACTGTGTGCTTTTATATTATAAAACTTAAATATAGGTGACAATATTATTCAATTATTATAACTAGTAAATTGTGGTCTCTTAGAATAGCTATTGAGATTCTCAAAAAAATTGAAAATCATAAAGTTTGTCATTAATATTCATTTCCATTTCCTCCATTAGATCTCTATCACCATTTACACTTGTATTCACATGAAAAGAACTATAAACATTATTATCATCCCAATCGGTGTGCACTTTCTCTTTCCCCACATGCTTTGCCCAAAATTTATAGCTATGATATATTTTGGGACCAATTAAATGTTCTTCAATATCTTCCAGACTAATATATCTCAAATATAAATAAGGTAAACAAGGAAAAGGGGTTTGAGAAGTGTTATATGTATTCACTTTTTCAATATTTGTGAAATCTTTAACTACATTTTCATACTCTTTTTTCAAAGGATTATAGTTTATCCATTTTCAACTCACGTATATCCTATTAGGTTCATAAAATATTTATTTTCTATAATAATTTAAAAAATAAACATAAGATATTAATTACTAATGGTAAACGCTATATATAATATTAATAGGGGTACCTAAAATATTGTTTTTTAAATAATTTTTGAAATATTTGAAATATATGTGTAATTTAAAGGAATTACTCCACTATGGTAGGTGTTATCCTTTGAATTCATCCAAAATGGTCATTGGTACTTGGTATGGGATGAATACTTTTCAGTGTAGTTCAAGAAACATTGGTGAATGTCCATAATATATGGGGAGAATTATAAAGAACCAAAATTAAATGGTAACTATTTAGGAGATGAAGCTGATAAGGATGATAGTTTTCTACATAAAATTTTTAAATCACCACATCATAACCTAAAATTTCAAATCTCATATCAAAACCACATTAAAAATTCAAAGTTATTCTATTTGAATTTTTAAAAACCCCAAATGAAATTCTTTTTTTCCCTAACTCCACTTCAAAATAATCCAATTTATAAAAATAATAATGTCATATGAACCCATTTTCTATAAATAGATTTAACCTCATGTGAAAAAAAATAAAATAAAATTTGAAAACCATTGAAAATAAATTAAAAAATTTAAAACTATTTCCATTGAATTATGTATACATTTAAAATTTTAAGACTTTATATTTTCAAATTGAAATCACTTACTGAGTATCAAGTCATAAAATATATTTTGGTTCATTTTGAGGGAAAACAAAATTTTTTAATTTCAAACCCCACATTAAAATTTAAAATGATGATTCCTTTTCCAAAAAAAAATTAAAAAAAATAATTACTATGAAAATTTAATCTAGGCCACCAACCGTCTAAAAAAAATCATTATAATTAAGAATTTCATAAACATCGTATAAATATGACATGAATAAAACATTTTTATGAGCATATGATTAAATTATAAATTTCAATTCTAAAATTATTTTTCTTGGAATACCCATCTAAATACCAAGTATCTCATGATCTTATATCAAACTTCATCGAAGGAACTATTAATTTATCAAGAACTAGTTTCATAAAATGTCACGAAAGAAGACATAAATACAATATTTCACATGACATATAATTTATTGAACAATAAAAATCAAAGAGGTTTTATAAAAATTAAGGATATTTAGAAATAATTTCCAAAAACTCATGAGGTGTTAGAAGAAGTTCATGTGTGATATTAGGAATTCGTTTGATTTGAATTTATATGAGTGTAAATTCAATATGTGGTGTTATAGTACCTAGTATGAGAGAATGATAATGGGTTTGGTTTTTCTAGCATGGAAGCAACCATTAATTTACACTATGTTTCAATTTTTACATTTTTTTGGAGTTTAGAAGATCATGGTATGATTTAGATTGTTTAGGAATTCCAACAGAGAGTGATGAGATAGGTTGTTGATGGGTGAAACTGATCATTTTCATTGAAAAATTTTCCTGTGGAGGATCGGATAATGGTTTTGAATTATATTGGGTGGGTTGATATGGAAACCACATCACACATGTTGTTAAAATTAAATATTTATGTTTGGATAATTGTATATTGTATATGAAGCATGTTTACTAGTTTTAAATCAATTATTTAAATGATATGAATATAGTTCATTTTGTATACCATTTTATACCTAGAGATCATTACCTCAGCTGGGTAAAAATCTTGTTAAAAAATCCCCCGATGTTATAAACTAAGGATACCCTTCATCAATTAAAAATAATGAAAGTTTGAAATAAATATGGATAATATATTTATATTCCCTAATGAAAATCCAACCATGATATTTTCCTCACATCCATCTTTAAAAATTAATGTTATTTTAAACAATAATTTTGAAAACGTTACTATACATTTTATATTATCCTTTCAAATAAAAAATCACATCAAATAAATTTCCTTTTCCCAATCCTTATTTATTGAAAACATAGAATTAAAAATCCCATTCTTATTTATTTTTTAAGAAATGGCACTAAGACAGAAAATTGATATAAGAAATGTATCTAAAAATATATAAGTAAATAAATAAACCAAATAATAAAATAAACTATAGATGATGTGAGATATAAAAATAATTAAGGAAGATAAATAAAACCTTCCATAAAAGTTAAAGTGGGTACCATATAATATTTATAACAGAACAAGTATAAGTAAAAACACGTTGAGAGGAGTTATGACCTATATTTTATTAGGGTAAATGACTTGATTAGGGAATACAAGTTGATTATGTGACAAAAAATAATTAAGGAAACTCGGGCATCTCGAGGAAACTAAAAATTACCCTTAGATAATACCTCAATTAATCTATATAATTAACCATCTATTTAATTTCTTCTCTATGGTCTCCCATGTGAAAACCAAAAATACAACAAAGAAATCATCAATTTCATTAAAAATAACTACCCACAATTAAAACCATAATTGAAACTATATCTCCCTTTGGACCCCTCTTTGAATACTCCTTAGAAATGAAATCGTTTTTCTTGGGTCCATTTAAAAAAAATTGGTAATCTCAAAACTTCTTTTAAATGGAAAAAACATTTAAAACCCATGTTTTAGATCCTATATAAGAAAACCAAATTTAATCAATATGATTAAATTTGAAAACTCCCCTTTAAATGTTCAAAACATATGTAATTACACAAATTGAAATCTAAATAGTTGTCAATATAAATATTCAAATATTTTCACAATAATACATGAATGTGTCTAATATATATACACACACCAATATATATGACCACAAGATTTAAAAATGAAAAGAGGAATCCATAACATTGGACATAAATAAAAAACACAAGGATAAAATAAAATGTTAGATAAATTGTCATACAAAAACCACAATTAATCAACATAATGAACTCAAGAATTACCCAAATAGATCTTATAAAAAATAATTTTAAAACAAAAAATTACTTTATGTAAAACATTTGGAATATTTTACTAGAAAAATATATAATTTATCTGTTAAATGGATATAAGAACATGGCCAAATCTACAAGAACCAAATTAGAAATCCATAATAATACATTAAAACACTGTGAAATAAGGTTATTTAAATCTAATTAAACACAAATAAAAAAATATAATTTTAGAGGAACCAATTTCAAACATTAAAAAACAAGAAAGAAATTAGATAATAGATAAAGTATAAATACACCTACCAGTAGATATTGTAGATGATTCAAAACCATTAACCACAGTGAGTGGATGTATTGAAGAAGAATGGAAGGAATCAAAAGAAAATATTTAATCAAGATCACCATACACAGAACACAAACAATTGATCAACAAGTGAGGAATAGGAGAAATAACATACCTTGGACTCAAGATTTGATTTTTCCTAGAGAAGTAGAGATATCCTGAGTGAAAGTTTTGATTCATTTAATCCATGGATTCATTCAAGACATGATTCATTTGACCCATGGATTCATACCTTAGGTGTGTTGGAGACAAAATTCAAGCCTTGGTTTGAGCCTCGATTTGAGGTGGAGGAGGAACGCCGACAACAAGTGGGCTTCCACAGAAAGCTTAACACATTAGGATTTAAATAGTTATAGTTATGAATCATTAAATTGATTAGGGAGACTATTATCAGTACTTCCAAAAAAGTGTTGATAAGATCTATCATTATTATCATTATAGAAGCTATGATAAAAGAAATCTTTATCATAGATAAAACACTAGTGCTGATAAATTTTATATAAATTTTTTTGAAAATATATTTATATAATTTTGTATTTATTTGTTTCAATTTTATTATTTCTTAAATAAATAGTTATTAATTTATAATTCTATAAATACTTCTTCAACAAATAGTACGTCTATTTATAATTGTAAATATATAGTTTAATAAATATATTAAATACGTATTTAGAAATATAAATATAACTAATTATTTAAAATTATAGATATATTTTTATCTTTAGAGTTATTTATATATTTTTAAATAAATTTAATAAATATATATAAATATAAACATTTTCAATATATTCATTATTTAGATATATACATTATTTAAATATATTTATTATAATTTTATATTTATAAATTTATTTATATCATAATTTATATATATATATATTTAATATATATAAATATAAATAAAATTATACTAAATATATTAACTATTTAAATAAATTATTTATAAATTATTTATTTTTTAAATATAAATTATTTATTTTTAATTAGATAAAAAAAAATTTAAAAATAATATTCATATATTTATATCATTATATATATTTTTATAAATATATATGTTCAATATATATATATTAATATATATAAATATATATATTATTCATTTTTGAAATATTTTTATCATAATATTATAATTATTTAAATATATTTATTTATTTATTTTTAAATATGTAATTCAATTTAAACAAATTAATAATTATTTATTTAAAATTATAAATATATTAATTTATAAATATAAGAAATATACATTTATAAATGTATTTATTTATAAATATTTTTTAAAATATATTTTTTACATTATTAATGAATATATAATCTTAAATATATGCATTTTATAAATGAGTGAAATTGAATAATTAAAAATGAGTTCACTTATAAAATATTAAAAATTTCGATATTTTTAATTAATTAAATATAAATCATTAAAAAAATAAGGATATATATTGAAATAAATATGAATACATAATGAAAATATTTAAACATAGTAAATATATATATATAGTAGAAAATTATTAAATTCTCTAATAATATAATATAAAGAATAAAAATTGTTAACATGAGTTAATACCTAACTGTAATAATTTTAAAAATATATTAATAAATTATCTGATTAACAAATTATTATATTAAATTTATCATGTTATAATGATTATCAAAAATTGATTGATAATAGAATAAATTAGATAAATATTAGGTGTTTGGGTTTATATATAATATTTCATTAATTACATAAGTATTGGTGTGTTTGTGATGTTTGTAAAAATACACTAATTATATATATATATGGGAAATCAATGTTACACACATTTGAAATATGTTAAGTTCAAAAATCAATTTTCATTCAATTATTTCCATTAAATGATGTAATAAGTTATTATTTTTAATTAATATTATTTTTTATTTATAAGCCATCATTCAAAAAAATATGACTTATTTAATGTAATCCGTACATATTTTATTTTTATAAAACGTATATTAGGAAAAATTATATACATTCACATATATCTATATATGGTTATATATATATATATATATTTTAATATATTTCTATATTCAATGTATTGATGAATAATTATGCAATAAAACCATTAAAATAAATAAGCCATTAATATGTTTTAAAACAATACATTTTATTCAACTTCTCTCTGTATATTTAATATATATGATTTATTACTATTTATAATTAATATATATATATATATATATATATATTATTCATTTTGATTAATTTCATTCGCATAAAGAAATTTATAATATTTTTTTAATTTATTCATTTCTAATTTTTTTTAATTATTAAAAGTTAATCATTTTTAAATTACTGTTTAACTATTACAATTTATTAATTTCATATATCTATATTGAAAGTAAAATATTAAGCAATAACTATAACATATATATATATATATAAATATATGTGTGTGTGTGTGTGTGTGTGTATGTTAAATTTATTCATTCTTATAAATAATTATTTAATTAACATAATGTTTAATAATAATATTATTTAATGATTTTTTATTTTATTGGAAATTATTTCATTCTCATCATTTTAAATATCAATATATTAAATATATACTATATATTAATTTTTAAAATATATATTTTTGTATATTATATTTATTCATTTTTATCGATAAATATTTAATTAAATGTGTTTATATTTTTTAAATTTACATATTTTAAATTATTATGTTTTTAATAATTTCATTTTATTCTAGTGTTTATCAGCGCTAAAAATAAAGCATTGATAAAGGGTACCCTTTATCAATTAGTAAAATAAATATCTGATATAGGGTATCATTGATTACCCCTAAAGAAATGTGATGATAAAGGATACACATTAATAGTGCTAAAAAATTATAATAAAGGGTAGCGTTTATTAGATCATTTTTTAGAGCTGATGAACGCTACCATTTATCCATTATTTTCTCTAGAGTTGATAAAGGTTGGCACTGTTAAATCCTAGTTTTGTAGTAGTGTGGTGATTGATTGATTGAATAAGTGAGACCACTTCATTCTATTCAGGGACAACTCTAATGCTGATGACCAAGGTAAGATATTTGTTCATGAGATTGAGAAGTTACATGGGGTTCCCTTTGATATTGTTTATGATGGGGGTCCAAGGTTCACCTCATGGTTTTGGAAGAGTCTCTAAAATGAGAATCAAAATATGGTCAGTTTGAGTACAACATTCCATCCATAGAAAATGGTTAGGCAAAGCAAGCTATTTAAATCCTGGAGGATTTTATCCATGCATGCATCTTGGATCTTAGTGGATCTTTGGATGGCCATCTAGGATTGGTTGAGTTTTATTATAGACAATATTTATCAGTTAAGGATTAGATGTCTCCCTTTAATGATTTTTAGGTTCACCTTTGAAGATTTTCCATTTGTTTGGAAATGGTGTTTGAGACCTCTTTAATAGGACTGAATCTTGTTCAGTCGAAGCTAGTGAGGATTGAAAATAGAAATTTGTGTCTAGTTTCAAATCAAAGTTGATAGAAATTATGTGTGGATCGTCAGTGTCATCCTTTGGAGTTTTCCATTAGTAACCCATTTTTCTTGAATGTTTCTCCTCAGTTTGGTCATCATCTTCTTGGAAAATATGTAAAGTTATCTCTGAGATATGTTAGACTATTTGAGGGAACTAAGAGGCTTGGAAAATTTGAATACTTGTTGTAAAAGTATGTTCAATTAGTGGGAATTCATGATGGTTTCCATATATCATACCTTAGGATCCCTTTCGTGTTTTGAGTTGGGAATAGGTCAAGTTGCAGCCATATATTTATACTATAGAGAAACCAGGGAAAATAAATAACTCTTAAGTGAAATTATTAAATGGGAGGTTAATTCTATTGGGCATAGTTTTATTGAGATGCGTATTAGATTCAAATGGTACATGGGAGCATGATTCATCGATGAGGGTCTATTGGTCTCATATCTTTCCATATTTTATTCTTTTTCATGACTTACCAGGGATATAAAGTTATATAGTGCTGTTTTTATAACACCTTGTTACCCACATTTAGGTATTTCTCATCTCCAATTGTGTTTCCCTCATGATTTGGGGGTTTCCTGACATCCCTATAGATGAAGGTCATTTTCCAGGAAGAAGAACCTAATATTCGGGGATACATTTTTTTTAAACATATATATTCTGAGTATAAATGTGTCAATGTATTTTTGGAGTTCTCTCTATGTTTATAAAATATCACAGATGTTTTGGGTTTTATAAAGAATCATGGAATTTTTCTATTTGATAGATGTTTTCACATCATCTTATGGTAACACATTCGATATTTGTTTCTAGAAAGACATTGAGAATCACTACAATAGATGTATTTTTTACACACCATGAATCGATTTCATGTCGAGTAAAGTAATTTTTCGGATTTTTCATCCAATGTGACACATATTTAAAAATATTTGCGTTTCATGACATTCACATCATGAAATAGGGATTTTAACCATGTAATTCTTGTGTTCTAATCTTTTTAGGATGTTTCATGGGTGATTGATTATTCAATCAATTATAGGATTTTCTTCTCATACTTAGAAGCACTCCCATGTGAATTTTGTGATCTTTTCTACTTCTAAATCATTCCATTTACTGATTTATCTCTGTTGTGGTTGTGTTTTATTTTATTGGTTGAGTATTCCATATACTTATTCATTTCTAATGATCATGGCATTACTATTTTTCTTTGATATTGGATATATCTATTTTTTATAATAATAATCCTTATTATTTAATGATAAGTTGTGTGATATTTTTCAAGAGTAATAGCTTTTTTTTGGGGTGTGATATGCAAGTTTCTTTGAGTTATGTGGGGATCATTCCACTTTGTCAACCATTTTTCTGGATGAATCTATTCTGAGGTGTGATGATTGATTTTAGGGACTTCATTTTTTCATTTCTTATGTGTTTTTGGATCCTATTGTGGCTATGTTCACATATGTATTAATGTAGGTAGTTCTTTCTCTAGAAAATGTTGGAATAATGGTATTTATAGGGTTTTAGAGAAAAAAACTGTAAATAATCTATCATGATTAAATTGTTTGAGTGTAAATGGGTTTTTATGAAGAGATGGGTTTTCTCTTGTTTTGGTAAGGGAATTTATATTTTCAGGTCATTTTGAAATATATTTATGAAATATTGTGGAAACTATATCATATGGGGATCCTAACGTACTTAGGAGAAAGGTGTAGCAATATTCTTTATATATTGATACTATCAGGGGGTTCACTCATGGAGTGTTCCTATTCTCCCTTGGATAATTATCTAATGGAATTGTTAGACACTATTGAGAGGTTCACTTTTTGGGGTGTTTCTATGATCACTAGATTCAATTCATATGTCTAAAGTCTAGATATGTTTTATTGTGTATGGTTTTCTATTAGTGTCTTAGCTATCATAACTTGTTGTGATCCTTTGCATGATGTTACCTATAATTTTTATCATAATTTTTTTGCTTTAATTTCCATGGGTTTCATATGATATGTCATTCATTCTTTTATTTGACAGATTCGATCTAAATGAAATGCATTAAAGCTTTTTACCTTGATTATTTAGAACTGTTAAAGAAGGGGAAAATTATATGCTTTTGATTTAAAAATATGTTAACTATTTATCTTGAATTTATTCCTTTTAAGGTTAACATGTTTGGAATTTTATAATGAGGCATTATATATAACACCTAGGTGTGATCCTACTAATCATGTTTATCACAAACCATATACACCCCTTCAGCGGTGTGTAAATCTTGTTATGTCATTCAATGCGGCGAAACATAACGTTTTGTAATGAATTGGTGAGGTCTCTATCAATTGTGTATGGGTTTCTAGTGATAATATTGTGGGAGATTTCTTTCCCTACCACATTGGGTAACTATTTCAATTTTAGTTTCCCTTTCCTATTGGGTTTTTTCCTTAGAGTTTGTTTATCTACTTTTGAGTTGTATCACTTCTACTATTTCCTTCTTGATATAAGATAAGTTTCTTTATTTTATCATATTATGTTCTTCCCATTGGATATTTATACATATATCTCTTTTTATAACCTTCTGGTTGGGTGAAATATTTCCCAGTAATTGTTATTGATGCATGAATCATTGTTTCTAGCCCGTGGGGATTTGGAGGATCCTTCAGGTATGTGATGGTTTTGGTCAGTACTAATTTGAGATGGTATCAAGGTATTATTCATTTCAAACTCCCCTAGTGATTCCCTAAAATCTATATAGATATAAATTAATTGTTAAATGATGATATTGATTAATCATGGTGTTAGTAAGCAACATATAAGGTTTTCCCCTCATTTCTTTTGAATAAATATCTATTTAATCAATATTTGGGAATGTAGAATTCATGATAAATACTAGAAAGAATAAACATAAGACATTGAATATAATAGTGATATATATTCATAGAATGAATTAGAAATGTGAATCCAATAATTAAAAAATGTGAAACTTATTAACATTTGAACTCAATGTCTTAAAGAACAATAAAAACCCTCTTGAAGATGATGAAAATGTTTAAGGATTATGATACCTTAAACACCAATGTAATTGTAAATGTTAACATTATAAATGAGTTTTGGGGGTAGCTATGGGAGCCTGAGTTTTAAGAACCCTATTTAGGGATTCCCAATAAGGGTGGGGTGGGACTTATGTATACATATGTAGTGTTGATCATAATATGTTTAGATAGAGAAAATAGATAGTTTGGTTTACAATACCCTTTTTATTAATTTTTTTCATTTTGATAAATGTAACAACTATTGTGAAGTTGTGGATTTGGGATCCTTGTGTCCTGTTGATGACCCTAGAGTGGGTAGCGTAGTATTAGTTAAATTTTTTATATGAAACCTTGATATGGTTGTTTTGGAATGACAAATTTTATATGACCTTGAGATAGGGATGGGTATTACACTTTGAATGACAACATTCTATCGCGATTTAAGATTAATGATTCCATACTTTTATCATCTATGGTATCCCTTGAGTAGGTCTATACTATTTTTATAGATTTCCATGAGGATTTATAATGTGGGGAGATGCTCCAGTTTATATAATTGGCACTTTTTCGGTGATACTTATTCTTTTTATAGTCATTATTATGAACCCAAAGTGATATTTCCTTGCATATAGGATGGTTTAGAAGTGTATAATAACTTAGATTCCTAACTATATTAGTTGTGGATGTACTTTTGGTACATGGTAATAGTTTCTATAAATACAAGGATCCTTGAAATCACACATGGGATAATGGTTGTTCATGCTCTTAGATTTCATACTTGTGAGGTGACATACCTATTTTTTGGGGGGAGTCTAGGATACTTATGATTAATTAAAATTATCATGAAAGTTTCCTTGTTTTTTTTCTTATTCCGGAATATGACCCAGATATTTTCTAAGATAAAATTATATGATGGTGTGTTATGTTTTGTGAATATTCCTAATTGAATGTGTGACATCAAGGATTCGTTGAAATTATTCCCTAAATGGTAATGAAATCACTATTTTATAATGAAATTATTCTTACATTAATTGATCACATAATATTTTTAATGGTGGGATGGGATTTGTGATGTTTCATTTGGTAATTTTTAGAATATAGAAATTATCTATAGATATATTGATGATAGTTCCAATATTAGATTTCAAGTCAAGACTTATTGTAAGAGGGTCATGGAGCCCTATTGTATTTTTATAGTTAGGTATATCTAGGTGTGAGATGACATGGTTTTTATAAATTATTATTTGTTAATGACGTAATATATTTTCATAAAATATGTGGTTTCAATGGGGAGGGATGATCAATGTAGATAAATTAATATATGATGAAATGTTTCATTTAAGATTAACCCTTGATAAATGTTTTAGTGTATTAACATATGTAAATTCTATGATGGAAAATCATGTGTTATTTTTATTGAAACCTTCTTGGGTAACACTCTAGAAGTAGTGAGAATAAATTTTTATTGTGGGAATCCTATTATAAATAATTTTATTGTTTTATACTCAATTTATATGGGTTTTTATAAGTTTTTTTGATGATGATCTATCAATCGATAATGGTAAATGTTCAATTCTTGGAGTTTCTCTTGGGTGTGGGCATGTATCACCAAGTTTGACTACTTTTTTAGTGATCAATAATATATAGTTGGGTTATTTGAACTTGATCCTTAAGAGATTGAATAATGATAGCCTAATGGTATGAATTATAATATCGGTAGAGGGAATGTGTCCCTCATGTTAGAAGGGTTTTTGATTCATGGTTTTACTCTTCATATAGTTTTTAGGGAACCAAATGTAAATGCATTATGGGTTTTCTATAATTAGGATTCCTTTTAGAATTTCAATGAGCAATATTTTTGTGGTCTGGTTGGAGTTTGAGTGTTCATTTTAGGATTTTGATAATGGATTTATCTATGAATGGTTTCATGTGGTGGAACACTGAATATTAAGTGAGGGTATGGTTTATAGAGAAGGAACATTGTTTTTTAACTATAAAGTAACACCAGTGCTCAAGGTTAGACATTGGTGTGTCTAGTTGGACATGGGATGCATCTCTTGATAATGGAATTAAGATTCAATTTTTTATAATAAATCAACTATAGAAATCATGTGTTCTTATTTTGAGTTGTCAAGATAATGTATGATCAACTGTCTTGTAATATATTTGATACCTAGGATTAGAAACCTCATTGGTCATTACTATTTTGGTACAATATGCATTGTTAAGGTGATATCTGAGGCTTTTTAAAAAAATGGACAAATGTTTTGGTTGTTCTTGGATAGTGGGGGCATGTATATTTTATCTGTGAAATTTGAAATGGATATGAGAATTATTATTTGACTAATGTTCTTATATATGATTATATTTGTAATTTCGGAATCATCATTGAGTGTGCTGTTAATATAAAAGAATGGGTTTTTGATAAACAAATTTTTTTGGTTTGTAGTATTGTGAACCAGAATGTCATCCCATGAGCTATGTACTTTTGTATAGGGAACCATACTCAGGAGGTATAATTGGATTAAAATGTGATTATATATCAATGTAAATGGCCATTGGTAAGTATAATTTCTATTCTTTGAAATTAGATGATTCAGGTGCCACTAATTTTTCAAAACTATGTTTCTGCTTTTGTGATCTATATTTTGGTATTGTGTTGGGGGTTAGGGAATGGAATTTGGACTTTTATCATCGAATTGAGAACTGATATTGGTTGGGTGGTTATGTAGTATGAAGATCAATACTTATCAAGGATAATAAGTTCTATAATGGGGGGTTTTAATGCTCTTTTCTATACAATAACATGAATTTTGAGGAGGTTCTTGAGATTTAGAATTTTTTTCAGGGATGGTTTTTAAACCAAACATCAAGATAATGTTTTTGGATGTTAGAAAAATGAAATATGTGGTTATTTTATGATTAGTGATGTTAAAAAGGTGTTTTGCAGAGTCATAGGTGGGAAACAAGGGATCAATCCATGGAGACAAGGCCACATCATGATACTACAACAACACTGATTAGCTGAGGGACAAATATATAATAGAGGTTTTTTCTGGATCCACCATGTAGTAAGTGGCCTAGGGATATATGGAAGATCAATGTCACTAGATATTTGGGAACCTTATCTGTGTTTATATATCAATGGAAGCCAATTAATTTTACTCTATATTACCACATTATCTTCTAAAAAGGTACTTTGTAACTTTTGGGGTCTAGGAACACCCCCATATGTACCATAAATATATCTATCTCTCCTTTTCTATATCTCTACAGAGGATCTATATTGGTATATAGTCATTTGGTGTATCATCACTTATGATTCGGATCCAGTGGTATGGATCTATATTCTCTTACTTGTAATTGATTTTTTATTCCCTATCAAGAAATATCTCCCTAGTTATGTCTATTATTCTATATTTATAGTTTTTATTAGTTTCTCATTTTCATCCAATTCAATCCAAACAAACAGTTTATGTTGAATGTCCAAGATATCTAAAAATAAAGTAGGTGGTCCCTATAATTAACCCATAGTTTACAATTTTTTCTATTGGTTCATTTTTTTCGTCTGTGTAATACACCATCATTTTTATATATTTTTTTTCAAATAAATTTATTTTCATTAACAGCATGCATTACAAATAACATAGAGTTTTCAAAAACTATAACATAGTACTAATATTTTTATATACAAATAACCATTATAAAATAACTTTTAAACATTGTTTTATGAATAGAAATAACCATATTCTTAAAATTAAGTATTACTATTTTAGATAAAGAAAATATATTTTTAAAAATGTACTTAATTATTTTTAATATCTTTGTATTAATCGAAAATAATTATCCTTAGAAAATGATTTCATTACTTTCTATGAATAAATTATATATTTAATTTTTCCCACATTTATAAAAAAATAGAAAAAATATACTTCAATTTTAAAATCAACCTGTCAAATTTTTATTACATTTAATTTTTTTAGAATTTTCTTAAAATATTATTTTTTTGATGAAAAGTGAAAATATCGACTATTTTAAAAAAACATCACTTTTATTTAATTTATTTACATGTCCCATATTTTATTATGGTATTAAAATTAAAATTATAAAAATTATACTATTTTAAATTCAATTTATGTCATTTCAATCAATTTTATATTAAACAAGGATATAAAAAATTATTATAATAATTAAAATGTTTCTAGGGAAAACAACTTTCTATCGTGTGTATAGATTAAATTTTAAATTAAAATTTTCAAATTCAATAAATATAATTTCTAAAAATGAAATTAAATTTTGATATCAGAATAATTGATATTATAAAAAAATTTCAACTTAATTTTTGGTCCCAATGAACACTAAAAATTGAAATATTCAATTATTTTAGTTAATGTTAAAATGGGTTTATCAGGGGTCAAACTAAATAAGGGTAAATATGGCCTAAAACATATAAAATTAGTATTTTATGGAATTATTTTTACCTAATATCATATATTGTTTTATAATTTTCAATTTGGGACCCTTGTTTCATGTGTAAAACATGGGTATAACTGTTTCTTTTTAAAAATCAAATGTGTTTTCTCCCACACATATAAAAGGGAACCCACTCTATTCTCCTCTCCACCCTTAAATAATTTTTTTTCATCCAATGCCTTCTCAAATACATTAATTAATTACCTACCCATGTGATAGAGGCCTTATATTGATTATAAAACTACCCTAAGAAGGTTTTAGGTATAAAAATATATAGTTTCTTTGAAGAAATGATATAGATCTTAGCCAATCATTTTTTTATTTCATCATCCACTACATTACATCCATATTAAACAATTTTGATATCATACATTAATTACATTTCATATAAATAAAATTTATTATCATAGTATCATATCCTATATTCATCTCCTCATCCTTTAAATTTAAAATAAAACCATCAATCTTGTGTATAGCAGACTATTGTCTCACGAACTGGTATACTATGTCTCCCATCACCACTTATCAAGGATTGATATAATAATATAATTAAATGTTTTTTGTTATATTTATTAAATATAAATACTTATATAAATATAATATGACAAATATCTTCTTACCATCCAACCCGTTGGAAGAAAATGACGTTGCTCGTGTGTATGGACGAATACCGCCTCGCGAACTGATGTGAGGTGTCCCCGTGTATATTTTAATCACATGGTAATAAAGATATATTTAAATAATATATATTTTCTAATTGATATATTAATTATTTTATAAGGTTTAATTAATATATATCATTCTTTCCTTCCATCTGTTAAAAAAATTTAAACAACAATCATGCATATGGACAACCTGCCGTTTCCAAAAACGGTATATTCCATTTCTCAATTTATATCCTTTATGGGTAAAAATACATATGTATATCATTAATATATAATATATTAAATTAATTATTGAAATATTTTAGGTTATGTAACCATTATAAATTTACAAGGACCAAATATATTTAACCTAAACATTAAGGAGAAATGGGAAGTTATCACCAAGAATTACAATTTTAATAAAGAATTGTTAATAAATGGGTGATAAAATATTATAAGTAAATCAAAGATGTTATGATTTATATTAGTATTTTTAGATAATATATTTTTAATAATTCTATATTTATTATATAGTAGGTTCAAATGCCTATGAATAAATTTGATACTTAATGTAAGAGATTTTAATATAACTTTTATTTATATGAGAGACATATGATATTCAACACTTATTTACATTGTGTGGTGTATATAATAACCCTGAATTTATTTTCTATTAAGTATTATTAATTATAAGTGGATTTAAATATAAATATAAATTTATTTCCTTAATGGGGTTTGTGATTCAAAAGCCATAAATGTGGTAATGGTTTTTATATTACAATCTCATTGTTTATAGTGATTATTTATCAATAAGTTTTCAATGATAAAATCTTGTGATCTATCTGTCATGAAACTCATGACCAATATTATCCTCTCGTTATTTCAGGATAATATATTTTTCCATCCATTTATATTTCTTTATGAACTAAATATACCAAAAGAAGGTTTTTATGGAAATTCAACATTATTTATCTCTTCTGTCAAAAATCATTTCTCTTCTATGTCCATGATTCAAAAAATGGGTTTAAAATGTTTTTAATATTCTACAAATAAAATTTAAAGAAATGTTTTCCTTTTTAATTTTTTTTTAATTTTTTTAAAGGAATCATGTTTTTTTCTAAAATTAGGGGCATCTGACTTTTTACCAAAAATTTGAAATGGATCATTGTTTGAACGTGTATAACATGAACAATATTTTTCACTGTCATGACCACTCAATATTTTAAGGCCTCCCTCAAAATATTCATTATTTATTTTCAAATATGATTGTCTCATTGATATTTCTGAAATTTTTATATTTTAAATGACTAATTTAAAAATGGAAAGGATAGTTTCCTTAATAATTTTTTAATTATCTTTTTATTTAATTTTAATTCATCGTTAATAAAAAAACGTTTTTTTACTTATATTTGAAAACTAATATGATCAAGTGAAAACATCCTTATTATTTCCCAATATGGATCATGATTATGATTATAGAATGTTTATGAGCACTATTTTTTCTCATGGGTTATGCTATAACAAATTTATGGAATGTTTATAAAACCTTTTCCCGTGAACATGATATAATGTGATGATAAGATGAATTTTTTATGATCTTATAAAAAAAGATTGTATGATTTTCATTATGTTAATGGTGATCCCATTATTAACCATGTATGGTAGGTTGTGTTATAAACCAAGGATAGGTGGTCACGTTATAAACCAATGAAAATTGGTTATGTTGTAAAATGAGGATGGTTGAGTATGTTATAGATCTTCAATGCATTGGGTAAAGATAGATAATGCATGACGTAAATATGTTATTGGTAAACCTAATCTCATGTTACCACACTTATGTATGGACATGGGTTTTATGTAAATAAGATTATATTTGGACCTGGTTTTCATGTCTATATGTTTTTTCAAGGCCCTTGTTTCATATCCTTAACTTCATGAGTAAACGTATTTTTACTTACACATGTTCACAATGTTATGAGAATTAGTTTTCCCCATTTCCATGTACATGTTATGGTCTCACAGATCATGTTCATTGATCTCATTTACGATTCATGTCTTATAGACTACCAATAATTAATCCATGACTCTTGTATTTGATATTTTAAAAATTATGTATGAACATTATATTGTTATTTACATGATTTTATACCTTTATTATCTTCTAATACTTTTAAATGATAAATTATTTATATATATAGAGTTATCCTTACTTTGTATATAATATTACCCATTCTTATTTTTCCATTACCCATGACATCATGAAATATTTTTAATAGGGTTTATCTATGTTGATTAATAAATGGGGATATCATTATAGGATTCATTGAATTATATCATAAAATTAGATGTGTGTGTATCTAACCTAATATGAAACTAAACCTTTATAGTCCTTAGGTGTTTTTTGTGAAATCTATTTTGTATTCATCTAAAAAGATTTAATATTTATGTATGAAAATTTTAGGTTATTATAGTTTGTATCAGGGAAATGTATAATTAACCCTTAGAATCAAAATGGTAAAAACACTAGTGATAATTATAATGGTAAGTCAAATAATAAGAAAATTTCATGTATTTTTAGTGATAGGTAAGGTTAGTGGTATCTAGGAAATTACATCCTTTTATTGATACAACTTGTGGATGTGGTTATAGAATAGTCTTACCTAGGGGTAATAACACCGATAAGGGTACATTTGGATTTGAATCAATCCTAACATTATGAAAGATAATGGTCATTTATGAAAATATAGGTTTACACTCTTTGGGAAAACATTTTGGAAGTTCACAAGTTCTTTATGAACCATCGTGAAGGATTTGAATAAACAATGACCATGAATTTACATGTTTACACCTAAGGTTTTAGTGATTGGAAATAATGTCTTAATATTTAAACCTCCGTTGAATGGTTTTTCATGATTGGTTACTCTAATAAAATATTATTAATGTTATTGATAACAATTTAGTTATTACCAAAGGATTGTAAATATAATGATATTGTTGAGGTGGTTATAGATAGGATAAAATATTGAAGTATCCTATTTGAACATAGTTATATGGTTTCAATTATATCATGAAAGGACATTTGGAATGTTACTTCATATACAAAATTATAAGATATTTAATTAGTAAGGAATCCCACCAATGGTATGATAACTACATATCAAGTATATGATTCATCACTCATTTAAGTTTGTTGGAATATAGATCATTTAAATCTTGTTATTAACAATCTACTTGAATTTGGTGTTATTCTATGTGTTTACTATTTTTCATTATATTAGACCCACATATATTTTTAATTAAGGGATGTCATGATTAATATTCTCATCCAACCTATGGTCATATATATATGTGATAATAATTATGGCCATATTATGTACACCATAACCATTGTATGTGTCTTTATGGACAATCAAAATGAGTTTTTATATTAGAAGGTTGAGGAAAAACTCAACATCGATGATATGCCTATTAGGTAGGATTTTATAGATATCATTTTGAAATAGTTTCTATTACTCCACCAAATTGTTAAATCGTGATCTTAATAAAACTCATACATGATTCTAAACTTATATCAAAGACTCAATATAGAAAGAACCCAATTGATTTGCATGAATTTAAGAAGTAACTCTTGGAGAATATTGACAGGGGATTTTTTTTTACCCATGTATGTCACCATGGGGTGAAACTAATATTTTTAAAAAATAAATATATATCAATATGGGATTTTCATTGATTATAAGTAAATGAATAATATCAAAATAAAAAATAAATACACTCAAGACTGTATTGATGACTTCTTCGATCAACTTCATAGAGATCAATACTTTTCCATGATTGACGTTCATTTGTTTCATTAATTGATGTTCAAGAAGGAGTATATACACATGATAATATTTCATAAATGTCATGTAGACTTTGAATATACAGTGATGGAATTTTTTCTTACTAATTCCTCTAATATACTGATGAATTTAACAAATAGTGTCCTCAGAGATTATCTTTATTAGTTTGTGGAAGTCATTATATACTATATTAAAATCTATTCAATTATAATGGAAGTTCATGAAGATCATTTCTTAATTTTATTGATTATCTTTAAGTAGGATAAATTTTATTAAAAATATATAAATTTTGAATTTTAACTATAAAATTACAGTTTTTTTATATAATCTCAAGAGTGGGTATATTAGTGGTACATCAAAGAAGTAGGATATTTAGTAATGGACTAGAAAAATCATAGTGACTGAGATCCATATTATTCTTGGGTTTTATGGATATTATCGACAATTTTTTGAAAATTTCCCATAGTTTTCCAATTACCTTAATATATATTCTAGGAAGTAATCCTAGTTCATTTGGATTGATGAATGTGTGGAAAATTTGAAGGAATTGAAGATAGTATTAGATAGTGTACCTATGATTACACCACCTTGTAGTAGAGAATGGTTTGTAATATATAGTGATAAATCGAGGAATGGATTACACCACAGGAAAATTGAAGGATCATGAAAAAAATTACATGACTAATGATTTGGAGTTAGTTGTGGTTATTATTTTATTGAAGATATTGATGAATTATCATTATCAGAAAATGTGTGATATATATATGAGAGTTTAAATTATATTTTCACTTAAGAGTTGAATATTTTTCAATGAAGGTGTTTGTAATTGATTTAATATTATAACTACTCAATACATTACCCCCTAGGGAAATTGAACAGGGTGGATGATTTGTAGAGTCAAATGGATCAAGCCATCATTTCCTAGATGAAGATAATAAATGGTATGATATTTATGTATTTTATATGGATGTTCCATGAAATCATGATTGAAGTTGTGAAACCTTATATTTATTAACTGACTTTCTGATAGTCTTTACAAGTGATGACTAATGATATAGAAAATAAAGATATAGAGGTGCAGAGGAATGTAAAAAATGTTAATGAGTTTAAACATTTCTATGATGTAATGATAAAGTTCAGGAAATGTGTATGTATTCTATAAATATTATATTTAATATTGAATATATTAGATATGTATCCCATTTTATCATTCACTATTAATTTGGGAAGTATCACAATTTATAGAGATCTGAAATAATATTTATTATTGGACAATGTAAAGTGATATATTTGTAATCATATACCCTGTGGATTAGTTAATTAGATGATTGTGTATGAGATATATGAGTCTTTGGAGATATTACAAAATTATCCATACCAAAATAGAAATGGTAAAATTCAACATGCATTTTTCACCATAATCCCAAAAACAACTTAATGATGTAATGTTATAGGAGTTATTATTGATCTCCTTATTGATTCAACACACTTAATTTCCATAAAATAATACTTCCCTCTATATCATATTTCTACGATATTCATCAAGTGTGAAGATTGTATAGAGTACTACAATCTTCTGTATCAATTCCAGAACTAAGGTTTACCTCTATTTTATGGAAAATTATTCTATAGGATTTGGATATAGAGTTATGTTTTATCACTACATATAATTCTTGTAATGAATTTAAAATTGATAGAAACATTCAAACACAATATGAAATGAAAATATAATTTTATATGGATGACAATGTTGGTTGGGGTCAACACTTTCCACCAGTTGAATTTTCATACAATAATAGTATTCACTCAAGAATTGAGATGTCACATTATGAATCCCCCAATGGAAAGATTTTTATAATTCCAATGTTCTATGATGGAGTTATAGAAAAAAATCCATTAGGACCTAGTATGCCTGAAGAAATTGATGAAAAATTCATATCACTTAAACCTCATATCAAAGCTGTTCAGAGTTCATAAAAATGTTATATCGATAATTTTTGGCATGATATAAAATTTATTCATTATTGATAGAGTTATTATATGAATTTATTCATGGGATAAAGTTATTATATCCAAAAATAGTTGAAATTTGGACCCTATATATTGGTTCATTTTATATTCCTGGTCAATTTGGGATGGTTTATTATTGTTTTGTGCTTCCATCGATCCTCTCTTAAGTCCATGATGTATTCCATGTATCACTCTTGAGAAAGAACATACCTGGTCCTTCACATGTAATGACCTAAAATTTCATTCCAAAAGATCATGATATATCTTATAAGGTAAAAATTATGGAGATTCTGGATCGTATATTGAATGTTCTATGAAAAAAGTCTTTTAACCTAGTTATAGTTTTGTGTCAAAACCGCCAATTTTTGGAAGCTAAATCGGAACCTATAGATATGATAAAGCATAAGAACCCCAATTTCTGTATCATTATGATGTAATTTATGTGGAAGAATAATCTTAAATGGAGTTTTTAATTTAACACCCTACTATTTTTATGATAAGTTTTTCAATTAATTTAATTTTTTGATAGCTTGCGTTACACGCAAACTGATTTTTAATGAACAGAAATATAATAGTATTATTATTATTTAAACATGACTATTATAACCTATCCTTTGAACTTGTAAGTATGAATAACAATAAACAAATTTTAAAAATTAATCATAATGTCCTTATATAAGGAAGATATATTGAGAAAAATTACTTAATTTTTAGTAAATCCATTATATGCTTCCAAAATACCCCTTCCCAAAAAAATATTTTTACTTATTTTTGTTAACAAATAATAAAATTAAATTATTACATTTTTATAAAATTGATTTCATAAAATGTAAATAATTTTATTAAATAACATTTACCAATTTTCATAGATATAATATTTGAAATTTTTTTAAAAATATTAAATTTTCGATGAATATTTAAAAATATAGATTTTTATTAAATACTTCTTGTTCTTTATAGAATTTATAGGTTATATTTTGTTTTAAGATAGTTTTAAATGTAAAAATAGTTCTATAATATTATTATTAATCCATTTTAGTTAATTTTAATCAATATTTTGTAAAATATTTATAAAAGACTTTTTATACTTATGATAATTATTCTTTAGAAACATGATTTTTTATTGCATATGTGTTTTTAATATTAAATTAGAATTTCTCAATTTTATGAATTTTTTTTTGAAAATTATATATTATATTTTTAATCATAATAATATATAGTATATAATAGGGTAAAATTAATTATTGTTCGTAATTAATATTTAAAAAAAATAAAAATTAATTACTGTGATTAACAGTTAAATGGGTTTTCCTAGGTGTTAAACAATAAAGATAGGGGTAAATTACGAAAAAAATTATAATTACAATTTTATAGAAATATATTGATCATATATCATATATTATTCTTCAATGAGATAATTTTGAGCCTTTTTGAAAGTGTATACCTTGGGTATCATTTTTTATTTTTAAAATTTTTACATATGTCCCTTCCCCCACTTTTAAAAGGGAACCCCCTATCCTCTCCACTTCACACATCCAAATGCTTTTTGTTCATTGAGTACGTACAATAAATAATTTCTTAATTCCATCCCGTATGCTTAGATTCATTATATTAATTATATAATCCAACTAATTTGAATTTATTTATAAACCTATATTGTTTCTTTGAAAAGGAGTAATCATTATTAACCGAGTGTTTTTATTTTACATATTCATATAGCTTCTTAAAATATTATTGAAATATTATTATAAAATAAATTTATTATTTTAAATCTAATTATGTGTTATTATGTTATTATAATATACTATATTCATCTCATCTACCATCAATGGGGAAATAAAAATGTCGATTGTGTGTACGGTGAACTAGCACCTCGCACACTGATTTAGTTCATTTTACATCACTACTTCCAATGGTTTTATATAATAATGTTTTTAAATAATATATGTGATATTTATGGAAAAAAACTTATTTAATAATAATATCACATATAACATCATAACTCCCAACCAATGGGAAAACAATTACCTCCCTCCAGTGTACGGAAAATTACCGCCTCACAAACCGATGTGATTTTTTTGTCATTTCTATTTTAATTTGGAATTTATAATGGTGTACCTATAGAATATATATATGATATACATGATATAATAATTATTTTTTAATGGTAAATTATTAATTTATTTTTCCTTCGTTACATCAATAAAAAATTTGGAATAACATTCATGCATATGTACAGCCAATCGTCACCATGAATGATGTAATGTATTTTTTTCATCCATAAACTTTAAGGATGACATTTAAAAAGTATATAATGAATATAAATGATATTTATATAATTATATAAATTTTATATATTATGTAACCATTAATAAATTTCTAGTACTAAATCTAAAAATGAAAAAATTCAGGAAAAACTATGTGTATATCACCCAGAATAAAGGTTTTAATACATAATTATTAATAAACATATTGTAAAAGGTTACATGGAAATAATATAGCATATAAAACATAGGGTTATTTTCATGAAATTTAGGCATAATAAATCAATATTTATAATTATTTAGGATTAACCATTTACAATAAAATTCCATACTTAAGGTAATGGATTTTCCTCTCACACTTATTTTTATGAGACACATTTCATATTAACCTTTTATTTATTTAATGTGGTGTATATAATAATAAAGAATTTAATTTATTATTCTTATATTAAATTTAATGTGTTATTACATATATGTGTAAGTTTATTTGATTTATGGGTATTATTATCCAAAATTTACCGATGTGATAATGGTTTTTATATCACAATCTGTTTATTTATAAAAATTGCTTATGATAAAGTTTTTTAAGATTTAATTTTGTGATATCCCTAAAAATATATTAATTAATTTACATCTCCTAAAATTATTTATGGAGAATACATAATTTCTTTCCTTTTTCTGCTCTATATGCAGTAAAGATACTAAATGTTTTTTTAGGAAAATAGGCTTTATCTCACTCTTCGGGTGAAAATATTTTTTAATTTTCTTCTATGTATTCTAAAAATATTTTAAATAATATAATTAATATTATAAAAATATTTATAAATTAATCCAAACCCTTATTTAACATTTCAAATAAATTAAAAGGTATATTATTTTTATTTTCTAAAATAAGGTACTTTTTACTTTTTACTGAAAATATAAAATGAATAATTTTTTTAATTTGTATGGCATGAATGATATTTTAAGATATCACGAACACTAAATAAATTAATGATTACTTCACAAGATTTAATGCTTTTTTTCAAACAAAATATTTTCTTTAATATATCAAAAATATATATTTTTTCAAAAATTAACTGGGAAAATAAAAGGTTATTTTCCTCAACAATGTTCTCATGATATATTTATTTCATTTATATTCATAAATGAGAAATAATATTAGTGTTTATTTTGTTTTACTATGGATATCATCTAATGGAACAATACATATTAGTTATCTGGATAGTTTATGATTTTGATTAAAATGTTTTATGATCTCATTTATTCTCATCGGTTATGCTTTGATGAATTGATGAAATATTTATGAAAATTGCTTCCCGGTCATATTATGTGATGATATTATGAATGTTTTATGATATTATGTAACACATATGTTTGGATTTCATTATGTGATGGTGGGTCCATTATAAATCAATGATGGTCATTACATTATAACCGAGGATGGTTTGTTAGGTTATAATCTACAGATAGGTTATAACATTATAAACCAAGGAAAATTGTTACATTATAAACCAATGATATGTGAGAATAATATATCTTAATATTTCATTTTCTAAATATTTATAACTCTTAAGGTAGATATTTATTCATCAATCTTGTTTCATATCCACAATTTCATGCATGGACCTAGTTTTTGGGTCCATAAGATTACATGTGGACATATTTTTCATTTTTATATGATTATGAGAGTATTAGATTTCATGTTAATAACCTAATTATTCAATATTATTATATTTATACATGTTCATAATGACATGAGAATACTTTTTCACCACATTATTATTAATATATTATCTTCTCATGGCTAATGTTTATTTATTTCTATTATGATTCATCTCTTATGAACAAATACGATTTATTTCATGACTCATGTATATAATATTTGATAGATTGGGTATCAATATTGTAATGTAATGGAAATTATTTCACTCCATTGTAATTTTATTATTCTTTTATATAATAATCAATTGATATCTTTCATGTTTAACTTTACTAAGAGTCTGAGCTCACCTATCATTATGTATCATTTTCTAATAACATAATGAAATGTTTTAAGTGGGTTATTTAAATTATTTTTACTAAAATGGGATATATTTGTGTGGAAAATTTTGGATATATTAAGGAAATTAGAATATTTTTTATCTATTACCCAAATAAAGTAAATATTATTTTCCGTCAAGAAGGTATATGGGAAGTTTATTTAATATTTTTCTAAATATATTTAATATGTATATATAAAAATCTCTAGTCATTATAGTTTTTTTTAGAGAATGTTTTTGTTAAATATTGGAATCAAGGAAGAAAAACATTACTTTTAACTATAAGGGAAAGTAAATGTATATGAAAATGTCATCGAATTTTGTAGAAGGATAGATAGATTGGTTTATATTAAATTAGATCCATTATTTGGATACTACATATGGATTTGAAACTGGAAAAATTGTATCTTTGGGTAATAACTCTAGAAAGGATTCATTTTTCTTTACATCAATCTTCACCTGATACCTGATAATAGGCCTTACTACACACCTGGTTTGACAATAACAGTGGATATTTTAAATAAATTTACAAAAACTTTTCCAACCATCATGAATGGATTTAATAGATGATGACCATGAATGAACATGGTACCTAAAGTTTAATATATTAAACTTAAGGTGTCAATATTTAGACATAAAAATAATGATTCTTCATGATTGATCAATCTGATTAAATATCAATGATGTTCAAGATCACCATTTTGGTGTTACTAAAGGTTTAAAGATATAAATATATAGTTGAAGTGGTTATGTATATTATCCAATATTTATCTACCCTATATGAGAATATTTTTATGAATTACCATATATAGTGAAAAGTCTCTAAGAATAATAATTTCTATCCTCAATCATTATATATTGAATAAGAAGTGAAGACCCATAATTGTGTGAGGAATTCATCTAAGGTTTATAATTATTCTCCAGTTGATGTTTGTGGAAATATGAATCCTAAAAATATATTTACTCTCCCTGTAATTGGATTTATGTATATCTTATGCATGGATTAGATTTGTTTATATCATTCCTACACCCATTTCTGATGAAGGGATATCATGTTTGATATTCTGAACCGCCCTATGATCATTTATTTGTGTGATGATATATATGAATTTTTAATGGGAGTCACATCTATTATATGGGTCTTTAATCCCATTCAAAATGGGTTTTCATCTCAAATGGTTGGGGGTAAAACTGAACATCGATGATATGCCTATTTTGAGAGTGTTTTTGATGTTTTTTCTAAAGAGTTTCCTATTCTTCTATCAAATAATTTGTTCATGCTTTTTCTTAATAGTTTACTTTTCTTACACAAAATCAAGAAGTTGTGTTCTCATTATAATTCATACCTGGTGCTACACCTATTTCAATGAATCTCTATAGAATGTCCATGATTGATTTGAATGTATCAAATAATTCACTCGATGATAATACTGATTGGGGTTTATTTGGCCATTTTTGTCATCCTAGTGTGCACATATTATTATTTATAAAATAGATATGGATTGATGTGACTCTATATAATTTATTTGGAATTGAATAAGTTAAAAATTTAAAATAATTATATTCTACCCCATATTGATGGCTTTTTTGATCATGTGCACAAATATTAATACATTACAAATATTGACATACATTCTGGAAAACATTAATTGATGGTCAACAGGGAGGTTATTCCCAAAAAATAATTCCATACCTGGTAAGGACATCATCAATGTATTGTGATTACATTTATTTTTTCTAATTCCCTATTTATATTAATGTATTTAATAAATATATTCTTTATAGATTATCATTACTATTTTGTGGTATTTTTTATAGATGGAATTTTTATCTATTCATAGAAAAATGAAGAGAATGGAGATCAATTTATAATTATAATGAAAGATATATGGAATAATAACCAATATGAAAATTATAAAAACTGTGGTTTTTTATAAAAAAAATGGTTTATTTTTACATATAATCTCAAGAATGGGTACATCATTGGATCCTTAGAAGACATATTCTATTGAATGTTGAACTAGGCCGACCATGGTGACTGAGAGCCATAGTTTTATTATTTTTATAGATATTATACATAAATTTTGGAAAATTTACCACAAATATGAAATACAACCACTTTGTTAACATTTAAGGGATCTAAGTACCATTTTATTGATGAATATAATGAAAATTTTAAGGAACTAAAGAGAAGGTTAGTCGGTGAACTTGTGATTATAAAACCAAACAGTAGAGAAGGTTTTGTAATATATAGTTATGCATAAAAAGAAGGAATTTAGATGTGTTCTCTTATAAAATGATATTATTTTATGAAATGACTCACAATAATTAATGTCTCATGATCAATAATGACCAAATCATTATTTAGAGTTAGCTATGACTATTAATATTTTAAATATATGAAGGCATTATCTATATAGAGAAAGGTGTGATATATAAATATATGTATATATGAAACTCATAATATATTAAATTATATTTCATATAGAAGGAGTTTAATAACATATGGGAAATAAGGATGGAATAGAATAAAGACTATGACTACTAAATATATTACCACTATGGTAATGAAAACAAGGAGGTCGATGCTTTGAGTTAAATAGATAATTCTTGATTATCAATTATTTTGATAATAAAAGATCAAATATTATTTCTTTTCAAAATTATGGATCTGGAAATTAATATGGAAGGGAATAAATAATTGTAACACCCCGTGCTTCCAAGATACGCTTCTCTTTGAATAATGCAGTAGCGTGTGTTGTACGCAACTTCGAGTTCTAACACAAACCACAACCAATCAAACTAGCCGTTATGAATAGTAACAACCACTTTTTGAAAATTTATGCATTTTATCATTCAAAATGTACTTTATTTTTGGATTCATAATATTAAAATTATCTTAGGGTGAATTTTTGGTACATTTCAGATAACTTTCATATTTTGATGAATAGTGAAAATTACTAAATTTTAATTAAAAACAACTTTTTAATAAAAATAATTAATAGTGATAAATTATGAATTTTAATGGTTTTAAAGTATATTTAGAATATATTTTTACCATTTAATACAATTTTGGTCATTGGACATAATTTCACATTTAAACTGGACATAAGCAAGTGCGAATCTTTTAATAGTTATTATTTCTCAAAAACACGCTTTTTGTTTTGACAACGGGAATTAATTTTCAAATAATTTCTGCCGCTTCTGTGTTTTGAATTTAGAAAAATGGATTCCATATTTAGAATCAGGAGGTCCAAATTGTGTAAATAGGTAACTTTTATTTTTAGACATTTTGAATAAGTACTTCGGTAAATATTTTATTTACCATGGTTAAAGGGTAAATCCAGTAAATAAGGGTAAAAAATAATATTATAATAATAGAAAATTACCCTAAAACGTATCCTAACACGATTGGTTGATACATGTCCGACCATGGTCATCTTTGGGTTGATTTCGGGACCCCATGAATCAACTTGTAAGTCATAATGACACTTTATATTAATTAAGTTAAAGTAAATACAAAAATGACATAAGAATATATCTTTTCGAAAAACAATTTTTATGTAGGATTATATATGCTACATTTTAGACTATAAATATTCCATAGAAAACTAAAACTATTTCCTACATAATGGAATTTTATTTATAATTTTTAGATATTTAATAATTAAATTTTTTATGACCCAATAATGATGCAATATTTTCCTTATTAATGAAAGAATCAAATAATTGGTATTATAGAAGTTAAAATAAATATAATTTGAATATTTTGATGACATACACGAATTTTATTGGTTAATATTAAATTTTAGGATTTATTAAATGAATTTTATTCGAATTAATAATTTTTTTAAGACTTTAACAAAAATAAATTATTAAATAGTGTCAAAATTGACATAAATGAGTTTTTAAAACAAATATTATATTATTAATTTATATTCTAATCCTAAAAATATAAGAATCGGAAAAAGAAATTATATAATAATAGTTTTATTATTAATGTACCACTTGGGGGTCTGTTGGATGTATATAATAATTTTATTAACTATATAATACAAAAATACAAAGAGACATGGTTAATGTCAAACTATTTAACTAAGAGTTAAATCAAAATGATAAAGTTAATATAGTGACCCAATACTGTATAAAACCTATTGGTTGAGTGGTTTTCGACCTACACCCACCTTAACCTTTAAATAATCCACTTTAGAGCCATTATAAATTGAATATAAATTTATTATAAAATAATATTTCTCGTTTTTTCTAAGGTTCCCCTCACCCCTCTTATAAAAGGGCACTTCCCCTTACCTCTAATTCACACCTTCAAAGTCTTTTGTCTCGGCCAACCCCTACCCAAATATTCTCTAAACTTCCCTCACTTCAACCTAGAGGCATTATTTTGGTCATAAAGCCAGCCTAAGGGGCCCTTTTGATCAAATCAAAAGGAAGAACCCGAAGAAGAGATAATGTTTTCACCACCCTCTTTCAAGTTCCTTTCTTTTTCAACTTCTTCTTTCTTTGTTCATTCCATTATAAAAAAATAACTCCAGTATCTTCTATATACTATGATATTATTATAAATATGGTACAACCATATTCAGTATTCTATCCATCCTTTGAATGACATGTCACCATACGTGCGTACGTACGGATTACCGTCTCCATGTCGTGGTGTAAATGTTATTCAAAACATTATTATTTGGATGGGTTTGATAAGGATGTGTAATTGATTTAAATAATAAATATAGCATGATAATGATTCTGTATATATGATATACCATCCAATTATATATTATTTTATTATCAAAAAAATGATATTGTCACTCATGCGTATGTACGGACTACTGTCTCCACGAACGCGATCAGATTCATTCCCCATCGTATCCATGCAACTCTAATTCTCATTTGATGATTAAAAATAATGTTTAAGGATTTGATATCATTCTATATATGAATAAGATACAACCTATCCATAATAAACACGACTTATGTAACAAAACATATAAAATAAAACGAGTAAGTTAACACCTGAAATGATGATAATACTAATATATTATTAACAAAGCAATGTTAAAAGATCATATATGATATAAAATTAATGTATATGATTATTGTATAATTTAATAACAATTATTTTACTGTTATACAGGAGGTTAACCTACCCTTAACCAAGGAAAAGTACAAGGTAAGTTTTTATTTTACAATCTCATTATTATCTGAGGTTGTTTTTACGTAAGTATCTACTGGGACATATTTATTATCCATGTCCATGATTCATAAAAGTGTTTTCAAAGGGATTATTTTTAAGGGACATTTTACTAAAACATTATTTTAAATTTTATAAATATTTATTCTTCTAAATCATTCTCATTAATGTCCATGTTTTCAGAATGGTTTTTAAGGATTTATTTATATGGACATGAATGTTTTAAAATGTTAATTACTTTCAAATGTTTCAAAGTGGTATGGGAAACTTTGATTCAAAAATGTATTTAAATGTCTTTCTTTCTTAGTTTTGTGACTTTTAAATGTTTTCATGAAAAAAGGATATTTCTCTCAAAGATTTTTATAAATCATTTTCATCTATGTCAAAATATTTTAATTGATTTTAAACTTGTTTTGAAGTTGATATATTATGATACAAATCTTACATATTGTATTCAAGATTTTGTGATATGTTTGACTATGGATGTGTTATTTTTATACCATTCATTGTTTATGGGTAATGTATTGACATTTTGTATTTTAGTTTTAATAATAATGTTTATGTTATGTTTAAACCTATTCATATGAGGAATGCATTTGACTTAATAAGTGATGGGTGGAGCCCACTATAGCTCCTCGATGCATCGGTAGGTCTCATGAGACAAACTAGTGTCTTGGTACAGGGCCTTTACAAAATCCAATTTGTAGTATTGTCACAAGGCCTTGACTATGTGGTTATGATAGTTTGGCATTATTAATTCCATCATTATGAAAGTGGTTATTGATATTTCATGTGATTATTCGACTAGTAGAATATCCATGTGAATAAGTAAATGGAATTACTTCATTTTATTTTTTCCATATTATGTTGAAGTTCAAGTTTAAAAGGATTTTGTTTTTACATTGTCTTAAATATTTATGCTTATTTATGAAAGTTTTTGTTGTATTGTTATCCTTACTAAGCATCTGAGCTCACCTCTTTCTATGTTTTATTTTTTCCAGGATTCCAAGAAGTGTATTGTGATTGATATGAAGGGTTAAGACAAGGGAATAATGATGTTCGTGAAGGATTATTTATATTGTTTTATATGTTATGAAGTGTAATGTAACATTCATGTATGTAATTTATTCTCCAAGACTGCTAAACCGATCGGTCCTTCAGGACTTGATTCCTTGTAAGCATGCCAATGTATTAAAATAATGCACCGAATCTGGGTAACTGGGGTCTGGGCATTACAATTGGTATCAGAGGAAGTTTAGAAAAAACCTTGGAAGCTAGATTTAGATAAACTCTGATTAGAGAACACAACCCTAAGATATACTTTGAGGATTAGTATAGAAGAACTTCCTAGAATTTTGGTATTGTAGAGATTTTGTGAGTTTCCGAGCAATACATCCATATCTAGATACGAGCAGGTAGAGGTGGCTCTAGCACAGATGTACCTAGGGCTAAAACCCAAAAACACTGCTTTGAGCTAGACTCGAATGGGAACTGGTGCACGACAACGGGCCTTTCCACACTCTTGGTTATGAAACTCCCAACGGATATGATTAGGATAATTCTCATTTTATTGACAAATCATTATGAAGGGTTTATGAGTATATACTTACTCAATGAAAACATCTTTATGAATATGGATTATATCCATAAACTATTCAATTCACATTTGGTATTTTACAAGTTTTGAATTATTCATTGTAATTCATAAGCTGACCTTGTTTATGCCATTGTATAGAAATGGAACCCAGTATAGGGAATGTGAACACCAGTAATACGTATGATCCAAAGAGTTAGAATGATCATATATTTCATGGTATTAAGCAACATTTAGAGGGTAAATAGTCTCCCATGTTTTCTCAACATATGAAGAAATAGTATCTTGTGTTAATAAGATAAGTAAAAAATTCTCTAAGTCCTATGGCTTTGAAGGGAAGCAAAAGGAGAAAAGGATGGAAGAGAGAAAGATGGATAAAGGGGATAGGAAAAAGAAGAATTTTCCCATATGTGATAACTGTGGGAAGAAACACCCTGGAACTTGCCTAAAGGGAATGAGAGTTTGTTATAAGTGTGCAGAAAAAGGACACCAAGTATGTGACTGCAAGGGTAAGAAAAAGTTTTCAAATGTACAATGTTTCATCTTCAAGGAGTTGGGACACTATGCGAACCAATGTCTAAATAATAAGTGTATACCGCAAATGATGTTATTGGATTATAATCAAGTTATGATACTACCTCATATGAAGAGGAATGACTATTGTTCTTTTGTTGTTATTTCATTTGAGTGTTGTATCAATAGAATACTGGCTACATGAATTATGGAGATAAATAAGGATTGTATTGCAGTACTACTTTATTGAGGATTTGAAATTATATGGTTCTAAGAAAAGTGACTTAATAGTAAGCTACATTTTTTTTGAAAAAACATGGTTTAAGGAAAGGTAATCCTTAATATGGTTTCGATAATGAGGTAGTGTTTTTTGGAATAAGATATAGTTGATTTTGGTAATTCAGGATGTTGTGGTGTTGTAAAAGAATACATGATGAAGGCGTTCACATGTTATTACATTGCAAAAGGGGTCCTCATTGTGTTTAAATTCCTTATAAGTTTTGTACTGTGAGTTTGGACAGAAGAATTTTGGATAATTGTAGTTTGAGATAATTTTTGGATTGCCATAAAAGGACAACCCGGAGGTCAGGCGACAACCTGTCTCGTCCGGCAAGGCCGCGAGACTTGAACCTGCAACCGAAGGGCGACAAGGGTGTATCACCTACCACTGTCCAACGTGATGTCCTAGATTGAATAATGTAGTTTTTTTAAAAGGTCTGGTAGATGAATTAGAAATTCATTTTTTTGGAACCCTATACGAATAGGATAAATAGAATTTTTTTTACGTTCTATTATCTTTTAAAGTGAAAGATGAGTTTGTGGTAGAAATTAGTTTAAGGATGGGAATCTACATGTCAAGTATATATTTTTCTTCTTCTATTATTATATGAAGAAATTAATTCGTATGCTTTAGTGAAGGGATCTTAAAATCAAACATGTGTTATCCAAATACCATATGTTTTGTTGAACCAATGGTATTTTAAATCATCATAGATTGATGAATTTAAGGCCTTCAATTTTATACTAGTTAGTAATTGATGACCTCAATCACAACCTATAAATATTTACATTTTTCCTCCAATTATATATCTCTAATTTACACCAATGTTCTTCTAATCGAGATCATAATTTGGTGGTGACCCTTTCATTTCCCTTTTCCTCTTATTAAGAATAAATTTTATTCACCTAATTTCCGATGTGGGTTTTCCCAAAGTTATTTTCTATTTTCAACCTTTTATTTTAGAAAAATAATTTCAAATTGTGAGGATTAAATTTAGCGAATTAGGGGATAATGTAACACCCCAAGCTTCCATGATACGCTTCTTTTTTAATAATACAGTAGCGTGTGTTGTATGCAACTTCGAGTTCTAACACACACCACAACCAGTCAAACTAGTCGTTATGAATAGTAATACCCAGTTTTTCAAATTTTATACACTTTATCTTTCAAAATGGACTTCATTTTTGGATTCAGAATATCAAAATTATCTTAGGGTGAATTTTTGGTACATTTCTGATAACTTTCATTTTTTGATGAATAGTGAAAATTACAAAATTTTAATTAAAAACAAGTTTTATAATCGAAATAATTAATAGTGATAAATTATGAATTTGAGTGGTTTTAAAGTATAGTTAGAATAGATTTTTATGATTTAATACAATTTTGGTCATTGGACGTAATTTTCACTTTTAAACTGGATATAACCAAGTGCCAATATTTTGATAGTTATTATTTCTTAAAAACACGTTTTTTGTTTTGACAACGGGAATTAATTTTAAATTAATTTCTGCCACTTCTATGTTTTGAATTTAGACAAATGGATTCCATATTTAGAATCAGGAGGTCTAAATTTTGTAAATAGTTAACTTTTATTTTTAGACAATTTGAATAATTACTTCGGTAAATATTTTATTTACCATGGATAAAGGGTAAATCCGGTAAATAAGGGTAAAAAATAATATTATAATAATACTTAATGACCCTAAAACATGTCCTAATCCTATTATTTGATACATTTCCGACCATGTTCATCTTTGGGTCGATTTTGGGACCCCATGGATCCACTTTTAAGTGATAATGACACTTTATATTAATTAAGTTAAAGTAAATACAAAAATGACATAACCATATATCTTTTATAAAAAAAAATTTACATAGGTTTATTTATGTTATATTTTAGACTATAAATATTCATTATAAATATAAAAAGATTTCCTACATAATGGTATTTTATTTATAATTTTTATACATTTAATAATTAATTTTTTTATTACACAATAATGATGCAGTATTTTACTTATTAATGGAAGAATCAATTAATTGGTATTATAAAAGTTAAAATAGATATAATTTGAAAGTTTTGATGACATAAACGAATTTTATTGGTTAATATTACATGTTAGTATTGTTTAAATGAATTTTATTCGAATTAATAAAGTTTATAAGACTTTAACAAAAATAAATTATTAAATAGTGTCAAAATTGACATAAATTAGTTTTTAAACAAATATTATATTATTAATTAATATTATATTCTTAAAAATCTAAGGTTTTGAAAAAGGACTTATATAATTATAGTTGTATTATTAATGGACCACTTGGGGGTCGCTTGGATATATATAGTAAGTTTATTAAATTTATAATATAAAAATTAAAAGAAACATGGTTAATGTCAAACTATTTAACTAAGAGTTAAATCAAAAAGATAAAGTTAATATAGTGACCCAAACCTGTCTAAAACCTATTGGTTGAGTGGTTTTCAACCTATCCTAATATTAACCTTTAAATAATCCACTTTTTATCCATTAGAAATGAAATATGAATTTATTATAAAATAATATTTATAGCCTTTCCTATGGTGCCCCTCACCCCTCTTATAAAAGGGCACTTCCCTTCCCTATAATTCACACCTTCAAAGACTTTTGGCTCGGCCAAACCCAGACCAAATATTCTCAAAACTTTCCTCACTTCAACTTAGATTCCCTAGTTTGATCATAAAGCCAACATAATGAGCTCTTTTGATCAAATCAAAAGGAAGAACCTGAAGAAGAGGTAATGTTTTCACCACCCTCTTTCAAGTTCTTTTCTTCTTCAACGTCTTCTTTCTTTGTTATTTAAATTCTAAAATAATAACTCCAGTATCTTATATATACTTTAATGTTATTATAAATATGGTACAATCATATTCAGTATTATATCCATCCTTTGAATGACATGTCACCATAAGTGCGTACGTACGGCTTACCGTCTCCACGTCGTGGTGTAATTGTTATTCAAAACATTATTATTTGGATGGGTATGATAATGATGTGTAATTGATGTAAATAATAAATATAACATGATAATGATTCTTTATATATTATATACCATTATATTATATATTATTTTATTATCAAAATAATGATATTGTCACTCATGCGTACGTATGGACTACCGTCTCCACGAAAGCGATGAGATTCATTCCCCATCATATATATGCAAGTATAATTCTCATTTGATGATTAAAAATAATGTTTAAGGACTTGATATCATTATGTATATGAATAATATAAAACTTATACATAACAAACACGACTTATGTAACAAAACATATAAAATAAAACGAGTAAGTTAACACCTGAAACGACGATAATACTAAGATATTATTAACAAAGCAATGTTAAAAGATCATATATGATATCATATTAATGTATATTATTCTTTTATAATTTAATAACAATTATTTCACCATTATACAGGATTTTAACCTACCCTCAACCAAGGAAAATTACAAGGTAAGTATTTATTTTATAATCTCATTGTTATCCGAGGTTGTTTTTACGTAAGTATCTACTGGGACATATTTATTATCCATGTACATGTTTCATAAAAGAGTTTTCAAAGGGATTATTTTTAAGGGAGTTTTTACTAAAACATTATTTAAAATGTTTTAAATATTTCTTCTTCTAAATCAGTCTCATTAATGTCCATGTTTTCAAAATGGTTTTTAAGGATTTATTTATATGATCATGAATGTTTTAAAATGTTAATTACTTTCAAATTTTTCAAAGTGATATGGGAAACTTTGATTCAAATATGTCTTTAAATGTCTTTCTTTTGTAATTTTGTGACTTTTAAATGTTTTCCCTAAAAAGGGATATTTCTCTCAAAGAGTTTTATAAATCATTTTCATCTATTTCAAAATCCTTCAATTGATTTTAAACTTGTCTTGAAGTTGATTTATTATGATACAAATCTTACATATTATATTGAAGGTATTGTGATATGTTTGACTGTGGATGTGTTATTTTTATACCATTCGTGCTTTATGGGTAATGTATTGACATTTCGTATGCTAGTTTTAATACGAATATTTATGTTATGTTTAAACCTATTTACATGATGAATGCATTGGACTTAATAAGTGATGGGTGGAGCCCAATATAGCTCCTCAATGCAACGGTAGGTCTCATAAGAAAAACTGGTGTCTTAGAACAAGGCCTTAAAAATCTTATTTGTAGTCTTGGCACAAGGCCTTGACTATGTGGTTATGATAGTTTGGAATTATGCATTCCATCATTATGAAAGTGGTTAGTGATATTGTATATGATTATTTGACTAGTAGAATATCCATGTGAATAAGTAAATGGCATTAATTCATTTTATATTTTCCATATTATGCTGAAGTTCAAGTTTAAAAGGCTTTTGTTTTAGTTATACATTGCCTTAAATGTTTATGCTTATTTATGAAATTTTCTACTGTATTGTTATCCTTACTAAGCATCTATGCTCAGCCCTTTCTACGTTTTATTTTTCCCAGGATTCCAAGAAGTGTATTGTGATTGATATGCAGGGTTAATACAAGGGAATAATGACATTCGTGAAGGATTATTTATGTTGTTTTGTATGTTATAAAGTGTAATGTAACATTCATGTATGTAATCTATTCTCCAAGACTGCTAAACCGATCAGTCCTTCGGGACTTGATTACATGTAATCGTGACAATGTATTAAAATAATGCACCGACTCTGGGTAACTGGGATCGAGGCGTTACAATAATAACATTTTCAAATGAGTGCTCAAACATCTATACATGTGAAAATTAAAAGTCAAGAAAGGAATATGTATAACTATAGAATAAGGTTATAAATATTTCAATATTTAACCATGAATATGTTTAAATTATAAGTTTCAATAATTGGGTGTGTATTCTATCCATATCATAATTAATGTATCAAATGTTGTATGAGGCTCAAAATTTTTCATTCTCTATTCATTATGGATGTATGAAGAAGTATAGATATCGGAAAAAATATTTTCTATGGGATGAAATGAAGAGAGATATTTCTATGTATGTATCTTGATGCATGTTAAGTAAAAGATTTATGTTTTAGAGACATAATTTTGATATGGTATTATAACCATTTCCCATTCCATAATGGAGATGGGAAAATGGTACTATGGATATTATTTCTAGACTCCCCAAAACGTCTATATGCCATAATGTTATATAGGTTTTAGTTTATTTACTTATGATTATCTCTAGAAAAAATTCCAATTTATACATTAATAAATATATATGGTTGAATAAATTAAATTATTCAATTATATCTAATGGGTATTTGGATATTACCTTGATGTTATAGTAAATTCTTCAACATGCTTTAGATATCTATCTATGTTTTAGGACTGTGTATCATCCATATAATGATGTTTTGTGTAAGAGAACCATTAATTCCTTATATTATTAGTTTAAATTCTATTCTATGGACATTAAAGATGGTTGGGATCAACATATTTCTCTATATTAGTAAAATAACAATAATAGCTTTCACATGATCATCTAGATGGGCCTTTACAATTTTATCAATGGAAAGAGATGTAGAACTCAAATGGGATGGGTTTATGTTGGATAAAAAATCATTTGGGGCCTAATAATTCAGAATAAATGATAGGGAATTTCATATCTATTCAACAACACATCATCGAAGCTCAATGTCAAAATAAAATTTATGTTTGAAAATCATCATAGTGATCTAAAATTTGATGTTTTTGGAAAAGTATTTCAATCTAATACATCATATAGTTAATTTATGTGGCTTAATAATTAAGGAAATTTTATACCTGAGTTTATTATCCATTTTAAAATTTTTGATAGTGTTTTTATGGTTTCTTATCACTTAAACCATCCACCAAACCGCTCTCATGTCCACGATATATTCCAAATATCATACTTTAGGATGTACATACCATTTACTTCATAAGTAATGAACATAGAGGTCATAACATTGGATCGTGATATTTCATATTAGGAATAACCTATTAAGATCCTTGATAAAATAAATAATGTTTAACAAACAAGAACAGTCACGGGTTCACTATTTTGTGGAAAAACCACCTATTTATTTAAGATATATGGGAAACAGAGGATATGATGATGTTGAAGTATCCTTATTATTTTTATATCGAAGGGAAAAAATTTAATGCGTGAAATTCATTTAATGTGTGTGATAATGTATCACCCTGATATACTTATTAACTATGTTTTTAAATAAATTTAATTCCATTGATAGCTTGCTTTACATAGAACATTCAGTTCTAACGAACAATAATATTCTATTAGTATTATTATTTAAACATGATCAGTTTAACCCATCCGTTAAACATGTTGGTATGAATATTAATAATAATTTTTTTTTAAACTTATGTATAATGTTTTTATATAGATAAATAATATTCATCAAAAAGTGATTTATTTTTAGTAAAGACCTTATAAACTTCGAAAATACTTTTTCAAAAAACCAAATTATTCTTTTTTGTGAATTTTTTTAAAAATTAGATAATATATTTCACAAAATGAAATTAATTTTTTAACTATATATATATAAGTTATCTTATATTGATTTTTTTTTATGTTTTCTAAAATGATTAATTTTTTGATGAATAATGAAAAATACATATTTTTATTAGAAACATCCTTCAAATTTATTGAATTTACAAGTTCCATTTTATTTTAATATTGTTAAAAAAGTAATATTAGATTAAATATATTATTATTAGACCAATATAAAACATTGGAGTCAATTTTATGTTAAACATTATCTTCAACACTTTATATACTTCTGAACTCTTTTCATATGAAAACAACATTTTCATCACATTTGCAAGTTTATATTTGAATTAAATTATTTCAATTGTATGAAGTGAATTTTGGTAAATGTATTTTATTTTTTTATTTATCATAATTAATATTATATAAATTTTTATACTTAATGTTTTCTATAATAAATAGTAAAAACCATATTACATTTAAACCACATTTAATCTTAAAATGGGTTTACATGGGGGTTAAAAATATAAGAGTTTATAGGACATAAAATAAGTCTTGTTTATATTTTATGGGCCTATTTTGATCACATATCATATAATTTTTTTAATTTCCCATTTTTGAGTCTTTTGGAATGTTTAAAATAGTTTTCTAACTTTTTATTTTCAAAAAGAAGTTAATTGTGTCACTTCCCCTAATGATAAAAGGGAACCTCCCCTCATCCCCTATTCAAACATCAAAATAAATTATGTTCAGCCAGTACCTACCAACATAAAATCCTTAATACAAAAGACGCATCATATATTCCTTATATTTTTAACAATACCCTCCAAATAAGGCTTTAATTATAAATATAAGGATATTTTCTGAAGAAGACACAATGTTTTTAACCGAGAATTTTTATTTAATTTTTTATTCCACCTCATAAACATTTACATAAACTATGATGATACAAAAACATAATTATTTTAAATATAATTTTATTTTATTATATTAATATAATAACCAATATCCATATCCACTTCCATTAAATGGTAATCCAAACTTTTTATTGTGTGTATAGTCGATTACTATCTCGTGAACTGTTGTAGTTCTTTTCCCATCAAAATTTCACATGAAATAATATAATGATGGATTTAAAGTTTATATGTTATATTTTTGGCATAAAAATACTTATATAGTTATAATATAAAATCTAATTTCTTACCTTCAAAAAGGTTATAAAACAATAACGTCACTCGTTTTTATGGTGAACTAACGCCTCATGAACTGATGTTAGGTGCTTTTCATTTTCAATTTACATTGATGGAAAAAATGATATATTTATAGAATATATATTAAATAAATTATATAATAAATATTCATTAATTTTTTCTATTATTTAACTTTCTTTCATTTATTTTGATAAAAAATGTAAACCGTGTTTATGCATATGTACGACATATCATATACCTGAACGGTGTAATCCAATTTTAAATCTATATCATTTATGCGTTGTTATAAATATTTATATTTGGAAGATAAATGATATTTAAGTCACTAATTATATTATTTTTGTTATTGATACATGTAAAAAGTAAATTTATAAAATCTACTAAATATAAACATACATGAAAATTTTATTTTTCATCACCTATAATAGTGATTTTAATAAAGAATTGTTAATTAAAATTTGATAAGAATTTATAAGTAAATCACATATGGTATTATATATATGTGTATAGTTTTGTAATATATGTAAAATAAAACTATATATATATATTATACAAGAATTTAAAATGTGAATTAATAGATTTGAGAAATATTGTTTAGGATTTTTGTGTCACTTTTATTTCTATGACACATATTCCATATTCACAACTTATTTCTTTTTTGTGGTTTATATACAAACCATAGGTTTAATTTATGCTGTTTATTTTTAATTAAATGTTTATTTAAATTTACTTATATATTTTTACATAGGTATTATGATTCAAAAGATACCAATTAGTTAATGTTTTTAATGTTACAATTTCATTTTTATTGAGATTGTTTATAAATAGGATTCTGATGATGTGATCTTATGAACTATCTCTCAAAAAACTCATGGACTTTCTTATCCTATGTATATTTATGGATAATGTATTATTTTTTCATTTTTTCTATTTAAGGTATAATGATTTGAAAATAATGTTTTATGGTAAATTCAACATTATCACTCTCTTCAGTCCGAAATACATTATCTTCCATGTATATTTTTTCTATATATTTTCTAAATATTATTGTTACTATTATAAAATATTGTTTAAAATAAGTTACCCCTATATTTCAATTTATTAACATGGTTTTAAAGGAATATTCTTATAGTTATAATAAATGATGTACCTTTTAATTTTTACAATAAATGTGAAATAAATCTTTGTTTTAATGTGTAAGGTATGAATTGTATTTTCCACCACCATGAATTCTTAATTATTTAATGATTCTCTTACAAGATTAAAAAATAATTTTAAAAAATATATTTTTGTTAATATTTGGGATATTTTAATTTTTCAATGAATTGATTTCATAATGGAAAGTATATTTTCCTCAAGAATGTTTTAATGATCTTGTTATAGAATTTATATTCATTAACCAAAAAATTTGGTTTTTATTATATTTTATTGGAGATATGATCCAATGTTACCATCAATATTCTTCCTCTGAATGGATTATGATTATGATGATGATTTTTTATGAAACATATTTGTTCACTTGTGTTATGCTATGATGAATTGATGAAATATTTTTGAAACATGTTTCCCTTAAACAAGTTATAATGTGACGATATTATAAATTTGTTATGATCTAGTTGAATGTTTTTATGGAGTTTATTGTCTTATGGTTGGATCTATTATAAGTCTAGGATGGGTGGTTACATCATAAATCTAGGATGGGTGATTATGTTATAAATGAATTATGGGTGGTTACATTATAATTCATGGATGGGTGAGAAGGTTATAACCCACCAATGTATTGGGAAATATGGATATCTCATAAGGTAAATATGTTATGCATGAACCTGATTTCGTTTTCACAATTTCAAATATAGACCTAGTTTCTTTTTCCATTATATTAATAGTGGACTTGGTTTTCACATTCATATATTTATGGGAGGGAATAATTTCATGTCATCTACCTAATGAGTGAACTTATTTCTATTTATACGAGTTTCAAATATTGTGATCTTGTGGTTTTATTACATTAATTTATCTATATTATAATATCATGGATCATTTTAATTGATTTCATATATTATTCATGTCAAATGAAATATTATGGTTTCTACCATTACTCTTTCATAATACCATTGAAATATTGGGAATGAATATTGGAATGTTTGGGTCATGATATCCAAACATTATGCATATCTTATTATTTTATATTTTCATCAGTTTATATCTCCCATGTATAACATTTTTGAGCATCCAGCCTCATACTTTATTATGATTTTTTTCCTCATGACATGGTGAAAAGTTTTATATAGGGTATGTTTATAAAGACTCTTAAATAGGGATATCATTGTAAGATACTTTGATGATATTTCCTGAAATTATAATATTGTGTATCTAGTGTTTAGTGACACTAGTCCATTATATTTCTCAAGAATTTATTTTTGAAATGTATTCAATAATCATATAATTATATGTAATATTTCTCTATGAAAATCTTGGTTCTTTATAATTCATATTATACATTGAAATAATTTAAATCAAATCATTTTTTGTCTCTTTTCATAGACATCCACCCTTGTGTATTGTGTTATATTCCCAAATAAAATGGGATTCCCAATGGAATTCCATGCATTTTAATTTTAACCAATGTTTCATTAATTAAATTTTATGGACCCCAAATATTAAAAAGGTAATGTTAGTAGTTAATTACAGTTTTATGAACATATGTGTGTAACCATGTTTTAAATAAATGATTGTGTAGTGGGATTTAATAATCATTTATGATCATTAAATAGCAATTAAAAACATGAAAATCTCTTTATGAAATCAAATAGAATCTTTATTTGATAATATTTATAATTTCTTAGTGAATTATTTCGTTTATTGATATTTACATAGTGGATTGTTAAATTACATGAATAATGTGATTTTCAATCCAATTTTTATGATTAAAAAAGGATTATATGATGGTAATTCATATTTTATGAAATGGTTTGTTCTTTTTGAAATGGTAAATTTTGTTTTAATGGGGCATGATTAATAATATTTAATATGATTATGATAGATCATGGTATTTTTTGTAAAATAAATATTGAATGGTGATATATAAATGATGGTGAATTCTATACTATGTGAATTGGTAATTCATGTTAGATAATAATAATGATAATTTGGGATCATAATATGTGTAAATTTTATTGATTTTATAAATTAATATCTCTTTGTTGTGCTAATCAAACTGAAGCTAAATCTGATATAATTGTGGATTTAATTATTTCTTTTAACATCAGGGGAGATTCAATCATCATGTGGATGTTATCATTTTCATTAAAATAAAGGTGATCCCGACCCCTGGTTGGATTTGGTTTGGATTTGAGGATTAATATGTTACCCTAGGGTGATGGTTTTTTCAAACAAGAATGGGAGAATTATCATAGGTGGGAGATGGGTTCATAGGATCATCCCAAATCTCTAAAAGAAACCCTAAAAATGGTTGACGTAGGCATGTATAGTTCCAGTTCAAAGTAACAGTTTAGGTTATTCATTACACTAAGAGGGATGGTGAGTCCGTGTTGGGTACTTTTTTAACATTTTACAACTTTTACCCCTTTTAACTATTAGACCTATTTGGATCATTATTACCATATTATCCATTTCCTGTCACATTAATTTATGGAAACATAGTATTATTATACATATACAATACATCATTTTGGTGGAACATTTAATACGTTAAAAAAAATATACTCGGTGACCATATTAGTTTAGTACCTTTGGAATCATGGAAACATAAACATCAGTCCATTAGTGTGATACATTATCTCCCATTAGGTTCTCTATGACAAGCACCCTTTTTTGAATCATCATACAGAATACATAACATCATAACCTGGGAAAATTAAACATAAAAAAGGGTGATTTTGGAGGCTCTGTATATGTAAAAAGGGGAGATATGAAATCATAATCACGAGAATACGGTTATGAGAACGTGACCATAAAATTTTAAGATCATACCATGCATATTAATGATCATAATCAAGATTTGTGGAATAATTATTGTATGTTAATAAGAAATGGATCATAAGGGAATCAAGATCATAATCTAAGAAATATTAACATAGTAATAATACATGGAATTTTGTTAGTGACATAAACATATAAAATGACTACTATAGTAGTCACGAATCACTGGAAAGGATATCATTATAGTATGGGTTTAACTCCCCAAACATCATAGTTGTAAAGGTTCCCTCCCAATACCATCTTAGTGGAAAAATCCCATCACTAAACTGGGTTCACTCTCTATTCTATATTTTTCTATCTCATGAAATAAAAATCATTACTGAATTCATTGGTGGGAGATATATGTACTACTGATCACATAATGGAATCATAAATATGTTTGTAATAATATCATTAAAAATTTTCATATCTCATCCTATGAAGAGAATTTTGTATGAAAAATCATTAATCATATCATAAAATATGAAACATTTATAGGTTTCATATTGATTTCATGAAAACGTATCCTGTGAAAAGAAGTGGGTTTTAGAAGCTCTTTAGCATGGTATGGCATGTGGAAGCGAAACTAGTTCCATAAAGATGTGATAATAAAAATAAATGTGGCTTAAAATATAATTAATATAATAATATTATGATATAACATGTAAAAGGTGAAGTATATACACCTCATAAATGAATATAGGTTCATAACATAATAAATGTCTAAAAGAAGGAAAATTGAGACAAAATTACCATACCGCATTGGTTACATTTTAATTGTAAACCCTATAAAATATATATCCTCAAATGGATGTGTAAAAAATAATTATAATAATCATAATTTTCATTCATGGGAAGTATATGCACCACATGGATGAAGGAGGTGGTGAATATATCATGTGTCTCAGAATAGTAAAAAGTGAGATGTAAATACCATACCTTATGTCCTGAATCTCATCATGCTCATTCCAAATTCATGTATAATAAATATAAATTTATTATATATCTATATAAAAACCATATTAATATATATAATAACGTATATTATTTACTTATGACCTTATATTAGTCATTTATTTAAAATTATATGTTAAAGTTACATTTCAAGTAATGACTGTATTGTTTTTCATTGATTTTTTTGGCTTTTTAGTATGGATCCTATTAATTAGATCATGATTTAATCATATTCATAATGATAAAAAGGATACGAATATCATATATATATATATATATTCATTATATAATTTTGTATAATAATCTATAAAATATAAAAGTAGGACATGAAATACAATGTTCAGGGAGACGATATTTTGTACAAACAAATGAACGTGGATTAAAAGAAAGAAACATAAATGATATATTATCATTTTAGAATAATTTTTAATTCACATCAATCACATGTTTTTATTAAAACCATCCTTAAAAATTTTCAGTAATTTTTTGAATGAATCGCATCGCTTCACAAGGTAGTAGTCCACCATACACATGAACGATGTTATTATGTTCCCATAAAATTTAAAGAATGAGGGTATGTGTAATATAAAAATTATATTATCCTAATAAAATTATAAATATAATATATAAAAAATATTTAGATAATTTTTCCTAACCATTAAAGTTGGTAATTTTTGAACGAATGACATCAGTTTGTGATACAGTATTTCAATGTACACACGAACGATGATTGTGTATTCCATTTGATGTAAGTGTAAGATTTTCTATATAGTGCCATTAAAATAATAACAAATAAATATATTTATGATGTTGAGGTTATTATATAATCATGATATAAAAATAAATTATGTTTTTTAAAGAATAAATAAAAAAAATGTTTTTTGGTGAATGTTACCTCTTCTCTATGAATCTCCATTTAGTTTAAACCGAATGACGTACTAGTTTGGATTTATGACCAAATTGAGGATTCTAGAATGAATGTATTGGATTTTGAAGTGGGTCTAGTCTATTTTGGGATGACCCAAATGGCCTGAGTGGTGGGAAGGGAGGGGTAGAGGTAGTGCCCTTTTATAAGGGAGGTGAGTGGCATATATGTAAATACCAAAAAGACAATCACTATAGAGAGGTATACCTTACATAATTTGCCTCCAGTAATGAACCATTTTCTAGAAAATAGAGTTATTGTCAAAATATCTCCATACGATGAATTTTTACAACTTCCATGGTCATTTTTCCCATTACGATTAATTCTTAGTCCCTTATTAATCCTTGGGATAAATTTTATCTATTTTCACTAATAAATTTGGTGAGAAATTATGTTTACCATATTTGAAATTATAAATTATTTTGATTCAATATAATGAATCCATTTCTCAAAATTCCTGTCACATAAGTAGAAAATGTTAATTTAAAATTACTCTCAAAGACGGGATGAGATGATAGGTTTCTAAAGTGAAAAAAGTTCAAATGTTTAATATTTTTTTATATACAATTTCAATGTGAAATTGTTTCCAACATATTAAATTGGATTAATTGATTTATAATACAACTAATTCAACATTAAAACCATATTGAAATATAATTTATCTATATAAATAAATTATATGAATAGAAAACATTAAATTAAAATTTAGTACTTTTCACTATTCATCCAAAAATTAAATATTTCTTAAAAAATGAGAAATTCAACCTATGGTAATATTGAAATTATAAATTCAAACATGAGGTTTATATTATAAAATTTTATTTATAAAAGTCTCTGAATTTATTTTATTATTTTTTAAAGACTTACATAAAATAAACTTATTCTAAAAAATATTATTTTCAAAAAAAATAAAGAATACACCAAAAATTATGTATTTTATTATCAATATGTTTTATTTATATAATAAAATTAAAAATTATATTAAAAAAAATTTATTACTAAATATATTAATAATTTTAATTACTATGGTATAAATGTCTTTTTTAAATAACTCTAATAATAAAATTGTGTTTCATCGAAACTCAGCCTTGTGTGTAACACAAGCTAAACAGGTGTTTCATGAAACACAAGATTGATTTGGTGTAGTAAAGTTTCAGGACCCGTCCCTCATGGCCCATGTCGTGACTACCCCAATCCCACCTTTCATAGGTTAGGGGTTGACGACTAGCATGTGAAATACATATCCCTAAAACCAGGAATGCATTGCCATTATAACCTTTAAACTCACACAACAAATCACACAACAATATACGTTCAAAAAGTAAATTGTATAGTAAAAAGAGTGTGTACAGTAAATAAATGGGATAGAATAAAAGCTCAACAGGAAAGTACAAGTAAAACTGAAAACAACTCCTATGAACACCCACCAATGATCCTACCTGAAGGGTAGGTGTAGCTCTTGAACAGTCGTCTCTACGGATTATCTCGTCAAATTCCCACCTTCGAGCAGCATCCTGGCCTGCTACCTTCAACCTCAATTAGCGCTTTCTATTGTTGGAAAAAGACACATTAAGTTGTGGATGTAGCCCGTGCTGGAGTGAGTATAACGATACTCAGTAGGGACCCCGAGACCCCCTAAGGTCTCTCAGAATCCACAAAGTAAAAACCACAAAGCATGAAAAAAACAATCAAACCTACTTAAGTATATGCCCATACCTATACCTAAGTTTTCAAATGTATTAATCACATTCATGAGAAAAAAAGGCCCAATTCTTTAACCAAAAGCACAAATGTTCCACGTAGGAATGAATACCAAGAAGGTAACACCACAAAGGTAAGTATCACAAATGTAATTCCACGTAAAAGAATACCATACATGTATCACCACGAAGGTAAGAACCAAAATAGTAACAACACACAAAAGATTACCACAAATGTATCACCACAAAAAAGTGTACCACAAGGGTAAAGACTCAACTCACATGAGGTATAACTTTAGTATGGAAGTATAGATGATTAGTTGTATTGCTAGATCATCTTACTTCATCGAGAAGCTCTTCTTTTGACCCACACAAGATCGAAGAACACCCACAAAGGATCTGAAGATAACCCACACAGGATCTAGAGATGACCCTCACAGGATCTGAAGATGACCCACATAGGATCTAGATATGCTGACCCACATAGGATCCGATGATGACCCACACAGGATATGAAGTCTCCTCAAGTATATCCTGCCACAGGGTTTCCGTACTAAGCGTGCTTGATTCTGAGGGGTTCTACTCCTCAATCCATCATTTGATAATTCAATTCCCATGAAGTCCCATCAATAATTATCATGAAGGTACTTCACATCATAAGGGATCCAACGCAACCGATGGAACATCAATTGGACTCCTGGTCTATATGTTATTAGAATTTTAGTCCCGAGGGTCCAGTTGGATTCAGGTTTGATCTAACCCGAATGTACTCCAACATTATCCAAAACTCAAGTGGAGAATACCGAAAGGACCATCTCAATCTAAGGATTATAGCACCATAGACAGTTCATCAAACAGACGCTCAATTCCAAAGATAAGGCCAAAAAGGCGTATCTGGTTCTAGATGGGCTTGGGTCTTCTCTGACCCAGTCCCGGTCCAGCTTGGTTAGCTTGGGTTGTGGCGGGCCCAGCCCGCTGGGCCATGGTCTGGCTCAACCCGCGCTAGGCATGACCCACTAGGAGCAGCCCACGGTCGGGGTGGCCCCTTGTGTGGGGGTCCCCCCTAACCACCGCCAGGGAGGGGAGGCGCTCCCCCCAGGTCACTCGAACGGCCCATTGGCCGTTTGGTTTTGGCCAACAAGGTGATGCCAAGTGGAGACACAGGCTGGCATGCGAGACCCGTCTGAGGGGTCCCGCATGATGTGACACATCCGTCTGAAACAGCCAGCCCTCCTTTCAGCAGCATGGACGCGCGTCACTGCTCCACCGCGACTGGCCAGATGTCGGCCGCCCTCCTCCTCTGCCGCGGCCAAGTGGTCACGGTATCCAGCTCTGGTCGCACGAACATGTGCCACCACTTTGGCATGTGTCCAGATGGTGTACTGGCCGCCGCCCTACTCCACCGCATCCGACGGGGCACGACCACCTACTCAATTGATGGTGCGGATGTGTGCTTCCCTACTTCCACACAGCCGACCGGCATTCTAGCCGCTGACTTCCCATCGCCGTGGCCAACGGTCCGCGTCCTCCTTCACTACCAGCATTGCAGACGCACCTCCCATGTTCCATGCAGTCGACTGGGTGTCGGATACCACTTTTCTCTACTGCCACTGACGGGCTGCGGTCTACTTAGGCGGTGTGGTTGACCTGCCACCATCATCGCCGCCTATGAAGAACGCGTCAATGTTAATGATCCTAAGGTATTGATGATTTTTGTTTTGTCTACACCCTCCACGTTATAATGATAGCATGCGACTTCAAGGGGAATGTTTCAACATAAAACCACAAAGAAAAAAATAAATGCACCCCTACCTCAATCCTTTGTTGGAGGTGTTATGAAGAGGAAGATGATGATGGTGACGATGACTTTTCCTTGAATGTTGGTTCATTCGTTATTAGAGATGTTCTTCATTGGATGAGTTTCTCCCACCAAGTTCTCCTCTCCACCAAAATTTCTCCTTTTCCAATGTTTCCCCCAACCTCAAGAAAGGTGAGGACCCAAATTATTTAATTACTAGATCAATTAATTGTTGGCTAATTAATTGGGAGAATTCCAAGGGTTTCCCCACATTAAAGGGGAGTTCGTGTGGTCCCCTCCATCAAATATTTAAAAAGTTTGTTTCAAGAAAAATAATATAAAATTTATTTATTTATTTTTTAATTTTTCCATGAAAATATGAAAAATTAACTTCCACCCTCAACCTATTGCGATTGAGGTGAAGGTATCCTTAAGAGAATATTGGTGCTACAAGTTCAACGGTGTCCAAAAATTTCAATTCCGAGCATCGGTTCAAATGTTACAAAATGACGCTCACATGTTTATTAGAATGTACCCAAAAAAGTTCAGAAATTCATTTCAGGCACACCGGGCCTCAGAATCACGTGCCGTCAATTTTTTCTGGCATGTAATAATTTCATATAATTAAAAAATCATGGAAAATCCATGTCTTTACACTCTCCAAACATCATGGCTTTGCATCCCCGAAAGTCTCGTCACAAACTAGTGAAACAAGTGGGAGGATTGTGCATGAATTTGAGCCTCCCGCTCCAATATGCTATCCTTGAGGTTCTTGTATAGACAAAGAATGTGCACCAGAGGTATTGAATACCCATGAAGGACCTGCTTCTTTCGATCCTCAATCCCCACTGAAACCTCTGAAAACATTGCCCCATCGTTGATGTCCTGCTCGCCCTAGTCAATGATGTGTGATGGATCATGTATGTATCTCCTCAGCTTGGATACATGGAAAACGTCTTGCACCTGGTGCAACTTAGGAGGAAGAGCTAAGTGGTATTCCACCTCACCAACTCTACTAAGGACTTGAAAGGGTCTGATGAACCTCAGAGATAACTTGACACCCCAACCAAATCTCCACAAACCTTGTCAAGGTGAGACCTATAGAAAGATATGGTCACCATCCAAAAACTCAAGTGGTCTCCATCTTCTGTCAGCATAAGACTTCTGCCTACTCTATGTAGTCTTCATCTGCTCTTCAATGATCTACACCTTCTCCATGGAAGCCCATACCATCTCTGGTCCCATGAGTGTTGACACCTTGGGGTCAGTTCATCACAGAGGTGATCTGTAAGGTCGACCGTACAATGCCTCAAATGGTTCCATACCGATGGTGGAGTGATTGTTGTTTTTGTACGTAAACTACATCAATGATAAGTGGTTCTCACAGCTACAGAAAAAATCTAAGACGTAATAACGTAGCATGTCCTCAAGGGTCTGAATGGTTCACTCTGTTTAATCATCCGTTTGAGGATGGAAGGTAGTTCTTAGCCGAAGCTGTGTTCTGAATGCCTCCTGGAACCCCTTCTATTCCGGGAAGTAAAACATGCCTCACAATCGGAGACAATCGTAGATGGCACCCCAAGAAGCCGCACAATCTTCTGTACGTAGAGGTGTCCCAAGCCCTCTACATATCCATGCTCTCTGATAGGTAGGAAGTGAGCCGACTTGGTGAGTCGGTCAACGATCATCCAGATGGAATCATGCCCCTTGGACATACATGTATGTTCTTTCACAAAGTCCATAGATATTCAATCCCACTTCTAATCTGGCACCTCTAGTGGCTGAACCATTCCTGCTAGAACCTGATTCTCTGACTTCACTTGATAATAAGTGATGCACCAAGAGACAAACTATGTTATAGATTTATTCATTCTTGGCCACGAGTGCAGACGCCAGATGTCCTGGTACATCTTATCCACTCTTAAATGTACTGTTATATGGGACGTATGGAACTCTCTCAACACTTCCTATCATAGCACCACCTATACCATAGTACGCCCTTTGAAGATGAAGATGTGCTCCCCACCTTCAGAAAATCCATCAGGTGCCTGTCATATGGATATCTGAGCATGTCATTCCTCGTAGTTAGTGTCCCCAAGATGCACCTCTCTAACTCATTGAGAAAGTGGGGAGATGCTGTCAGAGACTAAGATAAGCTTCTCTATCTCAATCCATTTAGGATATCCACAAAGCAGTTAGCTACTATGTCGCCACATAGATAAATTGTATACCAGATCTCTTGATGAGTGAATCTGCTACTACATTCCCCTTCCAAGGAGTATAGACTATCTTGATGTCATAGTCCAGGAGGAACTCAATCCAACACCACTGTCTCTAGTTCAGGTCCTTCTGAGAGAAGATATACCTGAGACTCTTGTGATCAAAGTAGACTGAAAAATGTTCTCCCATCAAGTAATGTCACCACATCTTCAAGTAGAAGACCACTGCTACAAAATCCAGGTCATGGGTAGCATAGTTCTACTCATTCTGTCTCGACTATCGATAACCATACGAGATCACTGCTTGCTCCTGCATCAGGATATATCCAAAACCGGTCCTTGATGTGTCACAGTAGACTATGCACCCAACTCCCTCCTCTAGTAGCCTCAAGATGGGGGCACTCGTCAATCTCTGCCTCACCTCCTAGAATCTCTGTTGGCATCTCTCTGACCAGACAAAGGGTTTCCCCTTCTTCGTAAGTGCTGATAAGGGTGCTAAAACTCTGAAAAATTCTAGCACAAACCTCTAGTAGTAACTGGATAGACCTAAGAAACTCCTCAATTCCCTCACACTCTTGGGTGGCACCCAACAAGCACAGCCTCAATCTTCGCTAGATCCACCGCAACTCCAACCTATAAAATAATGGGTCCCTATAAGTGTACCTATCGTATCCATAACTGGAAATTTTAGAGTTTACCATAAGGATGGTGCTCACAGAGTGTGTCTAGAACTATCTACAAAGGACAAGTGTGATCCTCCTCTATAGCTGAATATAACAAAATGTCATCAATGAAGACTACCAAAAGTGATCGAGGTATGGCTGGAAGATATTGTTCATGAGTCCCCTGAACACTTCAGGGGTGTTGGTCACATTGAATGGCACAACCAAGAACTCATAATGTCCATACCGACATTTTAAGTCCTTCTTCTTCACATCCTCATCTCGTACCCTGAGCAGGTGATAGCCTGATCTGAGGTCTATCTTCAAAAACCAACATGCTCCCTTCAGCAGATCAAAGAGATTGTCAATCCTCGGGAGTGGGTACATGTTCTTCACAGTCACCTGTTTCAAGCATCGATAGTCCACACATAGTATCAAACTCACATTCGCCTTATTGGAGAACAAAATCGGGGCTTCCCTAGGAGAAACACTGGGCCTAATGAACCCCTTGCTCGGCAAGTCCTCCAGCTGTACTCACAGCTCAATAAGTTCAATGGGAGCTATCTGATATGCTGGTGTATATATCAGTGTTGTCACGAGGTACAAGTTGATATAAAAGTCCACCTCTATGCAAGGAGGTAGACCTGGAACATCATCTGGGAAAACAGAAACGTACTGGTCCTCGACTACAGGATAGCTCAGACTCTCAACATCAACCGCTCCAATGGTAAGGCAAGCCAACTGATGTGTGATTGGCTGCACCCTCCTCCGGGTAAGTCCATCATGTGTTTCAAAGGTTCCCTTCTTTTCGGTGAAGTAAAACCTTATCATGTTTGTGCAGAAACACCGCACATTGAGCCTAATACAGTCGATCTGAGCATGACCTGTAGATAACTATTCCATACCCAAGATGAAATCGCAAGACCTCAATGCCACTACTAGAAGATCCCAGCTGAAACCCTCCCCTCCCAGTGTAATCTCAAACTGCCGACACCAGTGTGTAATCATCGAATCCACTTTTATAGGAGTATCTATCTGTAAGGAACGACCCAACGACACCACCAAAATCTCTGAGCTTCGAATGAGGGTCATGGCAATGAAAGAGTGACTGGAACCTGTGTCTATATTTACTACAGCTAAGTTAGAGTACACACAGATCGTACCTCGTATAATCTCCAGAGTGTCGTGGTCGTAGGCCTCAGCTACCTGGAGTAGAGCTCATCCCTGTACACCTACTTTCTATGGTTGGGGTAGACCACCTAGAGGTGCTGGTAGTAGAACCTCATATCACCACCAACCGCCTACTGCACGAACAACTCCTCTTCCATGTCCCCCACTTTCATGCAGACCTCCTCATTCAAATCTTTGCCTCTTCCCAGTTAGTGCCTTGACCGTCTGTTGGTTGTCTGTATAGTGGGTCGGGCAGTCGCGAGCCAGGTGACCCTGCCCGCAACACGAGTAACACTGCCTGCTCCTCACCTATCCTACTCTATCTCGAGATACTTTCACAACCAACCTTGTATCTTGCAGTCATCCTCCTATAGGTCTAGACCTCTTGGACCTCTGAGTCAACTATCTGCTGCCAGCTATAGATGACTCTGCTACATAACGTTTGGTGGTGAGTCTCACTGCAAGTGACAGCTCAGCATGGAAGCTCTCCACCAATAGTGCTCACTCTAACACCCCCGCCTGCAATGAGATGCTGATAGAAATCCTCAAGCCTCAAATCACCCATTTAAGACCCTGCTCAAATTTCCATGACCTAAAGAAAGGGTCTCTTACCTTGTCAGTGGAGTATCGTGAGAGGTCAGTGAACCTCGTTGAATACTGATCCATGGTCATGTTGCCCAGCTGCAAGTGGAGAAGCTCTTGTATACGCACTGATCATATGGTCGCTGGGATGAACTATGCCCTTAAAAGGCTCTCGAAGTCTGCCCAGATGAGATTGAACTCATCGTGAACCTGAAGCATCAACCTCCACCATCATCCCACTGCTTCCTGAATAAGAATCCCGACATGGGTCACCATGAGATCAGCTAGTGTTCCTACTAGTCGAAAAACTCTAACCATGGCCTCCGACCAATCCTTAGCTGCATGTGGATCCATCTTGCCCTGGATCATCGGTGGCCTCTGGTGATGAAACTCATGAAATGAACTCAAATATCATGCACTCTCTCATGCTTGGAATGGTGGCATCGGCTGGCCAATGAGGAGTGGTGTTGCAGGCACACCACCTGGTGGTACAACTAGTTTAAGGGGGCCACGCACCGAAGCCTTGTCGCTCAGTGGGTTGTCCTCACGTACTCTACCTGGAACCCCAACTGGCTATCTACGTGGAGGCATCCTGAAAATAAATAGGTGTTCCATAGCCATTAAGTTATACCTTGTGAGATGACTCAAAGTGATCACAAAGAATACTTTTCATAAACACACACACAATTAGTGTTTTCGTCCACTGAGTCAGAAATCAGAAGTCAGGGTCCTAGTGTATGGATACGTCGGTCGTCGCACCAAAAATAGATTCAACAAACTGATAACCATAGTCATAAAACTTAACACTATTTCCGATTGAAAGATCGGAGTTCAAGTTCTTCGATAGAACCGACTCCTCTGATACCAATTTGTCACGAACCACCCCCCAGGTCCCATGCCATGACTACACCAATCCCGCCTTCCATATGCCAAGGGATGGTGACGAGCATCAGAAAGACAATTCCCTAAAACTGGGAAGGAATTTCCTTTATAACCTATAAACTCACACAACCAAGCACACTACAAGATACAAGAACCAAGTAAACTATATAGTAAAATGAGTGTGTACAGAAAGTAAAGGGGTAGGAATACAAGCCCAAATTGAAAGTACAAGTAAAACTAAAAACAACTCCTATGAACGCCCGCCAAGGATCCTACCTGAATGGTAGGTACAGATCTCAAATGGTCATCTCTACGGATAGTCTCGACTAATTCCCACCTCCAAGAAGTCTCCAGTCTTGGTACCCTCGACATCGATCAGCATTGTCTGTCATCAGCACAAGACATAGCAAGGTGCGGGCGTAGCCCGTGAAGGGGTGAGTATAACAATACTTAGTATGGACCCCGAGACCCCCTGAGGTCTCTCAGAATCCACAAAGAACAAACCACAAAGCATGAATACAATAGTCAACCCTACTTAGGTATATGACGATACATATACCTAAGTTTTTAATTATACCCATCATGTTCATGAGTAAAACAAGTCCCAATTTTTTAACCAAAAGCACAACTGTTCCACAACGGAATAAATACCACCATGGTAACACCACAAAGGTAAGTAACAGAAAGGTAATTCCACACAGAAAAATACAACACAGGTATCACTACAAAGTTATTTACCATAGAGTTAACACCACACAAAGGATTACCACAATGGTATCACAACACAAAAGTGTACCACAAGGGTAAAGATTCAGCTCACACCAGGTATAACTTAAGTACGGTAGTATAGATGATTAGCTATATTTCTAGATCATCTTACTTTGTTGAGAAGCTCTTCTGTTGACCCACACAGGATCGAAAATGACCCACAAAAGATCTAAAGATGACCCACATAGGATCTTGAGATGACCCACACAAGATCTTAAGATGACCTACACAGGATTTGGAGATGAAGACCCACACAGGATCTGAAGATAACCCACACAGGATATGAAGTCTCCTCAAATATATCCAACCATAGGGTTTCTACACTAAGCGTGATTGATTCTAGGAGATTATTCTTCTGAAGCCACTGTTCAATACTTCAAATACCACTAATTCCCCTGAAGAAGTATCATGAAGGTTCGTCATGTCATAAGGGACCCAACATAATAGAAGGCATGTCGATTGGATGCTCGGTCTGTAAGTTATTATCCTTTTAGCCCAGAGGGCCCTGTTGAAATCGGGTTCGATCCAACCTGACCATACTCCCACTTTATCCAAAACTCAAGTGGAGTATACCAAAATTACCATATCGATCCAAGGATTTTGGAACCATAGACGGTTTGTCAAACGGACGTCAGGTTCTCAAGATATGGCCAAAAAGGTGTATCTTGGTCTAGATGGGCCGGGGTCCGGTCCGACCTCATCGAATCATCCTGGCCAGACCCGGTCTGGGTTCGGCCGGGTTGGCCTATGTCATGACGGTCCCAGCCAACTGGGCCATGGTCCGGCCCAGCCTACAAGGGGGGAGGCCTGACCCAGCCTGTTGTGCGCAGCCCGGTCCGCACTGGGGGGTCCACCGTAGTCGCCCCCCGGGAGGGGAGGCACTCTCCCTTGGTCACTCAAAAAGCCCATTGGCTATTCGGTTTTGGAAAACTAGGTGGTACAATGTTTCACCGCCAGCTGCCATGCGGGACCCGCCGGAGGGGTCCCACTCATCGTGACGCGGCCGATCGAAATGGGCAGCCCTCCTTCTAGCGTCGCGGATGCGCACCGCTGCTCCACCAAAGATGGTTGGATGTCGGATTCCCTCCGACCTCCATCTTGACCAAGAGGTTGCAGTCTCCATCTCCAGTGGTGCGGACGCGTGTCGCCGCTTCACCATGCAGTCGGCCGGTGTGCTGGCCGCCACCCTACTCCATCGCAGCCGATGGGTCGTGACCTCCTGTTAAACCGGTGGCATGGACAGGAGCCACCCTACCTCCACATGGGCAGTCGGTGTTCCGACCACTGAATTCCCACCATCGTGGCCGATGGGCCATGGCCTCCTTCGCTACAGGCGGTACGGACACACCACCCTGGTTCCATGCAGTCGGTCGGGTGTTGGATACCACTTTTCTCTATCACGACTATCGGTTCGTGTTCTCCTTCGATGGTGTGGTTTTGCTTCCACCATCATCACGGCCCATAAAGAACAAGTCAACATTAAATATGTGAAGGTATCATACATGTTTTTTTGATCGACACCCTCTATGTTAGACCGATAACATGCAGTTTCGAGGAGAAAGTTTCATCATAAAACCTTGAAGAACAACATAAACACACCCCTACATCAATTTTCCATTAGAGGTTTCATGAGGAGGAAGATGGTGGGGGTGGCGATGGTGTTTCCTCGAATGTTTTTTTGTTCGTAGTTGGAAATGTTCTTCATTGGAGGAGGTTCTCTCACCATGTTCTCCTCTCCACCAAAAGTTCTCCTTTGCTAATGTATCCCCCAACCTCATGAAAGGTGAGGAGCCAAATTAATGAATTACTAGATCAATTGATTGTTTTCTCATTAATTGGGAGAATTACAAGGGTTTCCTCACATTAAAGGGGAGTTCATGTGGTCCCCACCATCAAATATTCAAAGAGATGGTTTCATGAAAATTAAAATAAAAGTTATTTGTTTTATTTTTCAATGATCCCACGAAAATCCAAAAAACTAACTTCCACCCTTGACCTACTGTGGTCGAGGTGAAGGTCTCCTTAAATGAATATTGGCACTTCGAGTTCAACAGTGTCCTCGAATTTCAATTCCGAGCACCGGTTCAAAATTTACAAAATGCTGATCACACGTTTACTGAACTTACCCGAAAAAAGTTTTGAAATTCATTCACGGCACACCAGGCCTCGAAATCACACTCCGTTAATTTTTTCGGACTCATAATAAATCCATATAATAAAAAAATACATGGAAAATCAGGTTCTTTACCTAGATAACAAAATATTAAATTATTTTAGAGAATAATATTATACATCAATGAAATTTAATTTATTTAAAAATAAGGTTTATAACAACATGTGGTGTTCCATTATACCCCCCTTAAAATAAATTTTCCCCTCAAAATTATTCACTTCGATGAAAAAAATGAGGATATAGATGCCTCATCAAATTCTTATGTTCACATGTATGTTCGTAGAACTAGTGGTTCACCACAAAACTATGACCAGGTGTGTGGTCGTATTTCATAAAGAATTATCTCTATGATAGATAATTTCAATAGGTTATTCCTTATAATAAATATCATGCTCCAGTGGTATGACCATTAAGTTCAATATATGTGAGTGGCCAGGTATGTACTTCAACAAGAGAGATATATGTAAAACTTTGTAAAATTTAGAGCGGTTTTTTAGAATTTACAATCGATAAGAAACTTCCATTAATTGATCAAGGATTATGAATGGGTTAATATACATAATTCTATTCTTATATTTGGAATCTCATTACCATTTTCTATAGAGAGATTTATAGGAACACATTTTCACCGACATCAAATTCTATTTCACATCAATGATCCTCAGTATAACATTTCTACTCACATTGAGATTCTTTAATACGATTATGAATGGTTCAAACAATCTCATACATTTTGTCAGCTATATCAGGCCCCAATGGTATACTTTCTCCAAATTCATTCCAGCAAGTAGGATATATATATATTTATTCCCATATAGGACTTCAGAAAGATCCATATGAATTATTGAGTTTTAGGTATTATTTTAAGAAAACTCAACTACATAAAGTTGTTGATCTAAAACACCATTTTAATCCAGACAAAAATATCTAAATATCATCCTTTGGGTATGAATTGTCTTTTTATATTGTACATACATCTATTTATGAGAAGTTTTGCTGACCTGAATTACTTGAAAAGTTCTTACAGATGACTTCACCTAAACATTAAGGAAAACCTCGTATCCTAATCAGATGTAATGTAATGATATACTCCATGTATACAAACCACATACATAATGTATATCTTAGAAATATGATCTAGATAGAATTATTCTCTAATAGTGATGAAGGAAATTGACTTAGTAAGGTGATCGACTACTACCCATATACCAAAATTCACATTCTATGTTTTGGGAAGTACAAAAATATCAATAATTACATTCTACCGTTTTCGTCCTAGTATGGGTAATGGATGTAACATCCCCTTGGACATTTTTCTTTTTGTCTTAACTTGCTTGTATACCATGAACTGAGATACAAACCTTCTGATATCCTTATTCATCACATCCAACTATATGTATTCATTACAATATAAATACATCTTTGTACTTCCAAGATAAATTGAGAATGAATAAATTTGAGCTCCTACTAAATAATCCCTCTTCAAATACTAAATGGATAGAACTCATAAATGGTTATGTAATCTTATCATTTCATCATGATCATGGTTAATATCAAGAATATTGATAACCTTCTATTGTAGGTCTACATATTCCACATTTTCCTCTTTATTATTCACACTGATATATGGTTGAACACTCATTTGGGAAATATATTATTTTACCCTTCCTTTAATATTTCCATGCCTGGCCTTTTAAAATCTACAAATATAGGATATTTTGTGATCCTCATCATAGATATTCTAGCATGAACCATTCGATTAAAATCATTGTCCACCTTTCTCAAATTACTCAGGTAGAAATGTGTTGATAATTAATAATATGTAATCATCTCTAAGAATCTTCCCTGGCGCATTTTTAACTTCTTTTGTGTGAATATATACATCAAAAATTTAGGATTGGTTTATATATATCACTCTTTTCTTCAAATATATAATTCCTCTATATAATTAATGCTAAAATTACCTCATCTAACTCAAAATAAAGAGTTTTTTAATTTTGATCTTCAATCGTTAATGTTCATGGGTCATAGTCTATAATCTTGTTATCCATCATAGGAAAACATTTGAATACATTCATTGATTAATCACTAAAGATTACAACCCCTTATCCACTTTATTATTTTGTAAGAACAAGTGTTCTATCTAACCTTATCTATAGTTCCATAAAAGTTTACTCACATTCATCTATCTCCCAAAACATTGATCCCTTCTGAGTAAACATGGTCATATGATTAGATAGTAATGAGAAATTCTCCACAAACCATCGATAATATCGATATAATCCATGAAAACTATATATCTTACTAACCATACTTATTCAATTATAACATTAACTATCCTTTCCCTTTTTTGTATCTAAAAATATACACTATCTTGAGATTATATAACAAAAAACAAACACTTTTTTAACAAAATTCACAATTTTTAAATTTGGAATAAATTTTCTTCTTCTATGTGGTCTTTAGAACAATTCTAATGTGGTATTAATGATATTCCATTCTCTTGGAGTATAAAATAATTTCATCTATAAAGACTACCACAAACTAATCATGGTAATATAAAAAAACTCTATTCATTATAACCATGAAGATATATTGGGAATTAGTATGACCTAAAGGCATATCTATATATTCATAGTGTCCATACCTTGTATGGAATGTCATCTTGCATATATCCTCCATCTTAACCCCCAATTGTTGATATCCAGAACAAATTTCAATCATGGAAAAGTATTGATCTCCACAGATTTGTCCCAAAAAATCCATCAATACAGGGAAGAGGATACTTGTTCTTGATCATTCCCTTGTTAAACATTAGATATTCAATTCACTATCACATTGATGTATCATTATTTTTTCACAAAAAAATAGTTTTTTCACCCTAAGGTGACACACTTGGCCAAATTAATCCCTTGTCAAGGTTTTCTTGGTATTTCTTACTTAATTAATTTAACTCCATTTGGTGCATTAAATGGGGACTCATTGAAAATGGTGTAAAACCAGGTACGACTTCTATTGAGAACTCAACTTCAAGTTTTGGTGGAAGACAAGGAAATTATTCTAGAAATAAATCAATAAATTCCATAATAATAGGAATATCATGGATTTCGGGTTTCTCCCTAACCATTTGAGATTAGAATACCTCCTGAATGGGAATTAGTCCACATAAACAAGATGTAATATCTATAAGATGTTAATAATTATCATCAAATTGATAGATTCTCATAGGTTGGTTTTGAAATATCAAACATAACATCCATTCATCAAAAATTAATGTTATATTTATTCATAGAAATCCAATATATGCATATGAATACATAAAATTCAACAAAATGAAGAATGAAAAGATGTATAAGAAGAAAAATCACATAAACATCATCTAGAGAGGAATCATGCTCCTAAGATGTGATAATCATACCATTTGGGACTTTCACTACTAATTACAAATATAATCGTTTTTATCGAACCATAATACCATTAGAAAATTATTTATATATGAATGTGTGGTTACATATTGAATAAATTAAGAAATTATTATTTCTAGAGTGGATAGTTTGTTTAAAACTCACCACATCATTTTGACACCATTTTTTAGAAATAGTGATTGCTTGAGATTTCCCCTTGTTGCTTGGCTTAAGAGGTTGCTGACATTTATTATAATCATTTACCCTTAGGTTTTGGAATGGGTTAGAATAATTCATATTCTCCTAACAAATGACGCACCAAAGTGGTGTAGCTTCATTATGTGTAGCATTCTATCTATTCACATGTTTATCTAACTTTATTCCATCTCATCAACAATCAAATGCCTGATGACCTTTCCTTCCACAAATACAAAATTTATTATACCACTTAAAAAATTCTCTATTCTTCTTCCCACACATAAACTATAATGGAATTCTTAATTTGTTCTCAAAAAGGTTTTTAGAATTCCCTTTCAACTCCTTACATTTCCAATCAAAACCATGATAGTGACACATAACTCTCTCCTCAATTTCCACAATGATTGCACAACACATATCTTATGTATAATTTTCATTGTAAACATTGTTTTAATTTACTACATAATTATTCAACCATACATTTTTGTTGGACTATAATTCTAGAATCAAACCTCACATGACATTTAAAATTATCCTCATATGTATCAACAGATTCATTATCCCATTTTTAAATTAAGGATCTTACACATATTATTACTAAGAAAATGAAGAAAGGAATTATTTATGAATATGTTCTTGATGTCATCCCAATACAAGGATTAAATTTCTTCTTATTTCCCCATATTCTTGATAATAGTCCACTACTGATCCTCTCCACCTTATAAATGATAATAAACCAAAAGTAAATTTTCATGCTCTACAAAATGAAGATAGTAAAATATATTTCTTGTGGTACCAATAATTTTTTTAGAAAGTATTGCATCAGAAGAACCATTGATAGAATTTGGATGTTTCCACTTGAAGGGCTCAACATAACCTTGTTCCCACCATTGCTCATTTGGATTTTCAACATGATTCATATATTTATAAATATATATGAGAATAACAATGCAGTTTCTCATTACAAATCCCCTAAAATTGGGATTACCATGTAGAAAATAATTTAAATTCATATCACACTCAATATTTATGCAGTTCTTTCATGTTCCATCAATTTTTGAAAACCAAAAATCAAACTGTAAGAACCAATAATCCAAGTGGGAGACCTCATAATCATTGAAATCACTTATAGGATTTCGAGAATATGACATATTCTGTAGTATATGAAACCTTAGGTTTTTCATTTGTTATTTATATGAAACCCATATTTAAATCCTTTATGATGGTTCATAAATAGTTTTTGAATTCCCAAAGCATATCGCCTAGGAGATTTAATCCTTTAGTTCAGTAAGGCCCTTTTTCATACATCAGTTCCCAATCAAGTCTAGCTCAACACAGTGTTTTCAGAGTTGTTTCTCTGTAATAAATATGAATTGTACCCACATCCACGTATACTATCTAGATAATGAATTATTTCGAGGAAACTATTTAGTCAATAATTTTCCAAATTTCATTACATTTTCCTATACTTTCACCAATATTAATCTTATCATTAGACATGCCCTTTGGGATCTCACTAAGGTTTTTTCATCCTATTTTAAAAATAATTATATAATTTTTCTTTGATACCAACAATAGTAACCCAATATTTTCATATATAGTAATTAAATTAGTTTTCTTTGAACATTTAATACATAACATAAACACATTCCCAAATATCATTTTATATGTGTGCCTATTTAAACATGTAGACATAAACACTGGTCCATAAGTGTGCTAAATTATCTCACCCTAGGTTCTTAATAACAAAAATCTATAAAAGACACACTATACATTATGGATATTATCATAACCTATGGAAAGTAAATAAAATAAAAGTTTGTCTCAGATGCTCAGTAAGGGTAACCAATGAGATATGTAATCATAATCATGAGAATTTGGGTATGGGAATGAGATCATTATATTAGAATATCATACCCTATATAAAAAGTAGTATAATCAAGAGTCATGAAATGATGTTTGGATGTTTATAAGAAATGGATTTTAAGGGAATCAAAGGAATAATCTATGTAGTCATAACATAGAAAAAATACATGTAATTACAGTGGAGACATAAAGCTAAAAAATTATCTCTATAGTAATTATGGCTTACTACTAAGGCTATCATAGTTGTACTTGTTCACTCCCCAAACCATCATTGTTGTCAATTTTCACACCAAAATCCATTATATAAGATAATGTTATTTACAAAATTTGGTTTACTCCCAATTCAATACGTATTATATACATGAAAATAAATATATAACCTATTCATTGGATGGAGATATAGGCACCACCCACTACATAATGAAATAATCCATATGTCTTCCAAAAGGTCATAAACATTCATCATATCATAAAATATGAAACAAAATGGGTATCATAAACATGTAATCATATAATAACATGTAGAAAATAGAAACATTTCATAATGATTTCATCAAATCATAATCTATGAATGGAAGTGTGTTTCATACGCATATTATCATGGTATAACTCATGTAAGAAAACAAGTCTCATAAAAATCATGTCATCAAAATATTAAATTTTCAAGAAAGAATACGAATGGAATTCATGGGACTTATCCCTAGTATGGAATAGACAACATCAAAAAATGTCATGTTAGATGGAAAATAATTTTGAAATATATTTTAATTAATTTTACCTCGAAAATATTAGTTCTTAAATGAAAAATTCTTTTTAAACTATAATAAATTTGGAAGACCATTTTATTTGAAATTAAACGTGAAAACATATAAAGGAATAATTGATAACCATTATAAAAAGATTTAAAAAATAAAAAACATTAAATTCTTTTTTCTTGAAATTTATCTTAAAATATATTTTAAAAACATTTTTGAAAACATTTTTTGAAAGTTTTGTTTTGGAAGAAAATATATTTCTTACAAAAGAGATTAATAATGTAATTTTTTCTTATGAACGATCTTTTTACTATCATACATTAAAAATTGTGTAAAAATTGTACCGTTACAAGAAGATATCATGAATAACCATATGAGAAGAAAATTCTTGTGAGATGTTGTGATATGGATCACAATATTTCATCAATTTAAATAGAATCATAAACAATTCCAAAAAAACATTGAGATTGTATCCATAAACACTTAACACTTTAGTAAAATTAAATCATAATCCCCAAGAGATAATAAAATTATATGAATATTAAAATATCATAAAAAAGTATATTCATGATATAAAATGTTTAGGTGGAAGTATATTCACCTTAAAAATATTATATGTTCATGACATAACATGTGTCTCAAAGAAGGAAAATTGAGACAAAATTCACTTACTACTTTGGTAACATTTTATTCATATTCTCCAGGAATGAGAAATACTAAAATGTTTGTTTAAATACCATAAAATATAAAAATCATAAATTAAATTCATGGGAATTATATACACCATATAGATTAAATAGGTGGTGAATATAACATTTGTCTCACAAAAGTTTAAAAGTTAGATGTTAATCCCTTACCTTACGTCTTGACTCTAATAATACTCATTGAAACCTTCTATATAATAAATATATGTTCCTTTTTAATCTATAAATTAACCATGTTCATATATATTTCTATAATACCATATATTATTAACTTATGATCCTATATTTCTCATTTATTAAAAATTCCCTTTTAACATTACCCTTCAGTTAATAACCACATTCTTTTTTGTACATGTTTTGACATGATATTTATTATCATATTAGTTAAATAATGATTTTATAATATATATACAATTATAATCATTATCTAACTATTATATATATATATATACTCATTATATAAATATTGAAAATAATTTATAAAATATAGAGGTTAGAAATGAAATACAACATTCATGGAGATGGTAGGTCGTACGTATGCTTGAACACAGTTATCATTTTTTTGTCAGATTAAAAGAAAGAAAAATATATGATATATTATAATTAAAATTTATTTTGGATTTAAAATATGTGAGATATTCTTATTAATTCTATCCAAAACACATTCATTTTAAACTATGAATGAATCAAATAGCTTTGTGTGGCGGTAGTCCACCGTACACACTAATGAAATTATAATTTTCCCACAAATTGAAAGAATAAAGGTATGGTGATATAAAAATAATATAATCATAACACAATAATAAAAATAATAAATATAATATATAAATGACAAATCCATATTTATTACCATCCTATAAATGTTGTAATGGAAGAATGAATGACATCGTTTCTGGAGGCGGTAGTCCGCTGTAGGCACGCATGGTGGTGGTGTATCCCATTTGATGGAAGTATATAAAGATGTAGGTCCAAACCATAAAATTATGAAATATAATTATATTTAATGTACTGAGTTTTTATATAATAATTATATAATATTAAATTATGGTGTTTGGATAAGAAATAAAACAAAAATATTCATTGAGTAATGCTACATCTTCTTAGTGTATCTCTTTTTGGTTTAACAAATAGACTCAATTGGTTGGATATGTTCCAAAGGAGCATACACTAATAGTTATTTTTCATACCTAAATAAAATAAACATCTTGAGTTTTAGGGTACACAATTTAAGACATAGTCACTCTATGCAAGGCACATTGCCTTTACAATACATTAGGGATAGCTCACTGCGTCCCTTGGAAAACATCTGACGAATCTCCATAGCTCACTACCTTGGGAGAAATCCACACCTAGTTTATCAGCTTGTAAGGCCCTTCATTTATATTAAAATATACATTCCTTAACTATATATATATTCTCTATTGAATTCCCACTTTTACTAGTAGATGTAATTCCATTTTCTCTTGCTTGCTATTGGCCCTTAAATTCTCTTTAGTACACGTAATCACCTAAGGATATACGTCAAAAAGGGGTGATCTAAAAGCCCAGTAAGAGAATATAAATGAAAGTGAAACAATATAAATTTGTTGATCAAAATATTTACGACTATAACATATTCATATGATCATAATCTTAAGTGGAAACATTAGATAAAGGCATGAAATGTGGCAATACATAAAAATGAAACATCATGTCTTAGTGGTTGACTACCACACATTGTTGTGAAAATAAGATAGAACCTTGTTCATGAATATTTTACTATATCTTATGAGTTTCTACACATTACCAAACCATTGTTGTAAAACCCAAAGATTTCATAGTACGTTATCTCTTCAAAAAATTCAATAACTTTTTCTACACACTACACTGAGTTCGAGCGCACCACGACTTACCAAACTAGTCGTTCAAAAATCAATTTAGAATATTAACTGGATTTTTTATTTTATATACTCCATATAATTTTAAAATACATATTATTTTTTTAGACATAATATAAGAACAAATTCAATTTTTTAGATAAAATAAGTATTTTTCAAAAAATGCAATTTTACCGCCTTTTAATGGCAAACCCTTTTTAAATAAAATATTTGACACTTTTTTTTATAATAAATTTGACAAAATAAACTTCTTATATATAATTGGGAACTAAAAATTTAGTTTGGATAAAATTTTGATGTTTTTTAAATAACTTTCATATTTTGATGAATAGTGAAAATACTAAATTTTAATTAAAAATAACTTTTTTAATTGAAATAATTTATAGTGTTAAGTTATATAATTGAGTGGTTTTAAAGTATAATTATATTATATTTTTATCATTTAATATAATTTATGTCATTGGATGTAATTTTACATTTAAACTGAACAAAAACAAGTGTCCTTCTTTTGATAGTTATTATTTCTTAAAAACACGCTTTTTGTTTCAACAAAGGGAATTAATTTTATATTAAATTATGCCACTTATAGGTTTTGAATTTGGAAAAATGGATTCCACATTTGGAATCATGATGTCCAAATTGTATAAATATGTAACTTTTATTTTTAGACCTTATGAATATTTACTTCAGTAAATATTTTATTTACCATGGTTAAAGGGTAAATCTGGTAAATAAGGATAAACAAATATTATTATAATAATATTAAATTACCCTAACATGTGTCCTATTCCAATTTTTTGATACATGTCCGACCATGGGCATCCTTGGATCAATTTTGGGACCACATGGAGCCACTTGAGCATGATAATGACACTTTATATTAATTAATATAAAGTAAAGACAAAAATGACACAAACATATATCTTATAGTAAAACGATTTTTACAAGGTGTTATATAAATTATATTTCGACTATAAATATAAATTAGAAATATAAAACAATTTAATATATAATGTTATTTTATTTATAATTTTTAGACCTTAAATAATTAAATTTATTTATGACATAATGATGATGTAGTAATTACCTTAATAATGAAAGAATCAAATAAATTGTATTATAAATATTAAAATAAATATAATTTCAAAGTTTTTATAACATCCACGAATTTTCTAGGTGAATATAACATTTTGGGATTGATTAAATGTATTTTTTTTGAAGTAATCAAGTTGTGATAAATTTAACAAAAACAAATACTAAATAGTGTCAAAACTGACATAAATGAGTTTTTAAAACAAATATTATATTATTAAATTACATAATAGTCCTAAAATTATAATTTTAGGCAAAAAAAACTTATATAATGATATTTATATCATTAATGGACCACTTGAGGTTATCTTGTAATTTTATAGTAAGTTTATTAACCAATTATTATAATAATACAAGAATACATGGTAAAAGTTAAACTATTTAACTAAGAGTTAAATCTAAAAGATAAGGTTAATATAGTGACACAAACCTATCTAAAACCTATTTGTTGAGTGATTTTAGACTCATCCCCACCTTATCCTTTAAATAAATCATTTTGGAGCCATTAGAAACTGACAATGTTTTTATTATAAAATAATATGTCAATATTTTCCTAAGGTGACCCCACCTCTCTTATAAAAGGGCACTTCCCCTTCTCTCAAAATCACACCTAAAAATCCATTTGGATTGGCCGAAACCTGCCCAAAAATCCTCCCAATTTTCCTAAATTCAACTTATATGCCTTAGTTTGATCCTAAATCTAACTTAAGGATCCCTTTTGGTCAAATCAAAAGGAAGAACCTGAAGAAGAGGTAAATATTTCGTCACCTCTTTCAAATTATTTTTCTTCTTACAGTTTACCTTTCATTGTTTTTTCAATTCTAAAATAATAAATCTAGTATATTATATATACTGTGATGTTATTATAAAAATTTTACAGCTGTATTCATTATTCTATCCATCATATGAATGACAAAGTCAATATACGCGCGTACGTACGGCATACCGTCTCCATGTCGTGGTGTAGTTGTTATTCAATATATTATTATTTTTGAATGGGTATAATAATGATGTATAACTAATGTAAATAATAAATATAACATTTTAATGATTCTGTATATATGATATACCATTTATTTATATATGGTTTTAATATGAATAGAATGATATTGCTGCTCATGCGTATGTACGAAGTACAGTCTCCACGAACGTGATGAGATTCATTTCCCCATCGTAACCATTCAAGAATAATTTTCATTTGATGATTTAAAATAATGTTTATGAACATAATATCATTCTATATATGAATCAAATACATCCTATCCATAACAAACACAACATATGTAATAAAACATATAAAGGAAAATGAATCAGTTAACACCCGAAACGACGATAATGCTAAAATATTAATAACAAAACAACATTAGAAGATCATATATGATATAATATTTATAAATATGGTTCTTGTATAATTTAATAAAAATTATTTAACTATTATACATAAGGTTAACTTACCCTCGACCAAGGAAAAGTACAAGTTAAGGGTTAATTCTACAATCTCTTTACTTATCTGAGGTTGTTAATATATAAGTATATATGGGGACCTCTTTATAATCGACATTCGGGTTTTCTTAAAAATGTAATTAAAAACATTATTACTATTTACTAGACTATGCTTTAAATTCATTTATACCCATATTTGACCATATATATTTTTAAAGTAATCTTTCCCTCATTTTCCAAATAAGGTACTTTATGACCTTTTCGACAAAATTAAGGTAAGAATGTCTTTTTTTAACATATACGGTGGGTACAACTATTTTCCGCTGTTATAACATCGTCGAAGATTCCCATACAAGCTTATAAAGAATATTTTCAAAATAAATGTTTTCTTTTATAATTATATAACTTTTAAATGATTTCAAAATAAAAAGAGATATTTCTCTAAAAAAAGTTTTGATTTCATCTATGTCAACACCCTTTGATAGATATTAAGAATGTTTGATTTTGATTTATAATGATACATAAATTCCATATTGTGTTGAAGGTTTTGCGATATGTTTGACTGTGTATGTGTTATTTTAACACCATTAATGGTTTATAGATAAATTATTGGCATTTCGAATGCTAGTTTTAATATGAATGCTTATGTTATGTTTAAACCTTTTCATATGTGGAATGCATTGGACTTAGTAAGTGACAGGTGTAACACACTATAGATCCTCGATGCATAGGTTGGTCTTATGAGGAAAATGAGTGTCTTGGAAAAATTACTTGACAAAATCTTATGTGTAGTCTTGGTACAAGGCGTAGACTATGTGGTTATTAAGTATGGCATTATGCATTCCATCATTATGAAATTGGCTATTGATATTGCATGTGATTATTCTACTAGTAGAATATCAATGTAAATAAGTAAATAGGATTTATTTGATTAATATTCACCATATTAGGTAAAAATATAGGTTTAAAAGGCTTATGTTTTAGTATTATACATTTTATTTATTATATATGCTTATTTATGAAAGTTTCTTCTATATTTTTATCCTTATTGAGAATCCAAGATCACCCCTTTCTATGTCTCATTTTTTCCTGGATGTGAAGAAATATTTTATGGTTAACCTGTAGGGATAAGCTAAGGATATAATTGTTGTCAGTGAATAAATATGTTTTTGATGTTTTTATTTCAAAATGTAATATAAAACTTATGAATGTTTCAAGTACTTACAAAGCTAGTAAATTGATCAGTCTTTCAGGATTTGATCTCTTGTGATCATGACACTGTTATGTAACAATGTACCGATTCTGGGTAACTGGGGTCAGGGCATTACAATTGGTATTAGAGTATGTTTAGTAAAATCCATGTAAATTAGATTTAGATAATCTCATATTAGAGCACATTACCCTAAGATAGACTTTACTGATAAGTATAGAATAATTTCCAAGAATTTTGGTAATGTAGATATTTTTTATATTTTAAAAAAAATACATCCATTTATAGAAACGAGTATATAGAGGTGGCTCTGGAACAGTTGTACCTAGGAGTGAAAACTCCAACAAGGAGTTTTGGTCTTGACCCAGGGTATCTTGGTGCATGATAACGGGTCTTACTGCACTCTTGGTTATGACATTACCGAGGGATATACTTAGGATAATTCATATTTTCATTACAAGCCATTATAAAGTATTTAGGAGTAAATACTTCCTCAAAGAAAATATTTTAGGATTATAGATTATATGCATAATATTTTCAATTTACGTTAGGTATTTTACAAGTTTTTAATTATGCATTACGATTCATAAACTAACCTGGTGTATGCCTTTGATTAGAAATGGAACCTAGTCGAAGGAATGAGAATTCTAGAAATATGCAAGATTGAAAGATTAAGAAGGACAATACCTTTCATTATATTAAGCCAACATTTAAAAGGGAAATAATATCCCATGTATTCTCATCATATGGAGAAATATTATAATTTTTTAATGAGATAGTTAAAATATTTCTCTGAGTTCTATGGCCTTGAAGGGAAGCAAGAGAAGAAAAGGATGGAAGGGAGAAAGGGGGATAAAGGGAAGAGGGGAAAGATGGATTTTCCCATATGTGATAACTTTGGAAAGAATAACCATGGTAAATTATTGAATGGAATGAGAATTTTTTTAAGTGTGGTGAAAAAGGATATCGAGTACGTGATTGTAAGGGTAAGAAAAAGGTTTCAAGTGTACAATGCTACATCTGTAAGGAGATGATACACTACGCAAATTAAGGTCCAAATCATCAGAGTATACCACAAATGATGTTGTTGGAAAATAATAAAGTTGTGATATTACCATAGATGAAGAGTAATGACTAGTGTTCTTATGTTGATATTAAATAATTATGTCATTTCGGTGTTATATCAACGATGTACTAGTTATATGAATTATAGAAATAAATAAGGATTGTACTGCAGTATTATTTGATTGAGGATTTGAGATAACATGGTACTAAGAAAAGCGACTCAATGACAAGTTAAACTTTTTTGAAAATACATGGTTAAAGGAAAGATAAACTTAAATATGGTATGATAATAAGGTAGTGATTCTAGAATAATAGATGGTTCATTTGGATAAATTATATTGGATATTCTTGACAACCTTGGAACTGATTAATGGGTTTTTTATTCCATCATTATTAGGATATTGAAATTTTTGGATATAAGGAATATATCTAGTATTCTATAAGGAATAAGGTATAATGAATTTAATCAATAAGGTTTTATGGTAATTCAGGGTGTTACTATGTTTTAAAAGAATACATGATGAAGGTATTCATATGTTATTACGTGGAAAATAGGTCTTCATTTTGTTTACCTTCCGTATAAATTTTGGACTGTGAGTTTGGACAAATGTATTTTGGATAAGTCTAAAGGTTGGTATGGATTATGTTTGATGTTGGATACTATTATTATGGTTAAATAATTTCTTAAGATTAGTTTTTGGATTGTTATAAAAAGAACAACCCGAAGGTTGGGCGACAACCCATCGCATCTGGCAAGGGTGCGAGACTTGAACCTGCAACCGAAGGGCAACAAGGTTGAATCACCAAACACTGACCTACGTGATGTCTTGGTTTTTGTAATGTGGTTTTTTAAATATTCTGACAAATTAATTATAAATTCATTATTTTTGGAACCCTATACCATTATGACAAAAAAATATTTTTGAATTCTATTATCTTTTGGAGTGATAGGTGAGTTTGTGGTAGGAATTAGTTGAAGGATGAAACTCTACATATCAAGTATATTTTTTCCCTCTTATTATATGAATAAATTAATTCTAAAACTATAGTTAAGGGATCATAAAACCAAAAATGTGTTATCCTAATACCTTATGTTTTGTTGAACCAGTGATATTTTAAATCACCGTAGATTAATGGCTTTAAGGCCCTCAATTTTACACTAATTTGAGATTCATGACCTCAACTACTCCCTATAAATAATCACATTTTTCCTCCAATTATGTCTCTAATTGCAACCAATGTTCTCATAATCGATATCATAATTTGGTTGTGACTTTTTCATTTCCATTTACCTCTTATTAAGACTAAATTTTATTAAGCCAATTTTAAATGTGGGTTTTCCACAAAGGTATTATTCTATTTTTTACCTTTTATTGTAGAAGAAAAATTTTGAATTTCAAGGATGAAATTTATTGAAATAGGGGAGAATGTAACACCCCAATATTTCATATTACATTATCTCTTTAAAGAAATTCAATAAAATGCGTTACACACAACACCGAGTTCAAGCACACCACGACTTACCAAACTAGTAGTTCAAAAAGCGGTTATGAATAGTGTTAACTGAATTTTGAATTTTATTTATTATATATAATTTTTACATCCATATTATATTTTTTTAGACATAATATAAGAACAAATTCAATTTTTCATTTAAAAGAATTATTTTTAAAAAAATGCAAATTTACCACCTTTTAATGGTGAACCCTTTTTAAATGAAATATTTGACATTTTTTTATATTCAATTTGGAAAAATAAACTTCTTATTTTGAATTGGGATAGAAAAATTTAGTTTAGATAAAATGTTGGTGTTTTTATGATAACTTTCATATTTTGATGAATAATGAAAAATACTAAATTTTAATTAAAAACAAATTTTTTAATCAAAATAATATATAGTGTTAAATTAATAATTTGAGTGGTTTTAAAGTATCATTAGATTATATTTTTATTATTTAATATAGTTTAGGTAATTTTATGTAATTTAAATTGAAATTGGACATAAACAAGTTTCAATCTTTTGATAGTTATTATTTCTTAAAAACACGCTTTTTATTTTGACCAAGGGAATTAATTTTACATTAATTTCTTCCACTTCTATGTATTGAATTTGAAAAAATGGATTCCATATTTGGAATAAAGATTTAAAAATTTGGTAAATAGGAAAATTTAATTTTTATACATTATGAATATTTACTTCAGTAAATATTTAATTTACCATTATTAATGAGTAAATCTGGTAAATAAGGGTAACCAAATATTATTATAATAATATTAAATTACCCTAACATGTGTCATATTCATATAGTTTGATACATGTCCGACAATGGGAATCCTAGGGTCTATTTTGGGATCACATGGATCCACTTGAGAGTGATAATGACACTTTATATTAATTAATTTAAAGTAAAGACAAAAATGACATAAACATATTTCTTTTAGTAAAAAAAAATTATAAGGTGTTATATAAGTTATCTTTTCAACTATAAATATCAATTAGAAAGATAAAAATATTTACCACCTAATTTTATTTTATTTATAATTTTTATACATTAAATAATTAAATTTATTTATGACACAATGATGATGCAGTAATTACTTTATTAATGAAAGAATCAAATAAATGGTATTATAAATATTATAATAAATTTAATTTCAAAGTTTTTAGGACATCCAAGAATTTTATAGGTGAATATGATATGTTAGTATTTAATAAATTTATTTGGTTTGAAGTAATCAAGTTATCATGACTTTCACAAAAACCAAATACTAAATAGTGTCAAAATTGACATTAATGAGTTTTTAAAAATAATATTATATTATTAAATTATATAATAGTCTTATAAATATAAGGTTATTAAAAATAACTTAAATAATGATAGGTATATAATTAATTAACCACTTTAGGTTCTCTTGGAATTTATAGTAAGTTTATTAACAAATTATTATAATAATACAAGAATGCATTGTAAAAGTTAAACTATTTAACTAAGAGTTAAATATAAAAGATATGTTTAATATGGTTATCCAAACCTGTCTAAAACCTATTGGTTGAGAGTTTTTTGACCCATCACCATTTTAGCCTCAAAATAAATCATTTTTAATCCATTAGAAACCAAAAATTGTTTTATTATAAAATAATATTTCAATCTTTTCCTAAGGTGCCCATCACCTCTCTTATGAAAGGGCACTTTTCCTTCTCTCAAAATCACACCTCCAAATCCATTTTTATAGACCATAACCTACTCAAATATCCTCAAAATTCCCCTCACTTCAACCGAGTGGCATTAGTTTTATCATAAAGCTAGCCTAATGATCCCTTTTGATCAAATCCAATGGAAGAACCTGAAGAAGAGGTAAATATTTCATCACCTCTTTCAAGTTATTTTTCTTCTTCCACTTCCTCTTTTTTTGTTTTTTCAATTAAAAAATAATTACTCTAGTACCTTATATATACTGTGATGCTATTATAAAAATGTCACAACCATATTACTTATTTTATCCATCAAATTAATGACAAAGTCACTATACGTGTGTATGTATGGCTTACCATCTCCACGTCGTGGTGTAGTTGTTATTCAATACATTATTTTTTTGGATGCGTATAATAATGTTGTATAACTGATGTAAATAATAAATATAACATTTTAATTATTCGGTATATATGATATATAATCCATTTAAATATTATTTTAATATCAGAAGAATGATATTGTCGCTCGTGCGTACGTACGAATTACCGTCTCCACGAACGTGATGAGATTCATTTCCCCATCGCAACCATTCAAGAATAATTTTCATTTGATGATTTGAAATAATTTTTATGAACTTAATATCATTCTATATATGAATCAAATACATCCTATCCATAACAAGCATGGCTTATGTAACAAAACATATAAAAGAAAACGAATATGTTAACACCTAAAACGATGATAATAATAAAATAATAGTAACGATACAATATTAGAAGATCATATATGATATCATATTTATGTATATAGTTCTTGTATTATTTAATGAAAATTATTTAACTATTATATAGGAGGTTAACATACCCTTTACCAAGAAAAATCACAAGGTAATGGTTCATTCTACAATCTCTTTACCTATCTGAGGTTATTAATATGTAAGTATCTACTTGGATCTCTTTATCAACCACATCTGTGTTTTCTTAAAAATGTAATTCAAAATATTCTTACTATTTAATAGACTATGGGTTAAATTCATTTATACCCTTATTTGACCATATATGTTTTGAAAGAAATCTTTCCGTCGTTTTCGAAACAAGGTACTTTATGTCCTTTTTGACAAAATTAAGGTAAGAATGTATTTTTTTAACTTATACGGTGGGGGAGGTTATTATCCACCATTATAAAATTGTCAAAGCTTCCCATGAAAGTTTATAAGAATATTTTAAAAATTAAGGTTTTCTTTTATAATTCTAAAACTTTTAAATGATTTAAAAATAGAAATAGATATTTCTCTAAACAAAGTTTTGATTTCATCTATGTCAACATCCTTTGATGGATTTTAAGATTGTTAGAATTTGATTTATTATGATACAAAAAATCCATATTGTATTGAAAGTTTTGTGATATGTTTGACTGTGGATGTGTTATTTTTACAACATTCATGGTTTATATATAAAATATTGGTATTTTGTATTCTAGTTTTAATACAAATGTTTATGTTATGTTTTAACCTTTTCATATGAGGAATGAATTGGAATTATTAAGTGATGGGTGGAGCCCACTATAGATCCTCGATGCATTAATAAGTTTCAGGATACAAACTAGTGTCTTGGAACATGGCCTTGAAAAAATCTAATTTGTAGTCATGGTACAATGCATTGACTATGTGGTTATGAAGTCTGCCATTATGCATTCCATCATTATGAAATTGGCTATTGATATTGAATGTGATTATTCGACTAGTATAATATCAATGTGAATAATTAAATGGAATTATTTGATTTATATTGGCTATATTATGCAGAAATTTATGTTTAAAAGGCTTACATTTTAGTCTTATACATTCCCTTAATTGTTTATGCTTATTTATAAATGTTTCTGCAATATTGTTATCCTTACTGAGCATCTGAGATCATCCCTTTCTGTGTTTTATTTTTCCAAGGATGTGAAGAAATATTTTATTATTGACCATAAGGGATGGGCTAAGGATATAAGTGTGTTCAATGGGGAAAAAATTTGTTGACGATTTTATTTCATTATGTAATGTAAAACTTATGAATGTATCTAGTACTTCCAAGGCTACTAAATTGAGCGGTATTTCAGGATTTGATCTCTTGTGATCATGCTAATGTTATGTAATAATGCACCAACTCTGGGTAACTAGGGTCATGACATTACAGTTGGAGCATTATATAATTATGGGTTCTCTCATCACATCATAACAGTTTCATTTCTCTATATAAATTCGGCTGCACCCATCACATCACAACATTTATATTATCATGCATGTCACATAGAACATATATCAATCTTGAACATTAAATAACCCATTTAATGGAATGGGTATCATTTAAAAATAATAAATTCATAAAATATTAGTTCCCATATGAATGAGGGAATAACATACTTGATATTAGATGCATCAACTTTTAGTGAAGAACAAATAATCTCAAAAAGATAAATGTGTCCTTTTTTTAAAGAAGATCTATATTGAAAAATGTTGTTTTTTTATAAACTCAAGTAGAAAACATTTATATCCCAAATAATATAATATAATTATGATTAAATTTTATTTTGGTAATATCCATACTAAATGGGGGCGAAAGAGGGAAAACCCAAAGAAGGGGTGTTAGGTTCGAGAAATCCCCTTACCCTGTGTCTGAATGCTTTCTTCACATTAATTTCATGTATAATTGAATTATATTATGTCATTAAAAATTATAGAAAATTTAATACATGAATTTTATTTATTATGGTTTTATTATGTTCTTTTATGGTCCTTTGGATGAATTATAAAATTAAATTTCATTGTTTGGAAGCATTCATTTTTATGGTTTTCATGATCAGTTAACTTGTATTCAAGAACGATAGTTCATGTAAAATGATGATAAATACACATGATTGTTATTATATTTTATTAATTAAATTTTTGAAGTTTCAATGACCTTGTAATATATTTGGTCATATGGGATGAGGATGAATCATTATATACATGTTAACGATGATCGTTTCAGGTTAAATTTGGTAGCTTTTCATTTACAATGAATTCATTTTATCATTTAGTATTATGAGTATAAATTAGTTCCAGAACATATATATGGTTATAAAAAAAATTAAAATTTTTTCAACCATTTAATGGTTTTATTAAATCCATTATGGTTTTTATGGAAAAAAGAAAGTGTATCACCCATGATGCCGGTAAATTGACATATCTTGGGCGATCATTTCATTTTTATAATAAAAGAGAGAGGGTTGATTTTAACAAGGGATCTTCCATTAACATGATATAATTCTATTATATGTAATTAAGAGGATTTATAATTAAATTTAAACGAAATTAGGTGAGAATATAATAAGAAAAGAAATGAAATTGAAAGGAAAATAAAAGAGAGAGAGGATTTACCTCTTGAATTTATCCTCCTTGAAAACCTACATAGGTAAAGGTTTTAGTATTTTGATGAGATCAAAAACTCCTATATGTATGGTAGTGATTATGTAATATTATTGGGATGAAATTTAGAACTTCTCAAAGCTTGATAAGTGTGAAGATAAGTGGGGTGAGGGTGGTATTTAAAGTGGAGGAGGGGGTATTTTCTCAATATTATATTCATTATATTATTATTTTTTTCTCAATACATTGAGTAGTTTGAGAATTATCTCTAAATATATTAAAATAATGAAGTATGGCTCTAGATTTGAGTTCTTAGATATGTCTTATATCAATAATGACTTAAAAATTCATATATTTAACATTCTTCGAAAATTATCATATTTTAGTATGCATAAAAAATTCCGATATTTCCGAACAAATTAAAAAAAACACTTTAACTAGTTCTTGACTTGTAGAATTCAAAAATGAACTAAATTTTATGATAATAATTTTCTAAATATAGTTAATTTAATTTTTAATTAAAATCATCTTTTTTCGGGAAAATATATATTTTAAATTATTACTGATTTTGTAACACTTTGAAAAATTAAACAATGTCTCATAAAATTATCTTAAAATAATAAGAATTTTAATTTTAATTTTTTTAATACTTTTTTTGAAAATAATTTTTTTAAAATAATTATTTTAATTATAAAATTTTAGTTAAACATTTATAACTTTCAGAAACTAAAAAACCTAATTTATAATTTTTAAAACATCCAATTAATTAGGATATAATATAATTATACAAATATTTCCTTTATAATATTGATAAATTTTTTTATAATTTCATGGTTGGGTTACTATTAATTTTTAAAGATTAATATTTATAAGGGTTATGTTACTATTCATAAGGTCAATTTACTATTTCATCGGTATAGGTTCTTTAACTTCTATAAATATATCTTATTTCATAAATTATTCCTTTATAAATCATTTATTATGGTATATAATTAATTTTATTTGATTTATACTATATGATATTACTATAACAAGGGATAAATTTTATTGAAAAAAGTTTTGGTTGTTACGCTCTTCCCCCCTTTTGAAATTTCTCCCTCTAAATTTCATTCTACATAAACTGGTGGGGGTACTTATCCTTCATTGCCTCCTCTAGTTCCCTATTTCTTTATTAGTACATATGTTCCTCCACAACACTTTGACATGGTGGGTTATCTTGTTTTATAGAACTATCTCTCTGTTGTCTAGAATCTTTACTCGATGCTCCCCATCAGAGAAATCATTTGTCAAGCTGTTCCACCTCAGAGTTCAGCTCATGTGAGGGATCTTCTATATACTTCTTTAGGAGGGATACATGGATCACATCATGAACATGAGCAATATTTAGTGTATGTGCAAGATGATAGTATAGAGATCCTATGAGATAACTTATCTCAATGGGGACAATGTAACATTGGCTTAACATCCCTTTCTTTCAAACCCACATGAATCTCTTCCTTGGTGATATTCAAAGTAATACATTTTGTCCAATTTCGAACTATAAGTCCCTTAAAAGGTTTCCAGAATAGATCTTTTTTTAACATTTAGCATCATTGATATGTTTTTGAATGTCTTGTACCCTCTCTTTCATCTCAATCACAAGATAAAGTCCATGTATCTTTATTTCCTTAACATCATCCAAAGAGGTTGGAGTTCTACATCGCTTTCCATTCAGAGCTTCATATGGAGTCATCTGAATACTCAAGTGGAAGATATTTTTTTATGATAACTCAACCAATGGGCGATGATGATCCAATCCACATTTGAATTCTCAAGAGAATTCACTTATCATATCATCAAGAATCTTAACAGTCCTTTTAAATTTTCTATCGGTTTAGGGGTGATAGGTAGTGGTGAAATTTAATTCATTAGTAATAACATGTTGAAGACTTCCCTATAAATTCTACGTGGACCTGGGATCGTGATGATAGAAAATTGAGAGTTAAACTCAATTCATTATCACCACTTCATTCACATATCATTATAGGTTGTTCAAGCAATATTACTTACCAAATATAAACAACATGTATGGTTGTGGTGAGTGGGTCTACCACAACCCATATCACATTGTTTCGTTTGGATGTCTTCGGGATACCAATGATGAAGTCTATAGTGATATTATCCTATTTAAAACATGTGTAAAGGAAATAGTTTCATCATCCATTTGGTCTTCTTTCAATATTCATTATCTTGATGACATATCAAATACCTTGACATATTACCAGATATATCCTTCTTCATGTTATCCCACAAGATGTTTTCTCGGATATCACGATACATCTTGGTGATAGCATGATGGATAGATAAAGATGAGATATGTGAATTGTACAATATATCCTTCATTATCCTAGGTGATAAATTCACACAAATCCTCATTCCAAACGAAATCACACTATCCTCATCAATATATTAATATTATGGACCCCCTTCCTTTATGTCATTCACCCTCTTTTGTATCTTTGGATCATCCCTTTGTGCCTTCTTATTCTTCTCTAGGATAGATTTTTATGCAATAATTTGGGAAAGATATGATGTATTCAATTCCATTATGATTTCTAGATTTATGCTTTTCAAATCCATTTAGATATGGTATTTTTTAATCAACAACATTGATATAGTATAAATTTATTTTCTACTAAGAGCATCAGCTAACTTATTCACCTTGCTCGGACGATAATGAATAGAGAAATTGTAGTCTTTGATTAGATCTAACAATATTATTTAATGCATGTTGAGCTCCTTTTGTGTGAATAGATAATTTAGTCCCTTATGATAGGTATATATGTCACACTTCTCACCCTAGAGGTAGTGCTAACATATTTTGAAGGAAAAAATCATAGTTGTTTGATCCAGATCATGTTTCAGGTAGTCCTTCTCATAGATCTTCAACTACTGTGAGGTGTAGGATATCACATTATCACTATGCATGAGTAAAAAACCCATCATTTCATGAAGAATCATTGAATATATGAAAACATTCTCCACTTATCGATAATGTGAGTATAGGATGACTAATTAGCCCCTTCTGTAACTCTTTGATGATTTCCTAACACTCTTATATCCAGACATACTTTACCCCATTCCTTGTTAACTTAGTTAGAGGTTTTGAAAATCAGGAGAAATTTCACACAAAACCTTGATATTACTCTACTAATAAAATAAAACTACATATTTCTATGACACTATAAAGTCTTAGCCATTCCTCAGTCGCCTTTTTTATGGTTCCATATAAATTAAATCACTTGTGAATACATGTCCCAATAATTTGACATTCTGCATCCAAAAGTCACATTTTCTGAACATGGAATGAAACTCCTACTTCCTTGATATATCCAACACAATCCATAGATTTTCTTCATATTCCTCATTTTTCTAGGAGTATATGTGAATATCATTGATAAAAACTACCAAAAATTGGTTAAGGTAGTATATAAAGAAACTATTCATCCAATCCATGAAGATTGTAGGGGAATTAATATGTCCTAAGGGAATCTTAAGAAACACATAGTTCCAATACCTTGTACATAATGTAGTCTTTAAAATATATTACTTATTAACTATTAGTAGATGATTTCAAGAATGAATATACCCCTTTGAGAAGTAATTAGAACCACCTACCAAACCAAACAAGTCATCAATCCTTGTATTATGACACTTTTTCTTTATTTTGATCTCATTGGGTTCTCGATAATCGGTTTGCTTCCGCATTCATCAATTCTTATTCATGATAAAAAAGAACTATCACACCCCATGGTGATTGACTGGGATGTATGAACCCATTGTAAAAATTATTCAGCATCTACTTACTTAACTCCTCCAGTTCAATAGGATCCATCATATAGGGAAACATTGTGATAGAAGTAGATTCAGGTATGAGTTCATTATGGAAATCCACCCCATCATCTGGAGAGAGTCTGGGTAACTCTTTAAGAAATACATCATTGTATTCCTGCACAATGGGAATTTCCCCTAAATTAAAAATATCATTTAACTCAACCATTTTAGAAATGTATTCTTCTTTATAGGGAATCAACACCCATAACTTCTGTGGATTTTAAATAAGAGATTCGTGATCTTCCTTGAATTTATTGAGGAGAATACGATGGTTCTGAAAATGAAAAATGTTTTCCTTTCCCAACAATTTATTTTTTTCTCTATATAACAGCAGACATCCCATCCCTAATATAGCAACAAATTTCACTGAGGAAATTATCACGTGATTCACTAGAAGAATCGTCCCAAATATGAAAATGGGAGAGGAGTCCAACACATAATTTGAAATGATTTCACCACTTTATGTATTAAAAAATACCACTACATCAAGGTTTAGGGTCATCAATTCAATAGTTCTAGAAATAATTAATGATTTAAATGAATGCATTAAACCAGAATCCAATAAGAAATTCCAATTCGTGATTAAATAGGTTGTGTATCTTATAAAACTTCATTTTCTTGATCCAATTCCGAAGTAGAGATGGCATAATCCATACCTCTATCATTTGTCTTTAGTCACAGATGATGCTGATTACCCTTGAAGACTCATGTTTTAGTGCACTGTATTGCATAGTTCCTTTACTCCCTATAGTTGTAGCATTGGACTATTGGTGTTGCTCTCCTTTGCTCAACCACATTTTCCAACTTCCTCGTGACTTTTCAAAATTCAAGATCTTTGTGTCATTCTTTTCAACACTTTATGTATTTCCATATCCCTTTGAGATATTTCCCAGGAAACTTCTTCCAACATTTTTGACATGTGGGTGGTTGAGTTTTCTTCCCACCTTTCAAATTTGATCATATGGATTGAAACTCCATATTTTGTTTCATATCATCATATCCATGAGACCATTCTCAAAACTTTATATACACTTTGATATAATATCAAAAAACTTCTTCATAACTCACAATGTCTCGAAATGGAATAGCTTTTCAATGGTGTGGTTTTAAACCACTAAATAATCCATCAGTTTTTTCAATCATTGTTGACAACATAACATGAAACATACCTTGCATGACTTGTGAAGGTTTTCTTTGTTGGCCATGGTATATTATCCTTCATTTTGATTCATCTCAATGAATTATCTTTTATATTTTTATAAGTATTTCTATGGAAATACTTGTTAAGAAACATTGTCTTAAAGTCTTCACACTCCATATTTTCAATTTCACCTTTGTCTTGGTGTTCTTAATCACTGCCCATCAATGGTAGAACTCTCCATCTAGATGATAAATAGCCAAATTCGTATTCTATCTTGGAATGTTGATGTATAATAAACACCTTATCCATTTATTTGACCCTCTATTCTATTACAAGTGGATCGGAATATCCACTATATTTCACTAGTCGTTATCGCATAAAACACTTGATAGTTAGTTTCTCCCTCTTAAATGATGGAGGATGTTGAAAATTATTCATGTTGTTGTTCATAACCTAAGACAGATGGGTAAGAACATCCTTTAAATTTTGAACACCTCCTCCCAAGGAATTGGGGATATTCTTTTGTAAATAATTTCATTATCCCTCTCATGGGTTCATCACCTGATTTCCCTTGGTTCCCACCATTTTCTAAAATAGAAATGGTTAGAAAAAACATAATCCATCAAGTCATGAATAAATAATATACTCTTTTAGTAAATTTCACTATAAAGGAATATGTTATGGTCTCCCTATTTTTATAATTTTCTAAAAATATCTTATTAGGTTCTCACTTATACTTAAAATTATACTAAGGGTTTTTACTGAGGTTCTCTAATCCTAATTCCCTAATTAACTAAATCATCCTCTAATACCAACTATAGAGACCCTGATTTTTCATAATTTTCATGACAAACAACATAAAATCATTACACACTGAGGATAAAAAGGTTTATTGCCTTGGGAAAATTAGGTCCATATACAATATTTACAAAAAAAATAAATATTTTTTTAATTCCTTCTTCTATTGCTTCTCATTAGCCATTTAATTTTCCTTGGTGCATGTAACCACCTGAGGATATACATCAAAAAGGGGTGAGATAAAAGCCCGATAAGATGATATATAAGGACATGAAATAATATGACATGGATGAGCATAATATTTATCATCATAACACACATATAACATCATAATCATGAGAGGAAACATTAGATAAGGCTTGAAATATGGAAATGCATAAAATTAGAAATCATGTATTACTGGTTATCATCCACAAATAGTTGTGAACAAAGATAGAATCATGTTCATGCATAATTCACATTATCTCAGGACGTTATTCACATTACCCAATGCATTGGAGTGTAATATAATTCATGGAAAAACTATCACATCATAAAATTTACATTGTGCTAAATAATTGTAGGGGAACATGTCACATCACAGTATTAAAATTATCAAGAATGCCGCATAGACCATATATCAATGTTGAAAAAAAAAATCACACATGGAAAGGAACTAGTTTCATTTAATAAGCATAAATTAATAAAAAAATCAAAAATGAAAGAGGGAATAACATACATGATATAAGAATCGTCAACCATCAGTGAAGAAGAAACAATCTTGAGAAGAAAAACGCGTTTTTTAAAGTAATGTTATTTTGGAAAACATATTATTGTCATAAAATCATGTAGAAAACATTTATATCCTAGAAACACTAGTATAATGATGAAAAAAATATATTTATAAAATATCCATACTAAAAATGGGGTAAAATAGGGAAACCGCAATGAATGAGTGTTGGGTTCTTGAAATCCCTTTACATTGTTTCTGAATGCATGATTCACATTAATGTCATGTATAATCACATTAGATCCATTAATTAATAGATAAATATGATTTATTATGGTTTTATTATGTTTTTTATCATCCTTTTTAGAAGTTATAGTATTTAATTTCATCGTTCGGAAGCATTTGTTTTCATGGTTTTCACGATCGGTTCACTTGAATTCATGAATGGATCTTCATGTAAAATGATGATTAATAATCAGAATTTTTGTTATATTTTATTAATTATATTAATTTTTTTAACAATATTATAATGAAATTTTTCATCTCTTATGGGGATGAATCATTACATACAGGTTAATGATGATCATTTTTGTTTAATTTTGGTAGTTTTTTTACCATAGTGATTTTATTTTATCATTTAGTATTATGATTATAAGTTAGATAAAAAAACATAAATATGGTCATAAAATACACTTTAAAAACGTTTTAAAACTTTTTAATGGGTTTATTAACATCAATGGAGGTGTAAAAGGAAAATTAATGTGCATCTCCCATGAAGTTGTTAAATTGAAAGATCAGAGGTGATAATTTCATTTTTATAATAAAAATGTGAGAGAGAGGATTTGAATAATGGATCTTCCATTAACATGATATAGTTATAGTATATGTTAGGTAATGTATTTATAATTCAATTTATATAAAGGGATATTAGAATATAATGTGAAAGGAAATGATATTGAAAGGAAATTAAAAAAAAGAGAGAGAGGATTTTCCTCTTGAATTTATCTTCCTTGAGAACCTCCTTTGGGATAGGTTTTGGTCTTTTGGTGAGACAAAGGGCTCTTAGACACGGGGTAGGGACAAGGGAAGAGTATTGGGAAGAATTTAGTCTAGTATCAAAAGCTTGATAAGTGTGAGGAGAATCGCGGGTAAGGGGTGGTATTTATAGTGGAGGAGAGGGGTGTTTTCTCAATATTATATTAGTTTGTTTATTATTTTGGGTCAAGACTATTAATAGATTGATAATTATCTCTATATATATTAAAATAACTATTGATTGTTTGATATTATGGTCCTTATTTTAGTCTTACATAAAAATGACTATAAAATTCATGTATTTTTCATTTATCCAAATTAATAATATTTTACTATTCATAAAAATTTCAGGTATTTTAGAAAAATCACAAAAATTCACCATAACAATTTTCAGATTTTTAAAAAACAAAAAAGAACTAAATTTTTTTAAAATAATTTTTTAATATAATTTATTTATTTTTTAAATAAATTCATGATTTATTTGGGAAATATTTATTTAAAATTTATTACTGATTTTATAACTCTTCGAAAAATAACATAGAGTCTCATAAAATTATATTAAAATCATAATACATCAAAATATTAATTTATGAATATATTTTCAGAACATATATTTTCATTTAAATTATTTAATTAATTATAAAATTGTAATTTAAAATTTTTGAGTTACCAATATTCAAACACTTAATAGATAGTTTTTATAAAATTTAATTACTTAGTATATGATATAATTATACCATAATTTCATTTATAATATGCTTAAATTTTATTTATACTTTCATGGGATGAGATACTATTCATTTGGAAGGTTTACTGTTTATAAGGTTTATGTTAATATTCATAAGGTCAAGTTACAATTTCATTTATATTGGTTCTTTAAATTCTAGAAATACTTCTTATATAATTAATTATGTAACGCCCCGACCCTAGTTGCCTAGAGTCGGTGCATTATTACATAACATTGGCATGATCACAAGAAAGATCAAATCTCGAAAGACCGATTGGTTTAGTAGCCTTGGAAACACTAGATATATTCATAAGTTTCACATTACATAATAAAATGAAAAACTACTACAACAACATAATGTCTCCATAATCCACACTACTATCCCCTCATAATGTCCCTGCAGGTCATTCATAATTTACTTCTTCACATCCTGGGGAAAAATAAAACATAGAAAAGGGGTGAGCTCAAATGCCCAGTAAGGATAACAATATAGCGGAAACTTTCATAAATAAGAATAAACATTTAAGGCAATGCATTACTAAAACAAAAGCCTTTTAAAATTGAACTTCAACATGGTATGGCAAAAGTAAAATGAAATAATGCCATTTACTTATTCACATGGATATTCTACTAATCGAATAATCACATGCAAAAATCAATAACCACTTTCATAATGTTGGAATGCATAATGCCAGACTATCATAACCACATTGCCAAGGCCTCGTGCCAAGGCTACAAATAAGATTTTGTCAAGGCCTTGTGCCAAGACACTAGTTTGTCTCATGAGACCTACCGATGCATCGAGGAGCTATAGCGGGCTCCACCCGTCACTTATTAAGTCCAATGCATTCCCATATGAAAAGGTTTAAACATAACATAAACATTCGTATTAAAACTAGCATACGAAATGTCAATACTTTCACAATAAACTATGAATGGTATAAAAATAGCACATCCACAGTCAAACATATCACAAAACCTTCAATACAATATAGAAGTTTTGTATCATAATAAATCAACTTCAAATAATCTTAAAATCCATCAAAGGATGTTGACATAGATGAAATCAAAATTCTTTTAAAAGAAATATCTCCTTTTATTTTGAAATCATTTAAGATCCATATAAAATAAAACATTTTCTTTGAAAATATTCTTATAAGCTTGTATGGGAAGCTTCGACGATTTTATAACGGCGGAAAATAACCGCACCCGCCGTATAAGTTAAAAAAAACATTCTTACCTCAATTCTGTCGAAAAGGTTAAAAAGGACCTTGTTTTGAAAACGACGGAAAGATTCCTTTATAAACTTCTTATAAAAAGTCAAACAAGGGTATAAATGACTTTAACCCATATTCTTGTAAATAGTAAAAAAAATTTGAAATACATTTCGAAGAAACATGGATGTGGATGATAAAGAGATCCCAGTAGATTATTACATATAAACAACCTCGGATAATGAAGAGATTGTGAAATAACCCTTACCTTGTACTTTTCCTTGGTTGTGGTAGGTTAACCTCCTGTATAATGGTGAAATAATTGTTATTAAATTATACAAGAATCATATACATTAATATGATATCATATATGATCTTTTAATATTGATTTGATAATAATATCTTAGTATTATCGTTGTTTCGGGTGTTAACTTACTTGTTTTCTTTCATATGTTTTGTTACGTAAGACATGTTTGTAAAGGATAGGTTGTATATTATTCATATCCAGAATGATATCAAGTCCTTAAACATCATTTTTAAATCATAAAATGATAATTACGCTTTAATGGTTACGATGGAGAATGAATCTCATCGCGTTCGTGGAGACGGTAGTCCGTATGTACGCACGAGCGACAATATCATTCTTTTGATATTAAAATAATATATAAATGGATGGTATATCATATATACAGAATCATTAACATGTTATATTTATTATTTACATGAGTTACACATCATTATTATACCCATCCAAATAATATTATATTGAATAACAATTACACCACGACGTGGAGACGGTAAGCCGTACGTACGCACGTATGGTGACATGTTATTCAAAGGGTGGATAGAATACTGAATATGATTGTACCATATTTATAATAACATCACAGTATATGTGAGATACTGGAGTTATTATTTCAGAATGGTAAGAACAAAGGAAGAAGAAGTGGAAGAAGAAATGAACTTAGAAAAGGGTGGTGAGATCATTACCTCTTCTTCGGGTTCTTCCTTTTGATTTGATCAAAAGGGCTCCTTAGGTTGGCTTTCTGATCAAACTAAGGCCTCTAGGTTGTATTGAGGGATGTTGGGAGAGTATTTGGGCAGAGTTTGGCCGAACCAAAAGGCTTTAGAGGTGTGAAGAAATGAGAAGGAGGAGTGCCCTTTTATAAGAGGGGTGAGGGGCACCTTTGGAAAAGCTAGAAATATTAATTTATAATAAATTCATATTCGGTTTCTAAAGGCTCCAAAGTTGACTATTCAAAGTATGAGGTGGGGATAGGTCGAAAACAACTCATCCAATAGAATTTAGACAGGTTTGGGTACTTATATTAACCTTATCTTTAAGTATTAACTCTAAGTTAATTAGTTTCACTTTTACAATGTCTCTTTGTATTTTTATATAATATGGTTAATAAACTTACTATATACATCCAAGAGACCCCCAAGTGGTCCATTAATGATTAACGTATCATAATATAAGTCTCTTGGCCGAACATTAGATTTTTAGGAATTTAATATCAATTAATAATATAATATTTGTTTTAAGAACTCTTTTATGTCAATTTTGACACTATTCAATAGTTGATTTTTGTGAAACTCATAACAGATTGATTACTTCGAACAAAGTCCATTAAATCAATCCTAATATATCATATTAGCCTAGAAAATTAGTTTAATTCATTAAAAGTTTCATATTATATTTATTTGGGTATTTATAATATCAATTATTTTAATTTTTCACTATTATAGTAATTACTGCATCATCATTGTGTCATAAATAAAATAACTTATTTATTGTCTAAAAATTATAAATAAAATATCATTATGTAGGAAATCTTTTTATCTTTCTAATGAATATTTATAATCGAAAATCCAACATGTATAACCCTATGTAAAAATTGTTCTTCTAAAAGATATATGCTTGTGTCATTTTTGTATTCATTTTAACTTAATTAAAATAAAGTGTCATTATCACTTACAAGTGGATCCATGGGGTCCCAAAATTGACACAAAGATGCCCATGGTCGACCATGTATCAACCAATAGGGTTAAGACACGTTTTAGGGTAATTTTGTATTATTATAATATTATTTTTTTTAACCCTTATTTACCGGATTTACCCTTTAACCATGGTAAATAAAATATTTACCGCAGTAATTATTCAAAATGTCTAAAAATAAAAGTTACCTATTTACATAATTTGGACATCCTGATTCCAAATATGGAATCCATTTTCCTAAATTCAAAACACAGAAGTGGCAGAAATTAATTTAAAATTAATTCCCGCTGTTAAAACAAAAAGCGTGTTTTTAAGAGATAATAACTATCAAAAGATTGACACTTGTTTATGTTCGGTTTAATTGTAAAATTATGTCCAATGATAAACATTAAATTGAATGGTAAAAATATATTCTAAATATACTTTAAAACCACTCAAATTCATAATTTATCACTATTAATTATTTTGATTAAAAAAGTTGTTTTTAATTAAAATTTAGAAATTTTCACTATTCATCAAAATATGAAAGTTATCCGAAATGTACCAAAATTTCACCCTAGGATAATTTTGATATTCCGAATCCAAAAATGAAGTCCATTTTGAAATATAGAATATATATGATTTCAAAAATTAGGTATTACTATTCACAACGGCTAGTTTAATTAGTTGTGGTGTGTGTTAGAACTCGAGGTTGCGTACAACACACGCTATCGCATTATTCGAAGGGAAACGTACCGTAGAAGCTTGGGGTGTTACATTCTCCCCTCCTTCAAATAATTGCGTCCTCGCAATTTCTAGGGTATTACTGCATAAAAAGACTCGGGTGGTTCTTCATCATAAGTTCCTCGGGTTCCCACGTTGCCTCTTCCATTTTATGATTTCTCCACAAAACTTTTACCAGACGCGTCGTCCGGTTTCTCAGTACTTGTTCTCTTGTATCAAGAATCCTGACGGGCTCTTCGCAATAAGACAGATCGGGTTCCAGTTCTAATTCCTCATAGGTGAGTACATGCGTTGGGTCAGGCATGTATTTTCTCAACAGAGATACGTGGAACACATCGTGAACTTTGGAGAGACTTGGCGGCATTGCCAATCGGTAAGCTACAGCCCCAATTTGTTCTAGAATTTCGAAAGGTCCGATGTACCTGGGACTCAATTTACCTTTCTTACCAAAACGTATGACTCCCTTCCACGGAGATACCTTTAGGAAAACATGATCACCGACTTGAAATTCCAAATCCTTCCTTCGATTATCGGCATAGCTCTTCTGCCTACTTTGAGCTGCTTTGATGTGATTTTGGATTACCTTCACCTTTTCCACCGTTTCCTCCACCAGTTCTGGGCCTACAAGTTTTCTTTCACCAACGTCATCCCAACAGGTTGGTGTACGACATCTCTTTCCGTATAACGCTTCATATGGTGCCATTTTTATACTCGAATGGAAGCTATTGTTATAGGAAAATTCTACCAGAGGTAAATATTGATCCCACATACCCTGAAAGTCAAGTGAGCAAGATCTCAACATGTCTTCTAAGGTTTGAATAGTCCGTTCTGATTGTCCGTCTGTCTGAGGGTGGTAAGCAGTGCTCAAATGAAGTTCAGTATCCAGGGATTTCTGAAGACTTTTCCAAAATCTTGAAGTAAAACGGGGATCACGATCAGAAACAATCGATAGGGGAACTCCATGAAGTCTCACAACTTCATTAATGTATAGTCTTGCTAGACGTTCCAGGGGTAGATCTTCTCTTATAGCAAGAAAATGTGCTGACTTGGTAAGACGATCAACAATAACCCATATTGCATCGTTCCTTTTAGGAGTATTTGGTAGCCCCATGACAAAGTCCATCGTAATATTGTCCCATTTCCACTCCGGTATGGGAAGAGGTTGCATGACTCCTCCAGGTTGTTGCCTTCCAGCTTTCACTTGTTGACAAACCATACATCTTGACACAAAATCAGCAATCTCCCTCTTCATGTTGTCCCACCAAAAATGTTCCTTCAAATCTCTATACATTTTGGTGCTCCCAGGGTGTATAGAGAAATTGGAACTATGAGCATCATCCAGCAATTCCCTTTTTAGATCAGGTATATTGGGAACACAAAGTCTCTTCCCGAATTTCAAAATTCCACCTTCATACGCAAAGTCTCTCAATCTCCCATCATTCACAGCTTTAATCTTCTTCTGAAATTCTTCATCATCGGTCTGAGAACTCTTAATCCTTTCTAGTAAAGATGGTTTGGCAACCATTTGAAAAAGCATTGATGTTTCACCTTCCCTGGTTATTCCCATGTCCATCTTCACTAGATCCATGAAAATTGGATCCCTTTCAATTCTCATCATGTTCAGAACTCCATGGTCTTTTCTGCTCAAAGCATCTGCCACCTTGTTTGCCTTCCCCGGGTGGTAGTGTATCGTACAATCATAATCCTTGAGTAATTCAAGCCATCTCCTTTGCCTCATGTTGAGTTCTTTTTGTGAGAAAATATACTTCAAACTCTTGTGATCAGTATAAATCTCACATTTTTCACCATAGAGGTAGTGCCTCCATATCTTCAAAGCAAAGATCACAGCTGCTAACTCAAGATCATGAGTAGGATAGTTTTGTTCATGAATTTTCAACTGTCGTGATGCATAGGCAATAACTCTATCATTCTGCATAAGGACACAGCCAAGTCCTTTCTTCGATGCATCACTATAAATAACGAACCCATCATTCCCCGATGGTAGAGTCAATATAGGAGCATTGACTAATCTTCTCTTCAGTTCTTCGAAACATTCTTCACACTCTTTTGTCCAAACAAATTTAACCCCTTTACGTGTGAGCTTCGTTAATGGGTTAGCCAATCGGGCAAAATTCTGGACGAAACGTCGATAATAACCTGCCAAACCAATAAAACTACGTACCTCAGTTATATTCGTAGGTGCTGGCCATTCTTGGATTGCCTTGGTCTTAGAAGGATCAACAGAGATTCCATCTTTAGAGACAATATGGCCAAGAAAAGAAATCTCCTGAAGCCAGAATTCACACTTGCTAAACTTTCCATATAATTCATGCCTCCTCAGAGTCTTCAAGATAATGCGCAAGTGATTTTCATGATCTTTGTAGGTTTTGGAGTATACCAAGATATCATCAATAAATACCACCACAAATTCATCGAGATACTCCTTGAAAACTCTATTCATCAGATCCATGAATACAGAGGGTGCATTAGTCAATCCAAACGGCATTACAGTAAACTCGTAATGCCCGTACCTGGTTCGAAATGCTGTCTTCGGAATGTCTTCCTTCTTCACACACAACTGATGGTATCCAGATCGAAGGTCAATCTTTGAAAAGTATTGAGCTCCATGCAGTTGGTCAAATAAATCATCAATACGAGGTAGGGGATACTTGTTCTTTATCGTTATAGCATTGATCTCCCTGTAGTCGATACATAACCTCATAGATCCATCTTTCTTTTTAACAAAAAGAACAGGGGCTCCCCATGGAGAAACACTAGGGCGAATAAATCCCTTATTACTCAATTCCTCTAGTTGTTTCTTTAGTTCGACTAACTCTACAGTGGCCATTCTATAAGGGGTCTTCGATATAGGCCTTGATCCAGGAATCAAATCAATGGAAAACTCAACTTCTCGTTCTAGAGGATGTCCAGGTAAATCTTCCGGAAATACATCTACAAACTCTTTCACAATAGGTACATCCTCTATTTGAACATTTCTTTCCTCACCGACAGTTATTTCATTCTCTTCCTCCCCGATAATTGAATTAAGTTGAGCTACAGGGGGTGGATCTAAATAAGAATTAGGTGGTGACGATTCTGCTCTAAAAATAAGGTGCTCCTTATCATTATCATCAAGAATCGTAACCTCTTTCTTCTTACAATAAATCTTCGCATCATAGTCCGAAAGCCAGTCCATACCGAGGATTATATCAAACTCAATCATAGGTATGACGATGAAATCAGCAGATAAAGAAAATTTATGTGCTCTAATGGGGACTGATTCACAAAACTTTGTTGCAACGATACTTCCCTTAGGAGTTTTAACTGACAACTCCCTTATTAAATCAAATTGGAAATATCTAATTTTCTTAGCAAACTGGGAAGATATGAAACAATGCGATGATCCAGAATCAAATAATGCATTTGCTAAACTTGAGGAAACCATTAAATTACCTGCCACCACGTCTTTCGGAGCTTCTACCTCAGCAGTAGTGATAGCATAAGCCTGGCCTTGATCCCTTGGCCTTTTCTGAGGTAAGTTCTCCTGACGCTTAGGACATGCATTTGCATAATGCCCCATCTCCCTGCAATTGTAGCACTGAAAATTGGTAGCTTCCTTCTTCCCCTTGCAATCATGAGCTTGGTGGCCTTTTTCACCACACTTGTAACAGACTCACATTCCCTTCAGGCAAGCACCGGGGTGTTTCTTCCCGCACTTACCACAAGATGGATATTCAACCTTTCCCTTCTTCCCCTTATTTCCATTCCCAGATTGATCAGCAGGTCTCTTCTTCTCTTGCTTTGCTTTAAAGTCATAAGACTTAGAGAATTCCTTTTCGGTCTTGATAGCACATGAGACAATGTCTTCGTACGATGAAAAGGATTGTGAGACTAATGCTCGACGGAGAAATGGTTTTAACCCATCAAAGAAACGATCAATCTTACTTCTTGGGTTGCGAATATAATCACCAGCGTACCTCGCTAACCTTGTAAAGTTAGCCTCATACTTTGTGACATTATCATCCTCCTTTTGTCTCAGACTCAGAAATTGCCTTTCCATATCTGCTCGATGGTCGCGAGGAAAGTATTTTTCTAAAAACAGATCTTTGAACTCCCTCCATTCCATGTTTGATACTTCATCATCTTCCTTCATGTTTTGAATCAATGACCACCATTGATCAGCATCTCCAGTGAGGCGGTAAACTGCCATGGTAACTTTTTCCCTTTCACTACTCCCCAAAGCCTGAAATATTTTCTCTAGGGAAAATATCCATTGCTCAGCTACTAAGGGATTTGTACTCCCATTGAACGTTGGTGGTTGTTGTCTCATGAATCGATCTAACATTGATCCTCCACGCTGCGGATCAGGGTGCTCCATACGGGTAAGGTTATTATTCATAACCTGAGTAAGTTGTCCCAGTATGGTGATTAGCTGATCGGCACCAGTTGCATCACCAGCCCCACTATAATTATCTTGAGCAGGAGGGAAATCCCTACATGGAGTGCATGCATTGATACGGTTTCCATTTCTTCCACTAGGCGCCATTTCTAAAAAAAATGGCATAAACTAGATCAGTTTATGCATCAAAATACATAATCCCATACTTATAAAACACTTAACATAAATTGAACTATTTATGGATATAATCCATAATCATAAAAATGTTTTCTTTGAGGAAGTATATACTCATAAACCCTTCATAATGATTTGTAAAGATAGTGAGAGTTATCCTAAGCATATCCCCCGGGAGTGTCGTAACCAAGAGTGCAGCAAGGCCCGTTGTCGTGCACCAGTTCCCGTTCGAGTCTAGCTCAAAGCGGTGTTTTCGGGTTTTACCCCTAGGTACATCTGTGCCAGAGCCGCCTCTACCTGCTCGTATCCAGACAGGGATGTATTGCTCGAAAAACTCACAAAATCTCTACAATACCAAAATTCTAGGAAGTTCTTCTATACTAATCCTCAAAGTTCATCTTAGGTCTACGTGCTCTAATCAGAGTTTATCTAAATCTAGCTTCCAAGGTTTGTACTAAACTTCCTCTGATACCAACTGTAACGCCCCGACCCTAGTTGCCTAGAGTCGGTGCCTTATTACATAACATTGGCATGATCACAAGAAAGATCAAATCTCGAAAGACCGATTGGTTTAGTAGCCTTGGAAACACTAGATATATTCATAAGTTTTACATTACATCATAAAATGAAAAACTACTACAACAACATAATGTCTCCATAATCCACACTACTATCCCCTCATAATGTCCCTGCAGGTCATTCATAATTTACTTCTTCACATCCTGGGGAAAAATAAAACATAGAAAAGGGGTGAGCTCAAATGCCCAGTAAGGATAACAATATAGCGGAAACTTTCATAAATAAGAATAAACATTTAAGGCAATGCATTACTAAAACAAAAGCCTTTTAAAATTGAACTTCAACATGGTATGGCAAAAGTAAAATGAAATAATGCCATTTACTTATTCACATGGATATTCTACTAATCGAATAATCACATGCAAAAATCAATAACCACTTTCATAATGTTGGAATGCATAATGCCAGACTATCATAACCACATAGCCAAGGCCTCGTGCCAAGGCTACAAATAAGATTTTGTCAAGGCCTTGTGCCAAGACACTAGTTTGTCTCATGAGACCTACCGATGCATCGAGGAGCTATAGCGGGCTCCACCCGTCACTTATTAAGTCCAATGCATTCCCATATGAAAAGGTTTAAACATAACATAAACATTCGTATTAAAACTAGCATACGAAATGTCAATACTTTCACAATAAACTATGAATGGTATAAAAATATCACATCCACAGTCAAACATATCACAAAACCTTCAATACAATATAGAAGTTTTGTATCATAATAAATCAACTTCAAATAATCTTAAAATCCATCAAAGGATGTTGACATAGATGAAATCAAAATTCTTTTAAAAGAAATATCTCCTTTTATTTTGAAATCATTTAAGATCCATATAAAATAAAACATTTTCTTTGAAAATATTCTTATAAGCTTGTATGGGAAGCTTCGACGATTTTATAACGGCGGAAAATAACCGCACCCGCCGTATAAGTTAAAAAAAACATTCTTACCTCAATTCTGTCGAAAAGGTTAAAAAGGACCTTGTTTTGAAAACGACGGAAAGATTCCTTTATAAACCTCTTATAAAAAGTCAAACAAGGGTATAAATGACTTTAACCCATATTCTTGTAAATAGTAAAAAATGTTTTGAAATACATTTCGAAGAAACATGGATGTGGATGATAAAGAGATCCCAGTAGATTATTACATATAAACAACCTCGGATAATGAAGAGATTGTGAAATAACCCTTACCTTGTACTTTTCCTTGGTTGTGGTAGGTTAACCTCCTGTATAATGGTGAAATAATTGTTATTAAATTATACAAGAATCATATACATTAATATGATATCATATATGATCTTTTAATATTGATTTGATAATAATATCTTAGTATTATCGTTGTTTCGGGTGTTAACTTACTTGTTTTCTTTCATATGTTTTGTTACGTAAGACATGTTTGTAAAGGATAGGTTGTATATTATTCATATCCAGAATGATATCAAGTCCTTAAACATCATTTTTAAATCATAAAATGATAATTACGCTTTAATGGTTACGATGGAGAATGAATCTCATCGCGTTCGTGGAGACGGTAGTCCGTACGTACGCACGAGCGACAATATCATTCTTTTGATATTAAAATAATATATAAATGGATGGTATATCATATATACAGAATCATTAACATGTTATATTTATTATTTACATGAGTTACACATCATTATTATACCCATCCAAATAATATTATATTGAATAACAATTACACCACGACGTGGAGACGGTAAGCCGTACGTACGCACGTATGGTGACATGTTATTCAAAGGGTGGATAGAATACTGAATATGATTGTACCATATTTATAATAACATCACAGTATATGTGAGATACTGGAGTTATTATTTCAGAATGGTAAGAACAAAGGAAGAAGAAGTGGAAGAAGAAATGAACTTAGAAAAGGGTGGTGAGATCATTACCTCTTCTTCGGGTTCTTCCTTTTGATTTGATCAAAAGGGCTCCTTAGGTTGGCTTTCTGATCAAACTAAGGCCTCTAGGTTGTATTGAGGGATGTTGGGAGAGTATTTGGGCAGAGTTTGGCCGAACCAAAAGGCTTTAGAGGTGTGAAGAAATGAGAAGGAGGAGTGCCCTTTTATAAGAGGGGTGAGGGGCACCTTTGGAAAAGCTAGAAATATTAATTTATAATAAATTCATATTCGGTTTCTAAAGGCTCCAAAGTTGACTATTCAAAGTATGAGGTGGGGATAGGTTGAAAACAACTCATCCAATAGAATTTAGACAGGTTTGGGTACTTATATTAACCTTATCTTTAAGTATTAACTCTAAGTTAATTAGTTTCACTTTTACAATGTCTCTTTGTATTTTTATATAATATGGTTAATAAACTTACTATATACATCCAAGAGACCCCCAAGTGGTCCATTAATGATTAACTTATCATAATATAAGTCTCTTGGCCGAACCTTAGATTTTTAGGAATTTAATATCAATTAATAATATAATATTTGTTTTAAGAACTCTTTTATGTCAATTTTGACACTATTCAATAGTTGATTTTTGTGAAACTCATAACAGATTGATTACTTCGAAAAAAGTCCATTAAATCAATCCTAATATATCATATTAGCCTAGAAAATTAGTTTAATTCATTAAAAGTTTCATATTATATTTATTTGGGTATTTATAATATCAATTATTTTAATTTTTCACTATTATAGTAATTACTGCATCATCATTGTGTCATAAATAAAATAACTTATTTATTGTCTAAAAATTATAAATAAAATATCATTATGTAGGAAATCTTTTTATCTTTCTAATGAATATTTATAATCGAAAATCCAACATGTATAACCCTATGTACAAATTGTTCTTCTAAAAGATATATGCTTGTGTCATTTTTGTATTCATTTTAACTTAATTAAAATAAAGTGTCATTATCACTTACAAGTGGATCCATGGGGTCCCAAAATTGACACAAAGATGCCCATGGTCGACCATGTATCAACCAATAGGGTTAAGACATGTTTTAGGGTAATTTTGTATTATTATAATATTATTTTTTTTAACCCTTATTTACCGGATTTACCCTTTAACCATGGTAAATAAAATATTTACCGCAGTAATTATTCAAAATGTCTAAAAATAAAAGTTACCTATTTACATAATTTGGACATCCTGATTCCAAATATGGAATCCATTTTCCTAAATTCAAAACACAGAAGTGGCAGAAATTAATTTAAAATTAATTCCCGCTGTTAAAACAAAAAGCGTGTTTTTAAGAGATAATAACTATCAAAAGATTGACACTTGTTTATGTTCGGTTTAATTGTAAAATTATGTCCAATGATAAACATTAAATTGAATGGTAAAAATATATTCTAAATATACTTTAAAACCACTCAAATTCATAATTTATCACTATTAATTATTTTGATTAAAAAAGTTGTTTTTAATTAAAATTTAGAAATTTTCACTATTCATCAAAATATGAAAGTTATCCGAAATGTACCAAAATTTCACCCTAGGCTAATTTTGATATTCCGAATCCAAAAATGAAGTCCATTTTGAAATATAGAATATATATGATTTCAAAAATTAGGTATTACTATTCACAACGGCTAGTTTAATTAGTTGTGGTGTGTGTTAGAACTCGAGGTTGCGTACAACACACGCTATCGCATTATTCGAAGGGAAACGTACCGTAGAAGCTTGGGGTGTTACAAATTACTACTTTATAAAGATTTTATTATGGTCGATAAGAGGTTTTATTTGATTTTTACAAAATTAAATTTCTATAAGAAGTGATAAATTCCATTGAAAAAAATTTGGTTCATTACAAGCATCTCAATCATTTTTCCCCTTATGTTAAAAGTTTAATCCCTTAGTAAACTCATTTTTCTCTTAATCAATGAGATTAATTTAAATTTTTTAACAAATGATGCTGGTAAGATGTTTAGTTTATATTTTGGGACATTATAAATTATTATTATTCAAAATATAGAATCCATTATTTCCAAATTCCTATCACATAATTGGAAAAAATTAATTTAAAAAATATCACAGACAGGATTAAACGACATCCGTTTAATGTGAAAAAAGTTCAAAAGTTAGAAATGTTTCTATATCCAATTTCAATTTTAAATTGGTTCTAATTAGATAAATTAAATTAAATGATGTATTATTTTACAAATTAAACTTTGAAACCATGTTAAAATATAATGTATCTATATAAAATTTTTTGAAGAAAATATAGTATTCAATTAAAATTCATAATTTTCATTATTCATATAAAAATGTAATATTTTAGAAAAATACAAAAAACTCACCATAAAATAATTTTTATATTATAAATTCCAAAATGAATTTAATTTTGAAAAATTATGTTTCTATGAGTTTAAAAAATTAATTTTATTATTGTTCACAAAAGGAAATATAAGACATATTTTTTTTAGAAAATAATATTTTGAAAATATATAATGACTTTAAGGAAAATTATTCATTTTATTATCAATGGGTTTTCATTATATAAAGAAAATTATATATATTATTGAATTTTTTATTACTATTAATATTATGAAATTTAATGGAAAGTTTATAAAAATCTTGTTTAATTAATTATATAAATAAAATATTGTTTTGTAGAAAATAAATATTGTGTGTAATGCAAGATAATCCAGTGCTGCGTGTAACACAAGATTAATTTGGTGGAGCTTATGAGTAAAGATTAAATTTTTGTTATTTATAAGAAAATACATCATATAAATTTAATTTAATTTTTAAAAGGTTCATAAAAACATTGTGCGTCACAATAATTATTTGAAATCAGTAAGTGATAGAACATGATATTTTTATAAGGATCACAACTCAATGAGATTTTCTAGTATATGGAATTGTATGGTAATAATTCAACCACAATCCCACTATAAAATAATCTTTTTAATTTGGTGATAGTAATTATGGAATACCCATTTACTTTTGATGCACTACATTCAATTGATTGTGTATTTTTTATTCACCCTGACTAGTTCATTGTATGAATGTTGAGGATAGAATTTTCATTGTTAAAGGTACTTTGTAACGTGAATAAATTATTCCATTTGATGAGATTCCTATAGGTTGTAACAATTAATCTTAGCTATTTCACTTAATTCTTCATCACTTTTTTACTTGAAAAATAGTAGGCAAGAAGCACTTCTTACCTTTTCCAAACTAGAAACTAAGAGCTACACTTTCTTCTTCTATTATTATTTACAATGAAATGAATAAATCTTTGACTGATAGACACATAATTCATCCAAGAACAAATATTTTTCAACTTAATATAGAAAATCTGGTCAAATAATTTTCCTTTAATATTTTACACTCAATAATTTTCAATAGTATATATAAATTTATTGACCTCTTTATTCTTCAGTGTAAAAAATACTTGACTAAATCACCTTCTTTTAATATTTCTGGAATCTCAAACATCATTTGTGATTATAAAAACACATAAATATATTCTTGTTTTGTATTGTCACAATTAATCTATCTTGAATAAATGAATATATATTCGACACTCTCTACTTATTCATTGAAACACAATTAATATATAACAATCCATTAGTGTCAAATTATCTTTCATTAATACACAATATCAACAATTGTTAATGTATCATTTTTTTATTCTTATTGATGAAAAAATATTTATTTACCTATATTTCACTAGACATTTAGTATTATATCATTCAAAAATTATCTTACATATATGTATTCGTTTCAATTCATAAGTTACCATCTTGAAAATATCATGTGTACCCCAAGCATATAATTAATGAATCATGTCACCAAAATCCCTATCATATTCATCAATGTATTTTTATTTTTAGTAATATATTATAATTTTTTTAGGTATTTCAATTTGTCACGTGATTTTACATTTTCAAGAAAGAATGCATAAACTATTCACATTATACTTTGTTACTTATTGCATAGATGGAAATGCACACACACTTTATGTTTAGGTTAGTTGTCTCCTTTGATCAATGCCCACATTTTCCACTTCCATTTTAATACATCTTACTTAAAACACAACCTATTCACACAAGAATTAGGTTATGATATCTCAACATATGTTTATAAATTTTATATTCATGCATTCACAAAGTTTCATATGAAAAACTAAGTTTTTTTGTGAGTTGTTGCTCTTCCTCAATAAATTATTAGTTTGATGCTTCCTCATTCGCACAACACCACAATGTAAGATTCTTATTCCCTGATCATTGTGTATCAAATAATTAAAATTATTGTATTTATAAGGAATAAAATATTGGGGGTGTAATACCCAGGTACTAGTTCATAGAACCAATCATCTTTTTAAAGAATTAGATGGTTGTGTTATGTCTTCATTTCATAGTGTGTTGTAATTATTTATCCAGAAAAATATTCTATGCTCCCAACTTCACGTATCCTAGGAGGATCACATAACCTATATTACTCTTAATGTAGTATTAAGTTAGATATTCTATGTTTTTTCAAATATAGGAACTCTTATAGAAATATGTGAGAGGCCGAAAACTTATTAGAATTGGGGGTATGATATTTATAAATAGGGTCAACCATCTCAACCTCATTGAATCACCATCTCAATACCTAAAAACTATTATTGTTAGGACCAATAGGGGCCTATATACCCTGAGAGTGGGGTGAATAAGGGTATGTATATTCTTTTTCAAAATTCTTCCTGCCCCACTGGATCTTGACCTCTTTATTATAAGGGTCACTTTGTTTGCTCTTTTGTGTTTATGTTGATCAATTATTTTCGTCTTTATCTAATGATTATGCTTTGAATGCAATGTAGGGAAGCAAACAGGCAGACACAGAGATTTTTACTTGGTTTACCCTCACTGGGTTATGTCCAAGGAGCATACGCCGACACGTTTCTGGTCGTACCAAATTCCACTAACTTCACTAGATGTGGATTACATGGTTTAGGATAGATCACTTCTATTCACAGGATCACTTCCTATACAAGGTTTAGGGTCAGCACACTACTTTCCCAAGGGTCACTCCCTGTTTCTCTCTCTGGCTCACTTCCGGTGGAGAGGATCACCTTCTTCCTCTTCCTTTGCTCACTGCGTCGGAAAGGATCCACTCATAGTTTATAGACCTGTAGGTCTCTTCATTTTCATGAATGAATGCGTCTTCATCTGTATATAGATGCTCTTTTGAAGTTCAAATTTCACTCGTAGATGAATATCTCTTTGCACCGAAGGTATTGGGCAAACATCCAACTTCCATGCGTCCTAAAAATACGGTCGGGGACTCAACCTTACTTGGCGCACAAGTCTATCTTGGCACGCAATTATCGGCATGCATGTCACAACTAGCATGAAATTCCCCCTCATACACTTGCGCGACACAAGATTCTTCAACTCCAAACTTGAATGACACAGTTCCTTTTACGCCCAATCCAATATTGGCGTGCAACTTCCAAACGGCATGCAACTTCTCACACAGGCGCGCAACTTCAACCACTGGCATGAAAATTCACATGAGCGACCACAAACCACCTGCGTGACCACCACAGCTGCGCGACGAGAGCTATGATTTCTCAAAATGTTGAACTCCGGTGAAGAATGAAGAGGGGTGTCCAGTATTTATAGGCATTTGGTCACCCCTGCGCGACGGTGCACAAGTATCTCCTCGGCGAGCAAGTCTCGGCGCGTAGGGCTCTTCTTCTGAAAGTCACTTGCGCGACCTAATTCCAAACTTTCGTTAACCTCTTTCCTTTTCCATATTTTGATCTCATGATCTTGAAAAACAAAAGGCGCGCAAGTTCTCAAGCTTCCAAGGCATCGGCGCGCAAGTCTCTTTCACGGCGCGCAAGTCACTTGCGCGACACCACCAATACTTGCGCGACACTTATCCCTTTGCCATATTTTGATGATCTAATCTTGAAAAACATATGGCGCGCAAGTTTCCAGGACTTCAAGTACACGACGCACAAGTCCCTTTTCCAAAAATCATTTTTCTTCATTTGATGATTTTCAGGCCCAAAAATTTGGCAAACACTGGAAAACAGCACCACCTTGTATCTGCTCTTTTGTACCGCCTCCAGATCATCCATTCCTCTTGTAGACGTTCTTGAATCAAACATGGGTCATTGACCTCAACTCTTGAACTCTAAATTCTATCATGGAATCCTCTTTGTCAACAAAATCTTATGTCATTGTTTTGCTTTGTCAACAATCACCACTCAGATGTCCACTTTGTCAACAAACACAATCACCTCAAAAATGCTTCAATGATACTTTAAGGGATTTTTTCCCACCAATTTCCCCCTTTGGGTTTATTGACAAATCTTACATAAAAAGATACGTCGTTGAATCTTCATCCACCATTATCCTCATTGCGATTCTGATATCAATCAAGGATTTACTCAACATACTCTAAGCCCACATGAGCAATGCTCAGCATGAGAAATAAGAGTAAATGAAAAGTTCATCAATTAATCACTTAAACTTTGATATCAACTGTTGACACCAAACTGATACCAACTGCCAAATTGATACCAATTGTTGATACTTCACTGATACAAATTTTTGGAAATATCATTACCACTTTCCAACACCACTCTTCTGCTTTTATCACGATCCTCAACTGTCGCAATATCTATTCCTTGATCGATCACTTCTAGCATCGTCAGATTTAAAACGCTCCCCCTTTCTCATTGCTCTCCCCCTATCTCTCTACTCCATCTGTCAGCTTCTCCTCATAGCATCCATGATTTATCAAATAGCCACACTATCTCCCCCTTGAACAATCACTATTTTCTCCCCCTTTTTCAATGAACCCAAAGGGAACTCCTTCGTGGTTTGTAACAGAGTAGAGAAAGCATATCAATACGTTAGAGAAAAACACATCATACCTTGGGGAGAGGGGGTTTCCGCATCCATGCTATTTCAAGTGCGGGGAGTCGACTGAACTCCCAGAGCCAGTAGATTTCTCTCAAAAGATTCCTTGGGTAAGGCCTTTGTCATAATGTCTGCAAATTGTATTTCTGTAGGCACATACTCCAACTTCACGATTCCCTTCTCAACTTTCTCCTTGATAAAATGATAATTTATCTCAATATGCTTTTTCCTTGAATGATAGATGGGATTTTTGCTTAGATTGATAGCACTTGAGTTATCACACTGGATTCTGATCGGAGACTTTATTTCAAATCCCATATCTTCAAGTTGTTGTTTCATCCACAATAACTATGTGCATGCTTGAGTGGCCACAATATACTCAGATTTTGCAGTGCATAATGAAATGAAATCTTGCTTCTTGCTTAGCCAAGAAATACACAATCCACCAAGATAGAATGCACCTTCTGACATTGATTTTTTGTCATCTGCTGATCCGGCCCAGTCTGCATCAGTATATCCCAATAACTCTGTCTGAGATTTTTCATTATATGTCAAACTGAAATCCATGATGCCTTTGATATACCGAAGTATTATTTTCACTGCAAGCATGTGGATTTCCTTGGGATTACTCCGATATCTCACTGCTTGGCATGTGGTGAGAACAATATCATGCCTTATTGCGGTCAATTACAATAAACTTCCAATGATTTGCCTATATTCTGTGATATTAACTGCCTTTCCATCCTCATCTTTTGATAATTTCATCCGGGTACCAATCAGAGTCTTCATCTCCTTTGAATCATCCATTCAAAATCTTTCCAAAACCTCCTTGACATATTCAGATTCAGAAATTTTATTTCCATTCCTTCCCTGTGTCACCTGTAGACCAAGGAAAAACATCATCTCACTAATCATGGACATTTTGAACTCATGTTTCATGAATTTAGAAAACTGTCTACATTGTGCTTCATCTGATCCACCAATGATTATGTCATCGACATAACCAGTACCAATATCCTTTGATTACGGATTTGGTTGAAATAGTTATTGTAAGAAACTCCACCACATTGAAAACCAGGCTTCTTCAAATACTGATCGATCCTTGAGTACCATGCTCTTGGTGCTTATTTCAGCCCATATAATGCCTTCTTCAGCCGACAAACCATATTCTCATCCTCATGAATTAGAAAACCATCTGGCTTCTCAATATGCACTTCTTCCTATAGAATCCCATTCAAGAATTTTGATTCAACGTCCATCTGGAATACTTTGAACTCTCGTTGCACTGCAATGGCTAGGAATAATCTGATTGTCTCTTGCCTTGCAACCGGTGCAAATGTCTAATCACCATATATTCCCTCTATCTGGGAGTCTCCTATTCACATCAGTCTCTCTTTATTCCAAATCACTGTTCCATATTCATTCATCATGTCTTAATAGACCCATTTAGTCCTGATGACATTCTTATCTTCTGGCCTTGAAACAATCTCCCACGTCTGATTCTTCTCAATCTGATCTAGCTCTTCATTCATGGACTGAAACCTGTTTTCATCTTCAGCTACATCAGCAATGCACTTCGGATCAATCTAAAATAAAAAAGATTCCTTCTACCATGATTTCATTTTCCTTGTATAAACCGGTGCTGACTAATCAATGATGATATTCTGTCTATCAATTTCAGCTCGACTCTTTGGATTCTATGTAGATAAGGATATTACTTCCTCGTACTCACCATCAATATCTTCTTCTGAATCAAAATTATCCACTTATGATCTCCTGGAGTCTCTTTCTTCATCAACACTTTCACTAGTAAATTTTTCACTGATTCATTTGTTCAGTTGCTTCATTTCTTTCAGCTACTTTTCTGAGCTTCATGTTGAGATAGGGTTGATACTCTCTTGTAGCTTCTTGGTATCCTGAAAACTATCAGCTAATACCACTTGTTAGAACTAAATAGATAAGCATGAGATGCATTATTATTGATGTATCTCCCTATATTTCTTTCTTTCCACGATAGGCAACACTTGAGTTGAGTCATCCAATTATTTCTTTGATGGCTCTTGCATCTGATTTTGTTATTGAATGCTCCCCCTATGTTATGCAACACTTCTTGGGGTTAGGACCATAACCATTATTCTTCTCCTGCATCATTTATTCTCATCTGGAACTCAACATTGAGCCATTATCTGAATCTCTAAGCCTACTGAGTTGGAACTCGGTGTAGGAAACAAGAGACAAAGTTAACAACACAATCACATTCTATTATGCTCTGTTGCTCCCTTTCTTCTTCAACTCTGGTACCTAATTTGAATCAATTGAAACTGTAGAGCATATCACATCTCCAATTCGCATCCTTAGATTCCACTTCCCCTTGGATCTTATCTCCATAGAACCTAAAACACATGAATCATCAGTTAATATCATTTATATACATAGGGAGAGGGGCTCTTCTGGTATCCTCAAGAAGAGGATTGTGGTTGATCCAGATGGGTCAACCCGTTTATTCTTTCTTATAGAGCATCACACTCCTTCCTTGCTTCTTCTAGTTGCCTATCCAAGTTCAGGTGTTCTGGCCATATGACTAGGCATTCTTTACCTGCATGTTGAGTCTTTTTCAGATATGAATATTCTGCAGGCCTAGCCTTTCTCACCATTTGGGGTTTAAACCCACTGGAACACATTTTTTCATTGATGTTCCATCAAAATTCCATTTCCCTTTATTTCTTCCTTGGGTATAAATCTCTCTACTTTTCAGATTCCCTTTCCTCTTCCACCATTGTAGGGGTCTTTCTCTTTCCTCCACTTCTCGTTGTGGAACACGACATGTGAACTTCTCAATACATTCTTTGTTCATATTTATTTTATCAGATATCTGATTATCCACTTTGATTTTCCCTGGTGGTGAGTCCTCCACAGAAAGTGCATTCTTCATACTCACAACTATATCGTTACCCCCCTTTTTCTTCCATATTTGTTCTTGATATTTCTTAGAGAGAGGTAGTGAGTTTGACAGAGGAGGTGAATGATACACCTTTTGTTCGGCCTCATGTGATTCCCTTGAGGCTCTAAGCCTATTTTCCAACTTACCACTTTTTCTCCCAATGTAATATTTCTCTTGATGCATCACTAGAGTCAAGAATCTATTTCTAGGTTCATTTTCCTTCCCTGCTTTCTTCTTGCTACATTGTCTGGCCAAATTCCCATGATCAGAACATATGAAACATTTTCTATCAATGACATACCTCATTTCATCATTAATATATCGATATGTTGATGTATCTTTAGTTCTTCCTCTGATATTGATCTCCTGAGCTTCCTGACACATACTCATTGTATGTCCCTTTCTACCACAGTAGTAGCATCTGATGAATGTTTTCCTCTAAGAGACTCTTCTCTATGATTTCTCATGATGTTTCTTCTTATTATCAGATTTAGTAATGTTTCTGTTTTCACATCCTGAAATGCATTCTAGAGCCTCTGAACAGAAGCTTGGCGTGTGTCCATGAATCCCGCAGAAAAAGAATATGTCATCACTTCTTTTTGTTACTGTTATCTAAGGCCTATCTCCAGCACCTATATGTTTTTCTCCACTCCTGTAACTATTCATGTATCGCATTCTACCATGTACAAGAGGGGATTCATCAAATCCAATGCTATATTTTCCTCAGCTGTATGGTCTTTGAGATGAGAAAATATTGTGTTGTTTCTCTTCAGAAATTTCATATTTGTTCTTCATTTGTTCATCACTTGATGAAGGACAATCAAATAGTAAGTGCAATGCATCCTTCAACTCGGGCTTGTCTTTGGATTTAGATTTATCCATTTCTTTCTTGACTGATTCTATTTCTCCCTCTAGTTGCTAAATCTTCTTATCTCTTGATTCAATTTGAGAATCGAGTTCTTTTCTGAGATTCAACCCGCTACTCATCCCATCTTCTAGTTCTTGTGCGGGCTTTTCCACCATGTCACTTTTCTCCCTCACTTTCAATTTTTCTTCTTCAGCAGAATCAGAACAACATTCATTCTCTTGTTGTAGACTTTGATTCTTCTGAACTACCTTAGATAGATGTGTAGCTAGATCATTATTTCTAGCTTCTAGATTTTTAACTTCATTAGAATTTTTATTTTCTTCACAGCCATCATCCTTTTTTCCATTCATTCTTTCCAATTCTTGTAGTTTATCACCTTGAGAATCATTCTTCTCACTTAGTTCTGTAACCAAATAAATAAACATTTGATTTATGCCTCTTAGCATGTTGACCTCAATTTCCAATACTTTGATCCGAATATCTTTAGATTTGACTTCTTCATCCAACTTCCGGTCCACTTCCTTTGTCATGTTGACAACATCTACTGGTGGCCTCCTTCTTGAAACTTCATCATCATCATTTGTTCCAACATCACTTTGATGTTCATGTACTTCACTCATTCCAACATCTTGATTGAGTAAATCAATCTTTTCCCTATCAAATTCATTCAGGCTTCCTTCAGTAATCTGTTTGATTTTTTTAGTTGAATCACACTTTTTTATAAACACTTCCACACTGAGGGATACCACCTGACTTCTAATTCTTCTTTGATGTTTTTTCCTTTCCCATGGGACACTACGATCGAGCAAACAAATCTAATAAAGGCAACCTATCACTCTGATACCAATTTTTAGGACCAATAGGGGCCTATATACCCTGAGAGGTGGGGTGAATCAGGGTATGTATATTCCTTTTCAAAATTCTTCATGCCCCACTGGATCTTGACCTTTTTATTGTAAGGGTCACTTTGTTTGGTCTTTTGTGTTTATGTTGATCAATTATTTTCATCTTTATCTAATGATTGTGCTTTGAATGCAATGCAAGTAAGAAAACAGGTAGACACAGAGATTTTTACTTGGTTCACCCTCATTGGGTTACGTCCAAGGAGCATACGCTGACAAGTTGTCAGTCATACCAAATTCCACTAACTTCACTAGCTGTGGATTACAAGGTTTGGGATAGATTACTTCTATTCCCAGGTTCACTGCCTTTACAAGGTTTAGGTTTAGCTCACTGCTTTCCCAAGAGTCACTCCATGTTTCTCTCTCTTTGGCTCACTACCGGTGGAGAGGATCACCTTCTTCCTCTTCCTTTGCTCACTACGTCGGAAAGGATCTACTCACAGTTTATAGACCTGTAGGTCTCTTCATTTGCATGAATGAATGCATCTTACTCTATATGTAGATGCTCTTTTGAAGTTCAACGTTCACCCGTAGATGAATATATCTTTGCACCGAAGGTATCGGGAAAACATCCAGCTTCCATGCGGCCCGAAAATACGGTAGGGGACTCAACCTTACTTGGAACGCAAGTCTATCTCGCCACGCAAGTATCGGCACACAAGTCAAAACTAGCATGCAACTCCACCTCACACACTTGAGTGACACAAACTTCTTTAACTCCAAACTTGCGTGACACACTTCCTTTTATGCCCAATCCAATATTGGCGTGCAACTTCCAACCGGCGCACAACTTCTCACACTGGCGTGCAACTTCAACCACCAGCGCGCAACTTCACCTGCGCGACCACACACCACTTGCACGACCACCACAACTGCATGGCGTGAGCTCTGATTTCTCAAAGTTTTGAACTCCGGTGAAGAATGAAGAGGGGTGGTCCAGTATTTATAGGCATTTGTTCACCCCTGCGCTACGGCGCGCAAGTCTCTCCTCAGTGTGCAAGTCTCAGCACGCAGAGCTCTTCTCCTGCAAGTCACTTGCGCGACCTAATTCCAAACTTGTGCGGACCTCTTTCCTTTTCCATATTTTAATCTTCTGATCATGAAAAACCACAGGCGTGCAAGTTCTCAAGCTTCCAAGGCATTGGTGCGCAAGTCTCTTTCACGGCGCACAAGTCACTTGTGCGACACCACCAATACTTGCGCGACACTTATCCCTTTGCCATATTTTGATGTTCTAATCTTGAAAAACATATGGCGCGCAAGTTTCCAAGACTTCAAGTACATGGAGCACAAGTCCCTTTGCCAAAAATCACTTTTATTCATTTGACGATTTTTAGGCCCAAAAATTTGGCAAACACTGGAAAACGGTTCCACCTTGTATCTGTTCTTTTCTACCGCCTCTAGTTCATCCATTACTCTTGTCGATGTTCTTGAATCAAACATCGATCGTTGACCTCAGCTCTTGAACTCAAAATTCCATCATGGAATCCTCTTTGTCAACAAACTCGTATGTCATTGTTTTGTTTTGTCAAAAATCACCACTCAGATGTCCACTTTGTCAACAAACACAATCACCTCAAAAATGCTTCAATGATACCTTGAGATATTTTTTCCCAACAATTATGTGTGAAGACTAATTAAATGAGTCTATTTTCTCTGATTTTAATTATGTATACCATGGGTTTAGTGATTCAAAAAGACCTAGATTTTTTTCTTTTGCAATAAAATTATCCTCAGTTTTAAAATTGATTCATCAACATGAAGTTAATCGAATATGCATTAAATGTGAATGATCAAACCATATTCAAGTATATTGGATGCATGAATGGACACTAAACCTAGTTTTAATTCATTCTTTTCTTTTTCATCAATTTTCTAATTTTTATGATCATAATAGAAATAATCAATGAAGATTGCATCATAAACTCCATATTGATTCAATCACTAGAGTTGATTCTTGGTGTGTGGGTTGATCGCTGATGGTGGCCAATAATCAAAATTCGAGAGTTGAGAATCCTTTGTTTCATGAGGAAGGATATGACTACATGGTATATGTTGCATCATTGGATTAATTAAGATAAAAAAAATTTGTATATCAATATGTTTTTTTAAAATTGATGAACAATATCACAAGATTTACATCCCACGTCGAATGAAGCCTATTTATGGAGCTGGTTATTATATCTGAACATGCCTTCAGCATCATGATATATCTCTATTGTCAGCACCCATATAAACAGTGAACGGTTTGGTATTAGGCCCTATGATCTTCTTTCCAAAACAATACATGACTTTAGGAATGAGCTTTGTGGGCCATATACATGGGTCAACCTGCTTTATATGGCCTTTATACATAACTATAACGTCCCGACCAGGGTTCCACAAAGTAAAGCCTTGAGACAGTTGGTCACATGACCTCAATAATGTATACCTATACCCTAGATGAAGATGAATAATAGTGTGGTTCTAATATCAGTCACAAGGTATCATGACATGACCCATGTCCGGCTTCAAGCCGCAACTACACAAAGCCCACCTCTATAGGCCAGGGGTCTGCAACTAGTATCAAAGGCACAAAAAATAAGGGAGGCCTTTTCCTAAGAACCTATACACACACACATAACCAACTCATTGTAAAAGTGCATAGGAAGAGGGGAAAAAGATGCAACAAAGTTATAAATAAATTGAACACACATGATCCCCTAAAAGGTACAAGTAAAATAAAATAAATTGAAAGGGGAAAAAGGAAAAAATACACGCCCAACTAGAAAATTTCCACAACCTACTAGTTACTAAAATATAAATAGTTGATATAGACCTACTTCTTAAACCCAATCTACGAGCACCGTATTCAGTCCAAGAACATGTATCTCTACGAACCTCTGAAGTCATGGTCAACCTGTTTGTTATGTTCATAAGGAACATCATGTGTGAGAAAATCCCATGCAGGGATGAGTATAAAAATAGTCTGTATGATGCCTTGAAAGTGTGAAGGTGGATTTTTATGAGATACAATTAAAAGTAAAGTAGTAGATATGACATGGTAAAATAAAATAATTATAGCTCAGCCCAACAATATAGTGAATTAAGCTCATCCAAACACAAGAATCTAGAAATGGTGAGAAGATGGTCGTCTTGTCAAGACTTCTCTACAATAGTAGGAGTGTAGACTCGTCCCACCATGAGAAGTTAGACATATAAAGAATGTGGAATACCCCACATGTATTCACCTTTCTAGGAATAAGAGTAGCCAAAACCAATGGAGTGGTCATTATATATATATGCTCAGTCAAAGAAACCCAAGAAAGAGAGTAATGGGATCTCCATCTCACAAGCTCATCCTAGTATATTATTTATATTGTGATGTTATTATAAAAATGGTACAACCATATTCATTATTCTATCCATAATATGAATGAAAAAGTCACTATATGCACATACGTATGGCTTACCGTCTCCATGTCATGGTGTAGTTGTTATTCAATATATTTTTATTTTTGGATGGGTATAATAATGATGAATAACTGATGTAAATAATAAATATATAATTTTAATGATTTTTTATATATGATATACCATCTATTTACATACGGTTTTAATATCAAATGAATGATATTATTGATCATGCATATGTACGAATTACAGTCTCCATGAACGTGATGAGATTCATTTCCCCATAGTAACCATTCAAGAATAATTTTCATTTGATTATTTAAAATAATGTTTATGAACATAATATTATTCTATATATGAATCAAATACATCCTATCTATAACAAACACAACTTATGAAATAAAACATATAAAGGAAAACGAATCAGTTAACACCAGAAACGATGATAATGATAAAATATTTTTAACAGAACAATATTTGAACATCATATATGATATAATATTTATAAATATGATTCTTTTATAATTAAATAAAAATAATTTAACTATTATACATGAGGTTAATGTACCCTTGACTAAGGAAAAGTACAAGGTAAGGGTTAATTATTCAATCTCTTTACTTATCTGAGGTTGTTAATATGTAAGTATATACTGGGACCTCTTTATAATCCACATCTGGGTTTTCTTAAAAATGTAATTAAAAACATTCTTACTATTTACTAGACTATGGTTTAAATTAATTTATACCCTTATTTGACGATATATGTTTTGAAAGGAATCTTTACCTTGTTTTCCAAATAGGGTACTTTATGACCTTTTCGACAAAATTAAGGTAAGAATGTCTTCTTTTAAATTATACAATGGGTGCGGCTATTTTCCACCGTTATAACATCATCAAAGATTCCCATACAGGATTATAAGAATATTTTCAAAATAAATGTTTTCTTTTATAATTATATAACTTTTAAATGATTTCAAAACAAAAAGAGATATTTCTCTAAAAAAAGTTTTGATTTCATCTATGTCAACACCCTTTGATGGATATTAAGATTGTTTGATTTTGATTTATTATAATACAAAAATTCTATATTGTATTGAAGGTTTTGTGATATGTTTGACTATGTATGTGTTATTTTAAAACCATTCATGGTTTATAGATAAATTATTGGTATTTCGAATGCTAGTTTTAATATGAATGTTTATGTTATGTTTAAACCTTTTCATATGTGGAATGCATTAGACTTAGTAAGTGATGGGTGGAGAACACTATAGCTCCTCGATGCATCGGTTGTTCTCATGATACAAATTAGTGTCTTGGAACAATGCCTTCACAAAATCTTATTTGTAGTCTTGGCACAAGGCCTAGACTATGTGGTTATTAAGTATGGCATTATGCATTCCATAATTATGAAATTGGCTATTGATATTGCATGTGATTATTCGACTAGTAGAATATCAATGTAAATAAGTAAATGGTATAATTTGATTTGTATTCACCATATTATGTAAAAGTTTAGGTTAAAAAGGCTTATGTTTTAGTATTATACATTTCCTCTATTATATATTCTTATTTATGAATGTTTTTACTATATTGTTATCCTTTTTGAGAATCTGAGCTCACCCCTTTCTATGTTTTATTTTTTCCAGGATGTGAAGAAATATTTTATGGTTGACCTGAATGGATAGGCTAAGGATATAAGTGTGGTAAATGGAGAAATATGTTGTTGATGTTTTTATTTCAAGATTTAATGTAAAACTTATGAATGTATCAAGTACTTACAAAGATACTAAATTGATCAGTCTTTCGGTATTTGATCCCTTGTGATCATGCCATTGTTATGTAACAATATACCAACTCTGGGTAACTGGGGTCGGTGCATTACAGTTGGTATTAGAGTAATTTTAGTATAATCCATGGAAATTAGATTTAGATAAACTCATATTAGAGCACATTAACCTAAGATATACTTTGATGATAAGTATAGAAGAATTTCCAAGAATTTTGGTAATGTAGAGATTTTGTGTATCTTCCAAAAAATACATCCATGTCTGGAAATGAGTTGGAAGAGGTGGCTCTAGAACAAATGTACCTAGGAGTGAAAACTCTGACAAGGAGTTTTTGGCTTCACCCGGGGTATCTTGGTGCATGATAACGGGCCTTACTGCATTCTTTTTTACGACACTCCCAATGGATATGCTTAGGATAATTCACATTTTCTTTACAATCCATGATGAAGTATTTAGGAGTAAATAATTCCTCAAAGTAAACATTTTATGATTATAGATTATATTCATAATATTTTCAATTTACATTAGGTATTTTACAAGTTTTTAATTATGAATTGTGATTCATAAACTAACCTGGTGTATGAAATTGATTAGAAATGGCGCCTAGTTGAAGGAATGAGAATTATATCAATATGCAAGATTGAAAGATTAAGAAGGACAATATCTTTCATTGTATTAAGCCAACATTTAAAAGGGAAATAATCTCCCATGTATTCTTATCATATGGACAAATATTATAATGTGTTAATAAGATAATTAAAATATTTCTTTGAGTTCTATGGCCTTGAAGGGAAGCAAGAGAAGAAAAGGATGGAAGGGAGAAAGGGGGATAAAGGGAAGAGGGGAAAGATTGATTTTCTCATATGTGATAACAGTGGAAAGAATAACCATGGTAAATACTTGAAGGGGATGGGATTTTGTTATAAGTGTGTTGAAAAAGGATACTAAGTACATGATTACAAGGGTAAGAAAATGGTTTCAAGTGTACAATGCTACATCTTCAAGGAGATGAGACTCTACGCAAATCAAAGTCCAAATCATCATAGTATACCACAAATAATATTGTTGGAAAATAATCAAGTAATGATATTACCATATATGAAGAGTAATGACTATTTCTCTTATGTTGATATTAAATAATTATCTCATTTTAGTGTTATATCAATGATGTACTTGTTATATGAATTATGGAAATAAATAAGGATTGTACTGTAGTATTATTTCATTGAGGATTTTAGATAACATGGTACTAAGAAAAGTGACTCAACAACAAGTTAAACTTTTTGGAAAATATATTGTTAAAGGAAATATAAACCAAAATATGGTATGATACTGAGGTAGTGATTTTAGAATAATAGATGGTTGATTTGGATAAATTATATTGGATATTCTTGAAAACCTTGGAACTGATTAATGGTTTGTTTATTCTATCATTATTGGGATATTAAAATTTTTTGATATAAGGAATATATCTAGTAATCTATAAGTAATAAGGGAGAATGAATATAATAAATAAGGTTTTATGGTAATTCAAGGTGTTACTATGTTTTAAAAGAATACATGATGAAGGTATTCATATGTTATTACATGGAAAATATATATTCATTTTTATTACCTTCCATATAAATTTTGGACTGTGAGTTTGGACAGATGTATTTTGTATAATTCTAAAGGTTGGAATGCATTAAGTTTTATGTTTGGTACTATTATTAAGGTTAATGAATTTCTTAATATTATTTTTGTATTTTTATAAAAAGAACAACCCAGAGGTTGGACGATAACCTGTCGCATCTGGAAAGGGCGCGAGACTTGAACCCGCAACTAAAGGGAAACAATGGTGCATCACTTAAAACTGGCCTACATGATGTCCTGGTTTGTGTAATTTGGTTTTTTAAAATATTATGGCAAATGAATTATAAATTCATTATTTTTGGAACCCTATATGATTACGATAAAAAGAATATTTTTGAATTCTATTATCTTTTGGAGTGATAGGTGAGTTTGTGGTAGGAATTAGTTGAAGGATGAAACTCTACATATCAAGTATATTTTTCCCTATTATTATATTAATAAATTAATTCTAAGACATTAGTGAAGGTATCATAAAACTAAAAATGTGTTATTCTAATACCTTATGTTTTGTTGAACTGACGATATTTTAAATCACCATAGATTGATGGATTTAAGGCCCTCAATTTTACACTTATTTGAGATTGATAACCTTAAATACTCTTTATAAATAATCACATTTTTTCTCCAATTATGTATCTAATTGAAACCAATGTTCTCATAATCGAGATCATAATTTGGTTGTGACTTTTTTATTTCCCTTTACCTCTTATTAAGACTAAATTTTATTAACCCAATTTCCAATGTGGATTTTCCACAAAGGTATTATTATATTTTTACCTTTTATTTTAGAAGAAAAATTTCAAATTAAAAGGATGAAATTTATTGAAAGAGGGGAGAATGTAACACCCCAAGATTTTATAGTACATTATCTTTTCAAATAAATTCAATAACTTGCGCTACACACAATACTGAGTTCTAGCACACCACGACTTACCAAACTAGTCGTTCAAAAATCAGTTATGAATATTATTGACTGAATTTTGAATTTTATTTAATACATATAATTTTTACATCCATATTATGTTTTTTCAGACATAATATAAGAACAAATTCAATTTTTCAGATAAAAGAAGAATTTTAAAAAAAATGCAATTTTACCGCCTTTTATTGGAAAACCCTTTTTAAATACAATATTTGATGCTTTTTTTATATTAAATTTGACAAAATAAACTTCTTCTTTTGAATAAGGGCAATGAAATTTAGTTTAGATAAACTTTTGGTGTTTTTTTGATAACTTTCATATTTTGATGAATAGTGAAAAATGCTAAATCTTAATTAAAAACAAATTTTTTAATCAAAATAATTTATAGTTTTAAATTAAAAATTTGAGTGGTTTTAAAGTATAATTAGATTACATATTTATTATTTGATATAATTTAGGTCATTGGATGTATTTTCTCATTTAAATTGGACATAAACAAGTTTCATTCTTTTAATAGTTATTATTTCTTAAAAACACTCTTTTTATTTTGACAACGAGAATTAATTTTACATTAATTTCTTCCACTTCTGTGTATTGAATTTGAAAAAATGGATTAAATATTTTGAATCAGGAGGTAAAAATTTTGTAAATAGGTAACTTTCATTTTTAGACATTATGAATATTTACTTCAGTAAATATTTAATTTACCATGGTTAATAAGTAAATCTAGTAAATATGGGTAAACAAATATTATTATAATAATATTAAATTACCCTAACATGTGTCGTATTCCTATAGTTTGATACATGTTCTACCATTAGCATCCTTGGGTCGATTTTGGGATCACGTGTAGCCACTTGAGAGTGATAATGACACTTTATATTAATTAATTTAAAGTAAAGACAAAAATAACATAAACATATATCATTGAGTAAAACAATTTAATAAGGTGTTATATAAGTTATATTTTCAACTATAAAAATACATTATAAAGATAAAAATATTTACCACATAATGGAATTTTATTTATAATTTTTATACATTAAATAATTAAACATATTTATGACACAATGATGATGTTGTAATTACATTATTAATGAAAGAATCAAATAAATGGTATTATAAATATTAAAATAAATTTAATTTCAATGTTTTTAGGACATCCACGAATTTTCTAGGTGAATATGATATGTTATTATTTATTAAATTTATTTTTTTCAAAGTATCAAGTTTTTGTGACTTTCACAAAAACCAAATACTAAATAGTGTCAAAATTGACATTAATGAGTTTTTAAAAAAAATATATTATTAAATTATATAATAGTCTTGAAAATATAAGTTAATTAAAAAGATCTTATATAATGATAGTTATATCATTAATGAACCAATTGAGGTTCCCTTGGTATTTTATAGTATGTTTATTAACAAAATATTATAATAATACAAGAATACATTGTAAAAGTTAAACTATTTAACTAAGAGTTAAATATAAAACATAAGGTTAATATGGTTATCCAAACCTGTATAAAACCTATTGGTTGAGAGGTTTTCTACCCAAACCCATTTTATCCTCAAAATAAATCATTTTTAAGACATTATAAACCAACAATGTTTTTGTTATAAAATAATATTTCAATCTTTTCCTAAGGTGCCCATCACCTCTCTTATGAAAGGTCACTTTTACTTCTCTCAAAACCACACCTCCAAATCCCTTTGTATTGGCCAAAACCTACACATATATCCTCCCAATTCCCCTCACTTCAACCCAGTGGACTTAGTTTTATCATAAAGCCAACCTAAGTAGCCCTTTTGATCAAATCCAAATGAAGAACTTGAAAAAGAGGTAAATATTTCATCACCTCTTTCAAGTTCTTTTTCTCCTTCCACTTCCTCTTTTTTCCATTATAAAATAATTACTCCAGTACCTTATATATAATTTTATGTTATTATAAAAATTGTACAACCATATTCATTATTCTATCCATCATATGGATGTCAAATTCAATATATGTGCGTATGTACGGCTTACCATCTCCACATCGTGGTGTAGTTGTTATTCAATACATTATTTTTTTTTGGTTGGGTATAATAATGTTGTATAACTGATTTAAATAATAAATATAACATGTTAATGATTCAGTATATATGATATACCATCTATTTACATATTATTTTAATATCAAAAGAATGATATTGTCGCTCGTGCGTACGTACGGATTACCGTCTCCATGAACGTGATGAGATTCATTTCTCCATCGTAACCATTCAAGAATAATTTTAATTTTATGATTTGAAATAATGTTTATAAACTTAATATCATTCGGTATATGAATCAAATACATTTTATCCATAACAAACATGGCTTATGTAACAAACCATATAAAATAAAACGAATCTGTTAACACCTGAAACGACGATAATAATAAAATAATAGTAAAAATACAATATTAGAAGATAATATATGATATCAAATTAATGTATATAGTTCTTTTCTTATTTAATAAAAATTATTTAACTATTATACAGGAGGTTAATGTACCCTTGACCAAGGAAAATCACAAGTTAAGGGTTCATTCTACAATCTCTTTACTTATCTGAGGTTGTTAATACGTAAGTATCTACTCGGACCTCTTTATCATCCACATCTATGTTTTCTTAAAAATGTAATTCAAAATATTCATACTATTTACTAGACTATGGGTTAATTTCATTTATACCCTTTTTTGACCATATATTTTTTGAAAGAAATCTTTCTGCCATTTTCCAAACAAGGTACTTTATGTCCTTTTCGAAAAAATTAAGGTAAGAATGTCTTTTTTTAACTTATATGATGGGAGCGGCTATTATCCATCGTTATAACATTGTCAAATCTTCCCATGCAAGCTTATATGAATATTTTAAAAATAAATGTTTTCTCTTATAATTCTATAACATTTAAATGATTTCAAAAGAAAAAGAGATATTTCTCTAAAAAAAGTTTTTATTTCATCTATATCAACATCCTTTGATGGATTTTAAGATTGTTAGAAGTTGATTTATTATGATACAAAAAATCCATATTGTATTGAAGGTTTTGTGATATGTTTGACATTGGATGTGTTATTTTTACACCATTCATGGTTTATGGATAAAATATTGGCATTTTGTATGCTAGTTTTAATACAAATGTTTATGTTATGTTTTAACATTTTCATATGAGGAATGAATTGGACATAGTAAGTGATGGGTGGAGCCCGATATAGCTCCTTGATGCATCAGTAGGTCTCAGGAGACAAACTAGTGTCTTGGAACATGTCCTTGACAAAATATTATTTGTAGTCATGGCACAATGCATTGACTATGTGGTTATGAAGTCTGACATTATGCATTCCATCATTATGAAATTGGCTATTGATATTGCATGTGATTATTCGACTAGTAGAATATCCATGTGAATAAGTAAATGGAATTATTTGATTTATATTGGCTATATTATGCACAAGTTTATGTTTAAAAGGCTTACGTTTTAGTCTTATACATTGCCTTAATTTTTTATGTTTATTTATGAATGTTTCCGTAATATTGTTATCCTTACTAAGCATCTGAGCTCACACCTTTCTATGTTTTAGTTTTCCCAGGATGTGAAGAAATATTTTATGGATGACCAACAGGTATAGGCTAAGGATATAAGTGTGTTCAATGGGGACAAAATTTTGTTGATGTTTTTATTTCATGATGTAATGTAAAACCTATGAATGTATCTAGTGCTTCCAAGGCTACTAAATTGATTAGTCTTTCGGGATTTGATCCCTTGTGATCATGATAATGTTATGTAATAATGCACCGACTCTGGGTAACCTAGGTCAAGGCATTAAAATTGGAGCATTATATAATTCTAGGTTCTCTCATCACATCATAATAGTTTCATTTCTCTATATAAATTTGGGCGCACCCATCACATCCCAACATTTATATTATCAAGCATGTCACATAGAACATATATCAATCTTGAACATTAAATAACCCATGTAATAGAATGGGTTTCATTTAAAAAAAATAAATTCATAAAATGTTTGTTCCCGTATGAATGAGGGAATAACATACTTGATATTAGATGCATCAACCTTTAGTGAAGAAAAAATAATCTCAAAAATATAAATGTGTCCTTTTTTAAAGAAGATATATATTGAAAAAAGTTGTTTTTGTCATAAACACAAATAGGAAACATTTATATCCCATATAATGTAACATAATTATTATTAAATTTTATTTTGGTAATATCCATACTAAATGGAGGTTAAAGAGGTAAAATCCATGGAAGGGGTGTTAGGTTCTAGAAATCCCCTTACCTTGTGTCTGAATGCTTTCTTCACATTAATTTCCTATATAATGGAATTAGATTCTTTCATTAAAAATTATTGAACATTTTATACATGAATATGATTCATTATGTTTTTATTGGGTTCTCTTATGGGCCATTGGAGGTGTTATAAAATTAAATTTCATTGTTTGGAAGCATTCATTTTAAGGTTTTTCACGATCAGTTAACCTGTATTCAAGAATGAAAATTCATATAAAATGATGATAAAAACCCATGATTTTTATTATATTTTTTTAATGAAATTTTTTAAGTTTTAATGAACTTTTAATATATTTGGTTATATGTTATGAGGATGAATCATTATATACATGTTAATGATGAACATTTCAGGTTAAATTTGGCAGATTTTCGTTCACAATGAATTTATTTTATCATTTAGCATTATGAGTATAAGTTAATTCCAGAACATATACATGGTTATAACATAATATAAAAAAAATCAACCATTTAATGGTTTTATTAAAATACTTTATGGTTTTTATGGAAAAAAGAATGTGTATCACCCATGATTTCGGTAAATTGACATATCTTGGGTGATCATTTCATTTTTATAATGAAAGAGAGAGGGTTGATTTTAACAATGAATCTTCCATTAACATGGTATAATTATATTATATGCAATTAACAGAATTTATCATAAAATTTATATGAAATTAGGTGAGAATATAATAAGAAAATAAATGAAATTGAAAGAAAAATACACGAAAGGGAGAGCGGATTTACCTCTTGAATTTATCCTCCTTGAGAACCTACAGAGGTAAAGGTTTTGGTCTTTTGACAAGATCAATAGCTCCTAGATGTATGGTAGTGATGATGGAATAGTATTGTGAAGAATTTTAGAATGTATCAAAGCTTGATAAGTTTGAGTATAAGTGGGGGTGAGGGTGGTATTTAAAGCAGAGGAGGGGGTGTTTTCTCAATATTATATTCGTTAGATTATTATTTTTTCTCAATACATTGAGTAGTTTGAGAATTATCGATAAATATATTAAAATAATGACGTATAGTTCCATATTTAGGTTCTTAGATCTATTTTATATCAATAATGACTAAAAAATCCATATATTTAACATTTATCGAAAATTATCATATTTTAGTACGCATCAAAAATTCAGGTATTTCCGAAAAAATCCAAAAAACACTATAACTAGTTCTTGATGTGCAGAATTCAAAAATGAACTAAATTTTATGATAATAATTTTATAAATATAGTTAATTTAATTTTTAATTAAAATCATCTTTTTTCGGGAAAATAAATATTTTAAAATTATTACTGATTTTTTAACACTTTGAAAAATTACACAAGGTCTCATTAAATTATCTTAAAATAATAAAAAAAATTAAATTTAAAATTTTTAATACTTTTTTAGAAAATAAATTTTTTTAAATAATTAAATTAATTACAAAATTTTAGTTAAATATTTATGACTTTCAGAAACTAAAAAACCTAATTTATAATTTATAAACCATTTAATTACTTAGGATATGATATAATTATACAATAATTTCCTCTATAAGATTTTTAAATTTTATTTATACTTTCATGGGTGGGTTACTATTAATTTTTCAAGATTACTATTTATAAGGGTTATATTACTATTCATAAGGTCAAGTTACTATTTCATCAGTATAGGTTATTTAACTTCTATAAATATATCTTATTTCATAAATTATTCCTTTATAAAGAATTTATTATTGTCTATAATTAATTTTATGTGATTTATACTATATGATATTACTATAAGAAGGGATAAATTTTATTGAAAAAAGTTTTGGTTGTTACGCTCTTCCCCCCTTTGGAAATTTCTCCCTCTAAATTTCATTCTACATAAATAGATGGGGGTACTTCTCCTTCACCGCCTCCTCTGGTTCCCTATTTCCTTATTAGTATATATGGTTCCTCCACAACAATTTGACATGGTGGGTTATCTTGTTTCATAGAACTATCCCTCTGTTGTCTAGAATCGTTACTGGCTGGTCATCATAAGAGAAATCATTTGTCCAGCTATTCTACCACAGAGTTCATCTCATGTGGGGGATGTACTATGTACTTCTTTAGGAGGGATACATGGAGCACATCATGAACATGGGAAATATTTAGTGGATGTGCAAGAAGATAGGATAGAGCTTCTATGAGATAACGTATCTCAATGGGGCCAATGTAACTTTGGATTAACATCCCTTTCTTTCAAAACCGCATGAATCTCTTCCTTGGAGATATTAAAAGTAATAAATTTTGTCCAATGTCATACTATAAGTCCCGTAAAAGGTTTTCAGAATATATCTTTTTTAACATTGAGCATCATTGATATGTTTTTGAATGTCTTGTACCCTCTCTTTAATCTCATTCACAAGATAAAGTCCATGTATATTTATTTCCCCAACATCATCCAAAGAGGTTAGAGTTCTACATAGCTTTCCATTTAGAGCTTCAAATAGAGTCATCTGAATACTCAAGTGGAATATATTTTTGTATGAGAACTCAACAAATGGGTGATGATGATTCCATCCACCTTTGAATTCTCAAGAGCATTCACTTATCATATCATCAAGCATCTGAATAGTCCTTTTAAATTTTCCATCAGTTTAGGGGTGATAGGTAGTTCTGAAATTTAATTCATTAGTCATAACATGTTAAAGACTTCCCTATAATTTCTATGTGGACCTGGGATCGTGATTAGAGAAAATTGAGAGTTGAACTCAATTCAGTCTCACTACTTCATTCACATATCATTGTAGGTTGTTTAAGCAAGATTACTTACTAGATATAAACAAAATTTCTGGTCGTGGTGAGTGGGTCTACCACAACCCATATCACATTGTTTCCTTTGGATGTCTTCGGGATACCAGTGATGGAGTATATAGTGACATTCTCCCATTTACACATGTGTAAAGGAAACAGTTGCATCATCCATTTGGGCTTATTTCAATATTCATTATCTTGATGACATATTAAATACCTTGACATATTACCAGATATATCCTTCTTCATGTTATCCCAAAATATGATTTCTCAGATATCACGATACATCTTCGTGCTAGCATGATTGATAGATAAAGATGAGATATGTGAATTGTACAATAGAACCTTCATTATCCTAGGTGATGAATTCACACAAATAATCATTCCAAACAAAATCACATTATCCTCATCAATATATTAATATTGTAGCTCCCCTTCCTTTACATTATTCTCCCTCTTTTGTATCTTTGGATCATCCCTTTGTGCCTTCTTATTCTTCTCTTGGATAAATGATAATGCAATAATTTGGGAAAGTTATGATGTATTCAATTCCATTATGATTTCTAGATCTATCCTTTTAAAATCCATTTAGATATGGTCTTTCTTAATCATCAACATTGATAGAGTATAAAGTTATTTTCTACTAAGAGCATCAGCTACCTTATTCACCTTGCCCGGACGATAATGAATAGAGAAATAGTAGTCTTTGAATAGATCTAAACATATTATTTAATGCATGTTGAGATCCTTTTGTGTGAATATATAATTTAGTCCCTTATGATAGGTATATATGTCACACTTCTCACCCTAGAGGCAGTGCTAACATATTTTGAAGGAAAAAATCATAGTTGTTTGATCCAGATCATGTGTCGGGTAGTCCTTTTCATAAATCTTTAACTACTGTGAGGTGTAGGCTATAAAATTATCATTATGCATCAGTACACAACCCCGTAATTTCATGAATAATCATTGTATATTTGAAAACATTCACCACTTATCGATAATGTGAGTATTGGATCAATAATTAGCCTCTTCTTCACCTCTTTGATGATTTCCTATCACTCTTCCATCCAAATATAATTTACCCCATTCCTTGTTAACTTAGTTAGAGGTTTAGAAAATCATGAGAAATTTCTCACAAAACCATGATATTACCCTACTAAGAAAATAAAACTACATATTTCTATGACACTAGAAATTCTTAGCTATTCCTCAGTCGCCTTTTTTATGGTTCCATAGAAATTAAATCACATCTGAATACATGTCCCAATAATTTGACATTCTGCATCCAAAATTCACATTTTCTGAACATGGCATGCAACTTATCCTTCCTTGATATATCCTACACAATCCATAGATGTTCTACAAATTCCTCATTTTTCTAGGAGTAGATGTGAATATCATTGATAAAAACTACCAAAAATTGGTTAAGGTAGTATATAAAGAAACTATTCATCCAATCCATGAAGATTGGAGGGGAATTAATATGTCCTAAGGGAATCATAAAAACACATAGTTCCCATACCTTGTACATAATGTAGTCTTCAGAATATATTCCTTATTAACCATTAGCAGATGATATCAAGAATGAGTATACCCATTTGAGAAGTAATTAGCACCACATACCTAACCAAACAAGTCATCAATCCTTGTATTATGACACTTTTTCTTTATGTTGATCTCATTGGGTTCTAAATAATCAGTTTTTTCCACATTCATCCATCCTTCTTCTTGATAAAGAGCACTGGCACACCCCATGGTGATTGATAGGGATGTATGAACCCATTGTACAAATTCTTCAGCATATACTTTCTTAACTCTTCCAGTTCAATAGGATCCATCATATAGGGACACATTGTGATAGAAATAGATTCAGGTATGAGTTCATTAGAGAAATATACCCCATCGTCTGGGGGAAGTCTGGGTAACTCTTTAGTAAATACATCATTGTATTCCCACACAATGGGAATTTCCCATAAATTAAAAACATCCTTTGACTCAACCATTTTAGAAATGTATGCTTCTTTATAGGTAATCAACACCCATAACTTCTGTGTATTTTTAATAAGATATTCATTCCTTGAATTTATTGAGGATTGTATGGTGGTTCTGAAAATGAAAAATGTTTTCCTTTCCCAATAATTTATTTTTTTCTCTATATAACATCAGACATCCCATCCCTAATATAGCATCAAATTACACGGAGGAAAGTATCACGTGATTCACTAGAAGAATAATCCCAAATACTACAATTGGAGAGGAGTCCAACACATAATTTTCAATGATTTCACCACTTTATGTATTTAGAAATACCACTAAATCAAGGTTTCAGGGGATCAATTCTATAGTTCTATAAAAAAATTAATGATTTAAATGAATGAATTAAACCAAAATCAAATAAGACATTTCAATTCGTGAGTAAATAGGTTTGTCTATCTTATAAAACATCATTTTATTGATCCACTTCTGAAGTAGATATTGCATAATACTTACCTCTATCATTTTTCTTTAGTCACAGATGATGCTGGTTTCCCTTTAAGACTCGTGTTTTAGTGCATTGTATTTCATAGTTCCTTTACTCCCTATAGTTGTAGAATTATACCATTGTTGCTGCTCTCCTTTACTCAACCACATTTTCTTACTTCCTCATGACTTTTCAAAATTCAAGAGCTTTGTGGCATTCTTTTCCACACTTTATGCATTTCCATATCCCTTTGATATATTTCCCATGAAACTTCTTCGAACATTTTTTACATGTGGGTGGTTGAGTTTTCTTTTCACCTTTCACATTTGATCCTATGGCTTGAAACTCCATATTTTGTTTCATATCACAATAGCCATGGTACCATTCTCAAAACTTCATATACACTTTGAGAGAATATCAAACAACTTCTTCATAACTCACAATATCTCTAAATGTAATATCCTTTCAATGGTGTGGTTTTAAACCACTAAATAGTCCATCAGTTTTTTCAATCATTATTGACAACATAACATGAATCATACCTTGAATGACTTGTGAAGGTTTTCTTTATTGGACATGGTAGATTATCCTTCCTTTTGATTCATCTCAGTTAATTCTCTTTTATATTTTTATAAGTATTTATATGGAAATACTTGTTAAGAAACATTTTCTTAAAGTCTTCACACTCCATATTTTCAATTTCACCTTTGACTTGGTGTTCTTAATAAATGCCCATCAATGGTAGAACTATCCGTCTAGATGATAAATAGCCAAATTAATATTCTATCTCATAATAGTGATATATAATAAATACCTTATCCATTTATTTGACCCTCTATTCCATGAAAAGTGGATAAGAATATCCACTAAATTTCACTAGTCATTATCGCATAAAATACATGATAGCCAGTTTATCCCTCTTAGATTATGGATGATGTTGCAAATTATTCATTCTATTGTTCATAACCTAAGACATACGGGTAAGAACATCCTTGAAATTTGAACACCACCTCCTAAGGAATTGGGGATATTCTTTGGTAAATAGTTTCATTGTCCCTCACATGGGTTATTCACCTGATTTCTCCTAGTTCCCACCATTTTCTAAAATAAAAATGGTTAGAAAAAACATAATCCATCAAGTGATGAATAAATAATATACTCTTTTAGTAAATTTCACTGTAAATGAATATGTTGTGGTCTCCCTATTTTTATAATTTTATAAAAATATCTTATTGGGTTCTCACTTATACTTAAAATCATAATAATGCTTTTTACTGAGGTTCTCTAATCCTAATTCCCTAATTAACTAAATCGTCCTCTAATACCAACTATAGAGACCCTGATTTTTCATCATTTTCATGAAAAACAACATAAAATCATTACACAATGAGGATAAAAAGGTTTAGTGCCTTTGGAAAATTAGGTCCATATACAACATTTACAAAAAAATATAAACATTTTATTAATTCCTTCATCTATAGCTTCTTATTAGCCCTTTAATTGTCCTTTGTACATGTAACCACATGAGGATATACATTAAAAAGGGGTGATATAAAAGCCTAATAAGATGATAGATAAGGTCATGAAATAATATGACATGGCTGAGTATAATATTTATCATCATAACACACATATAATTTCAGAATCATGAGATGAAACATTAGATAAGGCCTTAAATATGGCAATGCATAAAATAAAAAATCATGTATTAGTGGTTAACTTCCACACATAGTTGTGAACAAAGATAGAATCATGTTCATACATATTTCACATTATCTCAAGAGGTTATTCACATTAACCAATGCATTGGAGTGTAATATAATTCATGGAAAACCTATCACATCATAAAATTTGCATCGTGCTAAATAATTCTAGGGGAACATGTCACATCACAGCATTAACATTATCAAGAATGCCACATAGACCATATGTCAATGTTGAACTAAGATCACACATGGAAAGGAATGAGTTTTATTTAATAAGCATAAATTAATAAAATTTTGTTTCAAAAATGAAAGAGGGAATAACCTACATGATATAAGAATCATCAACCATCAGTGAAGAAGAAACAATCTCGAGTTTTTTTTAAGTAGTGTTCTTTTAGAAAACATATTATTGTCATAAACTCATGTTGAAAACATTTATATCCTAGAAAAAGTAGTATAATGATGAAAAAATGATATTTATAAAATATCCATACTAAAAATGGGGTGAAATAGGGAAACCCCAAAGAATAAGTGTTGGGTTCTTGAAATCCCTTTACATTGTTTCTGAATGCATGATTCACATTAATGTCATGTATAATCAAATTAGATCCATTAATTAATAATTAAATAGACTTTTATATATAAATATGATTTATTATGGTTTTATTATGTTTTTATCGTCCTTTTTATGAGTTATAGTATTTAATTTCATCATTCGGAAGCATTTGTTTTCATGGTTTTCACGATCGGTTCACTTGAATTCATGAATGGATCTTGGTATAAAATGATGATAAATATTCAGAATTTTTGTTATATTTTATTAATTATATTAAATTTTTTTAATAATCTTATAATGAATTTTTTTCATCTCTTATGGGGATGAATCATTACATACAAGTTAATGATGATCGTTTTAGTTTAATTTTGGTAGTTTTTTTACCACAGGGAATTCATTTTATCATTTAGTATTATGATTATAAGTTAGATACAAAACATAAATATGGTCATAAAATACACTTTAAAAGCGTTTTCATCTTTTTAATGGGTTTATTAACATCAATGGAGGTGTAAAAGGAAAATTAAAGTGCATCTCCCATGAAGTTGGTAAATTGACACATCAGAGGTGATAATTTAATTTTTATAATAAAAATGTGAGAGGGAGGATTTAAATGATGGATATTCCATTAACATGATATAGTTATAGTATATGTAAGGTAATGTATTTATAATTCAATTTATATAAAGGGATATGAGGAGATAATATTAAAGGAAATGATATTGAAAGGAAATTAAAAGGAAGAGAGAGAGGATTTTCCTCTTGAATTTATCCTCCTTGAGAACCTCCTTTAGGATAGGTTTTGGTATTTTGGTGATACAAAGGGCTCTAAGACATGGGGGAGGGACTAGGGAAGAGTATTGGGAAGAATTTAGTCTAGTCTCAAAGCTTTATAAGTGTGAGGAGAATTGGGGGTAAGGGGTGGTATTTATAGTGGAGGAGAGGGGTGTTTTCTCAATATTATATTAATTTGTTAATTATTTTGCGTCAAGAGTATGAATAGATTGATAATTATATATATATAGTAAAATAAATATTGATGGTTCGATGTTATGGTTCTTATTTTAGTTTTACATAAAAAATGACTATAAAATTCATGTATTTTTCATTTATCCAAATTAATAATATTTTACTATTCATAAAAATTTAATGTATTTTATAAAAATCACAAAAAATCACCAAAACCATTTTCATCTTTTCAGAAAACAAAAAATAACTATTTTTTTAAAATAAATTTTTAATATAATTAATTTATTTTTACATAAATTCATGATTTATTTGAAAAATATTAATTTAAAAATTAGTACTGATTTTATAACACTTCAAAAAATAACAGAGTCTCATAAAATTATATTAAAACCATAATACATCAAAATATTAATTTAAGAATATATTTTCAGAACATTTTTTTTCTTTTAAATTATTTAAGTAGTTATAAAATTGTAATTTAAAATTTCTGAGTTACCAATATTCAGACACATAATTGATAGTTTTTATAAAATTTAATTACTTAGTCTTTGATATAATTATAACCTAATTTCATTTATAATATGCTTGAATTTTATTTATACTTTCATGGGATGAGATATTATTCATTTGTAAGGTTTACTTTTTATAAGGTTTATGTTAATTTTCATAAAGTCGAGTTATAATTTCATTTATATAGGTTCCTTAAATTCTAAAAATACTTCTTATATAATTAATTATTCTTTTATAAAGATTTTATTATGGTCGATAAGTGATTTTATGTGATATTTACAAAACGAAATTTCTATAAGAAGTGATAAATTCCATTGAAAAATATTTGGGTCATTACAAGCATCTCAATCATTTCTCCCCTTATGTTAAAAGTTTAATCCCTTAGTACACTCATTTTTCTCTTAATCAACGAGATTAATTTCAATTTTTTTCACAAATAATGCTGGTCAGATGTTTAGTTTATATTATGAGACATTAAAAATTATTATTATTCAAAATATAGAATCCATTTTTCAAAATTCCTATCAAATAATTTCAAAAAATTAATTTAAAAAATCTCACGGACATGATGAGATGACATCGTTTAAATGTGAAAAAAATTTAAAAGTTAGAAATGTTTCTATATCCAATTTCAATTTTAAATTGGTTCAAATTACATAAATTAAATTAAATGATGTATTATTTTACAAATTAAACTTTGAAACCATGTTAAAATATAATTTATCTATATAAAAATTTTGAAGAAAAGATAATATTCAATTAAAATTCATAATTTTCAAAATTCATCTAAAAATGTATTATTATAGAAAAATACAAAAAACTCACCCTAAACTAATTTTTATATTATAAATTCCAAAATGAATTTTATTTTGAAAAATTGTGTTTCTATGAGTTTAAAAAATTAATTTTATTATTGTTCACAAAAGGAAATATAAGACATAATTTTTTAAGAAAATAATATTTTGAAAATATATAATGACTTTAAGGAAAATTATTCATTTTATTATCAATAGGTTTTAATTATATATAAAAATATAAATATTATTAAATTTTTTTATTACTATTGATATTATGAAATTTATTGGAAATTTTATAACAATCTTGTTTAATTAATTATATAAATAAAATATTGTTTTGTAGAAAATCACTATTGTGTGTAATGGAAGATAATCCAATGTTGCGTGTAACACAAGATTAATTTGGTGTATATTATGAGTAAAGATTAAATTTATGTTATTTATAAGAAAATACATCATATAAATTTAATTTATTTTAAAAAAGGTTCATAAAAACATGGTGCGTCACAATAATTATTTGAAATTAGTAAGTGATAGAACATGATATTTTCAGAAGGATTAAAACTCAATGAGATTTGATAGTATTTTGAATTTTATGTTATTAATTCAACCACAATCCCACTATAAAATAATCCTTTTAATTTGCTGATAGTAATTATGGAATACCCATTTACTTTTGATGCACTGTATTCAATTGATTGTGTATTTTTTATTCATCCTGACTAGTTCTTTGTATGAATGTTGAGGATAGAATTTTCATTGTTAAAATTACTTTGTAACATGAATAAAGTATTCCATTTGATGAGATTCCTATAGTTTGTAACAATTATTAATAATTATTTCACTTAATTCTTCATCACTTCGTTACTTGAAAAATAGTAGGCCAGAAACACTTCTTACCTTTTCCCAACCAGAAACTAAGAGCTACACTTTCTTCTTATATTATTATTTACAATGAAATGAATATATTTTTGACTGACAGACACATAATTCATCCACGAAAAAATATTTTTCAACTTTATATAGAAAATCTGGTCACATAATTTGCCTTTAATATTTTACACTCAATAATTTTCAATAGTATATAGAAATTTCTTGACCTCTTTATTCTTCAGTGTAACAAATACCTGACTGAATCACCTTCTTTTGATATTTCTGGAATCTCAAATATCATTTTTGATTATCAAAACACATAAATATCTTCTTGTTTTGAATTGTCACAATTAATCTATCTTGAATAACTGAATATATATTTGACACTCTCTTCTTATTCTTTGAAATGCAATTAATATATAATAATTCCATTAGTGTCAAATTATCTTTCATTAAAACACAATATCAACAATTGTTAATGTATCATTTATTTTTATTCTTATTGATGAAAAAATATTTATTTACCTATATTTCACTAGACATTTAGTATTATATCATTCACAAATTATCTTACATATATGTATTTGTTTCAATTCATAAGTTACCATCCTGAAAATATCATGTGTACCCCAAGAATATAATTAATGAATCATGTCACCTAAAGCTTTATCATATTCATCAATGTATTTTTATTTTTTGTAATATATTATAATTTTTTAAGATATTTCAATTTGTCACGTGATTTCACATTTTCAAGAAAGCATGCATAAACTATTCACATTATACTTTGTTACTTATTGCATAGATGAAAATGAACACACACTTTATGTTTAGGTTAGTTGTCTCCTTCGATCAATGCCCACATTGTCCACCTCCATTTTAATACATCTTCCTTCAAACACAACCTATTCACACAAGAATTAGGTTATGATATCTCAACATATTTTTATAAATTTTATATTCATGTATGCACAAAGTGTCGTATGAAAAACTGAGTTTTTTGTGTGTTTTTGTTCTTCCTCAAGAAAGTATTAGTTTGATGCTTCCTCATTCACGAAACACCACAGTGTAATATTCTTATTCACTAATCATTGTGTATCAACTAATTAAAATTATTTTATTTATAAAGAATAAAATAATGGGGGTGTAATACCCAGGTACTAGTTTATAGAACCAATCATCTTTTAAAATAATTAGATAGTCGTGTTAATGGTGGTTGTGTCTCTGTATGTCTTCATTTCATAGTGTGTTGTTTTTCATTATCCAAAAAAATATGCTATGCTCCCAACTTCACGTATCCTAGGTGGATCACAGAACCCAGATTACTCTTAATGTAGTATTAAGTCAGATATTCTATGTTTTTTCAAATATAGGAACTCTTATAGAAATATGTGAGAGGCCGAAAACTTATTAGAATTGGGGGTATGATATTTATAAACAGGATCAACCATCTCAAACTCATTGATTCACCAACTCAATACCTAAAAACTATTATGTGTGAATATTAATACAATGAGTCTATGTTCTCTAATTTTAATTATGTATACCATCGGTTTAGTGATTCTAAAAGACCTGGATTTTTTTCTTTTGCAATAAAATTATCCTCCGTTTTAAAACCTATTAATCAACATTAAGTTAATTGAATATGCATTAATGTGAAATCTCAAAACCTATTCATGTATATTAGATGCTTGAATGGACACTAAACCTAGTTTTAATTCATTCTATTCTTTTTCATCGAGTTTCTCATTTTTATGATCATGACAGAAATGATCAATGAATATTGCATCAAAAACTCGACATTGATTCAATCACTGGAGTTGATTCGTGGTGCGTGGTTTGATCGCTGATGGTGGCCAATCATCAAAATTCGAGAGTCGAGAATCCTTTGTTTCATGGGGAAGGATATGACTACATGGTATCTATTGCATCATTGGATCAGTTAAGATAAAAAATTTGTAATATGTCAATATGTTTTTTTTAAATTGATGAACAATATCACAAGATGTTCATCTCACATCAAATGAAGCCTATTTATGGAGTTGGTTCTTATATCTGAACATGCCTTCAGCATCATGATATGTCTCTATAATCGGTACGCATATAAACAGTGCATGGTTTGGTATTAGGCCCTATGATCTTCTTTCCAAAACAATACATGTCTTTGGGAATGATCTCTATAGGCCATATACATGGGTCAACCTGCTTTATATGGCCTTTATACATAACTGTAACGTCCCAACCAGGCTTCCACACACTAAAGCCCCGAGACAGTCTGTCACATGACCTCAATCATGCATCCTTATACCCTAGATGTTGATGACTACTAGTGTGGGTCTAATATCATTCACGAGGTATCACGACATGATCCATGTCCGGCTTCAAGCCACAACTACACAAAGCCCACCTCTATAGGCCAGGGGTCAGTGACTTGTATCAAAGGCACAAAAAATAAGGGAGGCCTTTTCCTAAGAACATATATACACACACACATAACCAACTCATTGTAAAAGTTTACAGGGAGAGGGAAAAAAAGATGCAATACAGTTATAAATAAACTGAACACACATGATACCCTAAAAGGTATAAGTACAGTAAAATAAATTGAAAGGGGAAAAGGGAAAAATACACACCCAACTAGAAAATTTCCACAACATAGTAGTTACTAAAATATAAATTGTTGATATAGACCTACTCCTTAAACCCAATCCACGAGCACCAAATTCAGTCCAAGAACATGTATCCCTATTAACCACTGAAGTCATGGTCAACCTATTTGTTGTGTTCATAAGGAACATCATGTGTAGGAAAATCCCATGTAGGGATGAGAATAAAAATAGTCAGTATGATGCCCCGAAAGGGTGAATGTGGAGTCGTATGAGATACAATTAAAAGTAAATTAGTAGATTGGAAATGGTACAATAAAAGGATTATAGCTCAACCCAACAATAGAGTGTATTAAGCTCATCCAAACACAAAGATCTAGAAATGGTGAGAAGATGGTCATCTTTTCAAGACTTCTCTACTATAGTAGGAGTGTAGACTCGTCCCGCCATGAGAATATAGACATAGAAAGAACGTCGAATACCCCACGTGTCTTCACCTTTCCAGGAATAAGATTAGACAAAACCAATGGAGTGGTCACTATATATATATATATGTTCATTCAAATAAACCCAAGAGAGAGAGTAAGGGGATCTCTATCTCACAAGCTCGGCCTAGAAAACATGAGTCACCAACAGTTCCATAAGAACTATCAATGCCTGGAATCCCATATATCTTCGTTAAACTGCATGTTAAAGGGACTCAATCACCTCACCTTGATACTATCCCCATTGGGTGACACTATCTCACCCTCACTGTTTTAGGCCTCTTCAAAATGATGCTTCTTGGTGGTAAAAGCATCCCTCTTTCTTGAGATTCCAAAGACACATCAACCATGCCTCTTCACTGTCACACAGTCAAGAGGTCATTTTACAAAGTCTATGATCAATGCCTAGCCCAGCAAGAGAATTCCACTCATCATTAGGTGTTCGTACCCTAGTATGTAAGGGGGGATCATCACATAGAAGTCGATAGGGGACCCACTACCCAGCCCAAATGGAGGGTACTTCTCATAAAGTGTCATCAATGGGTCCCACTTCCCATTCCTACTAGAGGTAAGCCTAGAAATACCATTGGGGAACATAGCCTATCCTAGATGGAGGTAAACCTGGAACTTCTCTGGCCATCCCTTCTAGATGGCATGTCTTGGAAAAACACCTAGGATCACTGGTCATCCCTACTAGATGGTATCTTTTAGAAGGACACTATGACAGTTTTTGGGTGCCACCCTGAATTTATTTCACACTCGCAACATTTGACCATATCTCTTCAAACATCTTCTCCGCATTCACGAGACTCTAAGCTAACCCAAGATGTGGGTTCTCTTCAAACACGTCAAAAGGATCTTCCATCGATATTCCTTTGATGCTTAAAAATTTAATGAGATCATGAAAAAGTCTCTGTAAGTAAAAAAAGTTCACAATGTAGTAATCCATGTGAAAAAACATGCAAGACAACTATTCAATTTCCTTAAACAAACATATAATTTAGGAGTATAAAGTCCCCTCATTATTCTTGAAAGATGAATCTTGGGTCTCACACCTTAGTCTTGAACCAAATTATATGGATCGTTCCATTTCTCTACTCACATAAAAACACATTATATGGACTACTCATTCATCCCAAATGGGTACCAAGTGGAAATGTTTCATTTCACTATAACGCGCGTGAGCTGGGCCTCATGGGGCTCATAAATATTTTTTTGTTTGACCACCAGAAAATGGTCTTGAAATGTTCACCTCAATTTCATGGTCACAACTCCATTGATGGCTCTCCAATCTAATGTTGTAAAAAAGAGTTATGATAGATGAAATAATATCCAATAATAATAGTTGTAATAATATTGGGTGTTTCTTGGGCTTGAGAAAAAACCCCAATTTTGAAGTCAATGATTGGTCATGAATTTACTGTCTTAATAACATGGTTATGTTGTCGCTGATAGTGAATCAAACGAACGTCGCATGTAAGAGTTATGGTGGGTTGAATATTTAATAATAATATTACATATATTATTTCATGTACGTTTCAAGGACTTAGGTCTTGGGTTGGAGAAAAATTATCTGAAGCTTTCTTAAAAAGAACACAGTGTTGATAGGGTCATACAACCCCTTATGGATTGTTGGCTAGACAACGCACATGGGATGTTACAATGGTTTAAATAATAATATTTTTTTTATTTTTATTTTTCATTTGTTTTTTTTTACCCTATCATCTAGGGTTTCCCCCATGCCCCCTATTTTTCATGTGGCCGCCACCCCTCTGCTGCCTGGATGTCGACCTTCATCTGTCTACTGGCCCTGCTGCCTCGCCGCACTACTACATCAGACCGTTGTCATGCCGCTGCCTCAGACTTCCACGCTGCTCCCAATTAGACTCACTCGACTAGAACCACTTGGGGCACAACATACTGCCATCATGACACTCTATAACCACCTGCTGCACTCTCCATATCATCCCCAGCCACCTCCCTGCTTGCCCAAAAACGCACCAGCCTACTCTACCTGGACCATACACCATCGTACCTTCTTCAAGACACCTTGCCTTTGATCCAACCTAAAACAATGAAACAATCTCAGATATGCGATCCTTGGGTCCTAATCTATGCATCGCCAGTCTTCACTGATGATTCCATTTTTGTTTCATTGATCCTCCTTGAATCTGGGCGCCCGATCAAGCTTGGTTCTCCCAACAATTATCTAGCCGAGAACCACATGGTTCCAACAGTGAAGAACACATAAAAATAGGGGAGAAAGTAACATAAACAAAGGTTTTGGATCATTCATCAAGTGTTCTTGGACAACGATCAATAGTTGGCATCCAGATTAGATGAACAATTGAAAAATAAAATTTCCTAAGCTATTGGGATATGGAAAAGGTCGTAGATGGAAGAACTAATTATCAACATGCTCAATCATTTAATAAAAGGACTAAAATACCAAATACGGGCCCTACTAAGATCATATTTATTTTTTTTGATGAAGATGGCACTTATGCAACAATCAGAAGAAGTTTTTGGGTTCTCTCACTTCGATTCACCAGGATCGAAGGCTTCATTGTTCATCATTCGTTATTCATAAATGGTGAGGAAATGAGATGAGAGGATTTTATTTAATGGATAAATATAATTATGAGACCAAAATCTCATAACCATGATTTTATACCCACAAATTAGGTTTAGGTATTAATAAAATGATTAAATAATTAAATATTTAATTATTTAACTATGCACTCATGATGGCACATATGCTGAACTACTGACAACAACAATGGTTATACCTTTCCTAGGGTAAAGCCTATGTTCTAAACTCAAAAGTGGAATCAGATTTCTCCTACGAGTCTATGTTCATATGTTATTCAGTTTTGAGCTATTAAATGAATAAATTAATAACTTAATGCATCCATTTAACATAACACAAATGAGTGAGGGGTCTGAACGTCCCACACTGACTCATTTTATATCTCACATAGGGTTAAAACTACATTTCAGACCCAACGATGGTCTAAAATTTCCAATCCGAGCTACTTTTTAGAGATATCCTATTTCAGACACGTGTTAGTGTAAAAAACCTAACATTTTAAAAAAATTAATTCCAAGAACACTGAGACTCAAAATCACACTATATCTTAGCGTCTAACTCTAAAATAATATATAAAAAATATTTCAATGTAATATTCAGAAAAATTGTGTCACTTCATAATTCCATCCATAAAATATTATCATCCCAAAAAAGAAAAACTAAATAACAACTCAGGATACTGAGCTCACACCTGGATCTCCCTATCTAAGGAACACATACACGATTTTTGTGCTAGCATAGCACGCAAATAAAAAAAAGGAGGTTCTATCATTATAAGGTTTAATTTAGTTGATGACGTGTGTTGGAACATTCACATATCTACTTAGTTGCAACACATAGAAAATGTCATGTGCCCACTCTTGCTATTAGGGTTAGGGTAAGGCAGTAGGCAATCTTTCCATCCCATGTTGTGACTAGAATCACTGTTTGTCCCTATGATATAGTCTTTGGATTCCCTCCTTCATAATATCCATATGGTGAAACACCCAAGGATATCAGTTTATCTCCAACTTCAAAGTCAGTGCATCATAACTGATACTCTATTACTGGCTCAAGAAGCAATGGAATCAACACCATTGAATGGAGAAATAATGTACCCTTATGATCCACCAATGTCAGCTGTAGGGAAGTTAACTGTTCTAAAAATCCCTACACTAATCAAGCCTGGGATGTCACGCTAAGGAAATATATTATGACATTTCCCTTTCCCAGAGTATAGACTGTCTTGATGTTGTAATCCTGCATGATGTTCATCCATCATTATCATCTCAGGTTCAAGCCTATCTGGGTGGAGATGTAACTATGATTTCACTAGTCTTAAAAAAGCACAATTTTCTCACCCATAAGTTTATGTCTCCACATTCTCAAGGTGAATACCATCACTATTAGCATCATGTTATGAGTCGCATCATTATGTTCATTTTGTCTCCACTACCTCAACCTATACTTGATAACTGTAGTATCAAGACATAACATTGAGCATGCATGGTACCAGTGAACAAGGCAAGTGAGTAATCTTATCCAACCTCATGTGGAAAAATATGGAATGAATGTGGTATAACATGTTTTCATTTTCCCATATTAGAAGGAGATTAATCCCCAAAAAAGGAACTCTACTACACAAATTTTCCCTGAGTTCACATGTCAGAGGGACTCTTCCACCACACATCGATAATATCCGCTTTGGGCGGCATAGACTCTCCCTCACAGTTTTTTTCACATCTCAAAAACATGTCTTTCTGGGGGAAGGGCCCATATACTTCATGCATTCAAAGCTACATTTAATAATACCAACACAGGGTTACACTGACGCCCTGTATCACCCAGATAAAACCTCAAGTGAAGATAAGGGAGAAAAGAGAACTTCACACAGTGCCTAACAAGTTATGCTGCAGAAAGTTGAAATATTCAAGTCGTGCCTCTTATCATATCATGATCTATAGAATCCTAGAAATACAAAGCTTGAGCTTTTCTATGGACAAAGTCGCTGGCTCTCTAAGCCTGAGACCTATCATAAGAAGATCTCATACGCTGAGATCTTTTCAACTGATGTCTGCTAGTTGCATAAGACTACTCAGTTCTATTGTTCCCTCTTTCATAACTAGTTGCATGGCATGACAGGAGGCTCTCTGTCAGCAATACATGTGCTAGTATTCCAACATAGGTGCAGATGCACAAGGGTACTATGATAGCATGGATATCCCTATAGAGCCCCTTATCAAACCTTCATGCTTGAAAGTAGTCATCGCAGAGAATTTATAAAGGGTAGAGTGAAAGTTCTATGAACATAGCTGTGTACTTAGTCATCATCATCCCTCCCTACTGAACTGTAGGAGAACATGAAGTGGAAAGGAGTGCAAGTAGGAGGGGTATTAAAACTCACAAAACAACTATTGGAAGTTGTCCCATGAGAGTGCCAACTCATTGAGTATCTGAGTAACCAATCTCTTCCAACGCACAACTATTCCATAGAAAAGGCTGGCTTCTGAACCCACTATATGATCTTCCAGTGTCTGAGCTAGCCTGAAGAGGCATACCACTAACTCTAAAAATATATATACTGCTTAAGGGTCTGTCTCACCGCAAAACCACAACAGTCACGGTCACTGGAACTCATGAAGTGTGCCTATCCTATGTATGTCCTCAGGTTTCATTGTTGGTGTGTCTATTGCTCAATAGGTGATATTTCAACTACCTACAATCTAGTAGGAATGGGTTCTCTTGATGGATCCTAAAATGAGGCCACATCTTTCATGGGATCGTCATCACAAACCGGAGCTAGTATCCTAACTGGTTGTCTTTGCGGATACATACTGAATGTTATCAAGGAGTACCACCATCATATGAGCATATATATATATATCAATGGGGAGCTTACTCACGAACTATATTCAGATGATAAATCCTATATGATTCATGTAACATTGATCTCTGTCTTAATTTACTGAGGGAACCGAGTCGACAAGCGGTTAATATGGGTCCTGGTGAATGGATACTTTGGCCACCCATACTGTCACTAGACTCTCTACCCTGAGATCCACTCAGGAGAAACTTAGAAATTGTTTCCCTAAACCCAACAATGACCTTTTAAGAAAACGTAAGAAAAACATCACAAGGGTTGAACAACCTCAGATACCACATTATCAGGAACCAAACAATGTTGAGGAATGAGACACAACTACCCCAAGCCCACCTCTATATACCAGGTGTTGATGAATAGTGGAAAAGGCACAACAATCTCAGGGAGGTGTTTTCCTAAGAACCTATACACACACACACACACACGACCAACTCAATGAAAAATTGTAGAGGTTAGGGAAAAAAAGATGTAACACTGCAAAAAATAAACCAAATATACACGAATCACTAAATGGAAAAAGTATAGTACTGTAAACTGAAAGGGGAAAAAGGAAAAAATACATGCCCAAATAGAAAAGTTCCATAACCTACAATAACTAAAAAGTAAATAGCTGAGAGAGACTTTCTTCAGGAACCCAAACTATTACAACTGTACATGGTCCAAGCACCCTAATCCCTATGCTTATCTAAAGTCATTACCAACTTGTATGCCATCTTCATAAGGAAAAACACTTGAGATAAAATACCAAGTAGGGGTGAGAATAAAAATAATCGTTAGGACACCCCAAAAAGGTGAAGGGGGATTTTTAAGAGATACTCTGAAAAGGAAAGCAGTAGATATGATAAGGTATAGTAAAAGGAGTGCAGCTCAACCCAACAAGGGATTGATGTATGCTCATATAAACACAAGGAGCAAGAAACATTGAAGAGATGAACTTCTTGTTGAGTCTTTTCTACCTATAATTTAAGAGTTGACTCATCCAACCATTAGAATCTAGACAAGGAAAACACATAGAACACCCTGTGCATATTAACCTCTGTAAGAAGGAAAGTATCCAAAAACCAAGGAGTGGGAACTGGAAATAGGATATATATATATATATATATTTGTGTGTGTGTGTGTGTGTGTGTGTGTGTGCTCAGACAAAGAAACCCAAATGAGATATTAATGGGATCTCCATCGGAAAAGATCATCCTAGTAACAGTGAGTTGCCAATAGTTCTAGATGTTACCATCGATGCCTAGCATCTCACACATCTTCAATGAATTGAATGTCAAAGGGACTCAATCAAGGCACCTTGATACTATCCTCTTTGGCATGTACTATCTCACCCTCATGGTTTTAGTCCAAGTCAGAAGGATACATCTTGGTTGGAAAATTGTCCCTCTTTCTTGAGCGTCCAAAGTCACTTCAAACACACCTCATCACTATTGTACAGTTGGGAGGTTGTGTCACAAAATAGAGGAACCATGCTCATCCCGGATGGAGGATTACACTTGTCATCATGTGTTCATGAACTATTATGCTAGGGGGTCATCACAAAGAAGTTTAAGGGGGACCCACTGCCCAGCCCTGCTGAAGGGTACTACCCGAAAACAGTCGTCAGCGGGTCCCACTACCCATGCCTACTGGAGGGATGCCTGGAACAACCATCATGGAAAAAATCCCAAACCACATGGAGGTAAATCCAAAATTTCTATGGTCATCCCTGGTGGATGGTACCTCTCGAAAAATCACTAAAGAACAGTGGCCATCCCTGTTGGATAATACCTCTCATAAGGACATTATTACAGTCGTTGAGCGCTACCCTATATAGGCATCACACCCAGAACATTTGACCATATATCTTCAAATATATTCTCCACTCTCATGAGATTCTAAGATGACCCAAGCCATGGGTTCTCTTCAAACACATCGAAATGATATTAAAAATATATTCCTTTCACGTTTCTGAATTTAATGAGATCATGAACAAGGCTCTGTAAGTTCAAACAGATCACACCTTTGTGATCCTTGTAGAAAAACACCCATGATAGAATACTCCTTTAAAGAAAATAGACATCTGTTGTATGACTAAAAAGTCACCACATTGTGATTAAAAGACATCCCAGGGGGTCCACACATCAATATTGAAACAAATTATATGGAATGTTCCATTGTAATTGTTACTGAAAAACACACGAGATGGACTAATCATTCGTTAAAATCGGGTACCCGGTGAAAATGTTTCATTTAACTAGTATATGTGTGAACAGAGCCTCATGGGTCCCACATCACATCTACTATTTAAACACTTGAAACTGGTCTTGAAATGTCCTCCTCAATTTCAGGGTCACAACACCTCTGACGGATCGACAATTTGAGGTCATATGAACAAGTTACGCCATATGCAAGAATCCGCAACAATAATAATAGTAATAATATTGGGTGTTTCATGGGCCTAAGTCACAAACCCTGATTTAAAGTCCATAATTGGTCTTTAATTTATAGACTTAATGACAAGGTTAGGTCAACACTAACGGCGTATCAAATGGACACCACACACATGAGTTATGGAGTGTCACATATTTAATAATAACATTAAATCTATTATTTCACGGGAAATTCATGTACCTAGGTCACAGGTCAAAGAAAAATTATTCAATGTAGTCTTGAAAAGATTACATCATCGATGGGGTAAAATGGCTACTGACGGCTTGTTGATCGGACTTCACATGAGAAGTTATGATGGTTTAAATAAATATTATTATTATTATTATTATTATTATTATTATTATTATTATTATTATTATTATTATTATGTTTTTATTTATTTTTATTTTTTTCTTTTTCCCTTCCCCTATGGTTTCCCCCATTCCCCATTATTCATCATGAATCCACCACCCATGCACCACTTAGAGGATTACCTACAGGCATTCGTTGTCACTGCCTCCGACCTCCTGCCAGCTCCACTGTTCGCTAGCCCTGCTGTATCGCCATGCTGCTACCCCAGGCCATCGTCGTGCTGCTGTCTCAGACCTTCGTGCATCTCAAACTCTGAATCACCTAGCTTTCATGGATAGATTCACATTAGACCACCATCGTGCCACTCAAGAGCCACATGCTACACTTTCTAGACCACCCCTAACCACCACCTTGCTAACTCGTAGCCGCACCGGCATTCTCCACCTGGACCACCCACCTGTCGCACCCCAGACATCCTTGCACACACCACCTCACCTTCATCGAGCCACTGTGCCTTCAATCCAATCCAAAACTATAAAAATATCACATATCAATGATCCTCTAGTAAATATCTACACCTCACCAATCCTCACTTTCGATTTCGGATTCGTATCATTGATACTCCTCGAATATGGGTTCCCGATCAAGCTCGGGTCGCCCAGTAATGGTCAAGCTAGCAATTTCATGGTTCTAATTGTAATGAATTCGTAGAAATAAGAGATAAAGTCTCATATAAAATGGTTTTAGATCATTGTTCAAGCATTCTTGGACAATGATCAAGAGCAGGCAACCATATTAGATGAATAATTGCGAAATAAAATGTTCTTAGCTATTGGGATCAGGAAAAGGGGTGCAAATTGAAGAACTAATTATCAACATGATCAATCGTTTAATCAAAGGTGAAAAACAAAAAATATGAGTCCCACATGGATCATATTGATTTTTGTTGCTGAATATCACACTAGCACATCTATCAAAAGAAGTTTTTGTTTTCATCGTGCTTTGATTCCCCTAGATCCAAGACTTCATTGTTTTTCATTCGTTATTTGTCAATGGGGAGGAAAAGAGAGGAGAGGATTTTCATCATTGGAAAATAGAATTATAATAAAAAAATATCATAACCATGAATTTACATCCACATATTAGGTTTAGGTATTAATCAAATAATTAAATAAATAAATATTTATTTATTTAACTGTGCACTCAGAATGGGACATAATCTGAACTTCCTATGTCGACAAAGGTTATACCCCACCTCGGGTATGGCATATCTTCTGAACTCAATGGTGGCATCAGATTTCTCATCTGAGTCCCCATCTATGAGTTATTTGGGTTTGAGCTATTAAATGAATAAATTTATAATTTAATGTATCCATTTAACAAACTGCCAACGAGTAAGGGGTCCGAACGTCCCACATTGACTCATTTTATGTCACGCCTAGGGTAAACACCACATTTTTGTCCCAACCATGGTCTCAGATTTTTTATCCAAACATACCATTAAGAGATATACCATTTTTTGACATGTGAATAGTTTAAAAACACTTAATATTTTCATAAAATTAATTCTGGGCACACATGGCATTGGAATCATAGGACGTCTTAGCATCTATTTTTTGTAATAATATTTTCAATTATTTCAATGTCTTATTATGAAAAAATAGGGCCTCTAAATGAGGAGACTATAACAACAATTCTGTATTAAAACACTAGCAAAAACTAAATAAACAAAAAAAATTATAACAACCATACAGATGATAATATAACTAGAAGACCAAAACTGGATATACAATATCAAACTGAACAATAGTTATTTGATTCTAATGTATGTTCCAAGTGTAAAAATGAATACTCAAAATTAAATACACTAAAAAATCCCAAGATAATATCAAACCATGCATAGTTCCATCATCCATGATGTTACACCCCAAGCTTCTACGGTTGGTTTCCCATTAAATAATGCAATAGCTTACATTTCACGCAACTTCGAGATTCTAACACACCACAACCAATCAAAATAGCCGTTATGAATAGTAATACTCATTTTTTAAAATTTTATAATATTATATTTCAAAATGGACTTCATTTTTGGATCTAGAATATCGAAATTATCTTAGGGTGAATTTTTGGTATATTTCTGAAAACTTTCGATTTTCGATGAATAGTGAAAAACAGTGCATTATTATTTTAAACCAAATTTTTAATTAAATAATTAATTTTTTTATATAAATTTATTTTATGTAAAAATCGATACATAATATCTATATATGTTCAATATAATAAATTTGAGTTATTTTTTAATAATATTAGACATATAAAATTTTATTGACCTTTTTACCGTCTTTTACCAACATCCTAGGAGCACTTGCAAATTCGCATAAAACTTAATTTTACCGCTTCTATAAGTGGAATTTCAATAATAAAAGTGACATGGTTGATATCAGTAAAAAAATGTGGTTCAATAAGATGAAAATAATTTTTTTGAATCGTAACGTTTTACTTTTATTTACCACGGTTAAAAGTAAACAGGGTAATTAAGGGTAAAAATGATATTATTATTACCCTAAGACATGTACTAATTCTATTGGATATGTTTAATTATACCAAAAAAACCTTAAGAATAAAATTTTATCCCTTAGGTCCAAATGGATTAGATTATAACATTTATTATTATTTTATTTAAAGAAATGTTAAAAGAGTTAAATTCAAAGTTTTATAACTAAACCATTTTTAATACAGAGTTATACATAATATAAATTAGACTATAAATATTAATTAGAAGGATAAAGATATTTAATATATAATGATATTTTATTTATAATTTTTAGACATTAAAAAATTTAATTTATTTATGACCCAATGATGACGGAGTAATTAATTTAATAATGAAATATTAAAATAATTGATATTATAAATATCTAAACAAATGTAAATTGGGACTTTTGATAAATTCCACTAATTTTCTAGGTAAAAATGAAATTTTAGGGTTGATTAAATGAATTTTTTTCTAAGTAATAATGCTTTTAGGAATTTAACAAAAACAAAATACCAAATAGTGTCAAAATTGACATAAAAGAGTTTTTAAAACAAATATTATATTATTAATTGATATTCTATTCCTAAAAATATAAGGTTCATAAAAAGGGATTAAATAATATTATATATGTCATTAATGAACCACTTGATGTTCACTTGGATGTTTATAGTATGTTTATTAACCATATAACATAAATATATAAAGAGAAATGGTAAATGTCAAACTATTTAACAAAAGTTAAATATAGAAGATAAGGTTAATATGATGAACTAAACCTATCTAAAACCTATTGGTGGGGAGTTTTTCTACCCATCACCACATTATCCTTTAAATAATTTATTTTTGATCCATTAGAAACCAAAAATTAATTTATTATAAAATAATATTTCAAGATTTTCCTAAAGTGACCCTCACATCTCTTATAAAAGGGAACTTCCCCTTATCTCAAATTCACACCTTCAAATCCATTTGTCTCAGAGAACCCCTACCTAAATATCCTCACAACTATCCTCCCTTAATCCTAGAGGCCATAATTATTCAGAAAGATAACCTAAGGATCCCTTTTGATCAAATCAAAAAGAAGAACCCAAAGAAGAGGTAAATATTTCATCACCTCTTTCATGTTATTTTCTTCTTCCACTTCCTCTTTCTTTGTGGCTTCCATTATAAAATAATAACTCCAATATATTATATGTAATGTGATGTTATTATAAAAATGGTAAAACCATATTCATTATTCTATCCATCCTATAAATGAAAAATTCAACATATGTGTGTGTGTACGGATTACCGTCTCCATGTCGTGTTGTAGTTTGTTATTCAAACACTTCATCATTTGTATGGGTATAATAATGAGTATAAATGATTTAAATAATAAATATAACATGATAATTATTCTTTATATATGATATACTATCCAATTATATATTATTTAAATATCAGAACAATGATATTGTTGCTCGTGCGTACATACGGATTACCATCTCCACGAACGCGATGAGATTCATTCCCCATCGTATCCATTGAAGACTAAGTTTCATTTTATGATTAAAAAAATAATTTTTAAAGACTTAATATCATTCTAAATATGAATAAGATACATCCTATCCATAAAAAACATTACTTACGTAACAAAACATATAAAGAAAAATGAATCAGTTAACACCCTAAATGATGACTCGACTGAAATATCATTAACAAAGAAATATTATAAGATAATATATGATATCATATTAATTTATATGGTTCTTGTATAATTTAATAACAATTATTTCACCATTATATAGTAGGATAACCTACCCTCGACCAAGTAAAATTACAAGTTAAGGGTTAATTTCATAATCTGTTTATTATCCGAGGTTGTTTTTACGTAAGTATCTACTAGGACCTCTTTATCATCCATGTCTGTGTTTTCTTACAAATGTATTTCAAAAAAAAAATAAGTAGAAAATGGGTTAAATTCATTTATACCATAATTTTACCTTGAATTTTTTTAAAGGAATCTTTCTGTCATTTTCCAAACAAAGTACTTTATGTCCTTTTCGACAAAATTAAGGTAATAATGTTTTTTTAACTTATACGGTGGGTGTGGCCATTTCCCACCATTATAACATCGTCGAAGATTACCTTTAAATCTTATAAAAATATTTTCAAAATAAATGTTTTCTTTTATAATTATATGACTTTTAAATTATTTCAAAATAGAAAGAGATATTTCTCTAAAAAAAGTTTTGATTTCATCTATGTCAACATCCTTTGATGGATTTTAAGCTTATTTGAAGTTGATTTATTATGATACAAAACTTACATATGGTATTGATGGTTTTGTGATATGTTTGACTATGGATGTGTTATTTTTACAACATTAATGGTTTATGGATAAATTATTAACATTTCGTATGCTAGTTTTAATACGAATGTTTATGCTATGTTTAAACATTTTCATATGAGGAATGTATTGAACTTAGTAAGTGACGGGTGGAGCCTACTATATCTCCTCGATGCATCGGTAGGTCTCAAGAGACAAACTATTGTCTTGGAACAAGTCCTTGACAAAATATTATTTTTTTTGTGGAACAAGGCCTTGACTATGTGGTTATGAAGTCTAGCATTATGCATTCCATCATTATGAAAGTGGCGATTGATATTGCATGTGACTATTTGACTAGAAGAATATCCACGTGAATAAATAAATGGAATTATTTGATTTTATCTTTTACATATTATGCAGAAGTTTTTGTTTAAAAGGATTTTGTTTTAGTCTTACATTGTCTTAAATGTTAATGCTTATTTATGAAAGTTTACACTATATTGTTATTCTTACTGAGCATCTAAGATCACCCCTTTCTATGTTTTATTTTTTCCAGGATTCAAAAAAAATTATTATGACTGACCTGAAGGGATAGTCTAAGGGGTATGAGTGTGGCCTACGAAGACTATGTTGTTTTAGTTTTTCATTTTATAATGTAATGTAAAAAATTATGTATGTCTCTAGTATTTAAAAGGCTAATAAACTAATCAGTATTTCGAGACTTGATCTTTTTTTATAATGCCAATGTTATGTAATAATGCACTGACTCTGGGTAACGAGGGTCGGGGTGTTATAGTTAGTATTAGAGGAAGTTCTGTAAAAACCTTAGAAGCTAGATTTAGAGAAACTCTGATTAGAGAAAACTACCCTAAGATAGACTTTTAGGATTAGTATAGAATAACTTCCTTGAATTTTGGTATTGTAGGGATTTTGTGAGTTTTCCAAGTTATGCATCCCTATCTGGATACGAGCAGGTAGTGGTGGCTCCAGCACAGATGTATCTAGGGGTAAAACCCAAAAACACCGCTTTGAGCTAGACTCGAATGGGAACTGGTGAATGACAATGGGCCTTGTTTCACTCTTGGTTACGACCCTCCCAGGGGATATTCTTAGAATAATTATCATTTTATTTACAAACCATTATGAAGTTTTTATGAGTATATACTTCCTCAATGACAACATTTTTATTATTATGGATTATATCCATGAACTGTTTAATTTATGTTAAGTGTTTTACAAGTTTGTAATTATGTATTGTGATTCATAAACTAATCTAGTGTATGCAATTTTTTAGAAATATAACCTAGTAGAAGGAATGGAAACTGTATCAATGCACGTAATCCATTTAGGGATTTTCCTCCTACTCAAGATAATTATAGTGGAGCTGTTGAAGCAACTAGTTCTGATCAGCTTATTACCATACATGGACAACTCACTCAGGCTATGAATAATAGCCTTACCTGTATGAAGCACCCTGATCAACAATGCAGAGGATCAATGTTAGACCTCTTCATGAGGAAACAACTACCAACATTCAATAGGAGTACAAATCCATTAGTAGCTAATAAATGGATAAATTCCTTAGAGAAAATATTTTATGTTTTGGAGAGTAGCGAATGAAAAAAAGTTTTCATGCCAGTTTATCGCCTCACGAGAGATGAGAATCAATGGTGGCCATTAATCAAAAACACAAAGGAAGATGATGAAGTATAAAACATGGAATAGAGAGAGTTTAAAGATATTTTCTTGGAAAGATACTTTCCTCATGACCATCAAATGGATATGGAAAAATAATTTCTAAGTTTGAGGCAAAAAGAGGATGATAATTTCACAAAGTATGAGGCTAAATTTACAAGGTTAGCAAGGCATTCTGTAGATTATATACATAACCCAAGAAGTAAAATTTATAATTTCTTTTATGGGTTAAAACCATTTCTCTATTGATCATTAGTCTCACAATCCTTCTCATCGTACGAAGATATTGTCTCATGTGTTATCAAGACAGAAAAACAATTATCAAAGTCTTATGACTTTAAATCAAAGCAAGAGAAGAAGAGATCTACTGAACACTCTGGAAATAGAAATAAGGGGAAGAAGGGAAAATTTGAATATCCATCCTACAGTAAATGTGGGAAGAAACACCCTGGTACATGCCTGAAGGGAATGGAAGTATGTTACAAGTGTGGTGAAATGGCCACCAAGCTCGTGATTGCAAGGGGTAGAAAGGGGTTTTCAATTTTTAATGCTATAATTATAGAGAAAAGGGGCATTATGAAAATTAATGTTCTAAGTGCTAAGTTAACTTACCTCAGAAAATGACAAGGGAGTAAGGCCAATCTTATGTGATCACTACTGCTGAGGTTGAATCTCTGAAAGATATAGTGGTAGGTAATTTAATGGTTTCCTCAAGTTTAGCCAATTCTTATTTTATTCTAGATCATCGCCTTGTTTTATATCTTCCCAGTTTTCTAAGAAAATTAAATATTTTCAATTTGACTTAACAAGGGTGTTGTCAGTCAAAAAACCTAAGGGAAGTATCATCGCAACAAAGTTTTGTGAATCAGTTCCCATTAGGGAATATAAATATTCTTTATCTATTGATCTCACCATCATACTCATTATTGAAATTTATATAATACTCGGTATGAATTGGCTTTCAAACCATGATGCGGAAATTTATTGTAAGAATAAAGAGGTTACAATTTTTAATGATGATAAAGAGTACCTCATCTTTAGAGCTAAAACGTCACCATGTGATTTTTATCTAGATCCACCTCCAGTAGCTATACTAAATTCAATTATTGGGGAGGATGAGAATGAAATAATTATGTGTGAGGAAAATAATGTTTGAATTTAGGACATACCTATTGTGCAATAATGTGTTGATGTGTTTCTAGAGGATTTACCTGGACATCCTACAGAACAAGAAATTGAGTTTTCCAATGATTTAATTCCTGGTTCAAGGCCCATATTGAAGACCCCTTATATAATGGCCACTGTGGAATTAGTGGAACTAAAGAAACGACTAGGGTACTTGAGTAATAAGGTATTTATTCACCCTAGTATTTCTCCATGGGGAGCCCCTTCCCTTTTTGTTAAGAATAAAGATGGAACTATGAGGTTGTGCATTGACTACAAGGATAGCAATGCTAAAACAATAAATAACAAGTATCCCCTGCCTCACATTGATGATTTATTCGACCAACATCATTGAGCTCAATATTTTTTAAAGATTGACCTTAGATCTGGATATCATCAGTTGTGTGTGAAGAAGGAAGACATTCCGAAAAAATCATTTCGAACCTGGTATGGGCATTAAGAGTTTACAGTAATGCCTTTTGGATTGACTAATGCACCCTCTGTCTTCCTGGATCTAATGATTATAGTTTTCAAGGAATATCTTGATGAATTTGTAGTGGTATTTATTGATGATATTTTGGTATACTAAAAAAGATACGAAGATCATGAAAATCACTTGTGCATTATCATAAGGACTCTTAGAAGAAATGAATTGTATGGGAAATTTAGATAATGTGAATTATAGAGTCAGGAGATTTCTTTTCTTGGACATATTGTCTTTAAGGATGGAATCATTGTTGATCCTCCAAAGATCAAGGAAATCCAAGAATGGCCTGCACTGACACGTATAACTGAGGTACACAGTTTTATTGCTTTAGCAGGTTATTATTGATGTTTCGTCCATAATTTTTCCTGATTGGAAAACCCATTAACCAAGACCACACGTAAAGGGGTTAAATTTGTTTGGACAAAAGAGTGTGAATAATGTTTCAAATAACTGAAGAGAATATTAGTGAATGATTATATATTGACTCTATTATCGGGGAATGATGGGTTGGTTATTTATAGTGATGCATTAATGAAAGGAATTGGTTTTTTCCTTATGAAGAATGATAGATTTATTGTCTATGCCTCGAGAAAGCTAAAAATTCACGAGAAAAACTATCCCACTCAGGATCTTGAGTTAGTAGCTTTAATCTTCGCTCTCAAGATATGGAGACACTATCTCTATGGTGAAAAATGTGAGATATATACTGATCACAAGAGTTTGAAGTATATTTTCTCACAGAAATAACTCAACATGAGGCATAGATTATGGCTTGAACTACTCAGGGATTATGATTGCACTATACACTACCACCCGGGGAAGGAAAATAAGGTGGCAGATGCTTTGATTAGAAAGGATCATGGAGTTTTGAACAAGATAAGAGTTGAAATGGGTCCTATTTTCATAGATCTAGTGAAAATGCATATGAGAATAATCCTGGAAGGTGAAACATCAATACTTTTTCAAATTTTTTCCAAACCATATTTACTAGAAAGGAGAAAAATTTCTCTGGCTGATGATGTGGAGTTTCAAAAGAAAATTAAAGCTGTGAATGATGGGAGACTGATCAACTTCATATATGAAGACGGGATTTTGAAATTTGGGAAGAGAATTTGTGTTCCCGATATACCTGATCTGAAAAGGGAATTGTTTGATGATTCTCATAGCTCTAATTTCTCTATACACCCTGGTAGCACCAAGATGTATAGAGATTTGAAGGAACATTTTTTGTGGGACAATATGAAGAAGGATATTACTGATTTTGTGTCAAGATGTAGGGGTTTTCAATAAGTAAAAGTTGGAAGGAAATAGCTTGGAGGAGTCATGCATCCTCTTCCCATACCTGAGTGGAAATGGGAAAATATTATGATGGAATTTTTCATGGGGCTACCAAAGACTCCTAGAAGGAATGATGCAATATGGGTTATTTTTTACTGTCTTACCATATCTACACATTTTTTTACAATAAGAGAAGATTTACAACTTGAACGTCTAGAAAGACTATATATTAATGAAGTTGTAAGACTTAATGGAGTTCCCGTTTTGATTGTTTCTAATCATCATCCCCATTTTACATCAAGATTCTAAAAAAGTCTTCAGAAAGCCCTAGATACTGAACTTTGTTTGAGCACTGCCTACCACCCCCAAACTAATGGACAATCAGAATGGACTATTCAAACCATAGAAGACATGTTGAGATCATGATCACTTGACTTTCAAGGTATGTGGGATCAAAATTTACCTCTGGTAGAATTTTCCTACAACAATAGCTTCCATTCAAGTATTCAAATGGCACCATATAAAGCATTATATGGAAAGATATGTAACACACCAACTTATTGGGATGATGTTGATTAACGAAAACTCGTTGGCCCAGAACTTGTTGTGGAAACAATAGAAAAGGTGAATGTAATCCAAACCCACATCAAATCAGCTCAAAGTAGGCAAAAGAGCTATGCCGATAATCGGAGGAAGGATTTGGAATTTTAGGTAGGAGATCATGTTTACTTAAAGGTATCTCCATGGAAGGGAATTATATGATTTGGTAAGAAGGGTAAGTTGAGTCCCAGGTACATCAGACCTTTCAAAATTCTAAAGCGAATTGGGGCTATAACTTAACATTTAGCAATGCCTCCAAGTCTCTCCAAGGTTCATGATGTGTTCCATGTATCACTGTTGAGAAAATACATGCCTGACCCAATGCATGTACTCACCTATGAGGAAATTAAATTGGAACCTGATATATCTTATTGTGAAGAGCCTGTCAATATTCTTGATACCAGAGAACAAGTGTTGAGAAACTAGACGACTTGTCGGACAAAAGTTCTATGGGGAAACCATAAGATGGAAGAGGAAACATGGGAATATGAGGAACTTATGATGAAGAACCACCTGAATCATTTTATGCAGTAATATATAAGAAATTTTGAGGATGAAATTATTTTAAGGAAGGTAGAATGTAACACCCCAAGCTTCCATGATATGTTTCCCTTTGAATAATGAAATAGCTTGCATTGTACACAACTTTGAGATTCTAATACACCATAACCAATCAAACTAGCTGTTATGAATAGTAATACCTGATTTTTGAAATTTTATAAATTTTATCCTTCAAAATGGACTTCATTTTATATTCTAAATATCAAAATTATCTTTGGGTGAATTTTTTTTATTTTTCTAAAAACATTCAATTTTTGTTGAATCGTGAGAAACACTACGTTATTGTTTAAAACCGACTTTTTAATTAAATAATTAACTATTTTATTTAAATTTATTTTAAGTTAAAATAGATACATAATACCTATTATGTTCAATATAATTCATTGAAATAATTTTGTAATAATATTAGATATATAAAATTTTATTGAACTTTTTACCGTCTTTTACCCACCACCTAAGAACATTTACAAATTCGAATAAAACATAATTTTACCGCTTCTATGAGTGGAATTTCAAAAATCCAAGAGATTCAGTTGATATCAGTATGAAAAATTTGGTTCAATAAGATGAAAATAATTTTTGGCGAATAGTAACTTTTTGCTTTTATTTACCATGGTTAAAAGTAAATATGGTAATTAAGGGTAAAAATAATATTATTATTACCATAACACATGTCCTAATTCTATTGGATAAGTGTAATTCGACCAAAAACAACCTTATGAATAAAATATGATCTTTTAGGTCCACTTGGATTAGATTAGAACATTTGTTATTATTTTATTTAAAGAAGAGTTAAAAGAGTTAAATTCCATGTTTTATAACTAAACCTTTTTTAATACAGGGTTATACATAATATAAAATTGACTATAAATATTCATTAGAAAGATAAATAAATTTCCTAGAAATTTATATTTTATTTACAATTTTTAGACATTAAATAATTTAATTTATTTATGACACAATGATGAGGTAGTAATTACCTTAGTAATGAAATATTAAAATAATGGATATTATAAATATCCAAAAAATGTAAATTGGGACTTTTTATGAATTCCACTAATTTTACTGGTTAATATCACATGTTAGGGTTGATTAAAAGAATTTTTTTTATGTATTAATGTTGTTATGAATTTAACAAAAAAATACCAAATTTTGTCAAAACAGACATAAAAATGTTTTTAAAACAAATATTATATTATTAATTGATATTCTATTCCTAAAAATATAAGGTTCCAAAAAAGGGCTTAAATAATATTATATATTTATTTAATTAACCACTTTATGTTCTCTTGGATGTTTATAGTAAGATTATTAATCATATAATATCAAAATTCAAACAGACATGGTAAATGTCAAATTATTTAATTAAGAGTTAAATCTAAAAGATAAGGTTAATATGATGACCTAAACCTGTATGAAACATATTGGTGGAAAGGTTTTAGACCCATCCCCACCTTATCCTTTAAATAATTCATTTTGGAGCCATTATAAACTGAAAATAATTTTATTATAAAATAATATTTCATGCTTTTACTAAAGTGACCCTCACCTCTCTTATAAAAGGGAAATTCCCCTTCTCTCAAATTCACACCATCAAATCCATTTGGTTCGTCCAAAACCTGACCAAATATCCTCCAAATTTTCCTACCTTTATCCTAGAGGCCTTTCTTATTCATAAATCCAACCTAAAGTTCCCTTTTGATCAAATCAAAAGGAAGAACCTGAAGAAGAGGTAAATATTTTATCACCTCTTTAAAGTTATTTTTTTTCTTCCACTTCCTCTTTCTTTATTGCTTCCATTCTAAAATAATAACTCCAATATCCTCTATATATTTTGATGTTATTATAAAACCATTAAAACCATATTTATTATTCTATTCATCCTATAAATGAAAAAGTCATCATACGTGCGTACGTACGGATTACCGTCTCCACGTCGTGGTGTAGTTTGTTATTCAAACACTTAATCATTTGGATGGGTATAATAATGAGAATAAATGATTTAAATAATGAATATAACATGATAATTATTCTGTATAAATGATATACCTTCCAATTATATAATATTTATATTAAATGAATGATATTGTCGCCCGTGCGTACGTACGGATTACCATCTCCATGAATGTGATGAGATTCATTCCCCATCGTATCCACTCAAGACTAATTTAAATTTTATGGTTAAAAAATAATGTTTAAAGACTTAATATAATTATTAATATCAATAAGATAAATCTTATTCATAACAAACATTACTTACGTAACAAATCATATAAAGAAAAATGAATAAGTTAACACCTGAAATGATGATACTACTGAAATATCATTACCAAAGAAATATTTGAAAAACATATATGATATCATATAAATTTATATGGTTCTTGTATAATTTAAAAAAATTTATTTGACCATTATATAGGAGTTTAACCTACCCTCTACCAAGGAAAAGTACAAGGTAAGCTTTAATTTCACAATCTCTTTATTATCTGAGGTTGTTTTTACGTAAGTATCTACTAGACCTCTTTATCATCCACATCTATGTTTTAATAAAAATGTATTTCAAAAAACAATTACTAGAAAATGGGTTAAAGTAATTTATACCCTTATTTTACCTTATATGTTTTGAAAGATATATTTCTGTCATTTTCCAAACAAGGTACTTTATGAGCTTTTTGACAAAATTACGGTAAGAATGTTTTTTTAACTTATACGGTGGGTGTAGCTGTAACGCCCCAACCCCAGCTGCCCAGAGTCGGTGCATTAATTACGTAACATTGGCATGATCACAAGAAAGATCAAATCTCGAAAGACCGATTGGTTTAGTAGCCTTGGAAACACTAGATATAATCATAAAGTTTTACATTACATTTTAAAGTGAAAAACTACTACAACAACAAAGTCTTCATATCCACACTATTAACCCCTCATAATATCCCTGCAAGTCATTCATAAATTACTTCTTCACTACCTGGGAAAAATAAAACATAGAAAAGGGGTGAGCTCAAATGCCCAGTAAGGATAACAATATAGCGGAACATTCAAAATAAGCATAAACATTTAAGGCAATGAATTACTAAAACAAAAGCCTTTTAAAATTGAACTTCAACATAGTATGGAAAAAGTAAAATGAAATAATGCCATTTACTTGTTCACATGGATATTCTACTAATCGAATAATCACATGCAATATCAATAACCACTTTCATAATGTTGGAATGCATAATGCCAGACTATCATAACCACATAGCCAAGGCCTCGTGCCAAGACTACAAATAAGATTTTGTCAAGGCCTTGTGCCAAGACACTAGTTTGTCTCATGAGACCTACCGATGCAATTTTTTTAAGAAGATACTTACGTTAAAAATTGCTAAAATACACTCCAGTGTTTTTCTGAAAACATTATGCAAGCTTCTGAAAACAAAATAACTAATTCTGAGACTGCTCGACTAATTACAGGCCATGATGGGTCCACTCCCAATCCCTTCCTGTCTACCAAACTCGAGAGTCAGGTTTTCTGAAAACATTTTTAAGCTTGCGTTAAATACATATACATTTGCACTGGATTTTCATATATTTGAGAGAAATATCTCTTTTTTTTTGAAATCATTTAAAAATAACATAATTATAATAGAAAACCTTTATTTTTAAAATGTCCTTGTAATCTTGTAAGGGATGATTTGAAGATTTTATAACGGCGGTAAATAGCCGGACCCGCCGTATAAGTTTAAAAAAAACGTTCTTACCTTAATTCTGTCGAAAAGGTTAAAAATGACCTTGTTTTGAAAACGACGGAAAGATTCCTTTATAAACCACTTATAAAAGTCAAAAAGGGTATAAATGACTTTAACTCATATTCTAGTAAATAGTAAAAATGTTTTGAAATACATTTTTAAGAAACATGGATGTGGATGATAAAGAGATCCCAGTATATTATTACATATAAACAACCTCGGATAATGAAGAGATTGTGAAATAACCCTTACCTTGTACTTTTCCTTTGTTGGGTTAGGTTAACCTCCTGTATAATGGTGAAATAATTGTTATTAAATTATACAAGAATCATATACATTAATATGATATCATGTATGATCTTTTAACATTGCTTTATTAATAATATCTTAGTATTATCGTCGTTTCGGGTGATAATCGATTCGTTCTTCTTATATGTTTGGTTACGTAAGACATGTTTGTAATGGATAGATTATATCTTATTCATAATTAGAATGATATTAACATTATTTTTAACCCCAAAATGAGAATAAGACTTGAATGGATATGATGGAGAATGAATCTTATCGCGTTCGTGGAGACGGTAGTCCGTACGTGCGCACGAACGCTACATCCATTTAATTTTTATTTTAAAAGAATCTAATCCAAATGATACATAGGTATATTAATATTCCAGTATAATATTTTATATATGTTACTTAAGTTCATTAACACCATCCTTTATACATTCCATGTGTGGTATGAACGAGTCATATCATTTTAAGGGGGCGGTAGTCCGCACTTCCTCAAATGAAATTATCGTATGTATATACAACATGAAACGAATAATGGTATGAAATAAAATGGAATTACAGAAGCTTATATATAAAATATATATCATTAATATCATATTTAATTACAGTGCCATCATAATGGCCACCATGAGAGGTGGTAAGATGTATTTGAACAATCATCGTTTCGTGAGGCGTTAGTTTGCCATCCACAGAAACATTATGTTCATCATCCATTAGATGGAGTTGTGTGTATGTGTAGTTTGAATCCTTCTTATAACAACATCCTAGTATATTTAGGATACTGGTGTTGTTACAAAAGAAAGGAAATAAAAAGATTTTGGGGGTTGGAGAAGCAAAATAAATGAAAATACTTTAAGAGAAATTGTTACCTTTAATTTAGGTAACTCACTTTGGTTGGAACCAAAGGACTTCTTGAAATGCTTTCTGCCTAAGGGGAAGCTTCAAGGAGGAGGAGAGGGATGTGGGGAGCTTAGATGGGCAGAGTTTGGACGAGCCAAGTGGCTTGAGAGGTGTGAGGAAAAGAGAAGGAGGAGTGCCCTTTTATAAGAGGGGTGAGGGGCACCTTTGGAAAAGCTAGAAATATTAATTTATAATAAATTCATATTCGGTTTCTAATGGCTCCAAAGTTTACTATTCAAAGGTTAAGGTGGGGATAGGTCGAAACCCACTCAACCAATAGAATTTAGACAGGTTTGGGTACTTATATTAACCTTATCTTTAAGTATTAACTCTAAGTTAATTAGTTTCACTTTTACAATGTCTCTTTGTATTTTTATATAATATGGTTAATAAACTTACTATATACATCCAAGAGACCCCCAAGTGGTCCATTAATGAGGAACCTATCATAATATAAGTCTCTTGGCCGAACCTTAGATTTTTAGGAATTTAATATCAATTAATAATATAATATTTGTTTTAAGAACTCTTTTATGTCAATTTTGACACTATTCAATAGTTGATTTTTGTGAAACTCCTAACAGATTGATTACTTCGAACAAAGTCAATTAAATCAATCCTAATATATCATATTATCATAGAAAATTAGTTTAATTCATTAAAAGTTTCATATTATAATTATTTGGGTATTTATAAGATCAATTATTTTAATTTTTCACTATTTTAGTAATTACTGCATCATCATTGTGTCATAAATAAAATAAATTATTTAATGTCTAAAAATTATAAATAAAATATCATTATGTAGGAAATCGTTTTATCTTTCTAATGAATATTTATAATCGAAAATACAACATGTATAACCCTATGTAAAAATTGTTCTTCTAAAAGATGTAAGCTTATGCCATTTTTATTTTTATTTTAACTTTATTAATATAATGTGTCATTATCACTTACAAGTGGATCCATGGGGTCCCAAAATAGACCCAAAGATGCCCATGGTCGACCATGTATCAACCAATAGGGTTAAGACACATTTTAGGGTAATTTAGTATTATTATAATATTATTTTTTTAACCCTTATTTACCGGATTTACCCTTTAACCATGGTAAATAAAATATTTACCACAGTAACTTTTCAAAATGTCTAAAAATAAAAGTTACCTATTTACACAATTTGAACATCCTGATTCCAAATATGGAATCCATTTTCCTAAATTCAAAACACAGAAGTGGCAGAAATTAATTTAAAATTAATTCCCGCTGTCAAAACAAAAAGCGTGTTTTTAAGAGATAATAACTATCAAAAGATTGACACTTGTTTATGTTCGGTTTAATTGTAAAATTATGTCCAATGACTAACATTATATTAAATGGTAAAAATATATTCTAAATATACTTTAAAACCACTAAAATTCATAATTTATCACTATTAATTATTTTGATTAAAAAAGTTGTTTTTAATTAAAATTTAGAAATTTTCACTATTCATCAAAATATGAAAGTTATCCGAAATGTACCAAAATTTCACCCTAGGCTAATTTCGATATTCTGAATCCAAAAATGAAGTCCATTTTGAAATATAAAATATATATGATTTCAAAAATTAGGTATTACTATTCACAAAGGCTAGTTTAATCGGTTGTGGTGTGTGTTAAAACTCGAAGTTGCGTATAACACACGCTACTGTATTATTCAAAGGAAAGCGTACCGTGGAAGCTTGGGATGTTTCATTTTAAATTTTTTTGATGTCCCCATTTAGTCAATATGTTTAAAATATTGTATTTAAAAAGGGTTCACTATTAAAAGTTGATAAAAGTGCAATACTGAAAATGAATTTGTTCTTGCATTATATCAAAGAAACTCATAATATGGATTCTAAAATTATAAGGATTATATAAAGTTTAAAATTTAGATAATACTATTCATAACCGCTTTTGAATGGCTTATTTTTGTAAGTCATGGTGTGATTGAACTCGGTGTTGTGTGTAGTGCAAGTTATTTAATTATTTTGAAGAAATAACACACTATGAAATCTTGGGGTGTTACAGTAGCTATTTTACCCCATTATAACATCGTCGAAGCTTTCCTTAAAAGATTATAAGAATATTTTCAAAATAATTTTTTTCTTTTATAATTATATGACTTTTAAATGATTTGAAAATAGAAAGAGATATTTCTCTAAAAAAGTTTTGATTTCATCTATGTCAACATCCTTAGATGGATTTTAAGATTATTTGAAGTTGATTTATTATGATACAGAACTTCCATATTGTATTGATGGTTTTGTGATATGTTTGACTATGGATGTGTTATTTTTACTCTATTTATGTTTTATGGATAAAGTATTGACATTTCATATTTTATTTTTAATATGAATTTCTATGTTATGTTTAAACCTTTTCATATGAGGAATGCATAGGACTTAGTAAGTGATGGGTGGAGCCCACTATAGCTCTTTGATGCATCAGTAGGTCTCATGAGACAAACTAGTGTATTGGCACAAGGCCTTGAAAAAATCTTATTTGTAGTCTTGGCACAAGGCCTTTACTAGGTGGTTATGAAGTCTGGCATTATGCATTCCATCATTATTAAAGTGGATATTGATATGGCATGTTATTATTCGGCTAGTAGAATATCCATGTGAATTAGTAAATGGCATTACTTGATTTTATATTTGCTATATTATGCTGAAGTTCAAGTTTAAAATTCTTTTTTAGTCATATATTTCCTTAAATTTTTATACTTATTTATGAAAGTTTCTGATATATTGTTATCCTTACCGAGCATTTGTGATCACCCCTTTCTATGTTTTATTTTTCCCAGGATGTGAAAAAGTATATTATGAAAAACCTACAGGGATAGTCAAAGGAATATGAGTGTGGCCTATGGAGACTATGTTGTTGTATTTTTTCATTTTATAATGTATTGTAAAACTTATGTATGTATCTAGTATTTCCAAGGCTACTAAACTAATTGGTCTTTCGAGACATGATCTTTTGTGATCATGCCAATGTTATGTAATAATGCACCAACTCCGGGTAACAAGGGTCGGGGTTTTACGCATGCTCCATCCCAACTCATCCACTTAACACAGGTCCTTCTCCCTAATCCTATCCCATAGAAATGAAATCTATTTGGGTACTGATCAATAAACCCCAGAAGGGTGTGATTATAACCTAATATGCCACCACTAATAGAATCTAAACAGTATATAGTCAATAAAAAATTTATAAATTTGTATAAATTAATAATTACAATTCATAAGTAAACATTTATCACATGATCAGTTTATTTTTATTTAACCACATTAACCCCCAGCTTCCTATAGACACTCATACCTCAATATATACTTTGGCTCATGACAGAGCCCAAAGTATGTTTAAGGGATGTCATATCATAGAATTCAATTGTTAACAATATTTAATTCACACAATAATTTCCATGTTATCTTTCATATAACACACAATTGAATGAAACGTTTCCCATTGTTTAATTTATAATTCGATTCACATGTTACCAATCATACTTTACACATTAGAATGACCGTGTTCCCATTCTTTATTTCAAAACTAAATAACCATGAAACATTTCATAACTTGAAAATTAAATGACCATGTTACCCTTTACCAAAAAATAATTGAATCAAAAAGTAATTATCCACATCAAGCCCCATACTAATCCAACAATTAGATAAACACAAAAAATATATTAGTTAATTCAAAAATTAACTAAGAACACCAATAATATTAATTAATTCAATAACTAATTAATCGAATCAATTCCATTATTAATTCAACTATTATTTAAACATAACAATTAACTTACGTAATTAAACAATTAAATAAGAACATCAATAGACTTAATTAATTCATAAATTATTTAATCACACTAATTTCATTAGTAAATATAAATTATTTTATCGAATAAATCCCATTAATGAATTTCCCAATTAATTATTTTGTGAACCCCGCTTATTAATTAATAAATTAGTTAATCAATATCTAGAAACTCAAAATCCAATAATTATTTCAATAGTTAATTATGACATTAACAATCCTAATACATCAAAATTAATTCCAAAATTATTTATCTCAATTCTCAAATCTAAATATCTCATTGTTAATTCACCAATTAATTATCTCAATCATTTATCACAATATCTCATAATTATTTATACAACTAATTATATTAATCTATAATTCCCAAAATCCTCAATTTTAAATCTCCTTAATTATTTAATTCTCCAAATTAATTAATTCAACGAGGAACATAATTTCTAAAAATATAATAGAAATTATACAATTAAATTCATGTAATTTAAATATTGATATTTGGATATGAATAATAGACCACCTACCTCGATTCATTGATGAGCGATCTCCAAATGGAAATCCCCAAAATTTTAGCAGTACAATGATGTATAATGAGATATGAATCTAAATCCCTGAATTAAGACTTAAAAATCAAGATCCCATAAATAAAGATCTATAGCTAAAATACAAGATCAATATATAATCAAAATGGAATGATCAACCCTTTCGTGAATGGTAGAAGAATGGAAGAGGAATGGGAAACCATGAGAGATGAGATCCTCTTTTCATGAGGGGTGTAGATCATTGATCTATGATTCAAATAACCATGAAAAGAGGTTAGGAAGGAATATAATTAATTTAGGATTCTTTGAACTCGTAAAATAATGTTAGGGGTCAAATGGGGTTTGATTTGGGTGACATTCAGATGGTTCTTGTAATTTAAAAACTAATTTTTGTGTGACATAACAATCCACAAAATATTTTCTAGGTAGTGGCACACAATTTTCCCTAAATTCATTCTTATCTATGTGGATTTATTGTAGTGGTTCATGGTTTCTCTTATGTGGGATCACAATTTGAAAAATTGTGTTCCAACCATGTAATTCCCCTCTATCTTTGGTTGCATTGCTTGTGGGGAAAGGGCACATGGTTAGAGAAAGTTATTTTCCAACCATGAACTACCCTTATCTCTACCTGTTTTCTAAAATTTCCACCCAAACACACCCTATGGTAATACCCAAAAATATATCTGGACAGAAATAAAAAAAAATTCTATAAATGATCCCATTCAACTCTAATAAAATTCATAATCTTATAATCTTTTATCCTTATAATAACTCATCCTCAAGATGCACTCCCAAGGATCTTTATGATTATGAGTCAAGAATATTTGATCATTGATCCTACATATCCAATTCTCTTCCACATGTATCATCCTTCACATGTCTATGTTTCCATAATACATGGACTATTGGAACATGTATTCATCTCTACACATTCAAACTACAATCCAACAAACATATCATATTCTTATCAAAGGACACATCTATCTCAAGATTAACATCACTCACATCGATCACTTGACAAGGTTTGGGGTGATATCCTTAATGTTGTGACACCTAGAAAAAACATACATAGCATTGTATCTATGTGGAAGTTCTAATTGGTAAACCACTACCCCAATTCTCCCCAACACCTCAAATGGTCCAACAAATATAGGCTCCAACTAGCATCATCTATGTATCCTATGATGAAAAAACCTAGGTGACACCCAATAGAATACACGACCACCAATATAAATTCTAGGTTTATCGACATCTATCAACATACTATTTTTTTCTAAAATGTTCCATTTCCTCTATATCAAGATGATATAATTCTGAGAGAATATATACTTGACACTCCATTGATCGGTGTAAAATATTAACTACTCCCCCATCGGGTAGTATCTCCGTATATTCAATGTTAAGACTACCACTACTAGCCCAAGATCATGGGTTTCATAGTTCTTCTCATGTGGTATCAACTCCCATAAACCTCAGGTAATCACTACCTCCCTCTTTATCAGAACACAACCAAGACCATTTCTTGATGTATTGTACAACACTACACATGTGACACCCTCCTCTAAAAGTCTCAAGATCATAGTGCTCAAAAAACTCTGGATCACCTATTTAAAACCTTCTAGAACAACTTTGTCAACATTAAAGGCTTCCCCTTTCAAGTAAATGTAGTCATGTGTGATGAAATTATGTAGAAATGTTGTACGAATATCTAGTAATATCCCACTAACCCATATAATCTATACACTTCCATCATGCTCTTGGATGCCTCCCATGATCACACTACCTCTCCCATGGTCGGGTCCGCTGCCACACAATCTACTAAGATAGTGTGTCCTAGATAGTGGAAAAACTATAACAAAAACTAGCACATTGAGATATTTTCATAAATCTTGTGTTTTTATAATATTTCTAGAACTATCAGCTTTTGTCTCACATGATGCTCCTTAGATTCCAAGTACACAAGGATATCATCAACCAAGACTACCCTGAACTAGTCTAAGAAGGGGTGAATGATTTGTTTCATGAGTACCTTGAGTACTGCTAGGTTGTTCATCATGCCAATGGGATATTCGTGTTCCCATAGTGACTATATTGACATCTAAATGTTATGTTAGGTATATCCTCATCCTATACTCACTGTTAGTGATAGCATGACTGAAGGTAAACATTTGAGAACCATCATGACCCACTCAACTGTTCAAAATTTCATCAATCCTCGGTACTGGATACTTGTTCTTCATGGTCATCTGGTCTATGTTCCGTTAGTCCACACACAACCTCAAGATCCCATATTCCTTCTTTGGAAACAATACTAAGGATACCGAGGGTGAAATAATGGTTCTAATGTATTCCTTATTGAAAAGATCTGTAGGAGGCATCTGATATGCTGGTGTAGATATCGGTGTTGTCCTAGGATGAATTTCAATGGAGAAGTCTATCTCTTAGTGGGGATGTAGTCGTGGAACATATTTAGGGAATATGTCCTCATACATCACCTCCAATAGAGGAAACTAGGATCTTATGACATCTACTACACCAAGGGTTAAACAAGACAACTGATGAGTAATCAGTTTCACCCTCCTATTAATGAGTTCATCATATGAGGTTTGGGTCTCCTATTCACTAAAAATTGAAAACATGGTTCCATCACTACGGACACAGTACATCATTTGAATGAAACAGTAAATTAGGGAATAAACTATAGATAACCAGTCCTTAACACTAATTCCAAGAGATTCCAATAGAAACTCCCACATAGTTGTGTCAAGTCATGGTGTCAGTAAAATTTTGTGATCACTTAGTGTTTTATAGTATGAGTGTCTAAGCATAAGGTTTTAGTTGTGGGATTAACCAGAATCTATTTGTCTTTTTTAATGTATGCGACAAGAAAGGAATGACAATAACCAATTTCTATCAGTACTACAGATAAGGTAGAAAAGATATTGATCATACCTCAAATCATCCCCGGATCCTCTAGATTTTATTATTTGACTTCCTGCAGGTGTCCCCACCACTACCCATCAGCTTCCTAAACCTTTTGTAGACCAACTGAGGGTGGTGGTGATAACAAGTCAAAAATTGACCATCTCCTGTTTCTCTCCCAATTCCACTTCCACATCTATCACCTTAGGAACATGAATTTTCTTACCATTGCATATACCTTGGTGTCCCATCTACGGTCTCTCTGTCAGTCAAACGTCATGTTGGAAAATCTCATTCTTGATTTTCCCTACCATCACATGAGTAGAACTGCATCTCTCTGGGTTTACTAGACCCACCATATGAGCCCTGCACCATATATCCAATATCCTAAGACCTCCTTCTCGAACATATTTTATTTTTAGGTCCCTGGGACTAATGTCATCTCTTCATTTCCAAGGTCTCTGATCCTTCATTCCCAATGCTAACAATCACTTATTGCATCTACTCACCCAAAAAACTCTCAACCACAAAATCTTTATCTATAACCCCATAAAAGTTAGTAATGAATAGATGGATAACACTTGATTAGAAGTATATATCCATACCTCATTTGAGTACTGAGAAATTTTTTGTAAATTTATATGAATAATAAACAATTTTCTTGTGGTCCTACTAGAGCTACATAAGCATTTAAATTAATACATCCCTCAATATATCTGGAGATAAATCCTAAATAAAAATTATGTAAAACTATGACCACACTACAGTCATCTCTTTTTACTACTAGGTCAGTAATCCTCACCATTGCTCATATGAACCATGAATAAGGATTGCTATCAGGACCACCATATAATCTACATGTCGTCTCACATGATTTAAAACTCAGTTCACCACGTCAAGCTAGTACTTATATACCTATGGGTTAGAATCACCTACAAACATTAGGGTTCTATTTCTCTCAAACTCGTGATTTTAACTCATCCTATACACCACAACAGTTGTTACTATGGGTACCACATGCTTCACTACGGGTGGTGGAACACCTATAGCATGACCTAGAGGTAATATCTCAACAATAAGTCTCTGTATCAACACAGCATCACTAAGGGGATCAACCCCAAGCCCAGTTTCAATAGGCCAAGGGATGGATACTAGTGCCATGTAGGTATATCACTAGAATTGGATTCCTTCGCCTAATTAACTATACACACACGCACACACACATCTATAAGCATATGAAATGCTAAAATGTAAAATAAACAGACAATGATGCATTTATACATCTAAATCCCATAGTCTGAGTATGGCTGAAAGTAAAAGAAAATAACTAGGTCTATACATAATTCAACCACAAGGATTCTAAAGCACAAATCCAACATAAAAGTATATAATGTAGATATCTATAAATAGCTGTAGGAACACAGCTTTATCAATCTGATATCACTAATCACCCCAAATCATGGTTTATTTAGGTCACAATGAAAAGGTATATCGTCTTTCCAAGACATGACATGTGTAGGAAAACCCCATGCAGGGGTGGTTATAACAATACTCAGTAGGAAAATCTAAAACCAGAAATCATATAAAAAAGGAAATATAGTCCCATATACATAGGTATATCTCTAATACACATTTAATAATAATATTCATACATACTCAACAAAGGAATCCAATATAAAGGCAAGTCAAACACATAGTATACTATCAAAGGATGTAATCTTGAGGATTCTATAAACCACTCATCCGGAAGAACACACTCTTGATTTTGATAGCACTGATGATGTACTTCTAATAGGTAGTCCTCATCGGGTCTCATCATTAGAAGTACATGCTTATAATCTGAAGAGAATATGATTCGCATATGAGGATCACTACTAAGGCCATGGGGTGATACTAAAAACTCAATTTCAATTAACCAACTTTATAGAGGATCAATACCCATGTAGTGTTGATCACAATGATACCAAGACCTCCACCTAGGGAATGATGATGAATAGAGGATCTCACTTAAGGTCTCTCGGAGGGATTCCAACGACTTTATCCAATAATCGCTATAAAAGGGATTGTAATCCTAGAAGTGTGAGATGATTTCCTACAAAACCTTGAGGAAAGGATAAAGTGAATATACCACAATGTAAAAAGTACAAGATAAGGATGACCAGGGATCTAAACCATGTTTAATAATGTACACGATGTATAGAAGGGGTCACACGCCATGTTCCTTGACCTCTAGTCCTACTTGTGTAAATGGAAAATGTCTCCTGTCCATGTTTGTGTAGAATTTCACACTGTATAGGCTACCCATGTAGTCTAACCATGTTCTAATACATGGATTTAGCCCATGTACCTGTTCCTTTGTACTATTATATGGATTATCCAATGTACCTAGTCCAGACCACATCCGTGAGGAGAAGTACATGAAATTATCCAACCCGTGTACTCAAACCTCAGTATGTGCACATCCTAAAGTAAATTCTGAGCCACCTGGGAGAGACCACACACTATGTGATACATAACATTCTATAAAAACCCTATCTACTGCAAAGGCGGTGCCACATGATGTATAGATCCATATTACCCACAATGTAGCATAGGATATTCCAGAATACCAGATCCACACTCATATCATCATCTCTGTCACTCTAACCTATGATCTAGACAAACCTTATTAAAAAACTAAATGAACCACCTCCTCTCAGTATTTCATTCAATGAAAGACATGTTTTGTACCTTCGGTCTATTCAGAAAAAATGATCGTGTTTGTTCTTCATTTCACACTAAGGAACACCAAAATTGATTATCTAAGTCATCCGATCTATTTTTATCTCTATCATCACACCACCATCAGGTCATTTAGATCCATGATCAATGATTTTGGATGGATTCACCAATAAATAGGGGTGCAATAATTGATTGATTATGATATATTGAACTATGTGCTGAATAAAGAACTCCCATGATGAATGATGAATTCAATAGAGGAAAGAACAATAACAACGAGAGGAACAAACCTCAATCTATGTTTATATTAATTTGAGTTAGTTCCCATTAGAATAAAATTAATGAATCAACAGTTTAATCACAATGAAAATCTCAAGAAATAACCCCAAAACAAACCCTTCTAGTAAATATGTAGGATCCACAGTTCAATATACTAATTGATTGTTCCATATTCATTATAGGAATAAAGAATGGGGAAAAGAAAAAAGTCATAAAACCACCCTACATTGATTTGGATCAATCTATAATTATGTATGATGTTGTGTCACGTTCATTGGTGAGATCCTTTGATTCTATCCCACACCGGTCATTGATCACTCATCCAGTCATCATACAACATGGGATCTCCTAAAAATTCAAAAATTTCTCTCTTCAATTCCTAGGGTTTTGCAGCTAACCCTTCAAATATTCTATATGAACATATTTAGAAATTTAAGTTAGGAAATTGAGTCACTACATCCAGAAAACAATAAAAATAGTTTAATTAAATTATTTTATTCATCTAACAACGACAGTAGCTATTCCAAAACCAACCCATTCCAACTATGGTTATATCATTCCTAGGATAATCCATGCAATATAAATACAATGGTTCCCTCATATTTATGATCCTAGAACTATTTTAGGAGTTATTCCAATTTTTTAGGAAAAAAATACAAATGAATCCTATTTAATATATTTCAATCATTTATATTGGAGACAATATGCTTCAGAATAGTACATCTTCTCAACACCTGGTCTCAAAAATAATCCATATAATATATAAAAATAATACATAAAAGTCTGATACATTACATGTATGGTCCACTACATTATGAATACTTTTATTGTGGGATATTGACCTTGTTAGCCACATTATTACATTGAATGGGGAAATGTTGTTAATATGTAAATCTACTATTTATATGTGGATAACTATTAAAAAATAATGAATTATTTGGTATGAGGATCCATATGGTAACATAGGATATGTATTGCATATATTTTACATCATATGGAAAATGTATCAAAGATAGTTTTTGGTGGGTGGGGCCTATAATTTTATAATCCCTTAATGAATCGGTAAGCCTTATGAGACATACTATTTTTTTATTTGGTGCATGAATTATATTTGTCAATAATTTATGGAAATGAGGACTTGGAAGAGTGTATAATATCAAGAAATAATGCATTTATTTTAAAATGAATATGTCCAGAATTATTCAATCCTTCACTATGAAATCTATTATTGATAGCCATATATTTATTAATTATCATGTTATATATGGATATATTATCATCATTGTTTTTTTATTATGGTATTACTAAATTTATTTTTTTCATTAATATTTTTCACAGAATTTATTATGATTTAATATATTCTATTGTGTACAAATACATATGATAATTTGAACTCACAACATTATATTCTTTCCCATTTCCCAAGAAAACCATGAATATTACTACATGTGAAATTTGGGATTTCATGGAGAAATATTAATTATTCATTTTTTTAGTTTATGTAGATTAATTTTTAAATTAAATGAAATGATCATTTATGTATCTACTTCCAAATATTTTTAAAATATTGTATCTTATAAATTGTAGTCTATTTATTCTATACCATTTTAATAATATAACCATGATCTCTAGGGTACTAGAGTTGATGTGTAATAGTTGGTATCAGATAATTTGAGTAGAAACAATAGGAACTATATTTGAAAGAACATAGTTATATAATTTTACCCTATAAGAACCCATTAGATTATTCTAGTGACATTTCTAGATTACATTACCTTCATTTTTTATAAAAATATATGAATTTTATGATTCATAATGTTATTCAAGAACACATTAACATATTCCACTATCTAGAAATTATTCCTACTTGAAGGATTAAAAACTGTGCCAACAACCATTAAAAATGTTGGTATTTTCTTTCTAATAAAATAAATTGAGTTAGTGTTGGAGTTTATTATATTTTAAATTTTTTATGGTGTCTAATTTAGATTATGATGAATAACCTTACCTGTATAAATAACTTGTTGATCTATAACATGGTGTATCATTGATGGAACGCTTCATCAAAAAAAACTCTATCATTTAATGGTACCAAGAATCTAATAGAATCCAATAATTGGATAAGACACGTGGAAAGAATATTACATTCATTAATATGTAGAGAAATAGATAAGGTTATCATGGAAATATATCATCTAAATTGAGAAATAGATCAATGGGGTACATTGATTCAAGGTACTAAGAAGGAAGAGGAGATAGATGACATGTAATGAATTTCTATTAAAGTGATATTTTTTGAAAATTGATTTCTTCGTGAATTTCAGGATGATATGGAATGGAAATTTCTCAATTTAAGTCAAAAGGGAGACTAATTTATTTCAGAATATAAGGCTTATACAAAAATATTATAGTGAATCAGTGTATATTATATACACAATCCTAAAATCAAGATCAACTACTTATTTTATAAATAGAATATAGAAGTCGTGTCATTCATTAACTATGGGATTTAACACCCCAATTCATTCATAAATGGAATTGGAGCTTTCTCTAAGTGTGGAGATAAAAGAAATATGGCTCTATAGTGTGGTAGAAAGAATGAATATATAAATAATCAATGCTTAATTTTCATGAATATGGGTTACTATTGAACTAAGTTCTCCAAGTATTAATAGATTCCACCAATGAATAATATAAAGGAGTGAGACTAATCATATGATTTCACAATAGCATAATTTGGATATTGAAATGATATTATAGTTTTCACATTGATTAGGAACTCATAGTTATATAATATATTTAATTATTCAATATCTACGCACTCATTCATACCTATCAAATTTTCTAAGAATATTTAATCATACCTTGATATATTATGAAATGGGTTTTCAATTAAAATTTATTGTTGGAATATTACATCATGTTACCTTCATTCATGTATTTTCATTCGCATTGTTTGGTTTCCTCAATAATTGGTTAAATCTTGGGACTCCAAATGATGGATAATTATGGCTGATAAAAATTACCTAAACTCTATATATGTATTTTTTTAATTAATAGATTCAATTTATAAATTTGTTAATGGATTTGTGGGGTTCTCGCTGATTTTGGAGGATTCCAGAGTTTGTTTGACATTTGTGTAGAAAAAATACAGTTTTGGAACTCTTAAAGAGAAATGACCACCATGTAATTGGTATACATGACATGAAATATTGTAGGGTAGATTATATGATATTGGTACATAGTGAGAATGGATTATATAATGTGTAATTATTAGATGATTTGTTATGTTAAAAGATCAGTTATTAATAAAAAGGTGATGGTTTTTTTGATGTATCAAAACCATGAGGATTACACGATGTGTAAAGGGAATACATGTTGTGTAACTATTGTGAGCATGTCTTTTATGGTGTTTCATTGGTTAAATATTATTTCATTCTTCCACAACCCTCCTTTTACTCAACCTAGACCCCTTCTCTATCAATTATGGTAGTCTTCATTAAATCATGATTGATTTACTCAGTAATTGGTCACTGTTATGGCTAGGATGCATCTCTTCGGGTAAGTAATCCTTTTTTCTTCTTCATTTCCATTGTTCAAGGTTGCTCCATTGCATTATTCAATTCAATATTTTGGTCTATGGTGATGTTTCCTCTTGTTTCATTCAATATATTTTCTGTGATATTGTTCAGGGGGCCAATTCATATTTTTTTATAGTGTGAAGGGTATTTTTTTCTTGAAGTATGTGTTTTTTCCTCTTCTCCATCAAATATTTTGTTGACATAGACCATTTATAAGATGTGTTTATTGATAATAGGGCCTCTTTTATCATTATTGTGTTCTTCTAGTTCATGGATATTATTTTGGGCTAGTGTGACCCTAGTTTGGTGGTGGGTGGTTCCGTCTATATCATGTGTAGGTGAACTACATTTATCCTTTTTTGATAAATTTTATATTAAATAAAATGGAATCATAAGACTAATTTTTTGTGTTGGTGGAACTAGGTTGTAAAAAAAATATTGTTTTCACTTGGTTTTGTTAAATTGAAAAATGATTTTCAAAATATTTTGTTATCATTTCATTATTTTTTTCAAATAATTACTTTTTTAAAATGGTTTGAAAAATTGATTTTGGAAATAGAGAACATGGGATGACTTGGGTATATAGGTGGAAGATATATTAATAGGTCTCATCCACTGTATTGGTGTTTTCTCAAGGGTCTTTTGTCTGCACCTTAAGCCTGTTGTTTTAGAGACTTCTTAGACATGTTTAGGGTTCATATTCTGGGGTGTTCTACCTCCCTCTTATTAGGATTAAAATTTATAGTTTCTTTATTCATACGTAATTTTATATGTTAGGTACGAGTTTCCTAGCTATCCTAGACTAGTTTGATCCATGGTGTGGTGCTACCAATTCTTCATAGCTGATTTGGACTACTTTTGGATTTAACTATTTTATTTTTCTACTAAGGATTTGATATGATATGTAATGAATATTTTTTTATTTTATATATATTATAATATATATGGTTTGTAAATTATTTGATGAGGATTTACTTACATTATTTGGGAATGTGGAAAAGGGAAAATTGTATTGTTTTTCTATGATTTTGATATAGAAAATGTTAAAATGATAAAATATTTTTTTGTTTAAATTTGAGAATATTGGGATTACTATTCAGAAAATTTATACTAAACACCTTGGTAAGACCCTAATGATACTATTATCTCAGACCTTGCCCATCCTATTGGAAATTCTTAGACCTGGTTATGTAGTTCATTGTAGTCAAAAGGAAAATAATCAAAGTGAGGTAGTGATGTTTTATGCTATCTAGGTTTTGGATGGATGATAATGATATAATGGGAGGTTACCATAATATCAAATACATTTGTTGGAGTATTTGGTTATTCAGTTAGAAGTCCCTTGTGGATGAAACTATACTTGTCGATTTTTTTACTATTGAGTTATTTGGTTTCTACTAATTGGTTTATAATATAGAATATATCTATATATTCTTCTATTTCACTTAATTATGTGTATATATTACATTTTTTTATCACTTCTGGTTGGGGATAAATCACACCCTTTGTTTCTTGTTTGATTATCGGGGGATAATCACCTGTCTATGGGGATAAAAAATGGCCTCCGGGTATGTTTTGGAATGGTCTAGGTACTAGTTTGAGATGGTATTCAGGTTCGTTCATTAAAAAATGGCATTATAGACATACGTTTTGGGATATGCCTATTTCTGGGATGTTTAAAAGACTCATGATAGTATTTTAAAAGCATGACATGTATATTTTGAGGAGTGCATGGACAACTCCTACTATTATGAGACTCAAGGTAACATGGGATGTTGGGATGTGTGTCTCCTATTCTAAGTCTTAATGTTAATATCATTTTTTTATTTATGTGTTTTCTTATTTGAACTGAGATTGTTATAGGTTGGATAGTTTCTTTTATTTCAATGTGTAGAAATATGCATCTAAGATAAGTTCCATGATTTCCCCGTGAGGGTGTAGAAAATGTTCCTCCATAAAATCCTACCCTTAATCAATAATTTATCGAGGCTATCATGTGGGTTGTTCTTAATGTTGACCAGAATGTTACAAATTATTAGAAAATATTCATTGATGTACATACGTGAATTGTAGGAGAAAGAGATCGATCAATGGAGTACTTTCATGAGAATTATCTGCTGTTTAATTGTGTGAATGAACCTAAAGTGGTGGTGGATTTTATTTTAATGATTGATAAGATATTTTAATTCCTAGATACACCTATGATTATCAATGTAATCTATTATGTGTTAAGACTTGAGGGATCCTAGTAAGCATTCATGGGATTCTATGGTACAATTAGATAGGAATGTTTTCTTGTTCTGGAAGGGTTTCATGACACTTATTCCATTAGTTTTTTCTAGAGTCACTAATGATAGAGAAGTATATGGAGTTCTTGTCTTTATAGGAGGGAAATCGTATGGTGTTAGTATACTCCATTAATTTTTTAAGGATTGTTTTATTTTCAACAGAGTTTATAAATAATGGAAAGCTAAATGATCAGAAGTGCACATAGGGTTTGCAACTGGATAACAGATCAATGGTATTTATGTTGAATCATTTGAACTATTTAGAGACAGTGTACTTGGCTATGATGGAAGAAATTAATACATCCCGAATTATTTTTGACTTTATCATTAACCTGTTTGTATCTTCAATGGTGCACCAGAAAAAGAGAGTAAGTGGGATGATCATTGTAGGACTGGTGGAGGTGGTTCTCAGTATCATACCTCTTGAGCACCTCTAGTCCCAACAAGTTATGTTTATATGTCTTTTTATCTATATTGAATGTTATAAAAGACACTTTATTCTTTTACACCACCTACAATGATTTTTTACATCTATGGACACAATGGTAATCCAAATTTATTCTATCATGCCATGTATATACCTCGATATGTTTAGGGATCTTATGATTCAAAGCCTACTATGATGTAGTCAAATGATTCAAAGGCTATAGGGATCTAGCCACATGCCTCAGGAGTGAATAACCTTAACATTGTAGATGGGTTTCTAGTAGAGTATGTATGAGTCATTTGATAGTGAGAGGTACCATATTTTTTACATCCTTAGTATTGATTTCTTTATTTGATATTGGTCATTCCCACTAATTTATATCTCACCATTTTTTATATTCTTAAACATCCAACTGAGCTCATTACTTTTGTTATGGATTTAGTGACACCTCTTGGGAAGAGGGGATACTATGGAATTTAGTGTCTGTATTTTTATCTATTCATATCTTATGAAAATTTAATCTATGATTTATTTCCTCTCAATCTATATCTATTTAATGTTATTATTGTGATGGATTGGTCTATTTTTCTTTCTATTAAGGTATGTTTTTATCATTTCCATGGCTAATGGGAGCTCATGGGTATTTTAGTGAGTGTGGGATCTGAGTTCCAGACATGTAGGACATTCCCATCCAAAGCTAAAGATTTTTTTTGTACTAAATTTTTTATCTCAATGAAATTTCTTCTATTTTTATTCTTCTCACTAGTATTTGGAATTTTTCTAATGTTTACCCAAATGATTTCCCTATTCATATTCTAGAGAGGGATGAAGATTTTTTAATTGATTTAGATTTAGTGACACAGTTGATATCGATACCTTATTATCATATGTAACTAATATATTTGAAAGATATCAAGATTTAGATGGAATATTTGGTGGAGACCGGTTGTGTTTCCCATAGAGTTTTTCCTTAGGCAACCCCATTTCTCTTTTCCAAAAAGGAATGCATTTCACTATGATTTTTTAAGAACTCTCAAAAGTTCAACTGGGTAATAGTTAAGAACAAGTTTGGTTTCCCTCATGTGGATGATCTTTTCGATTAGATAAAGTTGGAGAAATGGTTTTTAAATATTTATTTATGGTCATGTTATAATTAGATTATTGTTTGGGAGTATAATATATAGAAGACTGATTTTAGTAGCTGGTATGTCCATTATTAATATCTTTTGATGATGTTTGGTATAACTCATGATCTTGTTATTTTAATGGCTATTAAATCAAATATTCCATCACTATCTCGAAACATCAGTTGTATTTTTTTATGGTTGATATTTTGGTTTCCTAATGATCTGAGCACCATCAGAATCCCCATATATGTTTCATTTTAGATGTATAGAGGAGTCATTGATTGTATTGAATGCTTCTCAAATGAAACTAATGGATTTAAGAAGTGAAATTATTAGGGAACATGATTTTTAGCATGAATTGTCAATTTATCCTATGAAGGTAATGGATATTTTTTTCAAGGAAAGAATAATGGAATTTCTTTGAGATTCATAAGTTCCATGGTCTTACATGATTATATCGATGCTTCATCAAGGATTTATCAATGTTGGTGTCACCATTGAAAACTATTACCAGAAAATGTGTTAAATAAACATGGGATTATATGAATATGTATTTGTTCAAGGAATAAATTTTTTTATGACATCAGATACTATTATAATATTTCTTATGCTTTATAATGGGTATCTAGTTTTATGTGATGCCTCTCTCACTAGTTTGGGTTGTGTTCTCTAATATTATGTTCATGTGGTAGCTAATGGTTCTCCACAACTTCTAACTCATGAAATGAATTACCAAAATCATTACATATAGTCCGTCACATTTATTCATGTTATTAAGTGTTGGTAGAGTTTTCTTTTTGGGGAAAGGTTCACAATAATTTTTGACCATAGGAGTATGAGCTAAAACTTTTCTCTAATGTAAATGAGTCTTATATAGTTGTAGTTGTTGGGAAAACATTTGAAATTTGACTTTGATATCACCTTCACCCAAAGTAAAGTAAATGTTCTTGGAGACTCACTTAACCTGAATGTTCCATCTCAAGATTATTATGAATCAATGGAAGACTGAAACCATATGGGTAGTTTTGCTCAGTTTCATATATATGTACAAGAGGATGCCTCAGGTATTGTTATTCCTATTGTTCAGTTACCATCACCTCTACTTTAGTCTTTTATGTAGAGTCGGTAAAAGGATTTTCAGTTCATCAGAAATCATAAACCATATATGGTGGGGAGACCGTTTTGGTTTGGTCTCTTAGTTCAAATGATTTTTTCAGTTTTGGGGATTGGTTTTTCAAACTAGAATCTATGAGGGGGTTAGTTTTGTATGATTGCCATGGTTCATCGTGGTTTTTTCATCCATGAACTATAATGATGTACTATAACATGAGTTGGAGATTTTAGTGTTCAATTATAAATAGTGACATTATTTTTATGTGTCTTATTATCACACATGAAAACATATTAAGGAAAATCATCTGAAAACTTCTATTTTTCTCCAACCTCTTCCAATGATATCTTGTAAATGGGATGATGTATCCATGGATCTAGTTTTTTGATTTTTATGTAATTTTAGATTGATAAATTCTATTTGGTTTGTTATTGATTGACTTCTAATTTAAGGTAATTTTATTCCTATTAAATATACCATTAATGTTGATGATCTGGGTAAGCTTAATGTTTAGGAAACTATGAGGTTACATGGGGTTATATATGACATATTATTTTAGAGAGACCAAAGGATTACATTGAGGTTATGGAGATTTATTTGGGATGTGATCGGAACATATGTTTGGTTGAGTACAGATGATCATCCAAAGAAATTTATTCAGATGGAGAGTGACATTATATTTTATAAGGATATTCTCTATACTAGTGTCTTTGATTTGAGGGTATCATACGACAAAGATATGGGTCTAGTTGAGTTTTCTTATAAAAACCATAATCAGTTATTAATGATATTGTTTTCTTTTTAGGATTTATATTGTCACCTATGTATATCCCCAATTGTTTGGGGTAGAGTTGGGTGAAGCTTATTTGGTGGGATCAAGTTTATTTCAAGGAATGTCTTCAAGGATTCAGAATATATGATAGGGTTTTGATTGCTAAGAGAAGATAGAAACCTTATCTAGATCAATGATGTAATCCTTTGAATAATTAAATAGGTAAAGGGGTTTTCATGAATTTTTTCCCTTAGTTGTTTGACTATAATCTTGAAATTAAAAAAATATGGATCTAAGATATTTTAGACAACTTAATGTCATGATATTCTTGGGTATGTTTCATAACAATTGAAATTTCTAGCTATATTGATAAACATTCATTATGTTTCCCATATATCATAACTCTACAAATGAAATCATGATTCCTCTCACATTCTTAGTTGGGAACATATTTAGTTAGAGATATATGTTTGCATTATTAAAAATCTAGTTAAGATTAAGGACTCATATGTTAAATTCTTATATGGGATTTCTATATTTTTTGTTAGTTGGTTAGGGAAGAAAGGATTGAATTCTCATGAGAAATATGGTTGTGAGTCATTGATGATGGAGAAGTAAATACACATCTTCCCCAAACTTTATTCTTTCACATGACATCTCGGGGACAAAAAGTATTTTTATGGGGAGTTTGTAACATCCCATTAACCACTTTCATGTATTTTTTTAATTTTGTTTCTTCATTTTATCTTTAATTTGGTGCATCATGGGATTCCCAATGACAGATAAATTTTTATGAAAAAATGACATGATGGTTAGGGATTCTTGTTTTTTTGAATTAATGGATTTTAGGTATAAATATGTTAATTTATATTAGGTTTCTTCAGTAATATAGAGAATTCTTGAGTTTACTTGAAGTTTTTGTAAAGAATCTATAGTTCTTGCTGACTGAAGATGAAATAAAAATTGTGCAATGTCTATATAGAACATTTAAATTATTCATTGTTGGTACAGTGAACTAGGTGCACATCGTGAAGTGATTATATTTTGTGTAGTGTTTTCACACTGTGTAATGTTAAATGATCTGATTTAAAAAAGGCATAAGAGTTTTCAATGTATCTGAGTCCCATTGATTCCATAATGTGAAATGGAATTTAAAATTGGGTAATTATCATTAATACAGACATTAGGGTCCCACATTGGTTGAATCTTATTTTATTATTCCATATCCATCCTTTATCTCAACCTCAAGACATTCTCTGATGATTTTTTTTAAATGTTTGTTCGATCTGGATTGATTCATTCCTTGATTGATCACTGTTACAGTGGGGTTGCATCACTTTGGCTATGTAATCCTTTCTTCTTCTTCATTTCCTTTGGTCATGGTATCACTATAGAATTGTGCTATTGAATTTATTGATTTGTGGTGATGTTTCCTCTTATTTCCATCTAGATGTGTTGTGTGATCTAGTTTTGGTGGCCAATTATAGTCGGTTGTGGTGTAAAGAGTGTTCATTCTTGAGGTATATGTAGTTCCTCTTATATTCCAACCATTTAGTTGAATTTGATCATTTACAAGACATCTATTTTGATTATATGCCTTCTATTTTCATTTTTATATTCTTCATGTTGGTATATCCCATTATTGGAATGTGAAACTCGTGTTTTAAGGTAGGGTTTGAGTATCTAGCATCTATTTCCAAAATAAATTCCTCTATTTTGAATAATTATTTTATCAAATGAAATGTCACGATATGACTAGTTTTATTTTTATGGGTAGAACTGGGTTTTTAAAATATATTTTTCCCCAGTTTTGGAAAATTGAAAATTGATTTTTAGAGAATTTTCAAATTTTTTTTGAAACTATTCTCGATGAATGGGTTTTTTAAATGTTTTGACGAATTGATATAGAAAATGGAACACATGGGAAGACATGGATAATTTGTTGGAACATATAGTAATAAGTCTCATCCACTTTCATGGGGTTTTCTCCTAGGTATTTCCTCTACTCCCAAGGCATTTTGTTATAGGTACATATTAAACTATTTAAGGGAATCACTTTTAAGGGTATTCCTATGAACTCTAAACTCAACAAATATGTTTAGTGGATTGATGAATATTTGGATATCTTTGTTAGGTGCGAGATTACTAGATATCCTAACCTAGTGTGATCTTTAGTGTGATGTTACCTATACTTCATGGCTGATTTGGGGTACTTTTTTCTTATAATGTTTTGTTTTACTTCAATATATTTGATATGATATGTGATGAATACTTTGTTTTAACCATATATATTTTTTTATATATGGTTATGAATTGATTTGCATCGTATTTTTTTGATTTATATAGAAATATGGAAAAATGATAAATTAAATTTTTTTCATGAATTTGATATAGAATGTGCTAAATATTTTTGGTGATGTGATTTCTTGAATGATGAGTATGAATTGATTATTGTTTAGAGGATTGATATGGAACACCTAGGTGAGACCCAAGTAAGATAGTTATATCATGCCTGGTACACCCCTTCGGTAGTTCGTAGACATGGTTATGTATTTCAATATAAGGAATCAGAAGGTGCCACATAAGGTCGTGAAGTTTTCTATTAGTTGGGTTTTGGGTAGCTGTTGGTGATATGGTGGGAGGTGTCCCACATTTTCATATGTAGCTATTGAGGTAGTTGGTTTCCTATTAGTAGTCTTTTGTAGTTGGACCTATACTTGGATACTTAATATACTTTTGAGTTATTTTTTTTCTTTAAATCCTTTTTTTTATCATATATCTATATTTTCCACTACTTCTATTTATGAGGTCTATATATTCTATATTGATGTCACATCTTATTGGGTGAAATCATTCCCTCTATTTTTTGGGCATAGATTCTAGTTTCCATCCCATGAGGATTGGGATTTCAATTTGAGTATCTAATAAATCGGGTTTGGTACTAATATGATAGGGTATTTGCGTGAGTCAGTTACAAGGAATTTTATAGAAATAGTAATTTATTTCACTATCCATATGAAAATTAATTGAGGTTCTCAAATTGTGAACCGGGTTTTTATACTAATGGCTGACATTTAAATAATCCTTGAGATGGATTAGATTTCAAAGTATAATGTAATAAATTATTTCTAATATAAAAAAATTATAATCTATAAGGTTGGAATATACCTTTTATTTTATAAGGGAGGGAATTTATTCCCTCATTCATGTCTAAAACCACTTCTATTGGCTCATATTAATGGAATTTTAGGAGAAGATAAGTCAATAAAGTATAGAATATTATTCTAATATATGATACATCCATTTAGAGGGATTATATTGATTTATTTCTTTAAGTAATTAACTTCATATCCACTGAAACAAGAGAATGAATTCTCACTTGATCACGTCACTCATGTGAATCTCCTATCTATACCTCTATATAGAATGAATTTAGTGGAATTTCATGAATTAAAGAAAACACTAAATGAATTGTGTGATAAGGGATTAATACTATGTGGTGTTTCTCCTTTAGAAGAAACTATCTTATTTGTAATGAAATATAATGGTTTTACAAGTTTATGAATTTATTATAGTTAAATAAATGACGTTACAATTAAGAAAAAATATTATTTACACATAATTGATGGGTTTTTGATATACTAAAGAGGGCACAATATATCTGAAATATTGACTTATTTTTTAGGAAAAACATTTTAGAGTGAATAAAGGATGATATAATGAAGACATATTTCCACACAAGGTATTATCATTATAAATTCACATTTATTCATTTTGGGTTAACTATTACACCCTCTATGTTCATGGATTTTATTAATTTACAATTCAAGGATTATATTGATAATATCTTGAGATAGTATGACAATAATTAAGAGCATGAATACCATTTAAAATCATCCTTGGTTTTATAATAATGAATAAAAAATATGTAAAATTAATAATGTGTGTATTTTGGAATCAATTAGCCTCTCTTCCCCTATATTTTCTCAAGTAAGGAACATTTGTTGACCCTACAAAGTAAAAGATTTAAAATTAATGTCCTACAACTATGAATATAATAGAGATACATTGTTTAATTAACCTAGATTTTTACTATTGTTGATTTACTAAAACTTTTTACCAATTAGAAATTACTTTAAACAAGATGACATATAATGGGGTCAAATTACCATGGTCTACAATATGTGATGAATTATTTATGGATTTAAATAGTAGTTTAATTTTGTCACCTTTATTGAACTTACCTTCTAGAATAGAAGGACTTATTATCTATAATTATGTATTATAGAATGAACTAGTGTGTTTCCTTGTAGAAAATGATATATATATTTTTTATGTTTCTAAGAAATTAGTGAAAATGAGATAAATTATCCAAATCATAATATTAAACTTCTATATATGGTCTTTTCATTGAAAATGTAGAGGAACTATATTTAAAATAAAATATATGAAATATATATCAATAATAAATGATTGATGTACATAAGTAATCTAAAATATCTGAAAAATGTGAAAAACATGATGGATAAAGATACTTAAGTGTAATGACCTTTAAATACACTATCATAATGGGAAGGAAAAAAGTGGTAGATGTAATTAGTATGAAGGATCATAGAAATATATATACAATGAGGATTGAAAATGATTAAATATTGATAGATTTAGTAATTTTCAATATGAATGTTATTAATGAAGGTAAAACCTCATTTATATTCCATGTAATTTTCAAACCATATTTATTAGAGATATTAATGAAATTTCAAATAAAATTATAAGGTTTTATAAAATAATATTTAATCCATGAATGTATATATATTTATAGACTTCATCTATACATATGGTGTATTGATATTTGTAAGGTGACTATGTGTACCCTCAATACATATAATGATGGTTCAATTGTTGGATAGAGCTCAAGCTCAATTTTTTTACACCGTAGAGTAGAACCAATATTTTTAGGTTCCTAGGGAGAAGAATTAGAAAATAATTTACTATATGAAATGTTTTTTGATATTCTAATAAGTAAAATCTAAGAGATTAATAATAAATGGATTAATGAAACCAAATCCTATACAAATATGGATGTGTAAAAATATTACAATTTAATTTGTTAATGTACATCCCAATATATATAATTAGAATGATACTAAAAGGGTCATTATGGATTGACTCACAATGACTACAAAGTTCAAGAAATAAAAATTTATTAGTCTGTTGAACTTCTTATGCAACTCTATATCGATGAAGATGTGAGGTTTCATTGTGAACCTATATATATTGTATATGATCACATCACTCAATGAAAATCAAAATTCTAGAGGAATATTCAAAAGGGTTAGAACACTGTAATAAATTCTAGCCCAACCTATCATATATAAATGTATGGGAAGATATAAAGGACTAAAAATACCATAAAAACATACATACATCAATCCAACATGACTTCCATGAGCATCAGACCTATAACTACCTTTTAGTAATTTTTATATAATAATAACATCAATATATATAGAAACATGTGAGGTAGTTTATGCAGACATATTCCATTATCCAATATACTATAATGAGTTCATGGAAAGAATGTTGGTTGTTGATGAACTCACTGAGGAGATATAAGAGAAGGTCTGATATATTATAAATCATATTGTAAAAACTCAGAGGAGACAAAAATTTAAAACAATATTAGAATGAATGATTTGGGATTCCATGTTAGGTATCATGTATTCTTCTATGTGTCACCATCATTGGGGGTTCTATCGTTTGGTAAGGAAGGTAAGATAAGTATTAAGTATAACAAGAAATTTAAAATTTTAAAGGGAATCAAAATTGTGGATTATAATTTGTATATTCCACTAAACCACTTAAAATATCATAACTTCTTCCCTGTTTCATTGTTTAGGATGTACATGCCAGACCCAAAACATGTACTCACAACTAAGGGAATAGAGTTAGAATAAGAATTTTCTTATAATGAAGATAGTATCTAGACTGTTAGCACTAACAAGAAATTATTTCATAATCAAACAGATCGACAGATGAAACAACATTTAATTAATCACAAGTAACCAAAATAAACTAGGATACCTAATGATGAAATGATGAATAATTACCCTTTTTTTGAGATGACATGTATCAAATATTTCCAGGAAGAAATTATTCAATTGGGGAAAATGTAAGACCTGATATTCTATAAGAAGGTAAACACTATACCCCAATAAATATGTGACAATACACATTTTATTACCTCATCATTATTGTAAAATAAATAGCTTTTTTATTCTTAAATCTACTAAAATTTTAAATTTTTTATTTTATAAAATAGACATAAATATTGGTTTTTGAATATATAAAGTATCCTAAAGTGAATTTTTAAATTAAGTTATTATATTTTATATAATATTCCTAATATGGTTACTTAAACAGAAAATAAAAATATCAACACTAATTTAGTATTTATTTTAATTGAAATAAAATTAAAATCAATTATAAAAACACATTTCTCTATATAAATATTTTATTTATATATCTAATTTTTTATTTTAAAATTTAATTGTCTCATTTTTAGAAATTAAATTATAATTAAAAAAACTATATATTTTTATTAATCATGACTAATATTTTTAGGAGGGTTCACCTTATATTTTTTCAGGAAATAATTATAGTGTTAAAATTTTTATCATGGTTAATTAGGGTAAAACAAGGTAACATAATGTGGCACAATTTTTGAAAAAATTTACATGAAAAATATAAATTATAGAATAAATTTGTATGTTTGTATATTTATCCCCACATTTATAACTATCCTAATAATTCCTAACTCATCTAACTCAAATATGATTCCATCATCACACCATACCTCTGTTTTGTTTTGAAGGAAATCTCCCAATTTTTTCAACTATAAAAATAGATCACTTATTTCAAACTCAATGAAATAAATCCATTATAATTCATATTGAAACCATAAAAATTTTAATTTTCATTAATTATCATCAGATCTTTCACATTCCCAAGTTAATATAAAGTCTCCCAAGTCCTCCATTTTCAAGAGGTCCATCAAAATTTGATTCAACTCCTAAATGTGAGTATTGTCTCCTCCCTAACATAATATTCTCTATATTTATCCTCAAAACCTACTCTAAAAATACTAAATTAATTACATTATTATAATTTGTATACATAGATATTATTATATATATATGGAAAACCCATTATTTTTCTCACTCCCATCCATTGGAAAATGAAAATTTCACCATTGATATGAGAGGACTACCACCTATGTGAATAACGTAGATCGCATTTCATCACTTCCATACATGGATGGTTCTAATAAAATAATAAAATAATAAAATAATAAAAATGATGTTTATGATATTATTAATATTATTTGAGACAAATTACTCACTAAATTAATAATATATATAATTAATTTCTTTTCATTCACAACGCATAATAAGAGGAAATAATTTATTATGTGTTCATAATATCTTCTTATTATTAATTTTCATTTATATTATTCATCAACAATCCCAAAATATAATTAATAACCTTAATAATCTATAAATAAATCCATTATAAATATTTTATAGTAATATTATAATTAAATAATTAATTTTAACACCATACTCATTCATATATTATATGATTTTATTATTTAGGTTTGTTTAACAAACTACATGGACAAACATATAAATTTCCATCATGATAGAATATGGAAAATTATTTACTTTTATAAACTTTTATTAAAAATTATATCATTGTTTTTAGTCTCTAGTAAAGTAATATTAATATTTAAACTCTTTATTAATATAATGCCATTAATTCATTACAAATCACTAAACTACATCATCATAGATTTAGTAATCACAAATAAATGAATAATATATAATGGAAAATAAATTAGAACATTATAAATCATTATGTTAAAGATAGTATAATACCTTTAACAATCAAGGAATTATGAACTTTTTATCAAATAATTAGTATCAACTTCAACATTATGAAACTTGTATGAAACAATCAAGGGTATTATCATTCAATGATGATAATAAAAAATAACTAATTAATAAATATATAATTTATTATTATAATTATATTTTTTATTAAATTTAAATAAGTTTTTTAAATGAGTTATTAAGATTATTATACTTATTATACAGTGTGTTAAATCACATTCACATAATTTATATGTGAAGGGAAGGATTTCTCATCACAATTTTATTTATTTTATACATATGACATATTCAAAAATTATTTAACATTGTGTTGTATATATTATAATGTAAAATACATTAGATGTATATATTACTTCAACATTGAATAATATTTATTACATAACATAACATAAACCATGCCCGGACCATATAGGTTTAGTGTCTTTAGAAATAGGTAAACATAAACAACTTGTTCATAAAAATCAACATTGTCTCCAACTTATTTCTTCAAACTAGACTCATTTTTAACATATATTACTTAATACCCTTATTTTTGTCCTAGGGAAAAGAAAAATATGAAATTTTGATCTCAAATGTTCATTAAGGTTGAACAAGAGAAATATAAATCATATCATAATCCTAAAAATGCAACATTTGAAAATCTTATCATGCATATAAAATATGAGAATATCATGTCATGGGATAAATCATAAAATTGAAATATAATACCATTAGTCATAACATAATACATGATATTTTGGGGAATACACACATAATCATAGAAAATAATTTCATATTAATCAAATCTTATTTCAAATACCATCATAGAGGACAAAGTCGATTACTCAAATGAGTTCACTCCTCATTCCAGCCATGTATTCCTGAACCATATTTACTTTCCATTCCATTCATGTATATATCATGAGATAAAAATCATTTCCTAATGAATTGGATGTATATTTAGGTTCCACCCATCTCATAATGAAACCATTCTTACTTGTTCCTCAAAAATACATAAATCATTTATCATTGCATAACCCATGAAATAAAATGGGTTTCTTAAACATTAATCCATGATAATTCATTTTAAATAAATATATTTCAGAAAAATAATTACATCATAAAAAAATCAAATAATATTAATAATAGTCATAGAAACATAACCCTATGTCATCTTAGATGGAAAATAATTTTTATAAAACACTTGATCTTAATTCCTGAAGAAAGTATCATTTTTTTCAAAAATATTTTCTTTTCTCAAAATGCAATGAAATTTAGAAGAAAATAATTTAGTTTAAAATAATATTGAAATAGTGTATAGTATTATTCATGGAAATAAGGTGTTATAAATACATAAAAATCTATTTATGTCGTATAAGTTAACAAACATTCTCCTCGTAATTTTTTCAGAAAAGTCAAAAAATACCTCAAATCGATTAAAGAAAAAAGATTCCTTTCATACCATTTAATAAAAATTCACCAATGGATAAAAATAATTTTAAAAAGTATAAATAATATTACATAATTAGGAAACATGTATGTGGATGATAAATATACCCCATTAAATACATACATATAAACAATCTCGGATAAAAATGATATTGTAAAATTATCCTTTATCTTAGGTCTAATATCTTTTGTATGTATCCAAAACTCCAATATAATTATTTAAAAATGCTATTGAATTATTCCAGAATAATAATATTTTTCATGATATCATATATGATTATATTAACATCTTTTAGTTAGTAACATTTCATTATCACTAGTTATACAGATATTAACTACTTTAGGTTCTTATGCATGATTTGTTGAATAAGTTCATGTTAAACTTCTTAAGATACATATAAATAATTTATAGAATTATATTAGTATAATATATATCCTATTTATTAATTCAATTCATTTATATAGTCATAGTTTAATGAATATCATGTATAATCAATCACATCACATTGTGGAGATGGTAGGCCATACGTAAGTAAGAGCGGTGATATCATTCCCAAAATTAATGAATTGTATTTAAGGGGATGATGTATGATATTAAAGAATTTTTATAAAGTTATAAAAATCATATATTTTTATTGATTCCATAATTATACCCATCTAAGTAAGGTGGGGTGAAAGATGGGTTACACCACTACCTGGAGACAGAAAGTCGTACTTACGCACGCGTGGTGATTTTTTTTCATAGGATGGATATAAGGTAAAATATGGTTATTTAATATTTATAATAAAATTATATTATATTATTTATAATTATTTTGTTACTTTATAATAGAACAACCAATGAATAGGAAGTAGAAGAGGTAAGAAGTTTGAAAAAATTAGTAAAAAATATTATCTCTTTCTTAAAAGGGTTCCTCTATATCTTCTCTTAGAGCACTAGAGTTTGTCTTTGAAGATGACCAGAACCTATAGAATGAAAATATAAGAGTTTATAAGGAATACTTTATAGGTATGTCCGAGCATGAAGGCTCAAATATAAGTGAATAGATGAGGGATAAGGTGCCTTTTTAAAATAGAGGTGAGGGGCACTTTTGGCGACTCTATAAATAATAATTTATAATAAAATAAAACCCTACCCAAAAACCTCTAAAAATTTCCAATTTAGAATATGAGATGAAATATGGTTGTAATATAATCAACCAATAAATTTTTTGAATGTTATTTTGTTAATTTAAACCATAACTTTTTAATTGACACTTAGTTATTCTATTTTATTTTATGTGTGGTAATAACATTCTAAATATTTAATGGTTTAAATATTTACTTATAAGGTGTTAATTGACTATAAATGGATATTGTGTGACATTTTAGACCTTATAATTTTAAGTTTGTAATTTTTCATTTTTTCTATTTTTAAATAATTAAATAAAATATTATTTGTATAAAATATCAATAGTGTCAATTTTGACATTATTCATTTATTTGACTTTAAATAAAATCCAAAGGGAAGATAAATACTAAAAAAATATTCAATACACCCCTAACATGTCATAGTCACCTATAAAGTTCATGTGTCACATTAATTAGTTCATATGATATTTCTTTTAATATTTTGAAACCATTTTTTTGATATTTCTATTAATAAAATAATTTCAACATCACTATTGTGTCATTATTAATGGTAATTATTTAATTTCTAAAAATTATTAATAAATTTCTATGATGTAGGTAATTATTTTATCATTCCACAAACTATCTATAGTCTATATTATCTCTACATTATCCATATATTTAAATTAATATACTTATATAAAATGAGATTGTGAAATTTTATCATACTTAGTAGTTTTTATTATATCCATGTCATATTCATAGGTAAGTGGTCATTAATTAATATAATTTTAATTAATAGATGATAAGGGTATAATTTAGTCATCCAATAGTATTTTTATAGGTGTTAATGTAATTTCATAATATTATTTATTTAACTTTAATTTCTTGATTTACCTTTAACCATGGTAATAAAAATAATTACCAAAGTTACTATTTTTTATGCCCAAAAATACATAATTATGACCTATTGATTCCAAATATTGAATCCATTTTTCAAAATTCAAAACACATAAGTTTTATTAATTAATTTAAAATTAATATTATTGATGAAATGTTCAAACGAGTTTTAAAAGTTAAAATATTGTAAAAGATTGAAATGTTTTAAATCTGAATTTAATGTAAAATTAATTACAGTTACCTAAATTATATTAAATGGTAAAAATATATTCTATTTATAATTTGAAACCATTAAATAATAAAACATAATCATGTATTTTATTGCAATGTAAAAAAGTTATTTTCATTTAAAATTTAGCATATTTTTACTATTAATCAAAACATGAAAGTTATAAGAAAAATATCAGAAATTTATCCAAAGTAAATTTTTATATCCCACTTCAAAATAACTTGTTTATATTTTCATATAAAAAAATTTAATGTGTCAAAATTTTAATTTAAAAAAGGTTTTTCTTTCAAAGTTGTAAAATTAAACTATTTAAAAAAAGATTTTTATACATCAAATAGTGTTTTATTCATACCCTATGACTAAAATATCCATTTTATGAATATAGAAAAATATTTTAGTAAGTATATAACACATATATAACACATTAATTTCATTACCAAAAGTAATTTACTCAAAAATAAAAATATCTAATTTTTTTCATAAGTAATTGATAGCTAATGAATTCACAATGCATTTTTATAAGTAAGTTATAATTATTACTACTATCCTAACAGCTAGGATATTACAATAATTTTATAATAATTCCATCTTGTGGTTCTATTAAACACGTAATTGTGTGCAAAGAAACCTACTAAAGAATAAACATTATTTAAAAAAAATATTTCATGAAAACATCTTGGTGTTACATTCTACCCCCTTAATTTGGCCCTTGGAATTCATGGATTGGAAAAAAACAGATGTGTATACCTCTCCCTCATCATATCCTCATGTTCCAATGTAGATTTTAAAATTTTTGGTTCCTCCATAAACCATTAACCAAGCGGGTTGTCTTTTTTCGTAGAACTTTTTCACTATGATCTAGAATCTCTATTAGTTGTTCTTCATAATAAAGATCTTTCCCCATCAGAAAAACTTATGATCTTAATACAAGTTAAGGATCGAGTATTTACTTTATAAGGATAGATATATAGAACACATCATGAACATTAGAGATATTCAGTAAAAGTTTCAATCGGTAAGCTACCTTCCCAACACGATCTAGAATTTCAAAAGGACTGATATACCTAGGACTCAACTTGACCTTAATTCAAAATCTCATTACTCTCTTCTGGGGACATATTTATAAGAAATAATTATCACCCACTTCAAACTCTAGTTGTTTTCTTTTGTTGTTAGCATAACTTTTTTTCCAACTCTGAGATGCTCTTGTGTGTTGTTGAATATATCTGACCTTTTCTTCCATTTCATCAATAAGATTAGGTCCAAATAGATTTCTTTCCCCAACATCATCCCTGAAAGATGTAATTATGTACTTTTTTCTATAGTGGGTTTCATAAGAAGCAATTTTAATACTTGAGTAAAAGCTATTATGGTATGAATGTTTCACCAATGGTAGGTGTTGATCCCAACCGCCTTTCAAAATTCATAGAGGAAGCTCTCAATGTGTCTTCTAGAGTTTGAATTGTCCTCCCAGATTTACCATCTATATATAGATGATATGAAGTGCTAAAACATAACTTTGTATCCATATCATGATAAAGACATCGTGAGAACATCGAGGTAAGCCTCAGATCCTGATTGGATATAATGGAATGTTTTACTTTATAAAATCTTACCACTTTCTTTAGATATATCTTGCAAAGCTGATCAAGACAAAAATCCACTATAATAGAAAAGAATTATGACAGATTTATAAGGAGATCCACTATAACCCAACTAACATTATTTTCCTTTGGATGTTTTGGGATGTCTCATGATAAAGTCCATAGTGATGTCTTTACATTGCCATCTCGGTATGGTTAATGGTTGCAACACCCACTTAGACTTCTTTCTCTTAGTCTTAATGTAATGACCTAGGTATTTATAAAATAATAAATTTTCATATCTATTAATATTTATGAATATGATATTAATTTTATGTTAAATATGACACTTTTTTTCGATAGCTTACTCAACATGAAACAATGGATTTCTTGGAAATCTTATGTTGCACACAACTTTGAGTTATAGCGCAAAATAATATAATATTATTATTATTTTAAATGGTAGTTGATGCATAGAAATTGTATTTATTGAAAGGAAAATAAATAACTACATTATTATTATACCTTTATTTAAATTTCATTACATTTATCCAATACATTTTTGATGTTTAAAATAATTATGAATCCGAATTTAAGCAAGAAATACTCTAATATTTTTTTAAAGGTTGATTTACCGCCTTTTGATGGAGAAATCATTTTAAATATAGTTTCGGTCACTTATATATGTTCCATTTGAAAAAATAAACTACATATTTATAATAGGGACATCAAAATTTACATTGTTTAATTTTTTGGTTTTTTCTGATAAAGATCATTTATAATGAATAGTGAAAAATACTGCATTTTAAGTTAAAACTTTCTTTTCATGTAATTTATTTATATAGTTATATTGTCCTTTTAATTGGATTTAAAGTCTAATTTTTTTTTAATCATTTACTCCAACGTTGTTCATTGGAAGTAAATTCACTTTGAAATTGGACATAAACAAATGTCAATATTTTGGAAGTTATTATTTCTTAAAAACACACTTTTTGGTTTTGAAAACATGAATTAATTTTAAATTAATTTCTACATATTATGTGTTTTGAATTTGAAAAAAATAGATTACATATTTGGAATTAGAAGCCCAAATTAGGTAAAAAGGTAAATTTTATTTTTAGACATAGTGAATGGTAACTTCAGTAAATATTTTATTTACCATGGTTAAAGGGTAAATCTTGTAAATAAGTGTAAAAAAATAATATTATAATAATATTAAATTACCCCACCACGTGTAATAATCCTATTTTATGAGATATGTCTAACCATGAAATTCCATGGGTCTATTTTAGGACCCCATGGAGCCACTTGTGTGTGAAAATGACATTTAATTACATGTAATTTAAAGTTAAAGAAAATATAATCTAGACATTTTTCTTCAACTAAAAATTTTTTTATATGGGGTTATATAATTGAACTCTTAGACTATTAATAGTCATGATAAAGATAAAAATATTTCCTACATCATGGTATTTTATTTATAATTTTTATACATCATATAAATAAATATATCTATGACACAATAGTGATGTAGTGATTACCTTATTAATGAAAGATTTAAATAAATGAGATTACAAAGATTAAAATACATATTTTTTGAAACATTTTATTCCATACAAGAATTTTATGTATTATTATGACTTTTCATATTTGAATTAATTAAGTTTTATCGAATTAATCAAGTTGTTAAAGAATTTAAAAAATTCATGATATGAATAGTATAAAAATTGGCATAAATGAGTTTTTAAATAAATTAATATTTTATTAAATTATATAATATTCTTAAAAATATAATATTAGGAAAAATGACATATATTATGTTAGAAATATCATTAATAATTAATTTTGGGTCACTTGACATTTTATAGTGACTATAATAACCATATATATTGAAAATACAAGAAGGCATGGTAATAGTTAATTTATTTAAATAAGGGATAATGTTGAAGGATAAGGTTAAAATTATAACTGAAACTTGACTAAAACCCATGGATGAGGGTATTTCGACCCATACTCATCATATATTCTAAAAATATCTCTGTGGTGTTATTATATTTCAAAAATCAATAAATAATAAAATAATATTTCAAAACATTCCTAAAGTGCCCATCCTCCCTCTTATTAAAGGACACCACATATAACTCAATAATAACTCTTCTCCATAGTGTTGGCTCATCAAAACTCAGATCTAATAAGTGCCCAACATTTCTCTCTTCCTCCTAGAATCCTTTTCCTAGGAAGAATAAAATTCTAGAAATCCCTTTGGTTCAAATCAAAATAAGTTACCCGATTTGATGTAATGTCTTCTCTCAAGTTCCTTTCCATTATTTTTCCTTACCCACTCCCTATTATCTTTTTTTATTGTTTAAATAAAAAACAATACCATATATATACTATATTTTTTTATGAGAAATATTATAACTACACCTACACACACCTCTGAGTAATGGGTATAGAACATACTGTTTCTATAGACGGTGAGCTACTGCCACACGAAACAATGATTGTTCAATCTTCTCACTACCACCTCTCATAGTGGACATTATGATAGAACAATAATTATATATGATATTTATATTATCTCAATGCTTCTGTAATTCTCATTTAGGACATACATTTATGCTTTTTATGTTGTATAAATATGATAATTTCATTTGAGGAAGTGTGGATTACCTCCCCCTCAAAGTGATATAACTCATTCATGTTATACATGAAATTTATAAAGGATGTAATTAATGAACTTATATAGAAAATAAAACATATATATTATACTATAGTTATAATATACCTATTTATTATTTAGTTTTCACTCATTTATATATGAAAAAAAATTAAAGTACCATTCATTCATACGTACGGATTACCGTATCCATAAACGGTCCCTTTCACTTAATATATCCAAATGCTATGGACTAATATAAATAAATATATAATGGACATATATGATATATATGATATCTAAACCTTGAATATCATTATGTATATAATTAATTTTTAACCACATGGACAATTTGTAATTATAACGAGTTCATTTTTGACACAAGTTCTGAACATCAACAAGATGTCTGATATGAACTCAAATAATTAAATAATTATTATAGCAAGAGAATATGTTATACAAAATGAATAATAATCATGAAAAAGGTTCTGAAACATGAAGAAATTTACTTATGTTTTTTATTTAGGAAGAACAAGGAACATACAAGACATGTCATACTCAAGGTAAGGGACTCCGTCTCAATCTCCTTTAATTGAGGCATATTTTGATAATATACACCTCCTTCTTTTAAACGATATATAATAAACCCATTTGAATTTTACTTTAACTCATAGAGAATATTTTATCTACAATTCATTTTACTAAATAGAAAAATTATTTTTTTTAAAAATTTATGGCGACAATGACCTCTCCACCATTGTAATCATTTTTTGGATTCCTCTATAATCCTTAATGTTTTTAAAAGGATAAAAAACCATTATTTTATTTTGGGGTTTTTTGGTATTTAAAATGGTTTTTTGGAATGGATTGATTATTTCAATATCTTGAAATGATTTCTTGTGATTGAAAATGAAATTTTATTAGTGAAATATGATATTTTCAATATTTTATGTGTTATGATTTTATAATGGTACTTAGACATCTGATGGGTGGTTACATGATAAACCAAATGATAAGTGATTATGTTATAAACCAAGTATGGGTGGTTATGTTATGACCTTCAATTTATTGGGCATGGAAGTCATCTGTATGGAAATTCCATTTGTAAGAATTATTTTTGGAAGTCGACTGTAGGGTTATTCCATTTAAGTATGATTATGTCCCATGTTTACCATTTATATGTTATTTGTGCTTTCTATGGTTTTATGGTAATATTTTGGTTACAAAAATAGTAAGAAATGAGATAATATTCAGTAAAGTGTTTTTCTATTTCGTAAAGGTGAAAGGTATTGCATTATGATAAAGTATTTATGTTTTACTTTTTGTTTTGAAAAACTAATAGTTTCCTTCTTTATGTACCATTTAATGATCTTTTTCATGCTCATCCCAAGTATTGAATGATTTTTCATAGGATTTAAAGGTGAATATAGTCACAGATGGGATCATGGAAAAGTTTTTATTTTTAAACATGAAACGAAACCATGTTCTTTTTTAAATATTTTTGTTTTATGGATAGTGAGTAGAAGTGTCTACTTTGTAATAATAAAGTTTTTATGTATAAGTTATGATCTAATTCTATAAATCACTAAACATTAGAAGATCCTAAATGTGAATTATCAACTTAATATAAGATTATGTAACGTTTAAGTCTAGGTTCTTACAGTTGGTATCATAGGTCAGTTTATATTCCTTTAGATGTTTGGTTGTTATTAAAGCATTAGTGACATAACCATAATGGTTAGAAAATTAGAAAGTGTTATATTTATTTTAGATAAATCGAATGAGTTTAAGATAACATGAATAATTAGATATTATTGTTTTACCTCCTCATAAGATATTATATGATGATTTTACTGATATACTCACACTGAACATTTTGGTTTCAGTAATTGACTGGATCTAGCAGGAACCAAAGTAACAAGGTATGTGAAGGCAACTATTGTGGTTTTCTGAATGAGAAACCAAATGAAATGGGATATTTAATGAGAATGATTGTGTTAATTTTTAACCAACTATCTGGAGTCATAATTTACCACTTGAACCTTCGTGATTTTTCTAAGGCATCATATATGTGAGAAATGAATCCCAATGGATGTTCAGGTAATAATCAGAAAGTTAATTATATTCAAAAACCTATGTGTCAGGGATGTAGAAAGAAACACTTAGGAAAATTATTCAAACAGACGAGAAGATGTTTTAGATGTGGTAATAAAGGTCAAAGAGCAATAACCTTCCATAGAAAAAGGAAGTGTCCAGTTGAATCCAGGAAATGGAATTATGTTCTTTCCAAATGATCAATTGAATGTTTTAAATGTGGTGTCCATGGTCATTATAAAAATAGATGTCCTATGAAGAAGGTTCGGGAATGGAATCAGTAATATCATACAAATATATGTTTACAAATTCCAAATTCCATTCCAATTGAAGGTGAGGAAACTAAAAATGGCCTTTGAAAGGTATGGATTATTTCATAGCTCATGTTTTTATAGTACTGAAATCTTCAAAAATTATGCATGATTATTTTTGTTGGAAATAATTATAAAATAATAAGATGTAAAAACATGGATAAAGGATAATTAAGAATTTTCAATGATTAATATGTATAGGAATTGAAGAGTTATGTAGGATCTATAGATGATGATATGATTAAATTTATTAATGATAAGATTACTTTGGAATACTTTTTCTAGTATGTGTAACCCTGAAGTTTGATATGTGATAATGTTATTCAAGGAAGAATTATTTTTTCTTGTGTGGATATATTGGATAAACTTAGGGTTTCATGTGATATTTTTTTTTTGAGGCAATTATGGGTTATTATTTTTTGGGATGAAAAATCTGAGGTATGAAATAACCTTTGAGGTTAAAACATGTTATGGATATTTATAAGGATTTTACCTCCTTTTATTAATGTTAATATAATTATACAGTTTTTGAAAAAGTAAAACACACAGACCGTGTGACAACCCCTTACATCGGACAAAGTTTTAGGGGCCGAACATACAACCAATGTGTTGTTCAGATATATCACATACCACTGGACTACTTGAAGTGCCTAGTTAGTATAACTAATTCAATTTAGTTAAATGATTTTATGAATGCACAATAAGATAATTTTAGGGAATTATATTTTATCAAATGGATATCTTTAGTATAAAAAAATTATATGGTGATTAAGAGATATAGGTTATTTTGGAAGATGTTATCTCTTTTGGGGAACACTATATTCCTAAGTAAAATAAAATACTATGAGATTTCATTTGAGGATTTATGGTGGAATTTTATTTTGGGAAGAATCTATGTTTTTATTATAGAAATATGGTGATGGAAATTATTAACCTGTCATAAAGAATATGTGATTAGGTGAATTACACTTTAGTATGAGACTTTAAGAGTAGTCTGTGTTATTTAGAAATAAATTTTAAGATTTATCATAGAAGACTATGTGATCAATTCCTTCTGAAATTTTGGGAATAAATCTTAGTTGGATTATTTAAAAGAATATTAAGGATAATAATGTATTGAATGGTCATTGTTAAACATTGGATATTGTTTGGTCAATTTTAGAGATTAAGAGTAGTATTTCTTTTTATAAAGGATTATTCTTTTTGGGGATTATCTGATATCATACTAACTATTTTTTGTTTTGGTTAATGTTTAATGAAAGGTTAAATATATAGGTAATATTTTTTGGATTATGTGAATCTCTAGAATTTGATTCTATCTCTTCATGTGTTACCATGTCATCATTAACACTCATCATTTGGAAAAAATATTATTTGGTGGCAGAAATTTAATAAAGGATGAAACTCTACATGACAAGTAAGTATGTTTCCTTACATTCTTATTGATGCTCATAAATAAATTCCTAAAAATTATGTAAAGGAACATCAAACAAAAACATTGTCTATTCATGTTTCCTATAGGGGAATCAAATACCATTTAACCTATCACAAGTTTGGGATTTTCTGGTGGTTAACTTTTTTATGATCATGTTTTCTATCACTCTCCAGTCGAACTTTATGGTTAGTTTCTCTTCCATATACATGTTTTCCTACATGGAATTATAGTATGGTTTATCTCAGGTGACCTTTGTACTTTACTTTATTTATTTTAATGTGATAGTTTTATTGACTCTTTTTTTGATGTGGGACATTCATTGAACTTTCCAATGAAAATTTTCAAATTATGAGGATGCAATTTCTAAAAGGGGGGAAGGATGTAACAACCTATGTATTTATAGAATAATACTTTTTCATATCTATTAATTTTAATTAATATGATATTAATTTTATGTTAAATAGGACACTTTTTTAGATAGTGTACTCAACACGCAACAACAGCTTTCTATGAAAGCTTATGTTTCACACAACTTTGAGATATATTGAAAAATAATAGAATGATATAATTATTATAAATGGTAGTCAACGCATCGATGTTGTATTACTGGGAATGAAAATAACTAACTACATTATGATTATATATGTTTTTTAAATTTCTTTACATTTATCAAATAAATATTGGAGGATTAAAATAAGAATTAATCTGATTTTAAGCATGAAATACTCTAATATTATTTAAAAGGTCGATTTACCACCTTTTGATGGATAAACCTTATTAAATATAGTTTATATCACTTTTATATGTTACATTTGACAACATCAACTTATTTTTTAGAATCGGGACATCAAAATTTACATTGGGTAAAATTTTGGTATTTTTCTGATAAAATTCATTTTTTAATGAATATTGAAAAATACTGCATTTTAAGTCCAAATTTTATTTTGATCTAATTTATTTATATAGTTATATAATAATTTTAAATGGTTTTAAAGTGTAATTGGATTTTATTTTTATTATTTAATCCAATTTTGTTCATTGTAAGTAATTTCACATTGAAATTGGACAAAAACAAATGTAAATCTTTTGGTAGTTATTATTTCTTAAAAACACACTTTTTGGTTTTGACAACGGGAATTAATTTTAAATTATTTTCTAAATTTTTTTTTTTTTGAATATACAAAAATGGATACTATATTTGGAAACATAAGGTCCAAATTTTTTAAATAGGAAAATTTTATTTTTATACTTTATGAATAGTTACTTCAGTAAATATTTTATTTACCATGGTTAAAGGGTAAATATGGGTAAAAAATAATTTTATAATAAAATTAAATTACCCTAACACGTGTCCTAATCATACTTTATGTGATATTTCGGACTATTGTCATTCTTGGGATGACTTTAGGACCCCATGAATCCACTTTTTTGTGAAAAAGACATTTAATTTCTTTTAATTTATAGTTAAGGGAAATATAACATAAACATGTATCTTTTACAAAATAAATTTTTATATGCCATTATATAAGTGAAATATTCAAATATAAATTTTCATTAGAAATATAAAATATATTTCCTACATCGTGGTATTTTATTTATAATTTTTAAACCTCAAATAAATAAATTTATTTATGACCCAATGGTGATTTATTGATTAGCTTATTAATGAAAGATTTAAATAAATGAGATTATAAATATTAAAATAAATTTATTTAAAAGATATTTATACCATAAACTAATTTTAAGGATGGTTATGACTTTTTATATTTCAATTAATGATGTATTATTTAATTGATCAAGTTTTTATGGATTTTTAAAAAGTCATGATATGAATAGTAGATGATTGACATAAATGAGTTTTTCAATCAATTAATATTTTATTAAATAATATAATCATCCAAAAAAATTATGATTCAGCCTACTGACATATATGATGTTACAAATTTTATTAATGATCCATTTTCGGTCTCTTTTCATTTTATTGTAACTATAATAACCATATATTATGAAAATACAAGAAGATGTGGTAAGAGTTAATTTATTTAACGAAGGGTTAAAGCTAACAGATAAGGTTAATTTTATGACCTAAACATGTCTACAAAAAATTGTATGAGAGTATTTAGACCCATAATAATCTTATATTTTAAATATATCACTTTGGTATTATTATAATTTGAAAATAAATTAAGAATAAAAAATATTTCAAAACATTCCAAAAGTGCCCCTCCTGCCTCTTATAAAAACCAACCTCCTCTAAACCATTACTTACACCTCTCAAGCCCCTTGTATAATACAAAATATAAAAAAAATAATCTCCCAAAATTCCTTTCTTCCTCCTATAATTCTTCCTCTAAGCAGAAGTAAATTCAAGAAATCCCTTTGGCTCAAATAAAAAGAAGTTACCCAATTTGAGGTAATGCCTTCTCTCTAGTTCCTTCCCATTGTTTTTCCTTATCCACTTTCTATGCTATTATTATTCATTTTTTATATAACAAAACCAGTATCATAATTATACTTTTTTGTTTTTATGAGATGGATTTGAACTACACTTACACACACCTCCGTTTAATGGGTATAGAATATACCGTTTCTATAGACAGCGAACTACTTCCACACGAAACAATGATTGTTAAATTTTCTCCTACCACCTCTCATGGTGGACATTTTGATGAGACAGTGAGTATATATGATATATACAATATTTATTTCATCTCTATACTTCTTTAATTATAATTTAGAACATATCTTTATGCTTTTCATGTTGTATAAATATGATAATTTCATTTGAGGATGTGCGGACTACCGCCCCCTCAAAGTGATATGACTTGTTCATGCTATACATGGAACGTATAAAGGGTGAAATTAATGATATTATGTAACATATATAACATAGATATTGTACTGGAGTTGTAATATACCTATTTATCATCTATTTTTCATTTCTTTAAATATTAAAATGGAATTAAAGTAGCATTCATGTGTATGTATGGCTTACCGTCTCCTTGAACGGTGCATTTAATTTCATATATCCAATGCTATGGACTATTATAAATACATATATACTAAATTTATATAATATATATGATATCTAAATCATGAATATTATTATGTAGATAATTTTACTTTGACCACATGGATAATTTGTAATTATAAAAAGTTCATTTTTTACTCAAGTTCTGATCATCGACAAAATGTCTGATATAAACTCAAATAATTAACTAATTGTTATAGAAATTTAATATGTGATATAAAAGTAATAATAAACTTGAAAAAGTTTCTGAATCAAGTATAAATTAAATTATGTTTATTATTCTAGAAGAATAAGGAACATATGAGACAAGTCAGACTCGAGGTAAGGGACTTTGTCTCAATCTCATTTCATTGAGGAATTTTTGATAATATACACCTATTTATTTTACATGGTGTATAATAAAACCCTTTTTATTTTAATTTCATTCATATGGATTATTTTATCTATGAAGCATTTATCTAAATTAAAAAAGGAATTTTTTTAACATTTGCGGTGATAATGACATCTCTGTCACCGTAATTGTTATTTGGATTCCTCTACAAGCCTTAATGTTTTTAAAAGGATAAAAAATATCCCTTATCCCTTATTTCCTTAATTATTTTTTTGGAATGGATTGATTACTTCAATATCTTCAAATTATTGCTTGTGATTGAAAATGAAATGTTTTTAAATAAATATTGTTATTTTTAATATTTTATGTGTTATGGTTTTATAATTGTACTTGGACAGTTGACAGTTAGTTACATGATAAAACAAATGATGTGTTGTTCCATGATAAACTAAGGATGAGTGGTTATTTTATAACATCCAATGCATTGGGAGTGGAATTTGGTCGTATGGATATTCCATTTTTAAGAATGATTTGTGGAAGTCGACCGTATGGTTATTCCATTTAAGTAAGATTATGTCACAAGTTTACCATTTATATGTAATGTTTTCTTTATATAGTTTTTATGGTAATTTTTTGGTTACAAAAAAGGTAAGAAATGAGCTTATATTCAATAAAGTGTTTTTCTAATTCTTATAGGTGAACGGTATTACTTTAGGATAAAGTATTCATGGTTTACTTGTTGTTTTGAAAGACTAACATTTTTCCTTCTGTATGTATTTCTTTATTGAGAATTGTTATGCTTATCCCAAGTTTTACAATGTTATTCACAAGATTTAAATGTGAATATAGTCAAGTATGGGATCAAGGAAATGTTGTGACGTTTAATCATGGAATGAAATAATGTTCGTTTTTTAAATTTTTTGTTTTATAGATAGTGAGTAGAAGTGTCTACATTGTAATACTAAAGTTGTTATGTATAAGTTATGGCCTAATAATTTAAAGATATAAACCTGAAAATATCCTCAATGTGAATTATTAACTTAATTCTAGATTATGAAATGTTAAACTTTGGGGCCTTATAGTTTGTATCAGAGTTCAGTTGAGATTATATTAGATGTTAGGGTGTTATTTAAGCATAAGTGACATAGCCATAATGGTTAGTATATTATAAAGAGTCTTAATTATTTTAGATAAATTTAATGATGTTAATATAACATCAATAAGTATATCTTAGTGTTTACCCTCATCATAATATTGTATATGATGATTTTATTGATATGTGCACACTGACCTTTTTGGTTTTAGTAATTGGATGGATCTTGTAGGCCCCAAAGTAATAATGGATGTGAAGGAAACTGTGGTGGTTTTCTGAATGAGAAACCGAATTAAATGGTAGTTATAATGATAACTCTTAGGTTTATCCTTAACAAACTATATGGAGTCATTATTGACCACTTTAACCTTAGTGATTTTTCTAAGGAATCATATATGAGAGAAATGATTTTCAATCGAAGTTAATGTAATAATCATAATGTTAAGTATATTAAAAAACCTATGTGTTATGGATTAAGAAAGAAACACTTAATAAAATGCTTTAAAGGGAGATAAGATGTTTCATATGTGGTAATGAAGGTCATAAAGAAATAACCAACCATGTAAAAAACAAAGTGTCAAGTTGACACTAGGAAAGGGAAAGAAGTTCTTTCTGAAGGATCAATTGAATGTTTTAAATGTGGCGTGCATGGTCGTTATACAAATAGATGTCCTACAAAGAAGGTTTAGGAATGGGATTATTAGGATCGTATAGATATATGTTTAACAATTCCTAATTCCATTCCAATTGGATATGAGGAATATTAAAATGGCCTATGAAAGGTATGGATAAATTTTTAGCTCATTACTTGACATTATTGAAATATTAAGAAAATATTCATGATTTTGTTTTCAGGAATGAAGTATTAAATAATTAGATAGAAATACATGGATAAAGGATCATAAATAATGTTCGATGATTAAGATGTCTAGGAATTGAAGAGGTATATTGGATCAATGGATAATGATATGTTTAAATGTACTAATGATAGGACTACTTTTTAATACATTTTGTTTTATGTGTAACCCTGAAGTTTGATATGTGAGAAATTTTTTTAGGAAGAATTATCTTTTCTTGTGTGGACATAATGGATAACCATAGGGGTTCATGTGATCTTCTTTTTTTGAGGTAATTAAGGGTTATTAGTTTTTGGGATAAAAAATGTGAGGTATGACATAACAATTTAGGTTAAAACATGTCATCGATATTTTTACGGATTTTATATCCCTTTTTTAATGTATATAGAATTATAAGGTTTTTGAAAAAGGAAAACACACAGACCGCATGATAACCCATCACGTTGGATGATGCTTTATTAGTCGAACCCACAACCAATGTGCGACTGGGATTTATCACCTACCAATAAACTATGTGAATTCCTTTGTTAGTATGACTAATTATTTTTAGTTAAATGATTTTATTAATAAAGAATAAGTTGATTTCTGTAACCTATGTTTTATCAAATGGACATCCTTATTATTGGAAAATGAATTGGTGATTAAGTGACAAAGGATATTTTGGAGGACGTTCTCTCTTTTGTGGAACACTATATGACTAAGGAAAATAGAATACTATGGTATTTCATTGGATGAGTAATGGTGGATTTTTATTTTGGGAAGAATCTATGTATTTATTGTGGAAATATGGAGACGAAAATGATTAAACTATCATAGAGAATATGTTATTAGGTTAATTACACTTCAATATGAGAATTTTAGAGTATTCGATGTTATTTGGAAATAAATGTTAAGATTTATCATGAAAGACTATGTGATCAAGTCCTTCTGAAATTTTGGGTTTCAATCTTAGATGCATTATTTTGAAGAATTTTAATTAATATTTTTTATTGAATGGTCTTTATTGAACTTTGGGTATGCTTTGTTTAATTTTGGAGATTAAGAGTAGTATTTCTTTTTATAAATGATTATCCTTTTTGGTGACTATCTGATATCATACTAACCATTTTTGGTTTTGGATAATGTCTAAAGACAGGGTAAATATATAGTTCATCTTTTGTGGATTATGTTATTATATATATGTTTATTCTAGAACTTCAGGTGTGACCATGTCATCTTGAATACACAACGTTTGGAGAAAATATGTGTTTGTGGTAGAAATTTAATAAAGGATGAAAGTCTAAATCACAAGTAAGAATGTTTCCTTATGTTCTTAGTCAAGATCATAAATAAATTCCTCAATATTATGAAAAATAACTTAAAACAATAATTTTGTATGTTCATGTTTCCTACTAGGGAATCAAATACCATTTATCCTATCACGAGATTGTGATTTTCTTGTGGTTAACTTTCTCCTGGCCATGTTTTCTATCACTATCCATCAAAATATGACAGTTAGATTCACTTTCATATCCATGTTTTCCTACATGAAATCTTAGTATGGGTTATCTCGGGTGACCTTTGTACTTCACTTTCATTTTTTAAGGAGATATTTTTATTGACTCTTTTTTTGACGCGGGACATTTAATAATATTTCTGAGCCCAATTTTAAAATTGCGAGGATGCAATTTCCAAAAGGGAGAAGAATGTAACGGCCTAGGTATTTATATAATACTAATTTTTCATTTCTATTAATATTTATGAATAAGATAGAAATATTATGTTAAATAGGATACTTTTATCGACAATGTTCTCAACATGCAATAACGGGTTTCTTTGAAATCTGATGATGCACACAACTTTGAGTTATACTGAAAAATAATAGAATAATAATATGATTTTAAATGGTAGTTAAAGTATAACTGTTTTATTTTTGGTAATTAATATAACTAACTAAATTATTATTATAAATGTTTTTTAAATGTCTTTACATTTATCCAATAAATTTTAGAGGCTTAAAATAAGAATTAATCAGATTTCAAGCACTAAATACTCTAGTATTCTTTAAATGGTCGGTTTACCACCATTTGATGGTGGACTATTTTTAAATCTATTTTCTTTCACATTTATATGTTCCAATTGAAAAAATAAACCACTTATTTAGAATTGGGACACCAAAATTTACTTTGGGTAAATTTTTGGTACTTTTCTGATAAATTTCCCTTATTAATGAATAGTGAAAATACTATATTTTAAGTCAAAACTATCATTTCATCTATATATTTATATAGTTATATTGTCCTTTTAATAGATTTTAAAGTATAATTGGATTATATTTTTATCATTTAATCCAATTATTTTTATTGAAATTATTTTTACATTGAAATTGGACATAAACAAATGTCGATATTTTGATAGTTATTATTTCTTAAAAACACTCTTTTTGATTTTCACAACAGGAATTAATTTAAATTAATTTCTGAAAATTTTGTGTTTTGAATATACAAAAATGGATTCCATATTTTTAATCAGGAGGTCCAAATTGTTTAAATAGGTAACTTTTATTTTTAGACATTATGAATAGTAACTTCAGTAAATATTTAACTTACAATGGTTAAAGGGTAAATATGGAAAATAAGGGTAAAACATAATATTATTATAATATTAAATTACCCTAACATGTTTCCTAATAATATAGGATATGATATTTCCGACCATGGTCATCCTTGGGTCGATTTTAGGACCCCATGGATCCACTTGTGTCTGAAAATGACATTTAATTGCTTTTAATTTAATGTTAAGGAAAATATAACCGAATCCTGTATCTTTTATTAAAAATCTTCTATATGGGGTTATATAAGTGATATCTTCAACTATAAATAGTCACTAGAAAGATAAAAATATTGTATACATCATGGTATTTTATTTATAAGTTTTAGACCTCAAATAAATAAATTTATTTATGACACAACGGGGATGTAGTGATTACCTTAATAATGAAATATTTAAATAAATTAGATTATAAATATTTAAATAAATAAATTTTGAAAATTTTATTCCATATACTAATTTTTTAGATGAGTATGACTTGTTATCTATTAATTAATGATGTTTTATCGAATTAATAATATTGTTATTGATTTTTAAAAAGTCATGATATGAATAGTATAAAAATTGATATAAATGAGTTTTTAAATAAATTAATATTTTATTAAAGGACATAATAGTCCTAAAAATCTATGATTCAGACAACTAAAATATATGACATTAAAAATTTCATTAATGAACCATTTTTGGTCTCTTTGAATTTTATAGTAACTATAGTAACATTATATTATGAAAATAAAATAATAAACGGTAAGAGTTATTTTATTTAACTAATGGTTTATTCTAAAAGATAAGATTAATTTTATTGTGTAAAATTTTATAAAACCCATTTTATGAGAGGGTTTTTACCCATAATCATTTTATATTTGAAATATATCACTTTTGTGTTATTGGATTTCAAAAAACAACTAATAATAAAATAATATTTCAAAACATTCCTAAAGTGCCTGTACTCCCCCTTATAAAATGACACCACCTCTATCCCATTACTGACACCTCTCAAGACCCTTGGACCATCCAAAATCTGCACCAATAAGCTTCCAACATCCCTTTTTTCCTCTTAGAAGCCTTCCCCTAGGAAGAAGGCAATTCAAAAATGCCCATTGGCTCAAATCAAAATAAGTTTCCCAATTTGAGGTAATGTATTCTCTCAAGTTCCTTTCCATTATTTTTCCTTCTCCACTCCATATAATTTTATTCTTTATTATTTACATAACAAAACTAGTATCCTAAATATACTAGGTTGTTTTATGGGAAGGATTTGAACTATAGTTACACACACCTCCGTCTAATGGGTATAAAACATATTGTTTCTCTGGACGGTGAACTATTTCCTAATGAAATGATGATTGTTCAATCTTCTCCTACCACCTCTCTTGGTGGACATTATTATGGAACTATAATTATATATGATATATATGATATTTTTATCTCTATTCTTTTGTAATTATCATTTATAACATAACATTATGCTTTTTATTTTTTATAAATATGATAATTTCATTTGAGGATGTGCAGACTACCGCCCCCTTAATGTGATATGACTCGTTCATGCTGCACATGGAACGTATAAAGGATGTAATTAATGAAATTATTTAACATATATAACATATATATTATACTGTAGTTTTAATATACCTATGAATCATTTATTCTTCATTCCTTTAAATATTAAAAATAGATAAAAATAGTATTCATGCATACGTTCAACTTACCGTATCCATGAATGGTACATTTCAGGTCAAATATCCAAATTCCATTGACTATTATAAATACATATATAATGGATATATATGATATATATAATATCTAAATCAAGAATATCATTTTGGAGATAATTTACTTTTAACCACATGGACAATTTGTAATTATAACAAGTTCATTTTTTACTCAAGTTCTCAACATCGACAAAATATATGATATGAACTCAAATAATTATATAATTGTTATTGAAAGGTAATATGTGATATAAATGGAATAATAAACTTGAAAAAAATTCTGAATAAAGTATAAATTAACTTATGTTTATTATTTAGGAAGAACAAGGAACATACTAGACAAGTCAGACTCGAGGTAAGGGACTTCGTCTCAATATCCTTTCATTAAGGTATATTTTGATAATATACACATCCTTATTTTACACAGTGTATAATAATACCCTTTGAATTTTAATTTCATTAAAATGGAATATTTTATCTACAAATCTTTTTACTAAATGACAAAAGGAATGTTTTTAACGTTTTCGGTGTCAATGAACTCTCTACTACCGTAAAAGTTATTTTTTCATCCTCTATAAGCCTTAACGTTTTTAAATGTATAAAAACCCTTTATTTACCTTTTGAGTTTTTTGGTATTTAAAATTTTTTCTGTAATGGATTTATTATTTCAATATCTTAAAATGATTTCTTGTGATTGAAAATAAAATCTTATAAGTGAAATAATTATATTTGAAATATTTTATGTGTTATGGTTTTATAATTGTACAAGGACATTTGATGAGAGGATACAGGATAAACCAAATGACGGGTGGTTCTATGATAAACCAACGATGGGTGGTTATGTTATAACCTCTAATTTATTGGGCATGGAAGTCGATTCTATGGCTATTCCATTTGTATGAATGATTTTTGGAATTTTACAGTATGGTTATTCCATTTAACAATGATTATGTCCCATGTTTACCTTTTATATGTTATATGTTCTTTATAAAGTTCTAATGGCAATGTTTTGGATACAAAAAAGGGTAAGAAATGGGCTTATATTCAGTGATGTGTTTTTCTACTTATTAAAGTTTAAAGGTATTACATTATGATAAAGTATTCATGGTTTACTTGTTGTTTTGAAAAACTAACAGTTTCTAACTTTATGTATCCCATACTAAGATTTTTTATGCTCATCCCATGTTTTTAAATGATTTTCACATGATTTAAAGGTGAGTAGAGTCTAGGATGGGATAAAAAAAATGTTTTTATGTTTACTAATGAAACAAAACCATGTTCTTTTTTAAATGTTTTTGTTTTGTGGATAGTTAGTAGAAGTGCCTACATTGTAATATTAATGTTTTTATATATAATTTGTGGCCTAATTATCTAAATATCTAAACCTATAAAGATCATAAATGTGAATTATTAACTTAATTCAAGATTATCAAATGTTTAAGGCTAGGTAATTACACCTAACTTCCTGAAAACCCAAGTATAAAGAGACATATTCAGCGACATCTCTTTTCATACTATCTCACTAGAAGTACTCTTTCAGGTCCCTATACATCTTTGTGCTTCCATGGTGAATTGGTAATGTTGAAATATGAGCCTCACAGAATAGATCCTTCTTTAATTATGGTATGGGAGTAATGAAAACCCGGTTATTCAACATTATTATTTCATCACAATCAATGATGAATTTAAGAACATTTCTCACCTTCTTTTGTAGCCCAACATCTTTCTTACGTGCCTCCTTAATCTTCACTTGTATTGATGGTTGAACATTCATTTTATAATGATATGATTTCCCCATTACTTTAAAATTCCATGATCCATTCTTTACAAATCCATAAATAATGGACCTTTTTCGATCCTCGTCATGGATAGGCTAGCATGGCCTTGTCAACTAAATGCATCTTCCACCTTCTTTGATTTCCTAGGGTTGTAATGTATTGAGAAGTCATAACCTTTAATAAACTTCAAACATCTTATTCGGTGCATATTCATCCCCTTTTGTGTGAAATATACATTAAACTTTCAAGATCAGTATAAATATCACACCATTCACTGTAAAGATAATGCCTCCACAACATTAATGAAATTATTAACGTAGCTAACTCCAAATCATGAGTTGGGTAAGTTTTCTCATGGATTTTGTAATAATATGGGGCATAAGCTATCAACATGTCATTTTTTATGAGAACACATCCCATCCCCTTCTTAGATGCATCATTATAGATCACAAACCATTCTCTACTACAAGGCAGTGTGAGAACAGATGCATTGGCTAACATTTCTTTTAGTTCTTTGAAATTCACTTTTCATTCCTTTGTCCAAACTAACATACCTCCTTTCCAAGTCAATATGGTGATTATATTAGAAAATAGTGAAAAATATTTCACAAAATTTTGATAATATCCAAACAAACCAGGAAAACATTGGATCTCAGTTACTGTTGTTGGTCTCGACAATATTTCAATAACCTTTGTTTTTTTGTGGATCCACATATATCCCCTCTCTTGAGATTGTGTGACCCAAAAAAGAAACATTATAAATCCAAACTTCACTGTTGGTAAATTTGGCATAAATATTCTCCTTTCTAAGGGTCTTCAGTACAATTATCAAGGGATCTTCATGTTATTCCTTTCTCTTTGAATAGACAAGAATATCATCTATAAATATTACCACAAACTGATCAAGATAGTCCTTAAAGACTCTATTCATTAGATCCATGAAGATAGCGGGGGAATTAGTAAGAAAAAAATGAATCAATATAATTTTATAGTGTCCATACATTGTATGGAATGTTGTTTTTGGTATATCCTCCTTTTTGACCCTTAATTGAAGATATCTTGAATGAATATAAATCTTGGAAAAGAATTTACCTGTGAATGGTTATTCAAATAAGTCATTAATACCATGAAGAGGATATTTTTTCTTGATAGTGATCTTGTTAAGTTCTCGATGGCCAAAGCGGAGTCTCAATGATCCATCTTTATTCTTAACAAATAGAACACGTGTTCCCCAAGGTGACACACTAGGGCATACAAATCCCTTTTTAGGATTCTCTTGGATTTTCTTCTTCAATTCCTGAAACTTAATTGGTGGTATTCTATAAAGTGTCTTTGAAATAGGAATAACACCCGATATGAGTTCTATTTAAAACTCAACATTAGGATTTGGTGGAAGTCCTAGAAATTCCTTTGGAAAGACACCATCAAACTCCCATACAATTGGTGTTTACTTGTGGTATCAATATTTCTCCCAATACTGATTCATTATGGGTTTTTTACACTCTTTTTTGTATAAAACTAGGGTTTTTAATATCTCTGACCAAACTATTACTTTCACTTTTAACATTGAATGCACACACTCTTTCTGCTCCATTTTTTATGCTAAAAATATATATCAAGAAAGAAGAACTCTTTGGAATGATCTCTCAATTCTAGGACCTATCATAAATGACCCTAGTTTATTATTGGGGACTTAAATTCCATTCTTAACTCAAGTGAGAAAATTTTTCCAGCTCGTGATTCTATTTCTATGAGAGAATTTAAAACCTTGATTTATGACAACAATATATTTTAAATTAATATCATTGGTGTGACATACACTTGTTAAAGGAGACATTATAACAAAGTGGTGGCTTCCAAATTGGATAGACCATTCACAAATGTCCCTGCTTTAGATAACTGGGAAACTATTTCCAGCACCACTCTTCACAGGCTTAACTCCAACCATCACCCCATCCTGGTCAATGTCTCCACCAAATACATGAAACATAGGCTCCCTTTCAGATTTAACAATGCTTGGTTCTCTAATGACGATTGCATCCATATCATCCAAAACTTTTGGTCCTCAATGTATCCCTAAAATGATTCATTTACATGTAACCTTAAATTAAAACATCTTAAAAAGACTCTAAAAACTTGGTGTAGCTATAAAGACAAACAAGTAAACAACGACATCATGATACTTGAAAAAGATCTAAATGATATTCAAAATAATAACACCACCTATGACCTCAACACTGACCATACTCAAGAGTTAAACATAGCGGTCAAACTAAACTCCTTACTCACGTTTAAGTATAATATGAGAAAAAAATAATTTAAATTTAAATGGTTAACTAAGGGCAATAGAAACACCAAATATTATAACCCTCTTCATAGAATCAGGAGATAGTATATACTGTTAACCTTTCTAAAGGATGGGAACAACCTGTTTGACAATGAAGAGGATATTTCTCCTCATATTGTCTCCTACTATGAATCCATATCCAATGGTCCTGATATAAACAAAGACCTCCTTCCTGAGGTAATTCCTTTACTAGTCACTGATGAGGAAAAATCTTCCTCCTCAGCACTCCGGTAGAGCATGAAATCAAAGTCACTGTCTTTAGTCTGAATCATGATAGTGCTCTGGGTTCGGATGACTTCCATAATTATTTTTTTCAACATTATTGGGATTCAATTCATACTGATGTTTTTAATCTGGTTAAATATTTATTTTCTAATGGGGTGATTCTTTATGATCTCAATGCACAATTTCTTACCTTAATCCCCAAAGTGGATATTTCTTCTGAGATTTTTCTGTTTAAACCTATTGATTTTATCAATACTTTTTATAAAATCATCACAAAAATCATTGCTAACAGTATTTCAATTGTCACAGAAAAAATTGTCTCTAGGAATCAATTTGGGTTTATAAAAGGTCATTCCATTCAATAATATATCTGTCTTTCCTCTAAATGTGTCAACAACATTAACAAAAAAATAGAGGCAACATAGCTATTAAACTTGATATCAGAAAATCCTTCGACATTATGGACTGGAGATTTATCTTCAAAGTCCTACAAGGTTTTGGTTTCAATTATTATTTTGTCACTACAGTCAGAACTCTTTTCAAGTCAGCATCAATATCTGTTTTGATCAATGGCTCTTCTAGGGGCTACTGCACTCTCTCACTATGAAGAGGTTTCTGGCCAATCAATTAGTTGGAAAAAATATTTCAATTTCTTTGGTAATAACTTTACCCCTAACTAAGAATGTAACATCATCAATGAACTCAGTCTGAAAGAAGTAACGCTCCCTTTCACTTATCTTGGTGTTCCTATCTTTTGGGGAAGGCCTAAGTCCTATCACTTTTCTCCTATTGTTGACCAAATTTTAAATCAGCTTTCCTCTTGGAAGGGAAAATCTCTCTCCATGGTAGGTAGGACTTTCCTTGTTAAATCTATTATTATCTCCAAGATGGTTTACTCCATGATGGTCTACAAATGAAATGTTGGTCTTGTTAAAAATATGAACATTGCTATTAATAATTTAATCTTGGCAGGCAATACTTTGGAAATAAAACTTGTGACTATTCCCTGGTCAACCTGTTGCATATCAATTGAGAATGGTGGTATTGGTTTAAAAAATTTAAAATTCATTACTAAGGCCCTTCAGGATAAACTCACTTGGAACCTTATTCGTAACCCCTCAGATGCTATAACTTTTCTCAAAAATAGATTCCTTAACAAAAATAATGAGGGAAACTTGTACTACATTAGTTATTCCATTTTTCCTACCATAAAACAACCTTTATCTATATTATGAATAATTTCATATGAATGGTATCCAAAAACTTTTCCCTAAAATTCTAGTTGGATAACTAGATGGGATCACCTTTATTTTCTATGGATTCTTCTGATCAAACTCTAGAAAATATTAACAGCACCATCAGATACATCTTAAGCTCTCATCATGACCACTTCTATGATACTATACTAAATTTCATTGAAAACTACTCTTTCATTAACACTGATGACTTTTTAATTTGGGAACCAGCTCACAATGGTAGGCTTAACTCTAAAAATTTCAATAATCATTATTTTTTTAAACCTAAGAACAATTTCAGCTGGCTAAAACATTTTAACAAACCTTGGATAAAACCTCTGAGATTTAAGTTTATCTGATGTCTTGCTCACAACAGAGTTCCCACTGATATTTTTATACAATATCTTGGAATCCAGCTTTTCTCTAAGTGTAAACTCTGTAACAAACATAGAGAAGATGTTAATCACCTCTTCCTTTCATGACCTACTGCTTCTGCTCTTTGGAACTATATTTTTGACATTTTTAATTACAAATGGTTGTTTTTTGAATCTGTCAAAACTCAACTAATGAAATGTACATATACGAAAGGCTCTGAAAAAATAAAGATCTTTTTCCTAACTGTATTTTCTGAACTCCACCATGTCATCTGGTATGACCAGAATGCTATTATTCATAAAAATTACTCACTTAATCTAAATTTAGGTTGGATGAAGATTCTTATTTTCACACATTATGATTCTTTGTTTCAAAAGGGACATTGCCACAACACCATGCATGACTATGGAATCCTGGAGTGGCTATGGATTAAGGGATATTTCTATCAACCATATCACACTCTGAAGGTATTCTATAGAGCCCCTCTCCTTGGATGGAACAAAATCAATATTGACAGCACCTCCAAGGGAAACCCGGGCCCTACAGGGTGTGGTGATGTCTTTAGGAATCACTTCGGTCAGATTCAAGGTTGTTTCATGGGTATTTGTGGCATCACCACTGCCCTTGAAGCTGAGATGCTAAGTTTGATACATGACATTGCTTTTTCCAAGCTCTTTGGATAGAACAACATCTAGATTGAAAGTGACTCGATGACCATCATTCAAGAAATATAGAATGGATTAATTCATCTTGCTTGTCTGATCACCACGCATTAGATAGAATGCAATCGTTCTCTCATCAATATTAACTATATCATCATACATGTTTTTCTAGAAGCCAACAAAGTTGTAGATGGACTAGCCAATATGGGAGTAGATTGAGAAATTTCTTGGTTTTTAGACCTCCCTGCTAAGCTCATTTCCTTTCATGAAAAAGATTGTAAAATGATCCCATATTTTCGAATCCTTCAACTTTTCTTTTAATAATATTTATGTTTTGGCCGTTATAGGCCAAGACATTACCTTTTCCAAAAAAAGGAATCAACACCCATAATTTTGAAAATATTTCTACTGGAAGTTTATATTCATAATGTCATCGATAGATGATCAAAGATTTAACTAGAATTTGAAATGTGAGTTCCCTTCTTTGGAAATTTATATGAGATCCATATAGAAAAATCCAATCCATGTAAAAAATAAAATAATATTCCACTATAGGAAGAATCACAAGATTTTCGAGAAGCACTTTCCCACAAACATTAATAGGAGAAGAATTATAAACTTTAGATGTGACTGTTATGCCATTAGTATTTTTCATAACTATCTCAACATCTAATTGGTGAGGTAATACAATGATACACTTAAAAATTATTCAGAAATAATATAGTGTGTGGATCCAGAATCAAATAAAACATTTTATACTTCAGAGTGAATGGTAAGTGTACCTGTCACCACATCCTTATCATACTCAATGTCACCAAGAGTGATTGCATGTGACATTACTTTTCCATTGTCCTTAAGAGATAGTTGATGTTGATCATCATCAATAACCCCAGGATTAGGGAATTTATTGGCATAATGACCAACTTTTTGCACTTGTAACATTGATGTGTAGAAGGTGAATTCTAGGTAGCCTTTTCTTTGTTCGCATCATTATAAATCTTTTTGCCATAACTTATAAATTCAACTGTCTGGTTACCTTCTTTCCCACACTTGAAACATTTACTAGTCACTTTAAGAAAATTCCATCCATTTTTCATTCCACACTTTTGAGCATAAGTGAAAACTCAACTTATTTTCAGTGTGGTCTTTATATTTTCCTTTGAATTCCATTTTTTATTCTTATCAAACCCATATGACTGATGGGTTACTCCAATCTCCATCTCAACCTTGAGAGCACATCAAACAATTTTCTCATAGCTAATGATGTCCGTTATGGCTAATTCCTTTCGTAGACTTGGTTTTAATCCACTAAAGAATGGATCAATTTTAATATCAAGTTGGATAATAATTCCAAAAGCATACCTTTAAAGTCATGTAAAAATTTATTCATAGGTGCCAAAAGATTCATCATCTATTTCATTAAGTTCAAGAAACTACTTCCCCATCATTGTTCAAAGAATAAGAGGAATGTACTTATTGAAAAAACATTTCTTGAACTCATCCCATTACATGGACTCAATTTCATCTAGTTTCCTCATATTCTAGGTAATATTCCAAAATTGATTGACTTCTCCAACAAAATGATAGAATTCTAGGATGTCTTTATCATGTTCATAACATTATGGAACTAAAAATATATTTTCAATGGTAGTTATTCATTGTTAAACCACTAATGGATCAGAAGACCCATTGAATGAAGGTGGATGCTACCTCATGAAGGATTCAATAGAATATTGCACTATCCTTTAATTGTTTGGAAGTCTGGAATGATACATACATTGAGAAGGTTGTGTGATCATTTCTACAAGATTTTTCATTCTAGCTCCCATAAAATTTGGTTGCTCAAGGGGAAAATCATTGCATTTTCTGTCACATTCATCATTAACACAGTTCCTTCAGGTTCCATCCATTTACTAAAACCAAGAAGCATAGTGTGGGAAACACTAATCATAAGGTGAAAACCACATAATTGAAGAAAAAAATTCAATTTAAGACACATTAGGTTTTATCCTAGGTTATTCATTAACATCACTAAAACACTAGTGTAGGATTTTAACCTATACTTAGACATGTCCTTAGGGTTCTTACTAAAGTTCTCTTATCACAGTTTCCAATGGTTAACTATACATTTTCTCTAATACCAACTATAATGACCAATACATTACATGTAGATATTACTTCAACATTTAAGAATATTTATTATATAACATAACAAAAACCACACTAGGACCATATAGGTTTAGTGTCTTTATAAACTAGAAAACATAAATAACTGGTTTATAAAATATCTACATTGTCTCCTGCTTATTTCTTCAAAACTAGACTCCTTTTTGACATATCTTACTTAATACCGTTTTAAATGACCTGGGGAAAATAATCATATAAAAGGGAGAGCTCAAATGCTCAATAATGGTAAACACGGTAAATATCATTCATATAATAATCATAAGAACATAACATTTGAAAATCTTATCCTGCATATAAAAGATCAGAATATCATGTCATAGGATAAATCATAAAATTGAAATGTAATCCAAATATTTATAACATAATACATGAAATTTCTTGGCATACACAAATAATCATATAAAATAATTTCACATTAGTCAAGTCTCATTTCCAATACCATCGTAGCAGACAAATTCTAGTATTGAACCAAGTTCACACCTCGTTTGAGTCCCATATTTCTGAAATGGATTTACTTTCCATTACAATCTTGTCTATATCATGAGATACAAATATTTACTCAATTCATTGGAGGGAGATATATGTCCCACCCATCTCATAATTAAAACATTCTTATGTGTTCCATAAAAAAACATAAATAATTTATCATAGTGTAACCCAAAAAATAAAATGGGTTTCTTGAACATCATTCTATCATAATCCATTTAAAATAAATGTATTTCCTAAAAAATAATTCCATCATAAATGAAAAAAAATAAAATTAATAATAGGGATATAAACATAAAACTATGTCATTTTAGATGAAGAATATTCTTGATAAAACACTTGAACATAATTCAAGAGGAAAATATCATTTAATTTTAAAAAACATTTTCTTTTCTCAAAATGCAACACAATTTTAAAAGAAAAAAATTTAGTTCAAAATAATCATGAAATAATGTATAGTAAGATTCATGAAAATAATGTTATATGAATAGTTAAAATTTTGTGCATGTTTTATAAGTTAAAAAACATTCTTCTTGTACTTTTGCTGAAAAACCCAAAAAGTACCTCAAATCGATTAATGAAAAAAGATTCCTTTCATAAAATTTAATAAAAATTCACCAATGGGTAAAATTAAAAATAAAAAATAGTAATAATATTACATAATTAGGTAACATGGATAGGGATGATAAATATTCACTATTAAAAACTGAAATATAAACGACCTCAGATAAAAATGAGATTGTAAAATTATCCCTTACTGTAGGTCTGATATCCGTCGTATGTATCTGAAACTTCAATATAATGAATTAAATTGTGTTATTGACTTATTATTGAATTGAAATAATGTTTATGATATTATATATGATTATATTTTCATCACTTTGTTTGAAATATTTCATTCTCACTTGTTATCCGGATATTAACTACTTTATGTTCTAATGCAATTTTTGTCAAATAAGTCCATGTTCCACTTCATAGGATATAGTTAAATAATATAAATAGTGATATTATTAAAATATATATAATATTTATTTATTAAATTCATGTATATAATCATGGTTTAATGAATATCAGGTAGAATGAATCACATCGCATCGTGGAGATAGTAGGTCATTTATACGTGCGAGCGATGTTATCATTCCCAAAATTAATGAATGGTATTATAGTGGATGGTATATGATATTTCATAATTATCATCATGTTATAATATTCATATATAGTCATTATTTCTACCATTATAACCATCCATGTAAGGTGCTGGTGAAAAACATATTACACCACAGTGTAGAGACAGTAAGCCGTATGTACGCACGTGCGGTGATTTCATTTTTTGTATGATTAATAGAAATTGTAATATGGTTGTTTCATATTTATAGAAACATATCAGTATATTAGGGATACTTATGTTATTACTATATAATGAAACTATAAATGAAGATTAAGTATAATAAGAAAGAAGTTTGAAATAATTAGTAGAAGAGATTACTGCTTCCTTGATGTGCTTCTTCTAAATATCCTCCTAGAGCACTAGAGTTGGTCATTGATGATGAAAAGAGCCTCTAGAATGAAAATAACAGAGTTTATAAGGAAAAATGGATTGGTATGGACAATATTAAAGGCTCAAAATGATGTGAATAGGTGACATAGGAGGTGCCCTTTTATAATTGTGGTTAGGGGCAATTTTGGAAACTCTATAAATAATAATTTATAATAAATTTAAACTCTACCCAAAACCACCAAAATGTCCCATATTAGAATATGATAAGATATAGTCTTGTAATATTAACAAAAAATAAATTTTGGACAAGTTATTTGGTCAATTTAAAACATAATGTTTTAATTGACACTTAGTTATTCTATTTAATTTTAATTGTGGTAATAAAATTATTAATATTTATTGGTTATAAATATTTTATTATATGGTGTTAATTGAATATAAATGTATATCTTATGAAATTTTAGACCTTAAAATTATAAATTTTTAATTTTTAATATTTTTATGATTTTTAAATAATTTAATAAAATGTTATTTTTACAAAATATCTATAGTGTCATTTTGAACACTATTCATTTATTTGACTTAAAATAAATTCCACAGAGTAGATAAATTAGAAAAAAAAAATTACTACTCCCCTATCATGTAATATTCACCAATAAAATTAGTTTAGAACATTAAATAGTTCATATGATATTTATTTTAATATTTTTAGATGCATTTTTTTGAAATTTATATTAATAAAATAATTTCTACCTCACTATTGTGTCATAATTAATGGTAATTATTTAATATCTAAAAATTATAAATAAATTTATATAAAATAGATAATTTATTTATATTTCCATATATGCTCTATATTTGATACTATCTTCTAGTAATCCATATATTAAAATTAATATACTTATATAAAATGATATTGTTACATATTGTCACATTCATTAGTTTTTATTATATTCATATCATATTCATAGTTAAGTGGACATTAAGTTATTCCATTTAGAAACATAGATGATAAGGGTCGAATTTAGTTATCCAATAGGATTTGTACAGGTTTTAAGGTAGTTTTATAATATTATTTTTACCTTTAATTACCTGATTTACCTAACCCATGGTAATAAAAAAAATTATCAAAGTTACTAATCATAATGCCTAAAAATAAAATAAGCCTATTAGCATAATGTTAATCTACTGATTCCAAATATGGAATAAATTTTTCAAAATTCAAAACATAGAAGTTGCAGTAATTAATTTAAAATTAACCCCATTCTTAGAATGAGAAAATAAGTTTTAAAAGTTAAAATATTACATAAGATTGAAATGTTTGTACATCTGGATTTAATTTAAAATTAATTATAATGTATTACATTATATTAAATGGTAAAATATATTATATTTATACTTTTAAAATATTAAATAATATAACATAACCATATAAATTATTTCAATGAAAAAAAATTATTTTCAATTAAAATGTATTATGTTTTAACAGTTCATCCAAACATAAAACTTATAAGAATTTTCTTTGAAATTCATCCAAGGTAAATTATTATATCTCACTTCAGAATAACATTTTTTTGTTTTTATATAAAAATTGTTCACGTATAAAAATCTAAATTTAAAAGGGGTTTTCTATTCATAGGTGTCAAATTAAACTTTTTTAAAAAAGGTTTTTATACATCAAATAGAGATTTATTCATACCCTATGACAAAAATATCCATTCAATGAAAATAAATAATATTTTAGTAAGTATATATCACATTATATAACATTAATTAATTTAAAAAATGTAATTTAATCAAAAATAAAAATATATAATTTATTTTATTACATAAATAATTGATATCCTATGAATTCAAAATGCATTTTCCTAAGTTAGTTATAATTATTTCTGCTAATATAATTACTAGGACATAACGACAATTTTATAATTAGGGTGTCTCATGGTTCTCTTAAACTCACGATTGCATGCAATACAAGCTACGAAAGAATAAAATTATTTAAAGAAAATATTTCATAAAAACATCTAGGTGTTACATATATAGTCGTATATGGATCCATTTTATCACACATTTCATGACATAAATGTAATTTACAAATATATATAATTTTCTCTATTTCATGGGATTTCAATTCAAAATTCACTAATGTCCTTGGTTTTTTTCCTCATTTATCCTTTATTGAGGCATGATTCCAAATTATACACCTTTTCATCATTAATATGGTGTACCTAATACCCTATTTGAATCTATTATTTTTGTTATTTTTTCATTAAATTTACTTTTTTTCTCTTAAATCCATCAAAAATATTTTTTGACTCAATTATTAACAATTTCATAAGGGTTCATCAAGTTTTAACTTAATTAGTTTTTTCAATTGTTTCAATTTCTTTTTCTTTACCATGCGAAAGTTATTTGAAATTAAATGTTATAAAATCATTATTATGTTTTAAATAAGATAACACTATTCTATCTCACTATTGTACCTCCAAAATCCATTATAATTATCAAATATTCATATTTATGTAGACAACCTAAAATTTTGGTAATGTAATTATATTTTGGATTCCTAGAAATGAAATCCATATCTTGATATGAAAAAGTTGTATAAATATTTTGATTAGATGAACCTAATTATTTTTCTTTGGGTTATAAATTTATTATCTCATTGTGTACAACTAATGGGAATAATTTCACAAAAATGATTGACACTATTATGGGATATGCCTCAACTATTTCATATTCTTATTTACAAAAATTTAAATTGGATCATTTACTATTGATATCCCAAAACTATGAATGCATCTTCATTTAATGCCTTTTTATCAATCATTTTAAAAGATACATTTCCATTAAATTATGAATATTTTTTTGGTGGAACATTTATCTTGGTATCCACCTTATACCATTAAATTGATCAATATTGATAATATGTATATATTTTATTTCTATAATGATGAATATTGATTACTAAACCATGATTATGTATACAATTACTAATAGAGTATTAATAAATTTATTTTTAATCCCTTACTCCATATTATGAATGCATTGGGAATAATTAATGATAGGTGGTACCCAAAATTATGCAGTCCCTTTATGGATTGGTATGTCTCAGGAGATAACTAGTTTTGATATTTAGAGTATGACTAACCATTTATGAAAAATAATCATGAAATGTATCATTGTTTGTATTTATAATGTCTTGGCACAATTCATTGATAGTAAGATTAATATTTTCAAATTGATTCATTCCATAATTATGGGATTAATTATTTAAATCCATTTTTTTTATTTTCAGGTTATCTTTTTAATTATTGTGTGTTTTTTTCATTATTATCTAAATATTCAACTTAACTATTCCTTCCATTTTTATATATTCCATGCTTATGCTTTAATAGAATACACTTTATTCTACTATACACTATGTATCTGATCTCACTCTTTATATTATCTCCAATTTACCAAGTAATTCTTGAATATAAATACTCATGTCATATGTATTGGTGATGTGAAATAATAAATCATCATGTATTTATCTGATTTATCTTATAATTTCAATTTAATATAACATTAATTTATATATATAGTTTAAGAGAATGAAAATATGTTAGATCCTATAAATATTTATCTATGTATTCTTCACTATTGTAAAAATATAATAATTAACTGCATGGTATTATATTTTTATTGTTATAGTGGGGTCGTACTCTAAAATTAAGAAACATGAAATAAAATTAAGACAATATCCAAAATTTAAAAAACCCATGAAATCAAGAACAACTAATTATTAAAACCAAAAAAAAATAAAAAAAACATTAAAATTAGAAACATCATGATATCAATTATAAATCAACTATCAATTTTTCAAATAAACTAATGTAATTCACCCATATAACCCAAAATATTTTATAAAAAATACCTATTGAAATAAGTTTCATTGTTTAGATCATCATTAAAAAATTATTTTGAACATAAAATATAATCACTCTTGATATTCATGTATCTCAAAATATAACTTTAAGGATATTAAATAAAGGGAAATCATATCGAAATAATTTCATAATTTTATAAAATTCAACCTATTTTAGAAAAAATAAAAATGACTTCACTTAAAATTAAAATTAACTCCCCCAAAATAACCTTAATTACCAATATAAAAAGCCTCAATTCATCACAAATCATCCTTAATAAACAAAAAATCATCCTTGAAATTCCAAGGAAACAAAATTATAGAATTATTTAAAAAAAATGTTTATTTTTAGGATTTACAATCCTTAAAACTATTTGAAGCCCATTAAAAGCTTATCTGGATTGGTTTTTAACTGTTTTACATAATATTAAATATAGTATACAATAACCATTAAACAATTTAGTTTTCCTCAGTTTTTATTCAGAACAATAATTATATAAAAGGTTACCCATAAAACCTTTATATAATATATAATACTATAAATAAAAACTAAATATATCAAAATAAACTGAGAACCAATGTAAATTTTAAAGCATTAACAACCCAAAATACCCTGGTAACTCGTGTTTCACCCTGAAATTTGGTGATTATACACCTACTCATGACCTAACTCTCATATTCAGATGATTATAACTCATTTTTATCATAAATACATAAATTAAAAAGTGGGATTTTATCTGGTTCCCCGATCTATCCTATGATATGGCCCGAATGGTGTTACTGATTCCCATAGGGTGGAACTTAGTTTTATAGAATCCATTATGCTAGGATAGGAATTTGTTAACTGATATATAAACAACCAGTCAAATGTTCTCCTCCCAAATATCTACTATGAACAGTGAAATAATTTATTGGCCACACTAATGATATAATACAAATAAAAAATAAAAAATAAATGATACAATAAAAAATAATCACAAATGTTACGATACATCAAAACTAATAAATAAATTAAACTTGAAAAATCATCTACTTGAAACATAATCATCATAGGGAATGAGACCGAAAGGAATCAAAGGATGTGGCAACACCAAGTAGACTATTCACTAAAACAAAAATAATTTCACTATTACTCATTTGAATATGTATGTGAGGTTCCATCACTTACCAAAACCACCAAATTAGAAATAGGTCTATAGTCGCTCTATATAATCATGTAGATCCTAAAAACCTATATTGTAATAGGCATGAGAAACGTATTCCAAGTATATATCCTCTCCACACCTAATACACACCAATTAAAAATTGAACAATCTTAGTCTGGTTTTCTTAAAAAATATAAAATAAGTATGGTGACCCATGGATTTTACCCATAATATTATATGATTCATAAACATAAAAATATAATAATTAAAACTATAAGATTTTAATGTCTTAGTGTCTTTGGATGACTGGGTTCTTAATAAGTAAAACATGGCATCCCTATTTTTTATTCCATAGTGGGATCCTAAATTCTATTCGATCTCATAAATCTATATTAGATGACCAGGGAATACAGAATGAAATGGGTTAACTAAAAATTCTCGTAAGAGAATAAAAAATAACAAACAATAACTTGTGAGTCAAAAGGAATAACATGATATCAAAAAAGTGATGGAAATTGAGTAATCAAATCGATGAATAACTTGAACAACATGGTATCACAACAAAATGTAATTATATGAAATGTGGAAGAATAATAAAACATGAAATAAGAAAAGGTCAATGTTAACTTCCAAGACAACATCCCATGGTGGACCGAGACCCATAACAGATTATGATAACACTCTAATCACATACATGATGTCTCATGAGACTAAATCATTACCCAATATAGTGTAGCTCTATTTGTAATGCCTTGACCCAAGAAGATAGGAGTCAATGAATTATTTCATTACATTCGAATGATTACAAGGAATTTTTATCCAAAAGTACCAAATAGATTAGTATTTTTGGAATACCATATACATATATAGTTTAAACATTAAAACATGAATGGAAAAAAACACATATGTTTTATTGGGAATATCCACAAAACTATGTTTATCCTTACAATTCAATCATAACAAACCTCTTCACAGACTGGGGAAAAATAAAACAAATTAAAAGGGGTGAGATCATATTATCCATAAGGGAAAACAATACAATGGAAGATATCATAAACATAACATTAGGCATGGTGAATAACTAAAATCACATTCCATTAAAAATAAACTTGTACATACTATGTTAGGAATAAGATCTGAGTAAATAATGCCAAAATAAAACATAATAATGGGTATTATAATAGTCAAATAACCACATGAAATTTCAATTACTATATTTTTATTGGGGTAATTCATAATAAGGGATATCATAACCATACCATCAAGGCCTCATGTAATGACCAAAAATAAACATACTATCAAGGCCTCTTACTAAAACCATAGTTTGTCTATTGAGACCTAACGATGTACTTAGGGGAAATGGAGGGCCCCAACCAAGACTCACTATGTTTATTGCATTCCACATATGAATGGGAATCAACATAAACAACATATATATTCATATTTAAACTATCATAATAAATGTAAATAAATTTCCCCAATCATTAAACATAAACACTAACCATTTAGAGTAAAATAATAAATGGTTTTAGGATATCACATCCATAGTCAATCTTATCATAAAATATTAAATAAAACATGGTGGATGATATAATAAGAGATAAGCCCCAATAAATTACATGATTCCACAAAGGATGTTGACCTATATGAAGAATCATTTAAATGAGACCTTTGAAATATCATTGAGAAAATAATCCTTAAACATTCCAAAGTGCCCCATACCACCTTAAAAATTCAAATAATAATCCCTTAGAATATCATGAGAATAAGGAATCTCTTAATATGCTATAAAAATGTGCAATACATACCTCACAAACAAGAAATATGTGGTGAACAAGGAATATATCACATAAAAGATTTAGTGAAATGAGAAAAATCGTTTTTAATTTGGAAAGAATAGTTCTTTTGGAAAATAATTTTTATTTGACATGAAATCATATTGTAAACATGTATATCTTATGAAATAAAAGATAATGTAACTGAAATTATATTTTATTCTTAAATAATGTCTTATTTAGGTGAAATCATTTAAAAAGAGTTTTTAATGAAGCTTTAGAAATAAAACATTTTATTGCGGTTTATGGAAAATAATAATGGATTTTAAAGTGCAAAGGTTTATTTAAATTAATCAAACAATAAATGATCCAAAATATAATTCTCATGTTAAAATTTTTCATTTTATGAAGTTATATATGTATTAAAAAATATTATAGAGTGAGATTCAAAATAGATAAGAATTAGAGATGTTTCTGGAATCGAGCTTGCATTTCAGATATGTTTTTTAAATGATTCCTTAAAAACATGTTACCCCCCAGAAAATAAAGAAGGATTATTATTGGTAAATATATATATAATATTTAAAATTATTTATGAGTAGATAGAAATAAATAATAATTTCATTAAGATGATTAGAGAATAAGAGAAAGCCCAATGAAAATGGAGGTTTGGGTAGGAAATAATCATAACATTCTAATCAATTGAATCATATGCCCCAAAATTAAAAATCATAAAATGATACATTTAATATCATGAAAATAATGATATTTATGATATGAAACACCAATTGAAAGTATACATAAACCAATCACATGTAGTATTAGTGAATACATAATATCTATAAAAAATGTAAGTGAGATGCAGAAACCCTTAACATAAGTCTGAAGGTGTTCTCCACATGATCTTAATGACCCGAATGATAAAATTTATATTTTATTAATTAATAATTCCACAACCTTATATTAATTTAATTGATTTATTATAACATTATCATGTTCATTCATGGGGTTTTTTATGGATTAATAGGTTCAATTTCATTATTAGGGTATATTGGTTTCATAATCAGTATATTTATATACATGAAAGGATAATAATGTAAAATAAGGATGGTTGTACATAATTGAAGTTATATGTTATTAGTGAATATATATAATGTAACATGGTTGTAAATTTCATTTGTTTAATTTTAGTTAACATGAATCATTATAGAAATTATTTAATGATAATTGTGTGGGTTAATTAGCGGTTTTTGAATGCAACAAAATCATTTATCATTATAAATAAAATACAAAGGTATAAAAAGATTCTTGAACAATAGATGAGACATAATACATATATTATAGTCTATATTAACTATAATAATGGTTCTTTACAAGAATTGAGGATGGTAATAGGAATTGAAAATCCATCATCCTCGAATGTGGTAAATTAGCACATCCCAGATGGTGTTTTAACTATTTGCATAAAAGAAGGGTACATGAGATATGATAATAACTTATTCCATCATCATAATAACATTAATATACATTTAAGGTACTGGTATTTTAAAAACATTTAGTTTATTGGATATTATGATAGAAATGCAAACAGAGGATCTTGAAAATAATTTATGATAATTTGAAAGAGGAATTTACCTCTTGAATTAATCTTCCTTGAGAGCCTCTTTATAGGATAAGATTTGGTCTTTTTAAGGTTCCAAGGGCTAATTGATGTGGGGGATGAAATTGGGAGGATATTTTTTTAGAATTTAGACAAGGCTCAAGGCTTGAGAGGAGTGAATATAAGAGGTAAGGAGGGGTGGTATTTATAGTGGAGAAGATGAGGGGTTTCTCATTATTTTAATCATTAGTTTAATATTTTTTTATCAAGATTATAAATAGTCTTGATTCATGTTTCAGAAAATAGTAATAAGTGCATGTGATTTATAACCATCTATGCCTACATCAACCATACATCACTTATGAATCAATAAAAATTTCATTTTTCCTTTATCGCAAATTATCATATTTTACTATTTATAAAAAATTCATGTATTTTAGAAAAATCTCAAAAAATTTCCCTAACCATTTTTTGATAAGTAGAATCCAAAAAATAGACTGAATTTTATAAAAATAAAGTTATCAATATGTGAAATTTAATTTTTAAATAAAATCATTATTTACTGGAAAAATACAGATTTTATATTTAAAATTACTTTTATAATACATTCAAAAATTAACTCTGGTCTCATAAAATTATCCTAAAATCCTAGGAAACAAATTATTTATTGAAGAACCAATTTTATGTAAATAAATTATTTTATTAATTTAAATTTTAAATAAATATTTATCACTCACAAAATTATAAAAATATAATTAATAATTTATAAAATATTCTAATTCATCTATAAGGTGCCTAATTTTTTTATAATTTCAAAGGAAATGATACTATTAATAAGGGAAATATTAATATTCCTAAGGGTAAAATTGATTTTCATAAGGGTATATTACTATAAATAAGGTTTGGTTACTATTAATGATGGTAGGTTAATATTCACTATTTTTTTTGTTCTATCAGACTCAAAAAAAATCTCCCAAAAAGCAATTGTGTATGTCAGATGTTCATAATTCAAATCACAGAAGAGGAAAAATTATGTTTATTGGATCGGTTATAACAAAGTGTTGTTTTGTAGAGACTAAGTGTTTCATGAATTCCATATTAAATTTATTTGTATTTCTTTATGGTGTTACATTCTCTCCTCCTTACAAAAATTTTATCCTCAAAATTTTGAAATTTAATTTCAGAAGTTAGTGGTGGATACATGAAAATTACCTTGTGGGAAACCCACATCATGAATATGGTTAAAATATTCTATTAATATGTGGGAAAGATAAACACATCAATTACTACAAAACCACATATTCTAATAGGATAACATGGCTATGGAATAATTATAAAACCATAATGTTCTAATGGAATGTGATAGAAAACATGGTGAAATTAATGATCATTACCAAAAAACCATAAACTACAGTTATGAAAAAAAATGATAATAAAACAATAGTTTTTTTAAGACACTTTTCCAAGAGTTGAGGAATTATTCCACTATATAAGAGTATAGATATATGTTTCTGTTTCATAAACACAATCTTATCCTCTGTTTGTGCCTTGAACTATCTATAAGTCATCTCTTAAAACATGTTCCATCATGTTGTGACATTAAACTAAAAATCCCTATACAATTATCAACATAAACCATTTCATAAATGGTTTATCTTTCCAAAATATCATGATCCAACACTTGAGAATCATTCATGTATCCTTCCTAGAAAGATACACATGCACGAGGTCCTTGGTAATCCTATTTTTGTTTAGAATTCCATGATACATCCTGCTCAATTCATCCGCTATCTTATTTGCCTTTAATCAACATGAAGCATCCCTAAATATTCACATTCCATACATGTGAATATATTCTTCATGTATCCACTTGAAATATGGTAATAACTTAAATAACTATAAAACCTTATTGGAAACATGCACTCATCCTTACACATGCTATTGGATATATTCCTTATATCCATAAATATTGTAAACTTCATAAATGATAGCATAGACCACTTGTAGATAAGTCAATAATTAGTTTTTATATAGTGATTACTTATCCAAATCAATCATTTCTTCATCATTATCTTAATCATCTGGAATATATTTAGGGTTGTGTATCCCTTATAAATATTCTTTCCCATGATATTAACTTTATACTAAGTCACTTATCCATGGTATAATTCATCTTATGACCTCAAATTCTTAATGAAATAGTACTATAATACAATCCTCAAATATTAAATAATTCTTATAACCAGCACATTGCTGATAAAATATTCAAATGACATGATTTTTTATGAGGCATATTAATCATTCCACTTCATCTATGGTAGTATTAGGACTTGTTCATTATCTAGTAACATCATTTGGGGAATATTACTTTGATTCATGGGACATTGATTCACCTGGTGTCCCATATACATGCAGTTAAAGCACAATATATTGAAACCCATTTTGTACCCTTGAAATCATGAACATCGTTTCCCTTTTCTCTAAACATGTAACAAACTCCTTTTCCTTTTATGCAGTCTCTGAGGTGTTTCCTTCCAAAAGTAACATATGTTGGAAAACTACCCTTTTTATTCTTCCCTTTATCCATTCTTTCCTCTTCCACCCTCTTCTTATCTTACATTCCTTCAAAGCCATAGGACACTGAGAATTATCCATATACCTTGTTAACACATAATATTATCTCTTCATATGATGATGATACTTTGGGGACTAACTTCCTTTTAAATGATGGATTAATACCATAAGAGATATGATCATTCTTACTCTTTGTATCTCATGAAATTAGTGAAGTTCTCATTCCTTCTATTAGGCTCCATTTCTATTCGATTCCATATACTAAATTTGAACATAAAATTATGAAGTCCATATAAACCTAAACATGGAATAGTATATAACACTAATTTATTCATCACAAATCCTAGAACCATATATTTTGGATACTTTAGGGGTGCAAATCCTTCATAACAGATTGTAATAAAAATGTGATTTACCCTAAGCGTATCCCACAAGAGTTTCAAACAAGGTATGCAGTGAGGCATGTTGTCATGTACCAGGTTACCTCGGGCCAATACTGAAACACCTTTTATTAGTTTTTACTCCAAATTACATATGTTCAAGAACCACATCCACTTTTAGTATCCAAATAACGATTTATTTTCTAGAATGATTGATGTAATCTAATATTTACCAAAATTCTAGGATGTTATTGTATGTGTATATTTATGTCTATGATAAGGTTTCTTTCCCTAATCTACATTTTCAATATCTAGTTTCGATATTTTCTACTAAAAAACCTCTAATATCAACTATAATGCCTTAAACCCAGAAGCCCGGTGTTGGTGCATTATTTCATTAAATTTGAATAATTAAAAGGAAGTTTTATCTTGAAGGACAAAATAGTTTATTATTTTTGGAAAACTAGATATATACATAGGTTCAACATTACAACTTGAAATGAAAAACAACATAAATTTTTTATTAGGAACATCGAAAACACTAATTTTATCCCTCCAATTCATTCATAATAAAAATATTTCAATCATAGGGAAAAATTAAACATAAAAAAGGGGTGATCTCAGATTCTCAGTAAGGGTAAACAATATAATAAAAGTTATCCTAAAAATTACATTAGGCATGGTGAATAAGTAAAAAACATGTCATTATAAATAAACTTGTGCATAAAATTGTAGAAATAAGAGTGGAATAAATAATTCCATAATAAAACATTATCATGGTTATTCTACTAGTCAAATAACCGCATGAACATTAAATTTCTAGATTCATAATCAAGGAATGAAAAATTGGGGACATCATAACCATACTATCAAGGCCTCATTCTAAGAGCATAAATAATCATACTATTAAGGCCTCGTGCCAAGATCATAGTTTTTCACAAGAATCCTACTGATGCAATGATGGGATATAGCGGGCCCCACCTGACGCATACTAAGTCTAATGAATTTCTAATATGAATGGGGTTACATATAAACAATATACACAGTCACATTCAAATTAACATATGAAATTTATATAACATTCCCAATCATTAAACATAAACACTATCAATTTGGAGTAATATAGTGAATGGTTTTCAAGATAACACATAAATAGTAAAACTAATCATAAAAAATTCAATAAAAATTTATTGTTGATATAATAGGATATAAAATTCAATGAATTATAAGATTCAGAAAAGTATGTTAACATAGATGACGATACTTATAAATGAGACCATTGAAAAATCCTTAAGAAAATAATCCTTAAACATTCCAAAGTGTCAGATACCACCATGAAACATTAAAAAATAATCACAGAGAATAAAATGTAAATTAAGAGATTATTTATTTTATATAATAATGGTTATTATATAAACCAAAATTAATAAATAAATGGAAAACAAGGCATATATCTCATAAAAGTTAAAGTGAGATGAGAAATTTCCTTTTTTACTTTGGAAAGAGTAGTTATTTTGGAAAACCATTTGTATTTTTCATGAAATCTGATTTTAAACATTTGTAACCAAAATAATAAAAGTTAAAGATAGTAATATAGTATATTAGGCTTAAATAAAGTCTTATTGTGGTGAAATCAGATAAAAAGAGTTTTTAAAGAGACTTTAGAAATAAAACATTTCAGTGGGTATTAAGGAAAATATTAAAGAATTTTAATATTCAAAGGAATATTTTCTTTATTAAAACTAGAGATTAAAAAAAATAGATCTTTTATGTTAAAATTATTTATTTTTTAAAGATAAGTATTCCTTAAAATAGATTATAGAGTGAACTTCAATACATGTAAGAATTTTAGAAGTTTCTTGAATCGGACTTGCATTTCGGAACAATTTTTTAAAAGGTTCTACGAAAACATGTAACTCACCATATAATAAAAAAAATATTATGATTGGTACACATATATAGAAAATTCACATAGAGTTTATGCAGAGTACATAGGAATAAATAAGCATTTAATTTGGTTCAGTAGAGTAAAAGAGCATCCCAAATTAAAATGGAAGTTCGGGTAGGAAATACTTAAAAAATTATAATCAATTCAATTGTATATACCATAGTTAATAATCATCATATGATACTTTTAATATCATTAAAATAATTATATTCATGATATAAAACATCAATGGTCATTATGAATACACCATACATATGTAGTATTATGGAATATAGAATATCTCACTAAATGGAAGTGAGATGAAGAAACCCTTACCTAAAGTCGAAAGTTGTTCTCCACTAGATCATAATGACCTGAATAATCAGATTTAGGTTCATTTATTAATAATTAAAGAACATATTCTTCATTAAAATGATTTATTTTAACCTTATTATATTCATTAATGGAATTTTTTATGGGTTAAGAGATTCAATTTCTTTATTCCGGACCATTTGTTTCAAGATTGACATATGTATATACATGAATTAATAATCATGTAAAATTACCATGGTTGTCTAGAATTGAAGTCATATTTTATTATTGAACATTAATAATTTTTCATGTTTGTAAATTTCATTTGTTTCATTGGAGTGAAGATGAATAATTATATCAATTATTTAATGATAACTCTTAAGGTTAATTAGTAGTTTTTGAACACAAAGAACTCATTTTGCATTATAAATAAAAACAATTTCTACAAAATGATTTCAGAACCATATATGAGACATAATTCATATATTATAGTCTAGTTAAATCATAATAATGGTTTCATGTACAGAATTCAATACAGTAATAGAAATTGAAAACTCATCCCCCTTGAATGTGGTAAATTAACACATCTCAGGTGGTGTTTTTACTACTGGAAAAAAGGAAGGGTAAAAGAGATACTATAATAAATCATTCCATAATCAAAAAGATATTAAATTTCATGTAAGGTACTAGTGGTTTTATAAAATTTGGATGATGAGAGGTGAGGATAGAAAATAAAATAGTGGAACTTGATATGAATATAATAGAAATGAAAAGAGGAATTTACCTCATGAATTAATCTTCTTTGAGAGACTGTTCAGGGGAAATGATTCCATCTTTTTATGTGACCATATGCTCTTGGATATGGTGGAGGATATTTGTAGAATATTTGGGAAGAATTTATAAAATTCAAAAGTCTTGAGAGGATTTAAGAGAAGAGGTAGAGTGGGGTGGTATTTATAGTGGAGGAGAAGAGGGGTTTCTCCTTATATTAATCATTAGTTTAATATTTTTCCTCAAGACTATAATTAGTCATGATTAATTTTACCAAAAATAGAAATTAGTGAATTCTAGTTAGAACCTAGTGTGATTACATCATCCTTACATCACCTATGACTAAATAAATCATGTATTTATCATTTACTATAAATTATCATATTTTACAATTCATCAAAAATTCTGTATTTTAGAAAAGTACCAAAAAATTACCCTAACCATTTTTTGATGTGCAGAATCAAAAAAAGGAAACCATTTAATTAAAATAATTTTATATATATTTTTAACTTAATTTTTAAATAAAATCATTATTTACTTGAAAAATATTGATATTATATTTAAAACTGGTTTTATTATACTTTAGAAATTTAACAATGGTTTTATAAAATTATCAAAAAATGATAGGAAAAAATATTTATTTAGTAACCCATTTTATGAAAATGAATTAATTTATTAATTAAAAATTATAATTAAATTTTTATCGCTCCCAAAAATATGAATACTTAATTAATAATTTATAAAATATTCTACTTCATTTATAAGGTTCCTAAATTTTATTTATACTTTCATGGGAGAGGTTAATATTCATAAGGGAAACAATACAATTCATAAGGGGTTATTAAGATTCATAAGGGTAGGTTAATAATCATTAGGGTAGGTTACTATTCACCAAAATTTATGTTTGTTCAATCAGACTCCAAAAATCATCCTGAACTCAACTAGGTATGTTAGATTTTTGAAATTCAAATCATATATGTGGAAAATTTATGTCTATTGGATTGGTTATAATAATTGGTTGTTTTTCAGAGACTCGGTGTTTCATACAATAAATATTAAATTTCTTTGTATATCCTTAGGGTGTTACACTATCTGGGTGCACCCATCAAAATATGTTCAACATCTATGAATACCACATAAAGGAAATCAATAATAAGTCATAGCATGTGAATTACCCATTGAAATAAAATGGGTTGATTAATAGTACATCATTTCATATTGAAATTATATTTAATAATGAAGAAATTTTCGAAATAATCATAAGGCATGTATTACCCTTTTGATAGAAGGGAAAATAATATAGGTATATATGTGACATAAATATATACATAATTCAGAAAAAAAGTATATAATCAAAAGTTGTTTTCATTGATGAAAAATAAATATAACAATATTAACAAAATTCTTGATGAAAATAAACTTTTTTATATTGAGTAACATTGAAAGATGTTACCTTAGATGGAAAATTATTTTGAAAGCTAAATTTGAACATTTAATGAGGAAAATATCGTCTCCATTTTGGAAACACATATTTAAAAAACAAAACATTCCCAAAATTTTTTAAAAATATATTCTGAAAATAACTTTTAAAACATAATTAGTAACCTTTAATACGGTGTGTGCTCAAATTGAATAAGACTTTTGTTCATGATGAATATAATAAAAAGAAAAATATTCCATTAATATTTTTATAAGAATAGTAAAAAATTAAATTATTAAGAAAATTATGGAAATGTTCCATTTACTTTTAAAAAAAATACAAATAAGGATAAAAATAACATTAAACAATAATAGTGAATAATTTTTTATAACATTTTTTAGAACACATAAATTTGAATTAAAAAATGATTTTCTACTAAAGAGTGAAATGAAGTTGAATTTTCTTAAAAACATTTTATCAATAATTTTATATACCAAATAATGATAAATGGTTCCATTACACGAGTAATTATTTAATAAATAGAGTAATATGATATGGAAGGGGTTTATTAGACAATGATCGAATAATTTTCTTCAATGAAATTAAATTATAAGAAATCTGAATTCTAATGAGATTGAAACAAAATACCTTACCATTATAGTGAATATTTAATCATAAATTCACATTATGTTGATTAATTTTGGCATAAAATATCATAATGTGAGAAATATACATGATATATGATCTAAATAGGCATTATATGCACCATTAAAAAGAAATTGGGTCTATAAAAGAACATGTGTATCAAAAAAGGACGTTTGAGACAAAATCATTACCAATTTTGTATCATTGATTTGGGAGTTAATTAATGGGATGATTATGTGTAGGAGTTTTAGATCCAAAAAATTAAATTATAAATAAATTATAAATAAATGAAAATTCATTTATCAAAAAATCTTGTCATAATATAATCAATGATGTAGACATATAACCCAATGAATGAAATTGAGTTAAAAAACCTATAACATCCTAATTAAATTTAGTTGAGTGATCGTTAACCTCCTATATATTGGTCCCATATTTTATATTAAATTATACTGAAATAATTATATTATTTATAATACCATATATAATATCATTTATAAAATATTAACACATGTTCGTTAACAATATTTCATTATCACTATTTAATAAGGTATCAGTTTCCATATTTAGTCATTCTTATTATTTCTTGAATGTTTCAGGTAAAAAATATATGATAATCCTCCATCTTATCAATAATTTTACAAATGATATAAATATCATTATATCATTATAAAAATATTTACAATAATTTTTTTGTTTTTAACAAGGAAAATGAATCATATCACTTAGCATAGATGTTGGGTCGTATGTACGAATGAGCGGCATTATCATTTCAATAATGTGAAAAGTTTTAATGAAATTATTTAAAAACTAATTTTCTATAAAAAAAATAATTTCATATATATCGCATATATTAATGAAATTTATACTCTTTTACCTTCCATATTAATCTTTTGTGAATAATGAATGAAATCACTTCACAAGGCGGTAGTCCTCCAAATAGACGAATTCCATTTTAATTTATTTAATGTAGGATAAAGTGATAAGTTATATGATATATTAATTTTAAATAATTATTAATATTTATTTTATATCATATATCAACATAATATTATTCCTTATTGTGTTCTATTTAATGATTACATGAAAAATGAATCACATCGCTTTATGAAGCGGTAGTCCACGGTATACATGAGCGACATTATCATATTCTCTATGGAATTGAAACAAAGAAGGTGTATTTGATATTATAATTTCAAAAGTATAAATATATAATATATCATATATAATAATTAAATACAAAATTGTATCCATTCGTGAGAACCAGTGATTGAAAATGAATTATGTCGGTTCGCAAGGCAGGACACCGTAGTACACATGATCAATGGTTTCATTTTTCATTTAAGTAATAATGAGATGGTTTTAGAATGTTCCATTTTCATAAAAACTACACATAATATGGATTATACTGAGGGTAATATATCAAACAATTTTAATAACATTTTACGGAGCTATAGGGATAAATAAATTAAAATTTATGGTTAATGACGTTACCTCTTCTTCAGAAAACTTCTGTGGGTTTCAACCAAAATCCTTCTTTGATTGGCTTCATGATAAAAAAATCCTATAAAATTTGGAGATGTAAATAAGGAATTTATTTTTATAGGTATTTTATGAATCAATTGGTTTTGTAACAATCGAATGTAGAGTATAGGGGTGGACTTATAGAATTAGTGGATAGGGAACATTTTGAATTTTTGAAAAGAAAGAACTCCACCCATGTTTTTCTCATTCCACAAGGATCCTAAATGAGTCATTTTAGAATATTATAAGAAAAATTGTAAATTATTACCATAAAAAGGAATTGTGAAGGATTTTTTTTAACTCCTATATTGTTACTTTAACACTCTGGTAAAGTAGTTTTTACTTTAACTGTTGGAAATATGTTTTACACATTTCACTTTTAATTATGGTGAAATAATAATTTTAAATTATTAGATAATATAAATTATTATTATTAAAAATATAGAATCAATTTACCAAATTTGACTCATACAAAATTTATAATTTAATTTGATACTAATCCAGCTGATTTTTTTTTGAAAAAATAGCTTATCAAGAAATGCATTTTTTAATAAAATGATTATCTCGTAATAACTATATGAAAAGAAATTATAATTATTTGAATTTAAATTAATATTTATATATATATGATATATATTCATTTCATTTAAATCATTTAACATTAGGGGTTATAATAATTATTTAAAATTGATAAACATTATATAATTTAATAGAGTTCTCAAAAGAAAAAGTATATTAATGCCTAAAAGAATACATATAATAAAATATGATTTAAATATGATTTAAATTTAGTTAATTGAATTTTATATAACTAAATAATAACTATATAAATTTTTAATCAAATTTAAACAATAATAGGATTTATTTTAATAAAAAGCTACAATTAATTAAAAATATATTTTTTCAATATTCACATGAAAATCAATATTTTTCAAAGAATACAAAAATTTCACAATATGTTGATATAAATATGATGATTTTAAAAAATGATTATTTTAATATAATTTTTCCCCTAAATGTTGTAAAAAACATTTAAATTATTTATCAAAAGAATGAGTAATCCACTTTTTTGGATCATTTTTTTTTTCAAAAATTATTTTGTTTTCTTCAAAATAGTTGTTATTTTTCTAATTATTAGTACATAAACCTTGAATTTTCTTTATACCAGTTTAATCCATAAGATTTTTATATTGTTCTATTCTTATTATTACCATATAATGTAATTTCTAGGATATTATGGTCATGTTTTAGTATTTTAATATAGTATAATGATTCAGTTAGTCATGGTGTTGTAGGCATAAACATTTATCAAAGATACTGATTTTATGTAAAGATAAATATCTTCCACTTTCACAAGTTGTTAAATTCTACAACATTAAATAAATTTCATCCTAATAATTTTAATATATTATCAATAATCATGGGTTTGGAATCTGAAAATTCAATTGTGGAAAACCCACGTCACTAAAAGGGCTAATAGAAATTTCTCATAAAAAGAAGGATGGTGAAATATGAAGGTCATATATAATAACACATAACTAGGGTTCCAAGTTGAAAAAATGGTGGTATGTGATGATATAGACCTGGAAAAAAAGCATAAATAATTATGGTTAGTGGTTGGGATGATTGATCTTATGGAAGTGAATGAAGATAAGAAAGTCAGCAACCACAAAACCTTAAATTTATGATGAATTAAGGGATAATTGATTCAGTGGATTTGAAGGTAATATAGTAACTTTTTTATTCAATATAATTTTAATATATTTGAGTGTATTTTTCTATCAAAATAGGTAATAATAAAAAATATACTTTAATGATTTATTTTTATTTCATAAACACCATTTAATCATTTTATTGTTCTTTAATAGATATATACATCACCTATTACTCTATGGTAATAAATATCCTATAGGATTTTTATTTCTAAAGCACAAAGATCAAAATCTAATGGATCATGTAATCCCTACAAGATGGACTTTATTTTCCTTTTTACATAACTAAAACAAAAAATAGATAGCACAAGTATTCCTATATAATTCAGTAATCTATGGTACCTTAATAGTAACTCTAAAAGTTCAAGTTAATCCATTCCATAAGTTATTATCCATATGACCCTATATATTATCTCCAAAAACATAATACAATTTGTCTCAAATAACCCTTTACATAAAACATCAAGGTTATAAATACTTCTAAAAAATAAATTGTCTCCTAAAATATCATTGATCTTATCAAAAATATTTGATCACCATAATATTTATTCATCAAATAATTTAAGTAAAAACAATTACATACTATCCAGTACATCATGTATACTAGTGGTAGTATCCTCTTCCTTATAACCCTTCCATTGTGGGTTCCATCCTTGAGACCTTCTTGATTTGAGCTATTGTCACACGACATGTGGGATGTCCATTATCTAAAATTATTTGAAAACATATGTGGTAATCAAATTCATAATTTTATATGATCCAATAAAATTCTAATAAATATTATAAAAATAATTAAAAATAAAATAGTCATTGAATAACATTTTTTAACCATAAAAGTTTTCTAAAAAGATAATTATTTTTTCCAAAATAATGTATTTTAATTTACTATAATTACATCAACATCATGCACATATCCAAGATTATCTTTCTATAATTATTTGTTTTTCCATAGAGTGTCTCTTTACCATTGAATCTAATCTCTATTTCATTTGAATAATTAAACATATCCCTGAAAATCCTTAACGAGAAACTACAATAGGATAGTCCGTAGAACTTTCATGGTTCTTATAACAAGAATTACATTGATATAAATTCACAAACAACATGATTCCAGAGTTCCAATACCTAAACATGTCCTTTATTCCATTTTTATTATTATCATTACATATTCCCTTAGGAATTAATCCATGATTTATGGAATTGACTCAGATAATGACCTTGTTACGCACATTCAAGACATTAAACTATTAGTCGTTCTTTAGTTTAAATGTTTTTTACTTCAATCTTGTAAATTTGAATCTTCATTTTTCTTCTTAAATTGTCTTATTTATTCCATCCTATTCCACACCTTAAATTATATTCATGTTCATTTAATTAATTTTACATGGTTACTCTTCCCAAATTTTTGGCTTGTAAGAACTTGAATATTCTTTTATTTTTTAACAAAATCTCTTGAACATCAGTGATACATGGTCTTTATATTCTCTTATTCATTTAAAAATTAATCTACCTTCTATTTTATGATATAAATTTTAGATATATCATCTATAATGATAAAAATATGTTTAAATTGTTTTCCTATTAGGTTAGGTGTCTATTTAGTAAACTCATTACATTAAAAATCACAATGGTTGTTAGCATTCCTTGTCCGATTTAACAGAATTTACTATAAAGGATAAAATAACCAAGATAATAATTAATTAACATTCCCTAGGGAATCATATAAACCTATAAGAAATAACTTATCAATGATAAGTATGTTCTATCTTGTGGGACTCTTAGTTTCAATCAACATTGTCCACAATAATGGTTCTTATTAGGATATCTAACAAACCAATTAATTCAAGAAATTTATGATGGTTTGTAAATATTTTTTGAATTTACAAATCATATCCCCCAAGAGTGTCATACCAGGTGAAAATTATGGTGTGTTTTCATATACCATCAAATACACGAGTTATGTATGACGCACCTTTTTAGGAGTTATTACACCTATGTAAATCTATTCTAGAACCACATCCACTTGTAATATCCAAAAAATGATTTAATTTATTAAAATACCCTCTCTATATAAATAAAAAATATTTATTGACATTTTACTATGATTATACTTGTCATTACCCTATTCCCTAGGGCTGTCACAAAAATGTTACTCAACCCACTATAAAAAGGCACTAACCCCTCCCACTAATTCACACTGCTCAAGCCCTATGGGTCACCCAAAATCTCCATAAATAAACTCCCAATATCCCAAACTTCATCCTATAAGCCTCTTTTTTTTCTTAAATCCATCAAATTAATCCCTTTTGTGTAAACCAATATGATTTACTAGAAGAATATGTATCATACTTCCTCAAGATCTGTTGTTCAATTTTCATTCTCCACCAAAAGATGTCATCTTCTTCCATGACATTATAATAAAATAAGTATTTGTAAAATGATAGTATGTTTTTATTATAATGGTTCTATCTACACTTACATAAACTTCCATCTAATGGGTAACAAACATATTGTTCTTATATCCGGGGATCTATCACCTCATGAAACAATGTTGTTTGTTTTTTCCTTTATAATATCTAATGGTTTGGAATTATGATGGATGTTATCTATTTATATGATATATATGATATATATTATTTTTTTATTATTATGTAATAATTATATGACATATAACATCATTATTTCCTTTTTTGGTAAATACGATTACTTCATTTATGAAAGTGTGGACTACTGCCTCTTCAAAGAGATGTGATTTGTTCACACTCTACATGGAATGTATTAATAATGGGTTTAGTAAAAATACATGATATATACTAAATAATAATTATAATATAATATAATTATATATACATATATATATTTTTATGTAATTTACTAACTTTTCTTAATGCGAAAATAAAATTGAAATAGTTTTCATAGAAACGTACGACCTACCATCTCCCTGAACAGTATATTCCATTTAAACTTTAAATAGTTAATAGATTATTATAATTACATATGTACTGAATATATATGATATTTATATCATTTTTTTCATTTTTTAATTAATTATTTCGTGAAATATGTTAGATAATCCTAAGTGATAAATCAAAACATGTACGAAGAACAAATAAGATTTTACCTAAATCATAACATTGACATGGAGTTGTTAATAAATGGGTAATATAATGTCATTACCAAATGATATATGTTATGATGTATAATAAGGTGGTTCTATGGAATATGTATAATAAAATTATATTATATATAATTTATTTTTAAATGTGTATGAAGTATGTCAGTTCTTAAGGTAATCAAATGTCTCCTCACTTTTTATTTCCATGAGATACATGCTACATTCACCACTCGATTCATTTTTGGAGTGTATATATATCCTTATGAAATTTTATGTCAGTAATTTAATATATTTAATGAAATTAAATTCCTTAATTTATATTATTAATTCATGGGTATCATGATTCTAAAGTCACTAACATAGTAAGGTTATTCTCATCTCATTTATAATCTTGTGAGAATTATGCCTTGTTCACTAAACATTTATCATGTTTTAAATTTTAAAAATAATTAAATCATTAACTAATTAAGACAATCATGAATGATAATTAAAATCATTTATGAATAAAAAATAATATATTATAACAAAAATAACATTGGCATGGAGTTGTAAATTAACAGGTAATATAAATACATAACCAAATCATATATGGTATAATATATATAGATATGGCTATATGGTATATGTATCATAAACATATATTAAATATATTGTATTTTTTAATGTGTATGATTATTTTCATGTCTTAAGGTGAGGGTATTTAATCTCACTTTTTATTCCTTTGAGACACATGCCACATTCACCCCTCACTTCTTTTTTCTGGTGTATATACGACCTTATAACAAGTTATATCATTACTTTAATATATTTAATGATATTAAATTATTTAATTAATGTTATTAATTCATTGGTATCATGATTATAAATTCAATCACATAGTATGGGTATTATAGTCTCATTTTTAATCTTGTGGTACTTATTCCTTATTCACCACAAAAATTATTCACCACACATTTATTTTATTCCTTGTAAATATGTTAAAAGAGATTAAATCCATTTAATCTGAAGAAAAGTAAAAAAAATTACTTATTTATAAAAGGATAGAAATATTCCATTTATAAAATTAATAAAATTCTTTCTTTGAATAAAAATTAATATAAATATCATAATAAAACATTTTTGGAAAACATTATTATAAAATGATAATTTGGAAGAAAAATGATTGTTGACCAAAGAGAGAAATAATTTTGGATTTTATTTAATAAATCAATTGTTATATGTGATAAAGAAAAGGAAATTTTACTATTACTTTGAAATGTCATTGGAATCTAGAGTATATATAATTTAAGGGGAAAATTTTACAATGTTCATATAATTTCCTTCAATGGAAATTCAAGCATGAGCAATCAAAATTAAAAAGTTATTGAAACATAATCCTCTATATCTTGGGTATTTTTTGAATCAAAAATTACAATGAATTTATCTGGAGTACTATAATATAAAATATTATGTTTTATGAAAGTTTTGTGATAGATTATGTAAATGGAATGTATATACACCATTCAAAATAAATTTGGTTCATAAAAGAACATGTTTCTCAAAAAAATAAAGTTTGACATAAAACCCTTATAATGTTTGTATCATGGAGGTTTGAGTTAATAAATTGGGTAATTATGTGTAAAAATATGTATCAAAAAATAGATGGTGTAAATATATAATAAATCTATCAATATTCAATTCACACATAATCTTGGAATAATATAATCAATAAAGTAGACATATGATCCATTGAATGAAAATTGAAATAGCAAACCCCTAACCTCTGGATTCACTTAAGTTGAGGAATCTTTAATCACATTTATCATAGTTTAAAAATGTTATTGACTTATAAAATAATCATATTATTATTTATAATATCATATACTATCCCTTTTATAACATATTATCACCTGTTAATAACAATATTTCATTATCAATAATATTTTTTTGTTAATTGGCTTATTTTCTCCAACATGATTTATCGTGATGTTTCTAGATTTATAACATAATATATAGTTACATAATCACAAAAAAATATAAATATCTTATTTTTTTAATTAGATACAAAATTATCATCATTATTTAATTCTTAACATTTAGAATAAATCACATTGTTTTGCTGATTTGGTAGGTCGTACGTATGCATGAGTGACATTATTATTTCCTCAAAGGGTGAAATGGTAGGGAAGTGGATAGTATATTAATATAATATAATAAAAATAATTTAATATAAATCACATATATTCATTAATTTATAATTTATTACATTCTATTTGAATCATTAGTGAATAGTGAATCGCATCGCTTCTAGAGGTGGTAGTGTAGCTTTACACATGAATGATGTTATCATTTATTCAATGGATAGTTAGGTAAGAATGTATATGATATATTTATTTTAAAAAAAATTATTATAACATTAATATTATATATCAAATTCAAATTAACCCTTATTAACTTCCATTTAAACAGTAAGTGAAAAATGAATCACATCGCTTTGTGAGGTGGTTGTCCAGAGTACACAAAAGAAATATTACCATATTATATACAAAATAAAATTTAAGAAGGATTATATGATATTAAATCTAAATAATTATAATTATAATAACTATAATATATATACATTAGATATATCATTATATCCATCCATGATAATCGATGATGGAAATATAATTATGTTAGTTCTTGAGGCGGTAGTCCGCCATACAAACGATCAATGGTTTTATTTCCCTTTAAAGGGAGGAGATATTTATAGGTAATTACCTTAAAATAAAAACATATTAGTATATATAATATTTTGAGGTTGTTATAAAATTATTTTTTAATAATATTATAATAATTATTAGGATGAAATAAAAGAAAACTCTCAATATAGGACGTTACTGCTTCTTCAGCCAACTTCTTTTGGGTTACAGAAAAAGCCTTGATGGGTTGAATTTATTACCAAAACAAGGCTTATAGTATACGGGTGTAGAATTTGGTAAGTTATTTGAGTATTTATTGGATTATTAAATTGGTTTATAAGGTGTGGAAAGGATATTAGTGTGGGTAGCCTCTTATAAGTTGTGGAGAGGGAACACATATAATTTTTCAAAAGAGATAATTACACGCAATGTTTTCTCATGCCAAAAGCCTTTAAAATGTAAAATTTTGGAACTTTATAATAGTTAATGTTGATATATGACTATAAAAGGGTAATTATACATTTTTTACATCATTTTAATCACTTTTCTTTTGATTTCAACCCCTGATAAATATATATTTACCTTAACTGTGGTAAATATTTTTCCCTTTTTCACTATTCATTTTGGTAAAAATAATAATTTTACCTTATTAGATAATATAAATAATATTTATTCCAAATATGGGATACATTTTTCTAAATTTCAACACATAAAACTAATATAATTTTATTGTATATTAAACCTACTAATGTGTCAAAGAAACATTTCTACAAGAAATGCATTTCTTATGTAAATAATGATCTCATATTTACTCTAGGTTAATAAATAATAAATAGATGAATTAAATTAATATTAACATATATATAATATATTTATTTTGGTTGAAAAATTTCTCAATATGGGTAATTTCAATTATTTAAAATTGATAAACATTATACACTATAAAATAGTTTATAAAAAATTTGTTTTAATGCCTAAAAATAATATTTACTAAATTATAGTATAAAGATTATATAAATTTATTTTATTGGATTTTATAATAAATTATAATACTAATTTTAATTTGAACTCTAATTAAAGCAATAATGGTTCTGAAATTTTTTAATAATAAATGATAATTTTATAAAAATTTTCATTTTCTCTATTAACTGAAATATTTTGTATTTTCTAAAAAAACCCAAAAAAAACAACATAAGATATTATCAATATTAAGACTTAAAAAATTAATTTTTTATTTCCAAATAAATTATCTGAAATTGGTAAAAAAATAATTTCAAACTATGTATAGAAAGTGTGACAAAACCTCCTTTTAGGAAAAAATATTTTTTCAGAACACATTTCTTTTTTTTCAAATAATTCTTATTTTATTTATAATAGACATATAAAAATTGAATTTATCTTATATATATGTTAAAAATAAATCATTTATAATTTAGTTAGTCCTATTAATTCCTTAAAATTTAATAGCTATATTATAATGGTCAAGTTTTAATATTTTAATAGAGTATTGTGTCTCATTAAAATCATTGTTTCATTCATAGAAAGATATAATATAGATTTAGTTTATTTAAAAATAACTATATTAAAAATTATCAGGGTGTGACAATAATACTTACAATACATTTTAATAAAAATATCAAATAACATTCATTTGAAACCACTTTTAACACACCAAATGAAAAGAAAATTCTAATTTGAATTATATTTTAAAACCTTTTTAAATATGTGGTACATTGAAATAAAAACGAAAAAGGAATCCTTAACTTATTTTATAAACAATCATCTATATATATGTGGGTGAATAGACTTTCCACTTTTCCTTTTCAAAACAAAATATATCTAATTAATAATATTACACTAAAAACATATATGAAAAACAACCACCAAAATCTTAGGAAACGAGGATCTATGTTGATAATATAGAATAATGATAATTTAAAAATTATATATGGAATAATTATGGATATTAAACAACCTTCCCTAACAATCAGTTTTATCATACCTAGCCTGAGCAATGGAAAAACTCCCTAAATATAACAATGTAATTCCTTACCAACACTAACTAGTGAAATGATCATCCACTAATGGAACAACTATTCTTAGACCTCTCGACTAGTTACTCATAACTTTCCATTATATATAAAAAATGGTGATCCAAATAAATTATTACACAAAATATAATCATGTTAATAAAAAGACATTCCTCACCCTCACCTCCAAACACCATATACAGAATGAGAACTTCTTATCAAAAATCATAAAAGTTTATAAAATTCCCCTTTTAAATAACACTTCCCCGTTTAGGGAATCCCTCTATTAACCATATAATTTTATAATTTTCATAAAAAAATCATAACAACAAAGGGGAATGTTTCAATGGTAATTATTTCTAGAAACTCCAACTTTAAATTGTTCAAACCAAGAGTTTAAGAGATTATTTATGACATAATTTTATTAAGAGGAATTTGAAAACAAAATTCACATTATTACCATCAAACACATAAATAATTAAAGAGTTTTTAATGAACTTCAATAACCTAGTAACACCGTCTTTTTGGATGTAAATTATGACAAATTTTTTTCATTTTATGTATTTAACTTTCCTTAATTAGTTTCCATATTTATTTTGGTGTATTTTATATTTCCTAAAGATAGAGAGAATTTTATATACAGATTGAAGTAAATTTTAGGGGTGTATGTGTGTTTGAATTAATCGAGTTCAATTATAACTGTGTTAATGGGTTTTCTATGTTCTCCCCGAGTTTGTATAACATCCATGGTGGTTTTTGGTTTATGTTGAAAAAAAATATTTTCCATTGTCTTATGTGTGATTACATCTCATGTAAATGGATTATATTCCATGTATTATTCATTGGGTAGAAACAATGTACAAGGAACACTATGTGAAAGAGAACACACAGTGTATGTTAAAAATCGGGTTTTAAATAAAAATGGGATGGGGTTTTTAGTGTACATGAGTGTCATGGATTACACGATGTGTAAAAGGGTTGTAGTGCATGAAGGTCTCTCTACTAATAATTTTAGGATTCTATGAATATGATCCCAATTTTATTCATTCATACCCCTCTTCCCTATCCAATTATAAGCACTCTCCAATTATTTTGTGGACCCTATACTTTCATATTTTCTTTGTTTAGTGATTGATATTTGTTGTAGTTTTGTTGCATCTCTCAAGGTGAGTAATCTGTCGGTTTCTCACTTTCCTTTTATAATGGTAGATATATTGCACTATGATTTTATATATGTTTACATGGTATAATGATTATCTTGATTCAATTATATATATTTCATGTGATCTTATTACTGGGGGAAATCCTTTGTTGGTTGTGGTGTGGTAGGTGTTCATTCATCAGTGTATGTTGTGATTGATCCTCTTCACAATCCCTTTTTTTATAAATAGAATAAATTTAGAGTTTTTAGATTGATTTTATTTATTTCTTTCATCATTTAATTCTTCCATAATGGTGGATTCCATTGGGGCGTGTGCGACCCAAGTTTGAGGTTGGTGGTTCTTTCTCTAGTATATGTTGGATGACCTTTAGTTCTATGCTTTTTGATACATTGTTTTATAAGTGAAATTGAATAATTTTATGTTGGATTTGTGTATGTAAAATTAGTTATTAGATAAAATATTGTCTTCCATTGTTCTTGAAAATGAAAAGGTACTTTCAAATCATTGTGAAGTGGATTTATTAAATGGTTTTCATATGATGGTTTTGATGAAATAATTGGTAAAACAGAGCACATGGTAATCATTGGGTATTAGGTGAAAGGTGTAGTTATAAGACACATCTATTGATAATATATGGGTTTCATTCATGGGGTGTTCCTCTACTCCCTAGGCCTTTTTTAGGGAATTCATAGAAACTATTGTGAATTTAACTTTCTAGGGTGTTTTTATGCTACCTAAGTTTTATTCATATGCCTAAATCCTTGTTGCACATGAAATTTTCAATGGTGGGGGTAAGAATTTCCTAGCAAGCCTCGCCTATAGTGATCCTTGAAATGATGTTACCTATGCTTTGGATTACCTTGTATTATCTTGTATGCCATGGATTTTTTATGTGATTTGATACATTATTTTCTTTTATTTGACATATATGTATTGATATATGTATATGAAATTATTTGAAATTATTTTACCGATATGATTTATAAATATAGAAAAATTAAATGGAAAATTAAATTTATTCCCAAGCTTTTGATATAAAAATTGTAAACTAGTTATAATTATTTTTTCCATTATAGTTATTCATATTTTTATTGTTTTATAGAAACTTGTTATGGAACACCATTATGGGATCCTACTATGCCTAGTATATCACATCATGTTCAGTCGTTTATAGGTGCATATATGTTTGTATGTCTTTTTTAAATGGAATGGAAAGGTGATTCATTGAGGTGGAAGGGTTTTCTATCAGTCAGGTCTAGGTAGTTAGTGCTAAGATGGGGGTATTTTACCACACTATCACACAAATATTGTTATATATGTTGTTTAGTTTTTCCCCATTTCTATTGGGTATGTATTTTGGAGATTATTTAGCTACCTTTTGAGTTATATAATTTTCGTTTTCTTCTTTAAATTACGGAATATATTTATGGGTTCCAGTCACTATCCCACGGAGATCGATAATGACTTTATAGTATGTGGAAATTTGGGTTGGGTACCCATTTCAGAGGGTATCCAGGTCAGGTTCATCATACATTGGTATCACAAAACAATTTTTCCTCAAGGTTTGTTGACCAATGATGTTTGGTATTCTAGAGATAGGATTGTTGGAACATGAGATAAAGGTTGTGGTGACTGCCTGACTAGCTCATTTCGTGATGAGACTCATGTTACCAAGGGATGTTTGGATTTGTGTCTCAGGTTTTGAATTCGTAATCATAATATCAATTATTTATTGTGTATTTCTGGTTGGAATAGAGATTGTTCTGGTATATGGTCATTTCTTAAATTTTAGTGCTCATTAGTATGCCTCTGATGCATTTTACATGGGTTCCTCAGGAGATTGTAGGAGATGAACATCAAGGTAATATACTCATACATAAGATTATTATAGAGGCCATCATGAGGAAAAATTTTGTTGTTGAAAAAAATCTGCTGCAAGTCTAGAGTAAGAACTCGGTTATTCCTTTGAAATATGGATCCTTCCTTTTCAGTTTTTACTTAATAAAATGGGGGAAAATAGGTTAAAGGGATGGCTACAGTCCTGTTACATGATGTGACTGTGAATTACATGCCACATACTTATAAGTACATACCTTTTTGGAAGGCTACATGCCATGTATTCCCGGTACACAGCCACGTAATGGTTGGGCTAGAATTTGTACAGACACGACGTGTAGTCTGAAGTACATGTCATGTACTTTTTTTATTGATTAAATCAGAAAATAATGAAACTTTCTATGAAAGTAGGTAGGGGATCATCCATTTTCGTAAACATCAACACCAATTTTTGTTCTCCTTTCCAATTGATCATTTGAACATTGATTCCTTTGCTACCAGTTGAGTTTGAATATAATCGGTGAGCTCTTGATTCCTCTTGATCCTTTCTTCCTGATTTATCCTCTGAATTTTGTAATTTATGTTTGAGTGTTTATGCATTTTTTTTAGATATACTCTATTCTAGGTTGAATCAAATCCCAACACTGGATGAGTAGAGTTGTAATACGATGAGGTAGGTGGTCATGTGCCTTTCGCTTAATGTTGAGTTGTTTATATGTTATGTATTTCTGTTCTCCCACATTTAAGGTGTAATATTGATTGTAAATTGACCCTTATTGTTCCCAATGATGATTAGTTCACGAAAATTAAATTTAGTATGTTTGAGCTTGTTGGTCTGATTAAGGGCCACCCCGTGGGTGCATTCCCTTGGAATGACCGTTTATATACATTTGGATGAGGTTGCCTATGAGGCATGCCTTTTTTTTCTCTTATTGGGTTGTTAAGTACAAATTAAATTTATAATGGAATTGAAATTGTGTAAAATTTTAATTTATTTGATTAAAGGGTTTTGTATTAGTGATTTCCCATTTTCCCTATGATATTCTAATTATCGTTTAAGCATTGTGATAGTATAATTCACATGTTTCTTGATATATATGATGCCCATGTGAGTTGTTATATGTTAAACATGTAATATTTTAATTTACATGTGTTGTTTATTAATGTGAAATGTTGATATACCGGGCTTGACATTTATTGGTTTGTTATGCCAATCGGTGAGGATTAATTATTCATGTGGGTGAGGAGTTGTTATGGATAGGGGAGAGGATTATTTAGGCCTAAGAGAAAGGATTTGGTTATGAATACTTGCAAGGTTTTTTGCGATGCCTATAGGAAAGATGATAAATTGACTATTGAAATTGAATGGCTTATGACGCATCTACCAAGCCAAAGAAAAAGCTTGGATTTGATCTTCAATTTACTTGTTTAGATAGACTTATGATGCATTTGATGAGTATTCTTTATATGAGTGATTGATAGTCTTAGGATGGATCCTGAATCTAATATAATTCAATGTAATTAAATGGTTGAACTGAACATAATCATTCAAATGGAAACAAGAATTGTCGGATTTTTTACCTTTGAGTACATCCTAGATTATTGCTTTTCCTTATTATACACTACATGTTGCATGTATTCACTGATAGATAGACACAAGTATTAGGTGGTTTCTGATTGGGATTTATTCCTCCAACACATTTTGGTTCATGCTTTTGGGAAAAATAGAATGTATTATTATAGGTGTTGATAGGGGTAAGCACCCTTTTATAGGTAATTTAGATGCTATTTAGGATCTAGAGAGCATGGGTTGAGCCGAGATTTCAATTATTCCTTGTCTCTTTTTGTTTATTTAATTCTTGTGAGACATATATTGTGTATTACTATAGTGTACTTTCTTGGATAATTTCCTATAACATGTGACATTCGACCACATTTTTTTATTGAATGGCACTTAGTTGTTTACCATGTCTGTCTTTTTCTATTTACTTCAGTTGTATGATGTTTCCTACTTTTGCTATTGTAATATTATTTATTACACTAAGTTACACTCTACCAATGATGGAATAGTTTCCCCAATATAACACCATATTCCCTCGATGCTAGTCTATGGCCTTTGGAGTTTTGGGAAATGCGCTTGAGGCTATGTGGAAAATTAGGTACGAGATGTTGTTTAGGAGCCAGAGAGCATGGGACCGAGCCAAGTCTTGTGATTCTTCCTAGTCTCTTTTTTTATTTAATTCTTGTGAGACATATATTTTTTATTACTACAATGTACAAGTTTGAATACTTTCCTAGAACATGTGACATGCTGCATCATTTTTTGTATTTAATGATGCTTTGTTATTTATCTTACCCATCTTCCACAATTTATTTCAGTTTTATGATGTTTATTATTTCCTCAATTGTAATATTATTTATTCCTATATGTTACACTTGTTCAATGATGGCATTGTTTGCCTGCTATGTCACCCTATTCCCTCACTACTAGTTAGAAGCCTCTGGAATTTGTGGAAATGTGCTTAAGGTCGTGTGGCCAACCCGGTACGGGGAACCAGTTGAGTGGCATCCGGATCTGGGAAGTTACAATGTGGTATCAGAGTATTTTCTTTATTCTTGTTTTTCTTACTATTTGGAATCATTATAAAGTTATGGGAAGGAAATGGAGTTTGGTAATTAGTTGTGCCCGGGAGTAGCTACCCTGTGTAAAGGGAAAGCTAAATTACCTTGAATTTAATGGTGATTTTTGGATTTTGAGATATTATAGTTGATTCGATTTAAAAGTTGGGTGACACACTTGTTTTGTGATGTTATTATTGATATCTTTGTGGTTCTATTTTCATGAAAAAATATTAGATGAGGGTATTCTATCTCATTCATCGTATAGGAACTTGTTAGAATTCACATTCCATGTATTCTTTCCATGCCATTTTGAGATCATTATTGATTTCATGCTGTTGAGATAGATGTCATTCTAGATATGCATATTGTTGTGATACATACCGAGATTGATATGCTTGCAGTTGTGATAGTTGTATAGGAACATGTTATGGTTGAATTAGTTGGATGCCGAATTTTGATCCCTGGGGAGTATAGGACAACTAGGATCAGAATTTGGTGGATCATGTTTTGGCTATGGGATTTAAATTTTGTTGTTATGTGCTATATGTTGATGCCAAGTTTTAATTAATGGGGAGTATATTCCCCCACGGATTAGAATTTAGAACATCGTTTCTTTATTTTTTTGAAAATAGTCATTCTAGGGAATTTTGTAAGGATAACTGTCGAGAAACCCAGACAACACAGTGTGTGGTCCTATGAGCACAAACCATGTGTTATTATGTTCAAGAAGACAAGAACATTCCAAGTACAAACTATGTACTCTGAGTACCTGAAGTTTGGTTGATGATTGTGTCACCATCCGTGCGATATAAAAACATGGTTGGTGAGTTTTAAAAAGAACACACCGTGAACCTTATGTACACCCTGTGAAGTTTGGAATAGGCAGACCCATGTGGCTCTGGCCATGTAAAAGTATATATCTAGGATGCAAGACTTGAGTACATGATGTGTTTCATACTAACACACCATGTACCTTGGATGTTTACATGACCAAGGAAAGTGATGTTACATTCCCATGTAAGAGTTTGAGGGGACACACCATGTATAGTCCCAATACGATGTTTAGCTTGGGTTTTTACACACCCAGGATGATATGTGTACACAACCATATAAGGGATTTTTTGTACATTCCTTGTATTGTTCCTACACACTCTGTACTCATCTTTTGTGAAAAATTGAGGACTTTCCGTTCCTTTCTAGTTTGTGCATTCTTGAACTACATACATTTATGAATGATCTTATACTAAGGTTAATGTGTGGGACTATACATAGAAATTACACCAGGTTGACCTCCATTGGTATGTCAGGATAGTGGTAATGAGAATACTCTAGAGGTGGAAGTCCATGGGATACCCGTGGATACTCTAGATGTTCTAATTGTGGAACCATCTATTATAACAGACACTAGTTCATATGTACAGTTATGTTAAGGCTTCATGATGTTTATCTCGACCTTCCAGGGAGTACCTCAACCATCCATGTCTATGGAAGAACTGACGTGAGTATTCCAACAGTAGAATTTGCCTATGTTTTCAGGTTATGGTGGACCATAGGCTATAGAGACTTGGTTGGAGTCCAGTTATACTATCTTTGAGCATTTGGAGATGCCTCAGGGGAGGATGGGAATGCTCACAACTTATATTCTAAATCATTCATCCAATAGGTGGTGTAATTTTTTCACTCAGACTTAGATCCATCAGTACATGGAATGGGGATATTTTTAGATGGTCTTTTATGACTACAATTTCCATGATATTCTGAGGGCTGATAGAGCTCATAAGATCCTGCATCTAGAGAAGGTCTCTATGTATCTGATGGACTAATCTTCCAATTTCACTGAGCTTCATATACTCACACCTATTATGATGGGTAAAGAAAAATCAAGGGATATGTGATTCAAGGAGGGTCTCAAGTACGACAAACAATCATAGTTTAATGTTTTTCAGGTTGCCTTTTGTATATGTCATCGTGAATCAGGTACTAACTACTAAGCATAATCTGTGGGATGTTAGAGGAGCGAAACAAGAAAATCTGGCACTGAGATCAGGCACTATCTCGACCAGAAGCAAGAAGCATCGTACGGAATATTCTCATGAGGATACGAGTAGTCAAAATGTTCCTTTTGGTAGCCATGCAAGGTAATACTAGTGTGGAAGATCTAGGAATATGATACTACAGTGCCTGATGTTCCTAATCGAGTGTCGATCTTGTGGTAGGATGGGCCATCTACAGTGCTATAATAGGGTTTTCCACCAGAAACTAGTGAGATAGGTTCTACATAGACTCCATATTCAAGAGCAGGGTCATCATCTTCTCACAAGTCAGGGAATTGGAATAGGTTCGGCCCTTTAGGCCAAGGTGGTGGTCATGTTCATGAAATCCAGACCCAAACATCTCAGTGACTACAGGATAGGTCATCATAGGGAAGAAATATAATGTGTTAGGGTCATGGTACGGGTCATACTTATGCAGTGCAACAGACCCAGTAGGAGCAAGATCCCAGAACATCTACTATCAAATGTACCATTCTAGTAATCTCTGTTTTATTTTCTGCACTCTTTTGTATAATATTTTCTGATAGTTTTATAAATGTTCTCATTGTAGAGATCCTTGTCTTTGTGTTTTGTCTTTTGATGATGTTATGATTCTTAACACTTAGTTAAGGAAAAAGATGACAGGTGTGTGTCAGTGTAAGGAGTTCCCTCTTAAGGTTGGTGGGTGTCACTTTTTTGGGATCTATATGTCTTAGAGATGACATGATTTGATGTCATACTCAGAATGGAATGGGCAGTCTACTTTCAAGACTTTGTTTATTTCTATCATTGTAGGGTGAGTTTTATGTCACTAGAGGGAATATCGTATCTATAAAAGTGAGATTTAGATGTCAAGGAAATCCAAGCTGGACCAGAGAATCATGGGTTTAGTGGGATGATAGTATAGATTTACATCTTATATCTGGATGACCATGGAATATGTTATTTATTTTTTTATCTAGTGGTTTATTGTTTCATGGATGTTTTCTAGGATGACTTTTTAGGATTACCTTCAGTAAGAGAGGTGGAGTTCTCTACCTAGCTAGTTATAGGAGTTGTACTGGTATATATTCCTCCATACAGGACGACTACAACATAGTTACAGGAGATCAAGCATCAACTAGGGGATTTAAGGGCAAGGGGGGTTATTTGACCCAGTACTTCTCCATGGGGTTCACTGGTCCTTTTAAAGAGAAGGTGGACTATACCCTCATGTTATGTGTGGACATTCAGAAACTGAACCATCTGACACTTAAACACTGATATCCTTTTAAATGGATAGATCATATAGTTGATTAGATTTGAGGATCCTAGGTGTTCTCGAAAATCATCATTAGGTTAGGGAATCACTAGGTACATGTACGATCATTAGACATACCTCATACAATGTTTTGTAGCAGATATAGTCAATATGAGTATCGGGTTATACCGTTTAGTCTCACGAATATGCTAGCGGGTTTCATGGAACTGATGAACCTAGTGTTCCATCCTTATATTGATTATTTTGTTCTGGTTTTGGTGGATAATATCTTTTTATATTGTAATAATCTACATGACCATTCCACACATCAAGATATTGTTTTGAGTACACTAATAGAGCATCAGTTTATGTTTTTTTCACAAAGTTCCACTTCAGGATAGATCAGATTCACTTCCCAGGTCATGTCATCTAGGAGATAAGAGTATCAATGGTCCCATATAATGCAAGAAAATTAGTTACCTAGGAGTATCCCCAGAACATCTTTGAGGGTCATAGTTTTCTAGGGCCGAATGGATACTACATGAATTTCATATAGAACTTCTCATGTTTAGAAGAATCGATGAATGGCTAGACCAAGAAGGGTGTGAAGTATGTATGGTCAGACTCTTATGAGATGGACTTTCAGGAGATGAAAGGTATTTTTAGGTCAGAACCAATACTAATTTTTCCAGAGTTAGGAAATAGTTATAATATGTATTGTGATGCATCCATTATCCAGATGGGAATAGTTCTTATGTAGGGGGAAAAGTCATTGCATATGGGTCTCAGCAGTTGAGGCCCCATGAGAGGAACTACCTGACACATGATCTCGAGATATCCTCGGTCCATCATGACTTATGTTGTTGGAGACACTACTTATTTGGGGAGTGGTTTATTGTGTCAACAGACCACAAAAGTATCAAGTACATATTAAATCAGTGTGATCTAAATCTGAGGCATCAAAGGTTAGTGGAGTACATCTATCCTTTCATCTTCGATCCTACCAACATGACTAGAAAAGAAAATTAATTGGCTGATGAACTAAGCATTAGGACTCAGATGTAGGTAGCGCCAGAGGCCAGTAGCGAGTGGCAGCATATGGAATTATTCTCTAAGGTAGACTTGGAGGTGCATGACCATTAGATACAGACATTCTTTTGTTCTTTAGATGTGACTTATACCCTAATTGATATAGTGAGGATGAAAAAACTATTAGTTTCTAAGGTCCTAGTCCTACAGGAAAGTGTAGTAGGTAAGAATCCACCACCTAGTTGGACGATGGGTGATGATGTGATCTTGTGAAACCATGGATGTGTCTGGGTTCTAGTGGATATACATGAGGATTTGATGTGGGATTTTCATGCTTTTTCTTTCATAGTGCATCCCAGAGTTACCAAGATGTACAGTGACTTGCATCGTCCGTACTGATGGCTAGTTATGAAGAGAGAGGTGGATAGATTTTTTATGATGTATTCCACCTGTCAGCATGTGAAAGTGGAACATTAGCATCTAGACGATATTTTGCAATAGTTACCTATTCTTGAGAGGAAATTGGATGATGTCATGATGGATTTCTTTATGGGTTTTCCAAGGTCACCTTGAGGTAATGATGTAGTGTGGGTGGTGGTTGATAGATTTATGAAAGTCTCTCACATCCTTTTGATCAAGGATTTATTTGGTGTTGATGTGCTTGGGAAGCTGTATATTTGTGAGGTGGTACGACTTCATTGGGTCCCTCATTCCATCATTTCATATATGTATTCCCTCTTTATGTCTTTTTTATGGAAGATTTTTTAGATGGAATTGGGTACATAGGTTCTTGTGAGCACAACATACCACCCTCAAACTGATAGCAAGTTTGAGCATATGATACAACTGATGGAGGACATGCTGTAATCATGCGTCCTATACTTTGTGGCCTCTAGGGATAAGCATATTCCCCTCATTGAAATTTTATACAATAACAATTTATAGGAAAATATAGAGAAGTAACATTATGAATCTTTGCAGGATAGGCCTTGTCGATCACCCCTATGCTGGTTGGAAATGGGTGAGGCAGCTTTACTGGGACCACGTCTCGTGTAGGAGACTTATGAGTAAGTCTTTATGATTAAGAAGTTGATGGAAACTTCACATTCTCATCATAAATATTATTTCAAACACTGCAGATGGCCTCTAGAGTTCGAGGTTAGGGATTGAGTTTTCTTGTGTGTTGCACCAGGAATGGGACACAAGAGAATCAGGATACATGATAATCTTTTGCCAAGATACATCTGTCCAATTGAGATTCTAGAGAGGGTCAGATCGATGTCCAACTGATTGTAGTTACCTTAGAGGTATGGGGATATGAATGAAATATTCCACATTTCTCTATTGTGATGTTACTTTGAGGACCCATCTCTCATGTTCTAGTCTAAGGAAGTGGAGTTTCATGAAAGTGCATCCTTTGAGGAGAATCCCATTTATATTGTGGACCATTTCACGAAGGTTCTATGTGGTTGGTCTGTTGCTTTGGTATGGGTTTCATGGTAGCATAGTTGAGTGTAGGATGAGACTTGGGAGAGGGAGGTCAACATATGATCATAGTGGACGGAGTTTAACTCTGAGTTTTCTTCGTCACCCTTGGAAGGAAAATTTGGGGACTAATTTCTTTAAGGGGGAATTTTGTAAGAACACAGTTATCCCATTCAATTATGGATCCTTCCTCTTCAGTTTGTACTTAAGAAAATTTGAGAAAATAAGTCAAGGGGAAAGTTGTAGGTCTATTACACAATGTAACTAAGAACTATACACCGTGTAATTATTGTTACATTCCATGTATGAAAGGCTACACACCATGTAATCTTGGTACACAACCATGTAATGGTCATTCTAGAATTTGTACGCACATGGCGTGTAGTCTCAATTACATGTAGTGTACTTTTTTATTGATTAATTTCGGTAGTAGCATAGTTTTTGTGAAATCAGGCAGGGGCTCGTCTGGGTTTGCGGACAGTAGTGTCGAGGGCCATTTCCTTCTTAATTGATCATCCGAACAACGATTCCTTCACCATCATTTGCATTTTAACCTGATCAGTGAGCTCTCGATTCCTATTAATCCTCTCTTTCTGATTTCTTCTCTCAATTGAGTTATTTATGGCCGATTTTTAGGACCATTTTGTATATCTACTCCATTATAGATAGAATCAAAGCCCGACACTAGATGATTAGATTCGTACTACGATGAGGTAGGTGGTCTTGGGTCTTTATCTTAATGTCTAGTGGTTAATATGGTATGTATTTTCATTCAACCACATTTAGGGTGTAACCTTGAATTAAAATTGACCCTTGTTGTTTCCTAATGATGATTAGGTCGTGAATTAAATTAAATTAAGCATTTTTGAGCTAGTTGTCTTGATTAAGGGCCACCCCGTGGGTGCATTACCTTGGATTGACTAGTTGTGGATGTTTGGGAAAGGTTTCCTATGATACATGCCTTGTTTTACCTTATTGGTTTGTTAAGTAAGAATTACATTTATAATGAAATTTAAATCGTGGTAAATTGTGATCGATTTGATTATAGATTTTGGGATTAGTGATTTCCCATTTTCCCCCTGATATGATAATTATCATTTAATACTTGTGATTTTTTAATTTAGTTGTTGGTTGATATGTATTATTCCCACATGATTTGTAATATGTTAACCATGTAATAGTGTAATTTATAAGTGTTTTTTATTATACTGAAATGTTAATATACCATGCTTGACCATGACTGGTTTGTTATGATTGCAGGCGAGGATTTGTTATGCATGTGGGGAGAATTTTTTATAGCTATGGGTGAGGATTTATTAGTCTTGAGAGAAAGGATTTGTTTATTCTTGTGGGAAGTTCTTTTTCAATGCCTATGGGAAGGATGTTTAATTTATTATTCAAATTGAATGACTTATGAAGTTTCTGCAAATCCAAATCATAATCTTGGATTCTGGCATCATATAACTTGTTTAGATAGCCTTCTGAGGTATCTGTTAAGTATTCTCTATATGAGGGATTTATGGGATTTGGATGTATCTCAAAACATATATAATTAAATGTAATTAAATGGATGACCTTAACATAATGAATGAAAATGGAAACCGTACTTGTAATATTATTTACCTTTGAGGTCTTCCTGGTTTACTGCTTTTCCTTCTTGAACACTACTTGTTTAATGTACTTACTGAAAGATATAAATAAATCCTAGGTGTTTTCCTACTTGGATTTATTTATCACACCTTTTTTGGTCATCCTTTTGGGACCAAATAGATTTTATTATTATAGGTTTTGATAAGGGAAATCTCCCTTTTGCTGTTACATTAGATGCTTTTTAGGATCTAAAGAGCATGGGACCAAGCTGAGGTTTGTGATGATTCATATTCTCTTTTTGTTTTTTTAATTTTTTTCGAGACATATATTGTGTATTAATGAAGTTTACTTGTGTGGATGCTTTCCTAGAATATGTGAAATGCTGAATTATATTTGTATTGAATGATTCATGGTTATTTATCTTATCCCTCTTCCATTGTTTATTTCAGTTGTATGTTATTTACTTCTTCCAGAATTGCATTATTATTTATTTCATTATGTTACAATATACCAATAAGGGAATAATTTCCCCTCTATCACACCCTAGTTCCTCATTGCTAGTTAGAAGCCTCTAGAAGGCCATGTGGCCAACTAGGTATTGGTCACCAGTTGAGTGGCATTTGTATCGGGGACTTTACATCTAGGATACAGTTGTTGAGGTATAGTAGGGGAAGGATTAGAAAGGTATCGATTATGGGAGTTCAAGTATGAGAAACCATTTTACTCTAATGATATGAAATAACCCCATTTGACAATATACTAGATGGACAATATCAATATGATCTTTGATTTTCTAGATACACCAAATAGTATCCAGGTGAAATGTGCATTGTTCAGACTTGAGGGTCCTATCAAACAATTGTGGGGTTCCATATTATAGAAAAATTCACATGTGGTCTTGGAATGGAAGGGGTTTATGACTCCCTTAATCAACGAGATGTTCCAAAGTCACTGATGATGGAAAAGTCTCTATAGTTACAATATTTATAGAAGGGAGGTTGTTTATTTATAGAGTAAACCAATCGGTTTGCTGAGTTGGTTCATTTTACTCTAGAGGTAGTAAAGAATGACCAACTAAAATATCAGAAAAACATATAGGGTTTGAGAATCAATATCATGTAATAATTATTTATGTTGAATCCTTAGACCTATGTGAAAATTATAGATTGGTATGTGATAGCTGAGATGAATATGGAAGGAATTATTGAATATTCTACCTCTCCTCATCCACCTAGTGACATCTTCATTGGTGCGTAAGAGATGAATTGGAAGTGTAAATATCACAAGATTGGTGGATATGTTTCTTAGTAACATGCCTAATCATCACCTTTAGTTATATATTCTATTGTTCTTATTACATTCTAATACTAGGGAAATGTTAGACACACCCGTCATTCTTTTTCTATACCTGTAAAGATGCGTAGTAGTTTTGGATGTTATGGTCATCTGTACTAATTTTGATAGGATATTTCTACACATATCCTAAGTCAAGGATCATAAGATCCAAAGGATACTCTAGTATAGCCATATTATTCAATGACTACATGGATTTACCCATAGTCCTCAAGAGTGAAACACTTTAACATAATAGATTTTTTTCTAGTGGAGGTAGAAGCAGTTTCCGTGACAATAAGAAGTAAAATCTTTATTAAATCATAAATATTATTTTATTTATTTGTTATTGGTATTTCCCAATGATTTATATATGCCTATTATTCTTATTTGATTAATATTTTAAAGGATCTTATGCCTTTTTTATATAGTTAAAGACACCTACTAGTAAGATGAAAGAAAATAAGTTTGGTTCCTTTCATTTACACTATCAATAGATAATGTAGGGTTAATATGGTATTTTATAATTATTGGTATGGAACTATTTGACATCATAAATGGGATATATCGGCTTATTTCTCATCATTATGCAGTTTATTTTTATCATTGTCACGTCTTTTTTCATGCATCTGATGGGACCTCACATGTGTTTCAGGGAGAGTGGAATCAAATGATTTTTCTTATAGGACCATCCTTATGAGATCTCAAAAAAAATTCTATTGTAGAATTTGTGACTGATGAATTTTGTCCAATTTCTTATCTCTTATCTTGTAAGAACCCGATTCTTATTCTTGAGGTACAAGTTTCTTCTTTTCTCATTTCCTTCAGTGTTTTTCAGAAAATAAGGAAAATGGGGAAAATCCTAAATTTTGTGACTACATGCCGTGTACTTTTCCACACGCCATGTACTTTGGCCGTGTGGGATGAGTACACAGGGTGTGTATCCATGTCGATGAGGAAGGGTGTAAAAACCAACTACACACCGTGTAGTGAGTATTTACATGCCATGTAGTCAGTCAGTATGCAAATAGTAAGGTGGTGTAAGTATCCACCAGTCATGCGACAGTACACATCGTGTTATCAGGAATGCACGTCGTGTACTCATGTCGACAGATGAACAGTACATCGGTGGAAAGGGTAGCTGCCAGTGTAACAGTTATATGATGAAAAGTACACGCCGTGTAGTCAATATTACATATTTTGTAGTTTTTTTCGCTTAAAATGAGAAGTAGCCTCCCATGTTCATAGGGAAGGCTTAGAACCGGAGTAAGGCTTTGGAGAGGTGGCCGGATCTTTGGAGATCCCCCGATCAAGTACCAGTAATCTGTTTTCTACACCGTCAATCTCCCTGGAACCACACGGGTGAGTTCTTCCTCCTCCTTGCATATTTCTTGCCAATTCTTCCTCTAAGGGAAGTTATTTGAGTTTGAAAGAGGTTTTCTTTCACCATAAATCTATGTAGTTCTTGGAATATTTGAGGATCGTCATTTGTGTATATCGATTGGGGGAATTTGAGGTAGGTGGATTGGTGTTTAATTCCCAATTATTGTGCATTTGTGTGTACCTTTTTGCTACGATCCCATGTTGGGGTGTCATGTGGTTGAGTCCTTGGCTGTTTGAATACCTATAATTGTATAGGTAATTAAATGTGATAATAAACTGCTATTTGGGATCGATTATTAGATCCAAGACCACCCCGGAGGTGCGTTCCTCTGTTTATCCATTTGTCCAGGATACCCAAGGGTATGCCATGTTTATATTATGCATTAATTTTTCCTTGAGAGTAATTGTATATAAATTTCATGTTTATATGTTGGTCATGGCCCGGTTACTTGTTTAGCCTGAGGGAAGTGATATATTAGCTTGAGGGTATTGTTGATTAGCCTGAGGGCATAGTTCTATTCTGCCTGAGGGCAAGGCCTGAGGGAAAGATTCTGATTACCAGAGCGTTTTGTTTCATTTTGGCCTGAGGGAAAAATTCTTTTATGCCTGAGGGCTAGGCCTGAGGGCAAGGTACTATTCCTCCTGAGGGAAAGATTCTATTATGCCTAAGGGCAAGGTTCTGAATGGCCTGAGGGAAAGTTTTTGTTTAGCCTAAGGGAATGGTACTATTTGGCCTGAGGGCTTGGTTCTGTTGAGCATAGAATGTTACTAAACTGAATGGTTAAATGAATAATAAAATGGCAATATAACTGTTAAAGTTAGTTACTTTTGAGTACTGCTTAGTTTATTGAATTTTTACTACTGCACACTGTTGTTGCATATTTTTCACACAGTTGGGCATGGGCATTTGGTGGGTGCCTAATGGGATTTATTTCTCACACCCTATTTGGGTCATGTCTTCGGCCCAAACAAATTATGTTTCTGCAGGTGTTGACAAGGGCAAGGGTCCCTATACAGGTACTTGATTGTAGCAGAGGAGTAGGAGAGAATGGGACCGAGCTTAGGCTTGCGATGCTGCTGCATTCTGTCTACTCTATATTGTATTGTACTATATTGTTGTGTAACATGTTTTGGCTGTTTTCTTAGAACTTGAGACATGTTTCATCATTATCTATATAACTAGTTGGTTATATTATATTGCAGTTGTTTATTTCAAATATGTATGGTTTATTGCTTCTGCTGTTGTTGTATGATTTATCTTGTATTCTATTGTGCTACACTTTGACAAATGAGGGTATAGTTTCCCCACTATTAGACCTAGGCCCTCGCTGCTAGTCGATAGCCTCTGGCGTTTGGGGAAATGCGCTTGAGGTTATGTGACCAACCAGGTTCGGGGCACCCGTTGAGTGGCACCCGGATCCGGGATGTTATAAAGTGGTATCAGAGGATTTATTTTCTTTGACTTACTATTTGGATCCTTAGTCAGGGATAAGATGGGAATGGTTGTTGGTAATAATCTATGCTCGAGTGTAGCTAACCCATGTATAGGGAAAAGCCAGTCTGCCTCGTATTTTTTCAATTTTTTTGATTTTTAAAATTTTACAGTTGATTTGATTTCACTGTTGGGTGATGCACTTGTGATTGTGGTGTTTATATTTTATCCATGGGTTCTATTTAGTTGTAACCTGATGAGATGAGGGTATGTTATCTCATGTATCATTTAGACACATGCTAGAAATCACATGCCATGCATAGTTCCATGTCATGTAGGCGCATTAGAAATTTCATGTTGTTGTGATAGTTATTGTGCTAGAAAAATCATGTTGTTATGATAGCTGCTTTGATAAATACCTGTTATGTGATAGGGTATCTTTGTGTGAGCCTATTGATAGAATGAACACCAAAATTTGGTTTTTTGGGAGTATGGGCCCTCATTGACCAGAATTTGGTGGATCATTAACTATTTATCTTGTTATAACACATATAAGATGCCAAACTTTGATTCGTGGGGAGTATGGGCCCTCACGGATCGTAATTTGGCACTTAGGTGTTGTTTTTTTGTATTTTCTGGGTTCTGGAGTAGTTCAGAGGCTTACTGTCTAGAAAACCCAAGATACACACTATGTAGTTCCTCAGACACATGTTGTATGATCTTCTGTTCGGGAAGAAGAGAAAGTTTTTAAGTACACGCCATGTACCCTCAGTACATGACGTGCAGTCCCTACCTGTGTCATATACCATGTGGTCAGGGACACGGGGAAGGGAAAATCCTGGGAAAAACACACCATGTATTGGATGTACACGCCGTGTAGTGTTGACCTGGAGTCCGCCTATGTAACTAACAACATAGACAAAGGAGAACTTAAGACATACACGTCGTGTCCACTATGGAACACGCTGTGTATTCTGACCTGGGATTCGGCCATGTAACTAACAAAACGGTTTGGTGTAATCCTTTCGGGTACATGTCGTGTGTATACGAAACACGTCATGTAGTGTGATCCGTGTATCCAGCCGTGTAACTAACAACACGGGTCGGTGGAGTTCATCCAGTACACACCGTGTGCCTGAGGGACACACTGTGTAGTCTTGACCGGTGGAAAACTGTGTGGACTTGGCCATGGCGCTGGGGAAACGGGGTGGTGTACACGCCGTGTGTGGGTGTAACACACCGTGTAGTGTTAGACGAGTAGTCGTCCGTGTCACGAATGACACAGGCAGTTGGAAAATTACACCATACATGCCATGTAGTTAATATACACATCGTGTAGTTTTGTTCAACAGGAGTCGTGTGGCTTAGCCGTGTAGAAGGACCCAGGTAGGGGAAGAAAAGTTAGGAACACACCGTGTAGTCAGTATACATGCCTTGTAGTCTTGTTTTTCAAATCTTGAAATGCCTTCTTCCTCCTATTCCCCTTTTTCCCCTTCATTTTTCAGTCTTTGATAATCTGGATCTAATGTGTGCGTTTGACCTTGTAGTGTCATGCTGCTGAGACGACCACACGTTGTTCTCCAGGAGAGCGGAAAATATTATACTCCAGAGATGGTGGGCCATGGGCTACTAGTGGATCCTCCAGTAGAGCCATATGTGGCTCCAGTAGTTATACCAGACACAGGCGCGGATGCGCAGTTCTATGAAGGCTTTATGCTGTTCATGAAGACCTTTCAGGGAGCACCGCCGGCTGCCACATCTATGGTTGAGCTGACTCGTATCTTCCAGTAGTATCATCCACCTATGTTTTCAAGGGATGGCAGACCACAGGCTATGGAGTCTTGGTTGGATTCTATGCAGACTATCTTCGAGCATCTTGAGATGCCTCTAGGGCGGAGGGTCAAGCTCGTGACTTATATACGGCGTGATTTCGCCAAGAGGTGGTGGGATCTTACCACCCAATCATAGCATCATAGATACATGGTGTGGGAAGATTTCCAGACATCCTTCTATGACTTCTACTTCCCAGAGATGTTGAGGGCATATCGAGCATGAGAGTTCATGAACCTGCAGTAGGGCGCTATGTCGGTGATGGATTATTCTGCTCGTTTTACTGAGCTTCAGTGTTTTGCACCCGTTCTGGTGGGTGATGAGACGTTGAGGACCAGAAGCTTTGAGGATGGTCTTCGATATGACATCCAAGCACTGGTGAATGTTTTTAGGTTTCCTACAGTACATTCTATTGTGAACCAGGCGCTAATTATAGAAAGCAACATTCGGGAAGCTAGTGGTGCAAGCTAGGGCGGTTCGGCACCAGTTTCTGGTACTATTTCTACTGGAAAGAGGAAGCGACAGATGAGTTTCTCTCATGGTGTAAGTATTATCCATGACATTACTTCAGGTGGCCCGATAATGTGCTACGAGTGTGGTAGAGAGGGGAACAAGATACCGCAGTGTCCACGTGACCCAGTGGAGTGTCGAGCTTACGGCAAGGTGGGTCATCTGTAGCGCTTTTGCAGGGCGTTTCTACCAGTGGCTAGTGAGATGGGTTATGTGCAGACTCTATGTGCAAGAGTAGGACCAGTGGATTATTACCAATTGGGAAACTGGAATATGTCAGGGCGTGCATGCAGAGATGGTGGTCGTGGTCGTGGTATCCAGACACCAGGATCTCTGAGGCAGCAGGGCAGGACAGCTTGGGGTAGCCAGGCTGTGTCGCAGGGCCGCGGCACTGGGTAGGCATATGCGGTGAAATAGACCCAACAAGAGTAGGATCTAGGACCTTCTACTATCAGAGGTACTATTCTAGTAGCTTCTGTATTATATTCTGTACTTTTTTATATGGGTTCTACATATAGTTTCATATATATTCCCATTGTGGAGAGCATTGGGCTCTGTGTTTCTTCTTCTTATGCTGTTATGGTGCTAAACACTCCATTGGGAATGAGAACGACATATGTGCATCATTTCAAGGAGTTCCCCCTTGAGGTTGGTGGTTGTCGCTTTCTATGGGACCTCTATGTCATAGAGATGATGAGCTACAATGTAATTCTATGGATGGATTGGTTGGTTCCCATTTGAGCCTTTGTGGACTGCTATCATTGCAGGGTGTGTTTCACGTCACTAGAGGGTGGAGAGTTTCTATGAAAAGGTGAATGGGATGTTCAGGAAAGTCGAGCTGGAACAGAACATCATGGGCGAGGTAGAGTCATAGCCCAGATTGTGAATTTATATCTGGATGATCAGGGGACCTGTCAGCAAGATTTCCCTCTAGTAGTTTATCGTTTCAGGGATGTCTTCCCGGACGACTTTTCAGGTCTACCTCCATATCGTGAGGTGGATTTCTCTATTGATCTTGTGCCAGGGGTAGCACCAGTGTCCATTCATCCTTATAGGATGGCTACACCAGATTTGCAGGAGATCAAGAGGCAGTTATAGGAGTTACAGTCAAAGGGGTTTATCTGACCCAGAACTTCTCCTTAGGGTTCGTCGGTCCTCTTTGCAAAAAAGACAGATGGTACCCTCATACTCTGTGTGGATTATCAGAAGTTAAAACAGCTGACAGTCAAGAATCTATATCCCTTGCTGAGGATTGATGATCTTTTTGATCAACTTCGAGGTGCACGAGTGTTCTCGAAGATTGAATTGAGGTCAGGATATCATCATATGCGCGTGAGACCATCAGATATACCTCTTACAGATTTTTGGAGTAGATATGGTTTGTACGAGTACTTGGTTATTCCATTCGGACTCACGAACGCGCCAGTAGTTTTCATGGCTCTGATGAATCATGTGTTCCAAGCTTATCTAGATTCTTTTGTGGTAGTATTCATGGATGACATCTTGGTGTACTCTCACACTCGACACGACCATGACACCCATCTTGAGATCATACTGATTACACTGAGAGAGCATTATCTATATGATAAGCTCTCAAAGTGCCACTTTTGGATGGACCTAATTCACTTCCAGGGTCATATCATCTCAGAGGCAGGAGTTGCAGTAGACCCGGAGAAGGTGAGAGCAGTAGTTTTTGAGAGAATCCTAAGAACTTGTTTGAGATACGGAGTTTCTTAGGGCTATCTGGTTACTACAGGTTCTTTATACATGACTTCTCCCACTTAGCAGCATCGTTGATGGGTTTGACTAAGAAGGGTGTGAAGTTCGTTTGGTCGGAAGCTTGCGAGACCGCCTTTTAGGACCTAAAGAGAAGGTTGACATCAGCACCAGTCCTGATACTCCCAGAGCAGGGAAAGAGCTATACAGTGTACTGCGATGCATCAGGTATTGGGTTAGGAGTTGTGTTGATGCAGGGTGATCGAGTAGTTGAGTACAGGTCTCGATAGTTGAGGCCACATGAGAGGAATTACCCGACGCATGACCTCAAGTTGGCTTCCATTATTCATGTGTTACGTTTTTGGATACATTATCTCTTGGGAGACAATTTTGTGGTTTTCACCAACCACAAAAGTCTCAAGTATATCTTTACTTAGCATGACTTGAACCTGAGGTAGTGAATGTGGGTCGAATACCTTCAGTCCTTCGACTTTGAGCTTGCCTACACACTTGGTAAAGGTAATGCAGTAGCTGCTGCACTGAGCAGGAGGACTAAGATACAGGCTATGCAGGAGGCCAGTGGTGAGTGGCAGCTCATGGATTTGTTCTCTGAGATGCATTTGGAGGTGCACAATAGTCAGGGGAAGAACTATATTTCTTCTTTATCTATGACTTCTACCCTCCTGGATAGAGTGAGGATGATACAGTTATCTGATTTAGAAGGTCTAGTTCTACGGGAGTCGGTGGCAAGTGAGGACCCTCCTCCTGGATGGATGATAGGCGATGATGAAATTCTGTGTTTCCATGGATGAGTGTGGGTTCCAATGGATATATGCGAGGAGTTGATGCGGTAGTTTCATGCTTCAGCTTGGGCAGTTCATCTCGGGGTTAACAAGATGTACTGTGACTTGAGACGTCAGTACTGGTGGTCGAGTATGAAGAGGGAGATAGATGGTTTTGTTACGAGGTGTTACACCTGTCAGTGGGTGAAGGCGGAGCATCAGAGGCCAACCATACTATTACAGTAGTTACCCATTCTGCAGTGGAAATGGGATGATGTCGCGATAGATTTTGTGACTGGGTTGTCGAGGTCACCTCGAGGGAATGATTTCGTGTGGGTTGTTGTGTACAGACTCACAAAGGTAGCGCACTTTTTTCCGATCAAGGAGACCTTTAGTGTTGATGAGATAAGAAAGTTGTATATCTGAGAGGTTGTACATCTTCATGGGGTTCCTCATTCTATCATTTTCGATAGGTACGTCCGTTTTATGTCTCGTTTCTGGAATATTTTTTAGAGGGAACTAGGTACACAGGTGCTTCTGATCACAGCTTACCACCCTCAAACCGATGTCCAGTCCGAGCATACGATACAAGTGCTTGAGGACATGCTGCATGCATGCATCCTGGACTTTGGGGGATCTTGGGAGAAGCACATACCCCTGGTCGAGTTTGCCTATAATAACAGTTTCCATGAAACTATTGAGATGGCACCTTATGAGGCTTTATATGGTAGGTCATGCCAATCACCCTTGTTCTAGTTAGAGGCAGGCGAGGTAGCTTTACTGGGACCACATCTTGTGAAGGATACTTATGATTAGGTATAGTTTATTCAGAAGCATATGGCTACCACACAGTCTTGTCAGAAATTTTATACTGATCGCCGAAGACAACCCTTTGAGTTCGTGGTTGGGGATCAAGTTTTCCTGCGTGTTTCACCGAGGTTAGGGCACAGACAGGTTAGGAGACATGGTAAACTTTCACCGAGGTATGTGGGGCCATTTGAAATTATGGAGAGAGTCGGGCTAGTTGCCTATCGGTTGCAGTTACCACAGAGGTACTGAGCCATGCACGATGTCTTCCATGTATCTTAGTTGCACCGTTATCATTCAAGCCCATCTCATGCCTTTCAACCCAAGGAGGTTGAACTTCAGGTAGATGTGTCCTTTGAGGATTATCTGATTCGTATCATTGATAGGAGCACGAAGGTTCTCCAAGGCTGGTCAGTTCCTCTCGTATGAGTGTTATGGAAGCATGGCCGAGTGTATGACAAAACCTGGGAGCAGGAGACCGACGTACGTGCTTAGTGGCCAGAGTTGTTCTGAGCATTATCTTCTCCACCCTTGGAAGGGAAATTTAGGGATGAATTTCTTTAATGGGGGAAGTTTGTAAGAACCCGGTTCTTATTCTTGAGGTACGGGTTTCTTATTTTCTCTTTTCCTTTGGTGTTTTTGAAAAAATAAGGAAAATGGGGAAAACCCTAAATTTTGTGACTACACACTGTGTGATTTTCCACATTCCATATACTTTGGTCGTGTGGGATGGGTACTCAGGGTGTGTATCCATGTCGACGAGGAAGGGTGTAAAAACTAACTACACGTCATGTAGTGAGTATTTACACGTTGTGTAGTCAGTCGGCAAGAAAATGGTAAGGCGGTGGAAGTAGCTGCCAGCAGTGTGACAATACACACCATGTGAACAGGAATACGCATCGTGTACTCATGTCGACGGATGAACAGTACGGTGGTGGAAATGGTAGCCACTAACGGAACAGTTAAATGATGAAAAGTACATGTCGTGTAGTCAATATTATGCGTCGTGTAGTTTTTTTCGCTTAAAATGGGCAGTAGCCTCCCCTGTTCACAGGGAAGGCTTAGAACCATAGGAAGTCTTGGGAGAGGTGACTGGACCATTAGAGATCCCCAGATTGAGTACCGGGAATCCATTTTCTGCACCGTCGATCTCCCTAGAACCGCACAGGTGAGTTCTTCCTCCTCCTTGTGAAGTTCTTTCCAATTATTCCTCTAAGGGAAGTTATTTGAGTTTGAATGAGGTTTTATTTCACCTCATATCTACGTCGTTCTTGGTTGATTCGAGGATCGTCGTTCACGTATATCAATTAGGGGTGTTTGAGGTAAGTATCTTGGTGTTTAATTTCCAACTGTTGTGTGTTTGTGTGTACATTTTTTCTACGAACCCATGTTGGGGTGTCGTGTGGCTGAGGCCTTGGTTTTTTTAATACCTAGAATTGTATAGGTAATTAAATGTGATAATAAATTGTTATTTGGGATCACTGCTTGGATCCAGGACCACCCCAGGGGTGCGTTCCTCTGTTTAGCCATTTGGCCAGGATACCCGAGGGTATGCCATGTTTATATTATGCATTAATTTCTCCTTGAGAGGAATTGTATATAAATTTCATGTTTATATGTTGGGCATAGACCGGTTACTTGTTTAGCCTGAGGGCAGTGATATATTAGCCGGACGTAATTGTTGATTAGTCTGAGGAAGTATTTCTATTCCACCTAAGGGCAAGGCCTGAGGGAAAGATTCTGATTACCTGAGGGTTTCATTTTATTTTGGCCTGAGGGAAAGATTTTGTTACGCCTGAGGGCTAGGCCTGAGGGCAGGGTACTATTCCACCTGAGGGAAAGATTCTATTCCTCCTGAGGGCAAGGCCTGAGGGCAAGGTTCTAAATGGCATGAGGGAAAGTTTTTGTTTAGCCAGAGGGTATGGTACTATTTTTCCTGAGGGCTTGGTTCTGTTGACCACAGAATGTTACTAAACTGAATGGTTAAATGAATAATAAAATGGAAATATAACTGGTAAAGTTAGTTACTTTTGAGTACTCATTAGTTTATTGCATTTTTACTACTGCACACTGTTGTCGCACATTTTTCACACAGTTGAGCATGGGCCTTTGGTGGGTGCCTACTGGGATTTATTTCTCACACCCTGTTTGGGTCATATCTTCATCCCAAACAGATTAAGTTTCTGCAGGTGTTGATAGAGGCAAGGGTCCTTATACAGGTACTTGATTGTATCATAGGAGTAGGGGATCATGAGACCGAGCTTAGGTTTGCGATGCTGCTGCATTCTGTCTACTCTGTTATTTTTTCCTTTTCTTAACTCTGTATTTTATTGTATTGTTTTGTTTTGTAACATGTTTTGGCTATTTTCTTAGAACTTGAGACATGTTGCATCATTATCTATATAACTGGTTGGTTATCTTATATTACAGTTGTTTTTTTCAAATATGTATGGTTTATTGTTTCTGTTGCGCTACATTTTGACAAATTAGGGCATAGTTTCCCCACTATCATACCTGGTCCCTCGCTGCTAGTCGGAATCCTCTGGCGTTTGTGGAAATGCGTTTGAGGTCATGTGACCAAATGGGTTTGGGGCACCCATTGAGTGGCACCCGGATCCGGGACGTTACATATCTTTTGTTCGATACATTCTTACAATTTTCCCATATGAATTATTTGGGCTTCCTCCAGAGGGAGTGTTATAGTTTACTATATAACTAGTGCTAGCTATGCATTTTATTTCGATATATTATTATAGTATATCACTAGAAGAGCTAAAAGTGATCAATATTTAGTATGAAGATCTGATGGTGAAGGGTTTTGTTTAACCAAGTGCTTCTCCATGGGTATCCCTAGTGCCCTATTCTAAGAAGGCAGCTGTTTCACTCTAATTTTATTAGGGTTATCAGAATTGGAAGCAATTTATATATAAAAAAAATATTCTTTTCCTCATTCGGATAATTTATTTTATCAGTTAAATGAGGTAATGTGGTTTTTGATGATTTATATTTATTTAGGTTATCATTATCTTAAATTTTTGAGAGTTTGATATAATGAAGATGGATTTCAAGAGCATGTATACCCATTAAAACTATATTTTGTTGAAATTTCGTCATAAAAATTCACATGCATTTTTTATCAATTAAATTTTTTTGGTATTGCAATAATATGTCAACCCTTTTTTTGGTCGTTTTCCTGGATGATGTATTTTTTATTCAATATTTAACCATGATAACGAGCACCATTTTAGTTTGGTTTTGGAAATATTGAGGGTTCACTATTAGTGTAAAAATATTTTAAGAAGTAATATATTGATCTAGGAAGTTATATTATTGGGGAACATAATTTTTAGCATGGATTATTAGTTGATCCGAAGTTTGTGAAAGCTGAATTGTCATGGGAAGAGACAAAAAATATCTTTGAGACTCTGAGCTTCCTTGGTCTTTCTGGAGACTATTTGTGGTTCATCAAGGAGTTACAAATTTTTTTGTCATATTAAACACCCTTATCATTATAGGGGTAAAATGAACATGGGATGAAAATTCGAAGTCTTCTTTTGACAAGCTAAAAAGATATACAACATCAGCTCCTATTCTGAACATTTCTGATCCCGGTAAGGGGTATGTTGTTTTATTTGATGATTCTGGTTCTATTATGGATTATGTGTGTATGTGGGATGATAATTTGGTGGGTTACGACTCTCATAATCTTGGAAAATATTAGAAGAATTACATCGCGCCTAATTTAAAACTTTTTGTGGTAATGCATGCACTTAATTGTTGGTGAAACTATATATTTGGGGAGAGGTTCATAGTCTTTTCTGATCATAAGAGTCTGAGATTTATATTTCCATTGAATTTCTTGAATTCTAATTATAGGTGGTGGGTGTAATGCTCTCAGAAGTTTGACATTGAAATTTTCTACACCTAATAGAAGGGGAATTTCATCGTATACCATATCAACATGAATGTTCCATCCCATGTTATTTTGGAATAAAACAATGAGTGGAACCATATGGTTCTATTTTACAATTTGAATTTGGATGATCAAGAATATATTTCATGTATGGTTCTATCTAGTGTGCATTAATCATCATATCTCCTTGAGTATGTTCTATTGGGTCAGTATAAGGATGATGAGTTCAGAGGAAGTTGTGAAACCCTTTACGGTTAGGGGACCATTCCCTAGTGGTATCTATCTTCAAATTGTATTCTTCACATTGGGAATCATGTGTTTTTTCCCAACACCTATGAAGAGCTCAATATTGTTTCACTATCATAGTCAATTTTGTGTAGCTCATCTTGGAACAATTAAGTTGTAATATGATGGGAAATGGTTATTCTTGTAGCCATGTTTGAATTGTGACATTGTTGATTATGTGTCCTTATGTTACACCATCCAAAAGATTAAGGGGGAGAATTTAAAAATTATATTGTACTCCATCCTTTTCCAAAACCTATTTGGAAATGGGATGTGGTGTGCATTTACTTTTGTGTTGGATTACTATGGACTACCCCAGGGAGAAATTATTCTCCAGTGTTGATTGATTGGACGAACAATTTCATTCATTTTACTATAATCTGGGGAACCACTACATTTACAGATCTATGTAAACAATATGTGCAATAAATCATGAGGTTATATAGGGTTCATTTTAAAATTGTTTTAAAAAAAGATCATGGGTGAACATCAAAGTTCTAGAGGAGTTACAAATAGGTGAAGAGGACTTGGTTTAGGTTGAGTACACCCTATCATCAATAGATAAATGGTTAGACATAACAGACTATTTAGATCATGGAAGATATTATTCATGACAGTGTCTTGAATTTTAGTTGATCTTGGGATAGGTATATATAATTTACTATTTTTCTTATTATAGTAGATATCATTCTTCAATCAAAAATAGCTCATTTTCTTGGGTTTGTATGGTCAAATGTGAAGCTCACCCCTTTCATGGGTGAGGGGTATGAAGCATCTTTTCTGGGATTGATAATGGTCCAAGATACGTTAGTGAGGATTTAGGATAATTATAAGTGTCTAGTGACCACCTAGATTCAGAAAAAATGAAATAGAAGAATATTTTTGTGAAATATTTTTCTCCCTAATTATTTTAACCTTTTCTATAATTTTCATTTCACACAACACTGAATATAGTTTTTTATATTAGAGCACTAAGTTTGGATTTCATTATATGCAACCCAATGTTATTCTTTCACAAAAAGATACATATAGATTATCTTGCAGTACATACAGCACTATTTTCTCTTGTATTATACACAACACTGATTCCATTCGGCAGCATGCATTACACACAAGAACGAGCATTATTGAACAACAATATATAAATAAGACATTTTTATTTTCTACAAGAAGATATAAATAGGTTGTTAAAAAAAATTTAGTAAATTTATTAACTAAATTATGAAAATATATAGTCTATAAAAATATAATATTCATTCATCAGTTACCAATTAATTTGAAGTGAAAATATAAACTGATTGAATATAAAGCAAATACTTTTAGAATCCCAAAGTAATGTTTTCTTATTAAATTAAACTAATTACAAATAGATAATGATATTAATGAAATATATAGGATATATATTCAATAAAATATTTTTTATATTCAACCAATATATTTGATAGGTATAAGATACAAACAACCCCACTTTTATTCATACAAACCTATATCTTTTAAAATATAGTTTTACCACATTTTAATGTAGAAACTATTTTCTTAAAAAAATAGATATTTTATAAATTTTATATGTTAATAGAAACTTAATTTTTTAATGTGAACCATAAAAATTATGTTAGGGAAATATCTGGATATATTTTTGTAAAATTTTATCTTTTGATGAATGGTGAAAAAATACAAAATTTTAAATTAAAATTACTTTTACTTCTAATTTATTGATAGGAATATATTATGTTTTAATTTTTTTTAAATTTTAATTAGATAACTAATAAATTAATATGTAGAGTACATGTCATTGTAACCAATTTCACATTGAAATTTTATATATAAAAATCCCAAACTTGTAATCATTTTTACATTATAAAAATCATTTTCATCCTTTCTGTAGGATTAAATTTAAATTAATTTTTACCGCATTGTTGATTTGACTATTGTTAAATGTATATTATATTTTTAATTATAATAATTTATAACATCTAGTATTTTAAACATATATTTTACCATAAATATTAGGGATTTTAATAAAAATTAATTTCAATGATTAAGAGAAAAAATTTCTTAATAGGGGACTACACATTACACTTAAGGGAAAAAATAAACTATACACTTGTACAAGATATATTTTATTTCAATATGTTGACCCTATCCTCCATTTTATCAGATTTTGAAAATTATTGGAGCCACATTTCATAGGAAAAACGTGGGTGGAATTCATTTTTCCAAAATTTACTAGAATGGCACTCCTCCTCCACTACAAAAAGGCACTCACCCCTCCCACTAAATCACACTACTCATGCCCTATGGTTCACCAAAAATCATTTCAAATAAACTCTAAAAATCCCTAACTTCATCCTATAAGCTTACTTTTTTCTATAAATCCATCCAAGTAATACATTTTATGCAAAAAAAAATAAGAGTTACCCAAAGATGATGCATTGTCCTTCCTCAAGCTCCGTTGTTTTATTTTAATTCGTGACCACCAGATTTCTTCTTGTTACATGACTATATAATAACAATAGTATCCAAACCCAAATAATATGTTCCTATTATAAAATTTATACCTACACTTACACATATATCCATATAATGGGTAATAAACTTACCGTTCATTTGTACGGGGAACTTTTGCCTCACGAAATGATGTTGTTCATTTTTCCTTTTCCACCACTCATGGTTTGGAATTTTGATAGATGATATCTTTTTATGTAATATATAATATATTTATTATTTATATATAATTATGGATTTATTATGTAACATATTCCATCATTATATCAATTTTCTGCAAATACAATAACTTCTTTTTTGGAAGTGTTGACTACCACCTCCATAAAGAGATGTGATTTGTTCACACTCTACCAGGAATGTATTCAGGAAGGGTTCAGTAAAAATAATTGATATAAATGAAATAATAACACTTATATTATTATATTATAATGAATATATATATTTATGTCATTTACTTACTTATTTCAATAAGATAATAAAATTGAAATAGTGGTCAGGCATATGTACGGCTTACCATCTCTATGAACAACATATTCCATTTCATCTTTATGTACTGAAAATATTATTATAAATAAATATATGCAGAATATATATGATATTTATATAATATTTTACATTTTTTAAATAAGTAAATCTTGAACCAAGTATGAAAATCATTAATTATAAGTCAAAACATATACGGTGAGCAAAGAGGATATTAACTGAAACATAACATTAATATGGCATTGTTAATAAAAGGTTAATATAATGACATAACCAAATAATATATGGTATGGTATTAAATAATATGGTTCTATGGTATATTTATAATAAACTAATATTAAATATACTATAATTTTGAATGTGTACAAAGAATGTAAAGTCTTAAGGTAAGGGGATTCCATCCCACTTTTCATTTCTGTGAGATACATGCCACATTCACCACTCACTTCTTTTTTGGGGTGTAAATATAGAATTATAGAATGATATATCATTAATTTACTATATTTAATTATATTAAATGCTTTAATAGAAGTTTTTAATTCATGGTTATCATTATTATAGAGTCACTCACATAGTAAGGGTATTCTCATCTCATTTTTAGTCTTATGTGGCTTATACCTTATTTGACACTGATTTATTTTTGTGGGGTGAAAATACATCCTATTTATTTATTAAATTATGATCATAAAAAAATTAATTTTCATTTCAATATCAATTTTATGAACATTATTTCATGGGTTTTATGTTTCAAGAAGTTAACAAATCAGTAATGTAAATTTTTCTCATTTTTCCTTCTTTGAGATACATGTCATGTTATGCACCTTTATTTTAATGAGGGTTATATACTAGTTTTTATATGTTATATCAAGAGTCTACATATTTTAATGATATTCTAAAGTTCAGGAAAAATTATTATTTTATATGGATTCTAATTCAAATCTACAAAAGTGGTAATAGTTTATTGTTATAATCTAACATTTATATGGATTTTTTATTATTATTATGCCATTGATGAAATTTTATGATCCATATCTCCAAAACACTAAGGAAATTTATTATCCTCTTGATAACCATGATATTATAATGTGTTATTACCATTTTTCCAATACTCGGTACTTTATATATTTAATAAACATTTTATGAAAATTTCACTTTATTTCCCCTTTGGTCAAAAATATGTGTTCTTTAAAAACGATGTTTTCTAAAAAGGTATTAAAAATGTTTTTGTATAAAATTTGTTTTAAATTTTTTCAAGATTATTATTGATTTTTTCAAGGAAAATGGTTTTCAAACTTGTTTCAATATTATTTAAGTTTTTCGGGAAAATGTTTTTTAAACTTTTTTAAATATTCTTTTAAAAGTGTTCAACAAAAATGTTGTTCCAAATGTTTTCAACAATATTTTTATAGTTTTCATGGAAAATGGATTTCAAGATGTTTCCATGCTTTTTTGTGTCTTAAAGGAAATTAATTTTTTATAATTTTTTCAAGATACCCTTATAATTTTTCATGAAAATTGGATTTCAAAATAATTTCAATCTTATTTTATATGTTTTGAAGGGAAATGGTTTAAAAAATGTTTTCATGCTTCATTATAAGTTTTCATGTTTATTATAAATGAAATGGTTTTCAAAATGATCTATGTTTTAAAAATAATTTTTTAATTAATAAATGATATTTTCCACTTTTAATGTTTTAGAAGAAATGGTAAATCATTCAATAAAATAAAAGTATTTTTGAAACGGTTTTAAGAAATTGATTTAAAAAAATATATTTTTGATAAAACAAATTCCATGTGATACTTAAAAATCCATCTATATTTAAGATGACATTATTTGTTATATTGTATGCTTTAATGGGGATGTTTTCTGGGAATATTATTTATATTCATTCTTGAATGGTTTATGGTTTGATTGAATGATGTGTATGAAGCATGTTACTCTTCTATGGGTTATATGCTTTTCAAACACATTTCTTTTCAAGGGTTATGATTTGATAAATGATTACAAATCATTTTTCATTTCCATAAGAAATTATATGATAAAATTTTATGATGTTGATTCCATTTCACGGGTTATGATATGATGTTTAGGAAACCCATATCTTTATATGGGTTTTATAATGATGAATGTTTTATTATCTTGTGAAACATTATGAATGATTTTATTTTCTGATAAGTGGGCCCTATATCTCCCTAAAATACATTGCATGAATATTTATATCTAATGAGATAATTATGGTAATCAATTATATAAGATTTCACATGAGCCTTATCCCAGTTGGTAAGGACTCCGTAAGTGCATCCAAGCGACCGGGGATCAAATCCAGGCTGAGGAAGAATTTTTGGGTACTGTAGCAGGTACTATAGCAGGTAATATAGAAGGTACTATAGCAGCACTGTAGCAGGTACTATAGTGGGAACTGTGCAGTAATGTAGCAGGTACTATAGCAGGAACTGTAGCAGGCACTGTTTGGAACTGTAGCAGCCAGGAATATGCCCCCGTTTGGGCCTTCAGGCCACCGATTTGGTCCCTGAGTCTTGTAAGGCCATCAGGCCACCCAATCCTTTAGGTCAGTGAGGCCTTTGGGCCACCTCAAGGCCTTCAGGTCACCTTAAGTGCAGATGAAAACCAGATAACCTACAAGGAACAAGCTCTACAAGGAGGATGAGCAAGGATCTTTCACCACTGCAGAAGCTAAACAGATTGCAAGAATGAGAGGGTATGACACCTGCCATCGGGACAAGCCTAGGAATTCATGGGAATGCCTAGTCGGACAGTCGTGCGAAGGTGGAGAGCTGATTTCACGATGAAGATGCTAGGGATGAGCAGTTCCAAGTAGTTAGTCTGGGTTGTATGTAATGTTTAAAGCCTACGGGAAATGAATTCCTCTAAGACCTACGGTCCATGTAATACTTACACCTATGGGCCTTGTAAGGGTTCCACCTCACCCCTTGAAAGGTGGATAATAAAATAAATTATTTAAGATTGATCCATAATGAGAATGTGGGGATACCTGATCCATTGTGAGAAGATGGGGAAACCCGATCCAGTATGGAATGAGGGAGAATTCTAATCCACTATGAGAATATAGGGAAACCCAATCCACTATGGGATTATGGAGAAACTCTATCCCCTATGGGAATATGGGAAACCTGGTAACTTACATGGAATGAACTATGACTAGGGATGGTGGTGTATCCCAACTTTTAGGCGTACTCCCCATAAAGTGCCCTGATAAATTCTTGTAATTCATCTTGACTTATAGGGAAATATTTTACATGTTTATGTATCTTACACAATTAACTTTATATGTTGTTATTTCATGTTTTATGATCTCTATTCCCTTATTATTCATGTATTATGAGCTACCTATCATTATTACAATATTCAAATTTATGATAATTGATATATAGTGTCTGATCATCAAATTTCATGATCACATTTTCATACCCATATGTCCATTTTTATGCTTACATATCTCCATTTTTACCATTATTGAGAATCTATCTCATCCCTTTTTATTTTTCCATTCCCATTATATAACGATTTATATTATGCATTATGTGTCTAATAAGGGTGATAATCATGACGAACCTAGTATGAGATAATTTAAATAAATTATATAATAGTGTTTACATTTTGTTTTTTCCAAATCAACTAATCTAATAGGTCACACACTAAGTGTATCAAGTATCTTAGTTAGATAATTTATTATTTAACAAGTTGAATAAATATTATTATGGTTATTGTTTTATAATTATTCATGGATGCCTGATCAAATTTATTTCAACACTAGTTATTAGAGAGAGTATAATGTTGTCACATTAATTAATTAATATTTATTTTCTATTAAATGAATATAATATTTATATATTTATTGGTCATTAATGTAGTGATATTTATTTAATAAACAAATAGACATTATTCAATGTTCATTAAATATGGTGGATTATTGGCAGACCAAGTTAAGGGTTTGGTGAGAAATAATAATATTGAATATTATTTTATTAAATAATATTTAATTATAACTCTAAAGTTAAGAACATGTCAGGAAATAATATTTTTGATACTATTATTTGACATGGGGGTTTCACTAGGATTAATAAAATAATTAAAGAACTTTTGAAGCTTATTTATTATTACCCTAGTGAATTAAATACATGCATATATTATTTGTCTTATTAGCCAAGACCTATCCATGTGACGATTATTATTATTATGCATGATGAACTGGAGAAAGCTCTCAATCATAGTGATTTCATACTTCTCCATGAACAATCTCAATAAAAATATAGATCCTGCTCCACCAGATCAAGGATAACAATTTGGAAGCATTTCTCAAGGTGATCGAAGGCAAACATCGCAAGAAAAAGGATCTTCCATGATATCACCCAAAGACTCCTTCAGAAACATCTAAAGATATATGGAACACGAGTCGATCACCGCTAGAGGAGATCTACCCTTTATCTATACAACATAGCGAATGTGTACTTCAGAGCTGGGGTCAAACACATCAATGAATAAAGGATCATCATTTAGGTAATTCATTGATTTAATTAAATTAATAATAACCAAAATATGTTGAACCTCTCTCTTATTTCAGGGGGAAATTCATCTTCATATAAATTCGTGATTCAGTTACATCAATACAAGTATTCATTGATGTATTGATCCTAGATTTATCATCGATTATGGAAAAAATAAAAATTGGGAATCGCTCATCCCACACATCTGCTTTGGCCGGAACCAACAAGTGGTATCAGAGACGGAATATTATTGTTTATATTTATTTAAATAATTTGTTGATGATATACACATTAATAATTTTTTTTTCCAATTTGATTTTAATTATTCTATAAATATGAATTACAAGATCTATTTATTCCTTAATCATTTATCACATATCTAAAACAAATGATCATTTTTATAAATAAAATAAAATCAAGGGACCCATCCAGAGGTTCCAATGATCCTAGTCGTACAACACCAGACTACACACTATCTCATCAAAATTACATACTATGTAGTATTGTTCAACGCATCAAGATTTGGTTCGGTAATCAATTTGAGATCATGCGTTAATTAGGAATTAATGAAACCATTAATGACCTTTAATAAATGAGTTATTGTCTAGGATTAATTCGAGCATTGAAACTGGACTACATGCCATGTGGGCCACTAGACACAGTGTGTAGTCCTTCAGGTCAGGGTTGAGTCATGTATCCCATACGTGGATTTCCTGGATGGTGATTGTGTAATGCGGAGTCTACGTGAAATGTGGCCCACTAAACATGAAATATACACCGAATATTTCCAAAGTAAACCTCACATGTTGTTTCCCCATGAATGTACTTTGGATGGATAGTAAGGGGGTACACGCCATGTAGTCAAATCTAAAGGATGTGTACTTTTTCCAAATTACCCAGATTTAAAATTTATTATTTTATTATGTAACCTTGGAGACTAGTATGTTCGTGTGAGTATAATTTCAGGACACAAAATGTGATATGTGTTATATATATATATATATATATATAATATTTTCCTAATGCTGAAATATCTTTACATCATGCATGAGTTGTATTAAAATTACAATTCTTTGTGCATGCTGCATGTCACAAAGAATCAAGTGTATATAGGTATAATACATGTTGGGTAGTTTTGGGCATGTATTCATCGGGTTTCCTCTAAGGTAAATGTTTTATACATAGTTAATTTAAATAAATTTAATAATTTTATTTAAAATTATAATAAATGGGAATCTCAAGGAAATTAAAAAAAATGGTTATAGGGAAAGTATTGATTAATTAAATATAATAATTAATCGATTCTATTTAAATTTATCATAAATAAGTACAATTAAAGGATTAAATGCTAGTTTTATTAAATTTTTAAATTCCTTGAATTCATGTGGATTATCATGAGCTATACTAAACCTTTGTATGTGATTGGTTTCCCTTTTAATTTATTGTTAAATTAAAATTTTTTCTTATGTACCTTCTCTCCTCATTAATATGTATAGAATGTGTGACCCTGGTTTCTTTTAGTTAAAACCCTTTTACCACTCACCTACAAGTGTGTAAGAACATATGTAGTGGATAGATCTCCCATGATAGTGGATGTGGATTGAGTTAGGGGGTAAGGTTAAACCAATCCAAGGAGATACACAGTTGGATAAGTGGAAAGTGGTAAAAAACCTAATTAGTTCAAGGTGTTTCTCCCCTAGGTTAGTTTTTAGTTTATCAACCTCTAGATAAACTAACCATTAAAACAATATCATTATCATACCCTTTATTTTATTTCTATAATTTGTGTGGTTTATTCATTATGGATGTATTATCATGATCACATAATTGGTGAATTAAACTAGCATGCAAGATGGAACTAAAATAAATTGGCTTATGCATACATATTATCTATTACATGGTTAATCACTTAAGTTTCTCCAAAATAAAATTAAATTACACGTTGAATGATAATAAATGAAAATTTAATCATAAAGGATAAAATCCCTTAATAAAATATTATGTCAGTATAGTCTTCAATTACTTTAGTTATAATCGACCCATAGTTCAATGTGATTAACCAAGAAAATTTGGGGTGCTTTCAATTATCGAGAAATTCTAATTTGAGGTTTTGGGTTGACTTGAATTAGTTTACATCAATGATGACTTCTAAAGATAGACATGGTGTAACTAAGAGGTAATGGTTGAGGAAATCCAAAATTATGTATTTTTGTATTGTGAGTTCACTCAATGGATCAAGGAGATACGAGTTAATGAAGTTGGAATTTGGAATGCCTACCTAAAACGATTCAAATTTCTTCATCATCCAATATTGGGTAATGAGGAGGAAAATATGGATCCTTTCAACTATAATGCCCAAGAAACCAGATATTTTGAATCTAATGGTGAGGGATATTGGGTTTCAATAAAATAGTGGGAGACTACTGAATATTTAATTATTTGTCTTAATTTTATCTGATAAAGTACTAAAACATTATTAATATTAATTGATTAAATGTCATTAAAAATGGAATCAAACATATAATTATGATCCATACTCAATAAGGAAAACAATCACATTGGAACTAATTTCTAGGAGTGGAAAAGGTTCCTTTAGGCCATCCTTCACCATGAAAGAAAACAATATCATGTGGAAGAAACTTTACCAGTTGGGTTTGGAAATGAGGTAATTGATTTGTAGATCTCTATGTATGAGAAACATCTAAATGATACTACTGATGTTCAATGCCTCATATGATCATTCATGACCAATGAGATCTTGATACAACATGAGGAAATGGATTATTATAGCATGATGTCTCACCTTTGGGATTTTTATCAAGAAAATGTGAGATAAGAGAGGTCTAAGATCTCTAACTCTTTCTTCACAACTGTTCTTGGAGGTTCTACGCCATCTAGGCCACATATAGTCAATCTTATAGGATACATTGAGCATCTGAACATCTTTGGGATTACATTTACGGATGAGTTGTTAATAGATATCATATTATCATAACTTCCCATGACTATCTCTAGTTTTATAGTGAATTATAATATGAGTTATAATAAGAAGAGTATATCATAACTTTTTAATTTAATTTTCCTTGTAGATAAGGACATGGGGAATGAAACCCCTATAGTCCTTATGGTGAATAGTAATAGTAAGGAAAAGGAAAAGGGGTCGAATACTTATTAAAAGTATAAATCCCCTAAGAACCTTCTGACCCAGAAGAAGAAGATACAAAGGCAAGGCAAGGAAAAGGAGGTAGTATGCTATAAATGTGGCAAGTCAGGCCATTGGAGGAGGAACTTCACTTATAGAAAAGTGGAAGACAAAGGTGTGTTCATTATAAAGTGAAATAATTACATTTATACACATTAGGTATAACATACATCTTGTGGTGATCACATATATATTCAAATGTAGAAACCAAGTAAATTTTGAGAAATTGCCAGATGGGAGGTGGATCTACAAGCAACCAATGGTTCATGGTTGCTCTTATCATTGGTGACTACTACCTAACATTACCAATATGAATGAACATGGTTTTACATGGTTGTTATTATGTACCTAGTGTTACCAAAAACATAATTTTTGTATCAAGTTTGGATACAAATGGGATTATTTAAAAATTCGAAAATAAAATTTGTCTATTTTATACGGACAACATATGTTTTTGTATGACACATTTAAATAACATTATTATGTAATAAATTACAAAAACCAAGTTCTGGAAATCAAAAATGAATCATGTTCACATGACTCATATAACACCCATTTGTGGCATCACCGTCTAGGTAATGTAAACGAGAAGAGCTTGGCAGAGATCTTTCAAAAAGTTTATTTAGGATTGACTGAGCTAAAACCATTTCATATACGTAATTCTTATTTACAAAGGAAAATGACCAAAACACCATTTTTTGTATAGGGTGCAAGGTCCATAGAGAATCTAGGATTGGTACACGTTGATGTTTGTGGACCATTTCTAGAAGAAGTTAGAGGTGTATATTCTTACATCATAACTTTTACTGATGACATGAGTAGATATGGATATATTTATTTGATGAGGTATATGTATGATTCCTTTGATAAATACAAGGAATTCATGAATTAAGTAGAGAATCATCTTGGTAAAAAGATAAAGAAGCTTTGATCAGATCAAGGTAGAGAATATCTTAACCAAGAGTTCATTGATTTTCTTGGAGAGTTTGTGATTATATCTCAACTCACTCCACCTTATTGACCACAGTTTAATAGTGTTAGTTAAAGGAGGAATTGTAGATAGTTGGAAATGGTATGGTTGATTATGAGTCATGAAGAACTTCTATTATCCATTTGGGGATATTTATTATAAACGGTGGATTTCACATTAAACCAAGTACCAACTAAGGTGTTAAATGGAATTCCCTTTGTGTTATGGAGTGTAAAGAAACACATTTTTCCGTGTAAATGTGTATGGGGATGTGAGGTTTTTGCTAAGGATTTCTTAGGAAACGAACTAAAACCTCAAGGTATGAGGTGAATCTTCATTGGGTATTTCAAGGAAAAAAATGGATACTACCTATAAAACCCCTCATAGAGGAAATTAATTGTCGCAAGACAAGACCAATTTCTTGAAAGGGAGAATATCCTCAAAAAGGATAGAGGGAGAAAGATTGACTTCGATGAAGTTGATGTTAATGATATATAGGAGTTGGCACAGGAACAATTTTGACAAGTCGCCAAGGAAGAAGTAGTTCTTGAATAAAAAGTAATACTTAGGAGTGTAAGAGAGGTAACGAAACCAAAGAAATATGGTTTTCCAATCACTGAGGATGATGACTTATTTTTTTTGGACAATGATGAACCTATATCCAACATGGAGGTAGTAGAGATCTCATAAGCTTCAAGATGGATTAATCTATGACTTTTGAGATGGATTCCCTAAATCAGAGCCAAGTTTGGGTTCTGTTCGATGCTCCAATTTTTGTAAAGCCTATTGGATGTAAAAGTGTTATTCAAGAGGAAACTGGATATAGAAGGTAAATTGCATACCTATAAATAAAGTCTAGTGGATAAAGAGTTTAAAAAACATCCATGAATTGAAAAAGATGAAACAATTTCACCAGTTTCCATGTTCAAATCCATCAAAATCATTTTTTCCATAGCATCATACCATGACTGTGAGATTTGGCAGATGGATGTCAAAACATTATTCCCTAACAAGAACCATTAACAAGATTCTTATTTGACACAAACAGAAGGATTTGTGACACTATGTGATTCCATAAGTATTTTCAAGTTGTAGATATCCATTTATGGATTGAATCCAAAATCTGGGTCATGGAACATTTGATTTGATGAATCCATAAATGAACTTGGTTTCATTAAAAAAGGAATGTAATTAGTGTCTTTAAAAAAGGTTTAATGGTAATGAAGTCATTATCCTTCTAGTATATGTTGATGACATATTACTTATTGAAAATGACATAATAGTATTACAGTTAGTTACTGACTAGTTGAATAAGTGCTTCTCCATGAAGGAATTAGGAAATCCATCATTTATTCTAGGGATCAAGATCATTTGTGATTGATCAAAGAGGCTTCTTGAACTAAGACAGTACATATATTGACCAGATACTAATGAGATTTAGTATGGACCAATCTAAGATGGTATTGGTTCTAGAGTCACATGGTTTACATATTTCTAAGAAAATGTGTCCCCACACACAATAAGAGAAAGATAGAATGAGTCAGATCCCATACGCTTCAGCGATAGGATCTATCATGTATGACATGTTATGTACTAGAATTGATGTTTCCTGTACATTGATCATAGTAGTCATATATTTAGAATATCTAGGAGAATATAATTGGGTTGTTGTTAAGAGTATCCTTATGTACCTGAGAAGAACAAAGGATATGTTATTGGTGTATATAAGAGATGAGGAGCCTATCATCACAGGGTATATTGATGTAAGTTTTCATATAGATAAGAATGATCTGAAGTCGCAATCAGGATATGTTTCATGTCTCAACAGAGTATCTATGAGCTGGAAAAGTTCAAAGAAGTGAGTTTTCACTGATTCTACAGTAGAGCCCGAGTATATTGTGGCTTCTAATGCAGCCAAGGAAGATTTCTGGATTTAGAACTCTGTCTAGGAGCTTGATGATAAACCTAGTAGTAAAGACCCTATCATAGTGTATTTTGATAATACTACAATGTTGTATGTTGCAAAAGATCAAATGTTACATCAACAGGCAAAGCACATACTCCATAAGTATCAGCTCTTGGGGATTTCTATCAATGGGGTGATGTTGCAGTGAGAAGTGTATCTACAAAAGAGATCTTGGTGGACCCCTTGACTAAAGGAATATCTCAATGGAAGAGTGAATATTATGTGAGTGTTATAAGACTAATGATTTTTAGCAGTTGGATTTAGTGAAAGTTAGAGTCTATTAGAGTTGTTTCATTAGAATGAACTTATTTTTAATTTATAATAAACATACATTCATTTTATGGATATCAATAATCTCTTTACCACATAATTATTATTCATTTGTGTTAAATTTCATGTGAAAATGTCCCAAGAGTAGTTTTCTCACTAAAATGTTATAACATTTCCCCAGTATTATGAGAACCCAAATGTTCTGTACACTATAATTAGATATATTTTATATAGCCGTCTGAAATCATTTGAGGGACACAGATGATATAGTATATCAGGGGTCAAGACTCATATATATTTGATGAACCTTCTCATGGTGTATTCCCTTGGTAATTTCTATGTGGATATTATGATAATGAGACCCACCAGTAGGAAATAAACATGTATAAGTGTCATTAGAAGTTCTTGTTTGTGGATGTGTGTATTGGTCCTTTGAAATTGAGATTATTCTTAATGTGTATTATGAATCACACACATAGATGTATTGAAAAAATCATTATGAAATATTTTTGCATCGAGGTAGGATATGTAGGGTGAGTCACGAGAAATACTGCATTAATGAATAATTCGAGAAAGGATTTTTCTATTTTGTTCCTTAATAGAAGTTGATATCTCAGGCCCATTAATGGAAAAGATATAACCTAAATAAATCCAAGGCCATGGTGTTGTATAGGAAAGTTCAATTTCTAATAAGTAAATGAATAGGAAATCAAGAACATGGGTTGATGGAACTTGAATGCAACCTTCTTTATTGGAGATATCGAAACAAAGGGATTATATTACATAGTAAGTATTTGTATGAGATGACATATCTTTGCAACATTAACTTATTTTTCGATGGGTTCCATGGCATGTTTCTAGACATTATCCTTGAACTTTAGGCTCCTCCACCCAATTCTACTAAGAAAAAGAACTAGATGGTCACACACTAAGTGTATCCAATATCTCAGTAAAATAATATATTATTTAAAACAGTGTATAAATATTATTCCTGGATTTGGATTAATAATTATTCAAGGATGCCTAATCGCATTTATTTCAACACTAGTTATTCAAGTGAATATAATGTGGGATGAATAATTAATAAGTATTTCTTTTCTATTTATGAATATGATTTTTATATTTCTATTATAGAATAATACAGTTGTATTTTTTTAACAAATAAATTTTCATTATTCAAGGTTCAATAAATATGATAGAGGATTGGAGGACCTAGTTAAGGGTTCAATGACAAATAATAATATTGAATATTATTTTATTAAATAATATTTAATTATAACATTCATGTTATGTGAATGTCAAGAAATACTAAATTTTTCTTTTATTATTTGACATGGGGGGTTCACTGGGATTAATAAAATAATAAAGGAACTTGTGAAAATTATTTATTATAACACTAGTGAATTAAACACACGGTTATATTATTTCAGTTATTATCTATGTGCTTTCCATGGATTGATTATTATTGTTGTGAACAAAAAATTAGATAAATGACCTCAACCCTATAGAGTTCATCCCTCCCAAAGGATGCTCTCAATAATGAGAGAGATACCCCTCCCCCAGGTCATGGAAAATGCTTTGGAAGTGGTTCTCAAGATGATATAACTTGGACATGACATGCACATAGATATTCCATGATAGCACCTGGATGCTCCTTCAAAAAAATCTAGAGATATGTGGAACACATGAGGATCATTGATAGAGGATATCTACCATTGATATCTATAACACAACGAAGGTGCACTGCATATCTATGGTCAAACACATCAATGATGAATGAATCACCATAGAGGTAAATCTTTGATTTAATTAAATTTATTATAAATAAAATATTTTTATCATCTCTCTTGGTTCTAGCGGAAATTATTATTTTTCTAAAACCATACTTCAATTACATGGATACTTGATTTCATCATTGTACTGATCCCAAATTGACCATTGATTATAGAAAAAATCATTTATGGGTGTCGTCCATCTAGCACATCTTTTTCACCCGAAACCTACACCAATCTGGTTCTGAACCATGTATGGTAACCTCAACCATGCTCTACTGAGACCCAAACCTCTAGCACAGGTCTTTTTCCCTTATATTTTCCAACATCTATGAAATCTATTTTAGTACCGATCGGGCAAACCGGGTAATGTGTGAGTGCAACTCAGTAGGCCACCACCATCAGTGTCTAAAACAATATCTAGTCAAAAAAAGTGTCTGCATATATATAAATAAAAAAGTACACTACATAAGTAATAGTTATTACATTATCATTTATTATATATGTAACCACATAACCCTTTGGGATTATGAGGATACTAAAACTTAAATATCTTTTTCGGCCCATACTAGAGTCTGAAACATTTCACAATATCAATTCACAATTCATTTAACTATTGGTCCTTTATTATATATTCCATTTCAATTGATTATTGAACTAATTGGAACCATATTACACTGCCTCTATTTTAGGCATATATCATCATGTCTAGCACCCCATGAGTATTTGGAGTATTAGTCATTTTCTCACAAATCATGGGAATTTGGATCATCAATCCCTATCCCATTCAATTTTTGTGCATTCCTTAGGTATAGAATGACATGTGATGGACCCCATGGGTATTCTATTCATCAGTCCAAGTCCCATAGTTCATTTTCTCAATCAATCACATATATCACATGTATCACATATCTCACATGTATCATATATATCACATTTTTGAAATTAATGAATTTAATATTAAAATAATCATAGAAACTCCATTAATTAACTAAATAATTAAATGACATTGAAAACCCTCCAATTAATTCATTAGTTAAATGGTCACATCATTTCCATTAATAGAATCAACAATTAATTAACTATGTCAACAACTTTAATAATTCATCAATTAGTTTATCACGTCAATACCATTAATTAATTCACTAATAATTTAATCTCCAAAAATCCATTAATTAATTTAAAAAAAAAATTAAATAAATATGAAATTTCAAAATTCAATCCATTTATAATTAATTCCTCAAATTTTATCCTAATTTAATAATTTTCATTATTCAATCAAATCTCCAATTCCTCAAGTTCGCCTATTTACAACATTAAATAATTCAATTAAGAATTCCAATTTATAAACAAAATAAATAAATTATATAATCAAATAAACAAAATTGATTATAATTCTATGGGATTTGAATAATAGACCACCTCCCTTGATTCATTGATGAATAATTTCCAAATGAAAATCCCCAAAATTCAATGGAGTAATGATGTAGAATGAGATCTAGATCTATAACCGAAATCAATTTTGGAAAATTCTATATCTATAAATTCTAGATCTATATCCACAATCATAGATCTAGATTCAAAAAATCATGATCAATATCTAACAAAAAAGTGGACAACATTCACCAAAATAAATAGATAATGAAGGAGGATGAACAGTAAATAAGTGAGATAGGATCCACTTTCCTTTTGGGGTGTAGATCTTCAATTAAGTCTTAAAATCAAGAATAAAGGATTTTAGTAGGGGTTATAATTAATCTAGAATGATCCAAAATCTTTAGAGATGAACTAGGTTTGAATAGGCGTCAAATGGGGTGAGTTTTGGGGTTTTGGGTGATTTAAAATGTAATTTTTGAGTGACTTTGATTCATGTGCATGGTTTTATGGGTATGGGTGCATGATTTTCCCAAACCATGAACCTAACAATTGAGACACTTTTTATAGGGGTTCATGGTTACTTCTAAGTGGGTGCATAGTTTCACAAATGGTGCACCAACCATGCAATTCCAATCTGTCCAGGGTTACACAATTATTTGGGCTAGGGTACACAATTGGGGAAAACCATGTACCAAATGTAAACTTCCTTATTTATTACATTTCTCTCAAAATTACTACCAAACACACTCCATGTTATAAACCAAGAAAACAATTACTCAAATAATAACAAAAGAGTACCTAAAATCATGCATGAGTCAACTTAAAAAAAATGTTAGGATCTTACTATATACCAACCATATAACTACTAATACTCATGCTTCACTTCAAATAATCCCTATGATTCTAAGTAAAAATTATTTGGCCATTGATCCCTTATATGTACTTACCATTCTCATGTTTCCTCCAAAATAGGCTCATGTTTCCAAAATACATGAACAATAAATATTCTCTTTCCCTGTAACACTTTCTCATTGTGATCCAACACACATTTCATATACTCCCCAAAGGATGCATCGGTTTTAACTCAACATCATCCATATAGATCACATGATAAGGGTTGGGGTGATACCTTCATTGTTTTGATACATGGAAAACATCATGCATATCACTATATCTCAATGTACGCCACCGAATCGATTCACTCCACCACCTCAAATGTTCCTATAAACCCAAGCACCAAAATCCTCTATCTCTAAATCATGCGGTGACCCAGTACATGAAACACCCTAAGGAATAAATGATCACCCTCTATAATTTCAATTGTTCATCGATTTCTATCATCATATGAATTTTGTCTACTCTGATACATAGACATAGGATTACCAATCAACTAAACCTACTCTAACTTATCTTGCTTGAGACTTAGTCCCAATAGGTTGGACACACCTACATCCATATATCATATATTTGATATTCATGTCCAACTATAAAGAGAAATTTATGGTGCCATATTTATAGTTTCCTCATAATTTTTGCTAGAGGAAACTCCACCAAAGTTAGGTGCTTCTCCCAAGAACCACCAAAGTCAAGAACACATGCTCTAAATTTATATTCAAGCATCTATATAGTATGCTCTGACTACCCATATATCTATGGGTGGAAAACTGTACTCAATAAAACCCAGGTACCAAGAACCAATTGTAAGACCTTACATTATCAATATGAAAAGTGAGATTCATGGTCTGAAACAATATTTTGTGTCACCCCATGTAGAAGAACTATATTTTTTATATACATAACTCTAAACTACCCCACTAAGAATGTATCACTAATATGAATGAAATGAGAAACATTCATTAGTTGATCCATAATGAACCAAATTGTATCATTATTTGGATGTGTCCTCATGAGACCCACCACAATGTCCATGGTCACTTAATCACACTTCTATTCCATAAAGGATAATGACTGTAACAAACCACTAGACCATTGATGTTATTACTTCACCTGTTGATAGGTGAAGCATCATGTCACAAACCCTGGTATTTCATTTTTCAGGCTTGGTGACCAAAAATATCATTGTAGTCCTTGATACATTTTTTCCACACCTAGATATACAACCCACTTCAGGGAATAATTTTCTCACACCAAATCCTCCCACATGATCCTAGGAACAACTACATGATTCTGGAAATAGATGATCTCATTATTATCTATGGTAAAATCAGAAGGTGACTCCCCACATTCAAGGCCCTCCTTTAAGGCCAAGCACTTCGGATCCTCATACTACCCTTCTTTAATCCATATAAAGAGAGTAGACTCCACCTAAACTGATATGAGAGACTTCTTCTACTAACTCTCTTAAACCACCACACCAATTTACATACGTAGAGTCATCATATTACTCTCAGCATTAGACTGTTGAATAGAGTGAGTCTTTGTCTTCTTATTTATAGTTTCATTACACTATTCCCCTTTCTGGGTGTATATGCAAGCTCAAAATCAAATGATTTCATATAATCATCCCACCATATCTTCCATAGATTCAAATCTCATTATGAAAAGATATATTTAAATCACTTTTTATTATTATATACATTAGACTTTTTTCAAGAATGATAATTCTGAAAACTCTTCAAATCATAATCCACTACAGTTAACTCGAGGTCATTCATAAAGTAGTTTCATTCATGATCCCTTAACTGTTGAGACCTATATGCCAAAAATCAATCTTCTTTCATCAATATTACTCCAAGTACAATCCTGTAAGCATCCCAATACACCTTATATTCTTCACTTAGCTCTGGTAGGATCATGATCAATATCGTTGTCTAATGATTCTTCATCTCTTGGAAAAAATCTCCTAAGCCTATGACTATTAAAACTTTCCACCTTTTTGTTCAAGCACCTGAGTGGTTCTTCTATGAGAGAAAATAAATGGATGAACTTCTAATAATATCAATTTAAACCATGAATTCTATGAATATAGAAAATATTCATTGTATTCTCCCATGAGATCACAACCTACACCTTATATGGGTCCATCGACACATCTTCCTTCGTGACGATGTGACCCAAGTACCTCACTTGATCAATCCTAAACTAACACTTTGGTATCATAGAATATTGAATATATTCTCTTAGTGTACATGGGATTATATAAAGGTGTTCAGAATTATCTTTATGGGTCATGGAGTACCCCAACATATCTTTTCCCACATCTACTAAAACTTTATCTCGGTATGGATAGAAGAACCTATTCATCAAGTCGATAAACAATGTTGGTGTGTTCATCAACCCAAACTTCATTATGATGAACTCGTGTAGGCCATACCTACTTCTGAATGTATTCCTCAATATATTATAAGTCCGAACTATTATTTGATTCCACCCTAATCTGAATTCCATCTTTGAAAAAATACACTATACTCTCAACTTGTAAAAAAGATTGTCGATACATGGTAGAGGATGCATGCTCTTCACTATAATCTAGTTCACATTTAGATGGTCAATACACAAGCATAGAGTCCCATCGACTTTCATTGTAAAAAAATAGTGAACTCAAAGGTGACATACTCATATGGATAAATCCATTATCCTCCAACACCTCCAACTATGTATTGAGCTCTTGAAGATTTGCTAGTGCCATTTTATATGGATGAATTAAAACTAGCTCATCCCAATGCATGATCTCTCTAGTGAATTACACATCTCTCTCAGGTGGAAACCCTAATAAATATCTATAAAAAATGTCCTTAATCCTATCCACTACATGTGGAATGACCTAATTATTTTCAGTTTTATCATCCAGCAATAGACTTGCAACCTAGGCTATAAGCTCTCCCAGTTGCTGAGTAATTGGCCCTTCTCAACCAACCTGTATATCCTTCTCTACATGGTTAATATGTTTATCACCCTTAGGAGACTTCAAACTCAATTTCCATTAGTAATAATCAATGTGGTCTTGGTATGCATCAATCCAATCTGTACCCATAATTTGGTTGAAGCCAGAAATGCCATGAATATGAAGATCCCATTGGAAGAGATACTCCCCAATATCAAGATAACATTACATGAAAATATATATATTTCTAGACCATGCACCCAATGGTATATCAATCATCATTGCCCCTCTCATGGAATCTATAATAAACCATCTTTTTATTACACACATAAACATGATTTATTACATTAAATCATAACTTGATACAATATAAAATATCGAGAGGTCTAGTTTCTTTGGGGCTTAGGATCATTACATAAAAACTTATAACATAAATCACACAACATCTTTATTGAAAACCTCCTTTACATAACCATGACATTATCTCGTACTTAGCATCGTATGAGATAACCTGATGAAACACATGTGAAAAGGGTGAGCTATAATGCCTAGTAAGGGAGTAAACAAGGCATAACATGAAGAATGAAATACATGTTATAAAATAGCCATATCAATGAAGCATAAAATAACATGAACATAAAGGCATGATATAGAATGATTATCATTACATGGAATTTGCATGAGCCAAGGATTATTGCACATGGAGTAAGAGTAAAGCCTCGCTGAACTTTAATTTTCATGTTTAAATCCACATTTCACATGAATTAGCATGAGTAAATCCTCATTTCACTTGACGTATCATGATATTAACCTTTAAACAATGCATTGGAATGCTATCAGTGCGCACCCTTCTTAAACATTTCATTTCATGCATAAGTGTGCCGCATGAATCATAAAACATGGAATAACTCATCATTATTTATTCCACTATAATGGTATGTGGAATAAGTACATGAAAATTTATAATAAATAAGTAAATGTTCCTAAATTTGAATACCCTTGATAGATAAATGGGCATGGTATTCACTACACAATGACATTGGCTTGGAAAATCGGTGCAATTTCTACTACGTAATAGCGTGACATAATAATTCATAAAAATGGTTGACAAGAGATAAAGGGGTGTATCATCATATATACATGAAATGGAAAGTAAGGGGGTAATATGGATACATGTCCCAAAATAGGTATTGGAATTTATATTCTTAATAAAAAATAATTGCATGAATATAAATGAGGAGAGAGATTTTTTTTACGGAATTTTAGCATGGTAACAGGTATACATGAAAGGCGCCAATGAGAGAGAAAGGGGTATATCATCATTCAAACATAAATATAAAAGTATATTGGAGGTGAAAAATCATACCCACATATTTATAATTGAAAATAAAAGGGCATAACAATATTAATAAACTTGGAGAAAATGAGAAAGGAGGGAAGCCCTTATTTGGAAGAGTGATCCCAAAGGCTTGGGAGAGGATTGAGAGAGGCATATTGGGAGCTCGGGGATCCCTGTGAGGATTATAGAGAGAGTAGGTCAGAGGTTTGAAGAACTCCAAAGGCTATGAGTAATGAGAAAGTGGGATCTTGGGTGGGTTTTTTATATGAAATGAGAGGGAATTCTTTATTATATAGGTTTTGGACACCACACATTATACTAATCAAAACCACAAACCAGACCATGGTTTTTCCCATGTTTTTTTCTAAAGAGGAGTGTAAAACGATATTTTATAAGTCCAATGTCCAAAATTCTTAAAATAATAGGGTTTCTTATGTGGAGGTGAGTCTCACTTTCAAAGAAATCAATTTAAATGCTAAAATGTTTTATAAGTTTTGGAGGGTCCACTAAGGCTTTGTAATATAAATATAAAAACCTAAAATCACATTATTTTAATGGTAAAACATATATTGGATGAAAATAATGTTTATATTATTTTATTACATCATTATTGGGTCATTATGATGTCATAAAACATAATATATATTTAAACGGTATTTAATTTTTACCCAAAAATTCGACTATCTCAGAAAATTATGAAAAATTCACCATTGGATAATTTCGAAGTCATGATTACAAAAATAATATTAATTTTATCTAAATACTTTTATAAATATTTGAATTTTAACTTTTAAAATAAAAACCGACATTTATCTAAAATTCATCGGTTTTGACAAAAACATCTTTCAAACTTTAATAAAAATTACAATTGTATTCAAAAAAATTATTCGATCATTTATAATTAATAAAAATAATTTAATAATAATATTATTATTTATAATATTATTTAATTAATAAATCCACTAATTTATCAAAATATATTTCTTATTTTAATATTAACTAAAAATATTATATGTTCTTTAAAAACTATTTGCAATGTAACAATAATAAAATGAATGTATGTTCTTTATTATATAAAATCATAATTTCCATAATCATAGGGATAATGTCATGTTACATAAATCCTTATAAAACACACATAATACCAAAGGGTAATGTCTGCGATGGTGACATATTATTGGGGTGGATTGAATAACATCTCTTGGATGGTAATCTCTATCAACTTCCATTTCTCCTGTTGGCGGTTATGTTTAAGCTTAAAATATTGAAGCTATGATTGGGCTTGGTCAAGAGTGAAGTCCATTAATGACACCTCCCTTCCAAGCTCTAACAAATGGGATTCTTAAAGGGAATGTCTACTGGTTGAGGCCATCACTTCCTTTGTCTGAGTAAATTGGATTTGTTAAAGCCCTATATTTTTACTAATCATTTGATCACTATTCAATGGGTATATTAGAAATAGTCATAATTCATAATGGTATTTTAAAATCCTAAAAAATAAAACCAAGTAAGTTCATATGTTATATAACAATATTACATAATTATACATTTAATTAGACCAAGAGAAATTTTCATTGATAGAAGTTTGGGTCATTAAAATCTTCCCCCCTTAAAAAATTTCGCCCTTGAAATTTCTTTTTCCCACAATAAAACAGATGTGGGTAAATCTGCTTCATCACTTCCTCCAATTCCCACGTTGCCTCTTCAAACTTGTGTTTGTACCATAACACCTTGACAAAGGGAATTGTCTTATTTCATATAACTTTTTCTCTACGATCTAAGATCTTCCCTAGTTGTTAGTTATAAGAAAGATCGTCCTCTAACTATACTACCTCTGAAGAGAGTACATGTGAAGGGTCTACTATGTATTTCATTAAGAGGGATACATGAAATACATCATGTAAAGTGGACATGGTGGGTGGAAGTGCTAGTCGATAGGCCACATCCCCAACATGATCAAGAATCTCAAAGGGGTCGATGTACCAAGGACTTAACTTCCCTTTATTTACAATACTCATGACCTTATTCCATGAAGATATGTGTATAAATACCATGTCTCAAACTTTGAACTCAAGGTATCATCAACAATTGTATTCATAAATCTTTTGTCACCTTTGGGAGTCCTTTATATGATGTTGAATGGTTTTCTCCTTCTCCACCATTTCTTCGACCATTTCAGGTCCTAGTATCTTATGCTCATTAAATTTATCCGAACACACTGGTGTTCTACACCTTTACCCATAAAGAGATTCATATGGTTCCATTTAGATGATCGAGGGGAAACTATTATTGTAGGAGAATTCAACTAGTGGAAGATATTGGTCCCATCCTCCTTTGAAGTCCATAGAACATGATCATAAAATATCTTCCAATGTCTGAATAGTTCTCTCAAATTGGCCATCAGTTTGAGGATGATAGGTCGGACTGAATTTTAATTCAGTGCTGAGAGTATGTTGGAGACTTTTCCAGAACTTCGAGGTGAATCTCGGATCACAATTGGATACAATAGATATTGGTACTCCATGAATCTTTTTAACTTATGTGATGTAAATCCGTGCATGTTGATCCAATGAGAAGTCCTATTGAATCGTGATAAAGTGATCTATCTTCGTAGGACAATCCATAATGACCCATATAGAATTTTTTTCTCTGGATTTCCTTGGAAGTCCAGTGAAAAATTCCATGGTAATGTTTTCCCACTTCCATGTTGGTATGGGTAGTGGTTGCATAATCCCCTTATACTTGTGCCTCTTGGACTCCACTTACTGACATAATAGGTACTTTTATGTATATTCAACAATCTCCATTTTCATATTGTCCCACCAAATTTTTTCTAAGAGATCTCAATATATATGTGTGCTCCCCGGGTGAATAGATAAGGTTGATGATTGTGCGTCATTCAGAAGCCCATTCTTTATCTCTCGATTGGATGGTACACCTAATCTTGACCCAAATCTCACAATTATATCATTGTCAACCACAAACTATAAGGATTTCCCTTTTCTGATAGCTTCCACCCTTTTCAAAATTTCCACATCCTTTCTTTGAGCATCCTTTATTTTCTTCATGGGGGATGGTCGAGCAATCATTTGAGAAAGTATTGATGATGTTTATCCCTTAATTATTCCCATGTCCATCCTCTATAAATCTAAGAAGATTGGATCCTTTTCAATTATCATCATTGATAATGATGCAGGATCATTTCTACTTAGAGCATCTACCACATTTTTTGCTTTATCGGGATGGTAGTGGATTGAGCAGTCATAGTCCTTGATGAGTTCAATCCATCTTCATTGGTGCATATTATTCTATTTTGTGTGAATATATATTTAAGGATATTTTGATCAGTATATATCTCACTCTTCTCCGCATAGAGATAATGCCGCCAGATTTTCAATGAAAATATCATAGCCTCCAACTCCAGATCATGTGTGGGATAATTTTTCTCATGGATTTTTAGCTGCCTTGAGGCATAGGATATCACTTTATCATTCTGCATCAACACACAACCCAGGCCCTTCATTGAAGCGTCACTAAATACCACAGAAATTTCTCCAATTGTGGGTAGTGTGGTCACGAGCATAGTGATAAGCCTCATTATCAACTCCTTGAAACTATCTTCACATTCATCACTCTAAGAAAACTTTAATCCCTTCCGAGTTAGCTTAGTAAGAGGGTTAGACAATTGTGATAAATTTCTCACAAATCAGAGATAATATCCAGCTATCCCCAGGAGTCAATGGATATCTGTTACTGATATTTTATTTTTCCATCCATAAATTGTATCTTTCTTGGAGGGATCCATAGATACCACATTGCTTGTGATGATATAGCCAAAGAATGAGACATCCTTCTACCAAAACTCACACTTTCTATATATTTCATAGAGATTCTCCTTCTGCAAGGTCTCTATTATAGTTCATAGATTCTTCTCATGATTCTCCTTGGTTTTGGAGTATTTGATAATATCATCAATAAGTACTACCACATATTTTTCAAGGTAATCTATAAATACTCTATTCATCAATTCCATAAAGATTTCTGGAGAATTAGTGATTCCTAAAGGCATTAATATGAATTCATAGTGCCCGTATCTTGTACAAAAATCAGTCCTGGGGATATCTACTTTCTTCAACCTTAACTGATAATATCCTGGCTGTAAATCTAACTTGGATAAATATTTTTCTCCATGTAGCTGATTAAAAAAGTTATCAATTTTTGGCAGAGGATACATGTTTTTTATTGTGATTTTTTTGATCTCATGATAATCGATGCATAGTCTCATTGACCCATCCTTCTTCTTGACGAAGAGGACTAGTGCACCCCATGGTAAAGCACTTGGGAATATAAACCCTTTATCTAGATTCTCCTGTATTTGTTCTTTACCTCCACAAGCTCCACAAAATCCATTCTATATAGAGTCTTGGATAGTGGCAATGACCCAGTAATAAGGTCAATTAAGAATTATACATCTCTTCAATGAGGAATACCAGGAAATTCCTCAGGAAACACTTTAGCAAATTCCCTCACAATAGGCTTGTATTCAAGGATGGTTGCCTCCATAGACTCAATCATCTAAGTCTGATACATGTTCTCATAGGGTAGTAAAATACACTCTTGAGATGATGGTGCTAAAGAAGATTCATCATCCTACTTTCACTTTTATAGAATCGGGGGTATATTCTCCATATGGAGAGTGATTCCCCTATCATTGAAATTTATGTTGGATCTATATCGGGAAAGCCAATCCAAGCCAATAACTGCATCAAATTCCACCAGAGGGAGTATGAAGAGGTTCACTGGGAAGTTCAATTAACAAATTATGACATGGGAGGAGTTATATTCATGGGATGAAATGATTTCCCCATTTTCTATACTCACTGACATCTTCACTTACAAGATTTGTGGTGGTGTTGGGATTGATCTACTAAACTTTTGGGATATAAAATATTGTTTATAACCATGGATGATAACCCTAACGTTCACTTTTTGATTTTGGTTATACTCATTTACTTCATCCAAAAAGACTTGGGGAAGATATTTTTTTAAATATATAAGACTCATAAAGTGGAATCCAAATACAAAAATAGATGGCTTATAAATTACTTTTATTTCCTTAACTTATGAATTTATAGGCATCAATCTATGTTATCCATGTTCTACTTCCCAAAATATATTCTTAGGGGAATTTTTGTATTCCCTTTACAATGGTTCATACTATGCTTGTGAATTTACCAAAGCATATCCCTAGGGAGTGTCGTAACCATGAGTTAAAAAAGGCATGTTTTCATGTACCAAGATACCCTGGGATAAGCCTAAAACTCCTTGTTAGAGTTTTCACTCCTAGGTACATCTATACCAGAGCCACCTCTACCTGCTCGTATCCAAATAGGGATGTATTTTCTTGATAAACCACTTACTCAATACTCACAAAAAATTAGGGATGTTTTTATTATAATTAGTCTTTTGTCTAAGGCTACACTAGGGTTTTCTAATCATAATCCAAAAAAAACTAAACATATCCTCTTCTACTAACTATAACAACCCTGCTTTTTAGTACACACTTAAACATGATTTATTATATAAAATCTTCACTTGATACAAGATAAAATATCGAGAGGTCTAGTGTCTTTGGGGATTAGTAACATTACATAACAAAATAGAACATAAAACAAACAACATATTTATTGAAAACTTCCTTTACATAACCATGAAATTCTCTTGTACTTAGCATTACAAGGGATAACCTGAGGTCATACATGTGAAAAGGGTGAGCTATAAAGAACAGTAAGGAATTAAACAAGGAATAACATGAAGAATGAAATAAATGTTAGAAAATAGGAAAAAAAATGGATCATTAAAGAACATGTACATAAAGGCATGATATAGAATGATTATCATAACATGGAAATGTGGAAACAACAATTAACATGGAATTAGCATGATCCAAGGCTCATTGCACATAGAGCATAGGTAAGCCCTAATTGCACCTGAATTAGCATGAGTAAATACTCATTTAAATCTAATTATAATGACTAAATCCTCATTGCACTTGATGTATCCTGATACTAATCTTTACACAATGCATTGGATAGATATTAGGGCACACCCTTCTTAAACATTTCATTTCATGCATAAGTGTGCCACATGGATCATACAACATGGAATCATTCATCCTCATTTTTTCCATTATAAAGGGATGTGGAATACATATATGAATCTTTATTATCAATAAGTAAATGTGCATAATTTTTAATACCATTTATAGAGAAATGGGCATGGTATTCACTACATAATGACATTGTCTTAGAAAATCGGTGCAATTTCAGTAGCTTAACAGGGTGACATAAGAATTCGTAAAAATGGTTGATGAGAGGGGAAAGGGTGTATAAACATATATATAAGAAATAGATAGTAAGGGGGTCATATTGATACATGTCCCAACATAGGTAATGGAATTTATATTCATAATACAAAATAATTGCTTGAATGTAAATGAGGAGAGAGAAATTCCTTACAGAATTTTGGCATGGTAATAGGTATACATGGAAGGCACCGATGAGAGATAAAGGGGTCTCTCATCTTTCAAAATTAAATAGGATAGTATAGGGGAGGTGATAAATCACACCCCAACATTTAAAATTGAAAATAAAAGGGCATAAAAATATTAATAAACATGGGTAAAATGAGAAAGGAATGAATCCCTTACTTGGAAATGTGATATTAAAGGCTTGGTAGAGGCTTGAGAGAGACTTCTTGGGAGCTTGGGGATCCTTGGGAGGCTTATAAAGAGATTAGGGAAGAGTTTGGATGAACTAAAAAGGCTTTGAGTGAAGAGGATGTGGTATCTTGGTGGGTTTATATAGGAAAGGAGAGAGAATTATTTGTTATTTTGCTTTGGGACACCACACATTAAACTAATCAAAACCACAAACCAGCCCATAGTTATTGCCCATGGATTTTTTCCAAAGGGGAGCGGAAAAAAATATTTTATATGTACAATGGTATAACTTATTAAAATAATATGGTTTCATATGTGGAGCTGAGTCATGCTCTCAAGGAAATCAATTTAAAAAGATAAAATGTTTTATAAGTCTAGGAGGGTCCCCTAAGGCTTTGAAAAATAAATCAAACAAACCTAAAATAACATTATTTTAGTATTAAAACATATACTAGCCGAAAATATTGTTTATATTATTTTATTACATAACTTTTGGGTCATTATGATGTCATAAAACACATTATATATTTTAACAGGATTTAATTTTTACACAAAAATTCGACTATCTCAGAAAATTATGAAAAAATCAACATTAAATAATTTTGACATCCTAATTAAAAAATAATATTAATTTTATCCAAATAATTATCTAAATATTTGAATTTTAAATTTTAAAATAAAAACAGTCATTTATCAAAAATTCATGGGTTTCGAAAAAAACAGCTTTCAAACCATAATAAAAAATACAATTAAATTCATAAAAATCATAAGATCATTAATACTTAATAAAAAATAATTTAATAATTATAATAATTTATTAACATATTTTTTAATTTAAAAATCCATTAATTTATCACAATAGATTTCATAGTTTATTATAAACTAAAAATACTCTTTGTTCTTTAAAAAATATTTACAAACTAACAATAATAAAATGAATGTATATTCTTTATTATATAAAAAAATAATGCACTTAATCAAAATGATAAGGTATTGTTACATAACCCATTATAAAACCCGCATTAGACTAAAGGGTAAGGTGTGTGATGGGGACAGACTCTTGGGGTGGCTCGAATAACATCTCTAAGGTGGTAATCTCTATCAACTTTCACATCTTCTATAAGCGGTTCCGTTTGAGCTTAACATGTTGAAGCTTACCTTGGTCTTGGTCAAGAGCGAATCCCAATGACGCCACTTCCTTTCCGATCTCTAAAAAATGGGATTTGTATTGAGAAAGTCTATTGGATGAGGTCATCGCTTCCTTTTTCTGAGTAAATTGGATTTGTTAAAGCCCTATATTTATACTAATCATGTTATCATTGTTCAACATCTATATTAGAAACGGTCATAATTATTAATGGTGTTTTAAAATCCAAAAACATAAAATCAAGTAAGTGCATACGTTATACAACCATCTTACATAATAGAACATTTAATTAGGCCAATAGGAATTTTCATTGATAGAAGTTTGGGTCGTTACTGGATCCACTTCCATGTTCACATAGTTAACATGTTTTTCATATATAAAGGAATGTGAGGAACTATTATCAGACAAGGAACTAGCTAATGCAGAAGATATAAGAATAGTATCTCTCACTGTAGATGGTCAATAATCACTATCCATAAGAGTAGGATATATAGAATGTAACTATAATTCCCCTATTCTATGTGCTGCAAACTAACATCATTAATTTGTGCCACTCACCTGATACAACCACTCATGATGAGAAGTACCACAGTGACTACCTCTACTACCTTGGCCATTAGAAATCTAGATTCCATATTAATATGGTTCATAAGACCTGATTACCACACTCTAGTTATGTCTAGATCCTCCCTCACTATTTTTATGTATCTATTTATTACGGAATCATTGTAGGTGTCCCATCATATTGCAAGATAAACACTCTACTAGTGGTCTGGGACAATATTTATGAGTGTGGCCTAGACTACCACACTAGTGGAAAAGAACTTCTATAATATATTGAGTAACTGATCTCTCTAACTGGACACTTCCCTTCCCACATTCATGGATAATATTCTCATAATTACCCTTCCTCATCTAAGAATATTTACCTTCAAGTCATCCAGAATAAACCACCAATCATCCAATGGAATCCTCTTTCAGGTTCCCCTCAACTATGAGAAATTGATTCACCACTTTTGAAAACTTATTCTTCTTGAAGATGTTCACTTGGGACTTAATTTACCACAAAATTCCATCCTAAAATAGATTTTCTAAAGTATCCTCATACTTCATAAACACTGCAGAAAATAACTACAATCCTATAAAGCATCTAGTGTAATTCATTACAGAAATACTCTATTAATTAAATCCCATGAACTGGGATTCTCTCTACATCATGTGTTTATCTAGAGGAATGTTCTCTAAATAATCTTCTATAAAGTACTTCCACTCCATTGTTTATAGTTATTCATCTTGATTATGGATACCCCACCTATACTTCTCCTAATCATGCAACATATAATAATCCATTATGACTTATTTCTTAGTAGGATTCACCGTGTGGTAATGTATATTCTGGACAGAATTAATCCAAAACTTAGCTCCCTCATGTCCACCCTCCCAAGTAAAAGTTAGTGGGTGCTTTAACTAAAACTACCATGTCAAATAAGACATTATTTTCACATCTATCCCTAGTTATCCTTCCATGAATTGCATGAAGTGAGAAATTTTTTCTTGGAACTTCTCCCCTACTCCGCAACATGTACTATTGGTGTCTTAGGTTCCACCATTAGTGGACATCTCCAGAGATATCCTATTGGTATCCCCTATATTAGAATAATAATGGAGGCATATCTCTATAATACCAAACACACATCATAGGACCCATAAAGGTTTTTATCACATTTATATAAGAACTAAACACAACAAGACACACCATGTCTTTTCTCAAAACCTCTCTACCCAATGAAAACCAAGGATTTATTACTACCATTAACCATATTACACATAAGTTCTAGGTAAAAAGGGTAAAAATGTTTTATTTTTCATGTTTCTAATTTATAAATCCAATTATTCGCATTTTTCTTAATTTTTTACCACATAAAATTTCATATTAGGCACCATTTTCGACTCAATTTCACAATCAAGGAAACAAATTCATGTTAAAAAACATAACAAAAACAGGTTTCCAGTGCATGCCTAAAAATTATGCATGTCATAAAATAATTATAAGTTCATTTAATGATGCATGAAACTCAACACTCTATCCAAACCGGGACACAAGTCAATTATAAATAATTTTTGTAAACAATAATCACATAACAAAATAGGTTCATAACTCCTGTGAAATAATATTCAACTATGACAACAAATAACAATAAAAAAATCCCACCCTAGGTATATGGGTTTCCCCCATGCATGGGTTTGCAACTCCCATGAACGAGCTCATAAACAAAGTCCAAATATTCTTAGTTTCAAATCTAACTTTCAAAAATAGTAATAAAAATAAAAAATTAACAAATAAAAGAGTTCTGATACGAACATTTAACATCATGGCTTGGGTTCTATGCACTATTTCCCCAATTCATTCAATTACATGACCTAAAGCATGCTTGACTATACATCATAGTCTACAAAATTTAATTGAGGGTCTAATATTGATCATGCAGATAATATACCCTCTTTTATCAGAGAAATACACTAGTAAAATGTAGGAAAACAAAAATTAAATAACATATAACCATAAATAGAAAAATATAGTATCACAAGACCACCATAACTGAAAATACAAAATCAATACTGAATAGTAGATATAAAATACTAGGGTATGTTACATGTGTCAAAATGAAAATGAAATAATAGATACAATGGTGACTCCTGAGAAGTTCTGGAACCACATCTGGTTCCCTAAATCATACACCATCCTGACTCAATTATCTAACACATGATCTATTCCCTTATCCTATCTTTCCTAAATGAAGTCTATTCGTGTACTGATCCTAAATCTTAAGTAAGGTGTGAGTACAACTCATTAGGCCACCACCCATTGTTTCTAAAACAATATATAGAAAATAAAAAGACGATAATAGTATATATGGAAATAATTTCAATGAACAAGTAATATTTATCACATTATCATTTATTCATTAATTAACCACAAAACTCTCTTGGTTCCCAAGGAAACCCGAACCTCAATACATGCTACGACCCATGAAAAAGTCTAAAAAATTTAAAAACTATCAACTCAATATTCATTTAACAATTGGTATTTCATAATACATTTCATTTCAATTCATGATAGGACTAATTGGTACCATATTCCAATGCAACCATTTTAGGTATAGATCATCATTTCTAGTAGCCCATGAGTATTTGAAGCATTAGTCCATATCCCAAACAAATTTCATTCATTCCTTGGGTTCATAATTCCATGTCTAACACATCGTGGATATATAGAGCATCATTCCATGTCTCATACCAAGTTATATGAATCAATCACATATATCACAAGTTTCACATATCTCACATGTATCACATGTTTCACATTAATTTATTCAACATTTAATTAAACATGGAAAATATATTAAATAAATTTTAAATTAATTAATCATAAAACCACTTAAATTATTTTTTTCAATTAATTGGTCAAATCAGTTCCATTAAATAATTCAAAAATTAATTAATATATCAACAAATTTACTAACTTAGTAATTAATTTATCACATCAATCCCATTAATTAATTCACCGATTAATTAATCTCATCGATTCCATTAATTAATTCACAAATTAATTAAATATATAAAAAAAATTCAATTCAATACTCTGATAATTAATTCTTCAATTAATTATCCCAATTTCTAAATTTTCATTATTCAATCAAATCCCCAATACATCAAATTCAAAAATTGAACACATGAATAATTCAATTAGGAATTAATGTTTCCATGAGAACCCTATAAATTTTTAAGTAACATTAAATTAATTGATAATAAGACAATGGTATATGAATAATAGACCACCTTTATTGATTCACTGATAAAAAATAGCACAATGAAAATCCACAAAATTCAATATAGTAACGGCGTATAATGAGATCTAGGACTATAACCAAAATCAATAATTAGAAATTCATGTTCTATTAATTATATTTCTATATCCACAAGGGAAAATCTTGATCCACATCTAACAAAATAGATCATAAAACCCATTAAAATCATGAGGGAAGGTAGAAGGATAAACATGTTGGAAATATGATATGATCTACTTACTTTAAGGTGTGAAGATCTTCTATACAGACATCGAATCATGAATAAAGAAGATTAGGATGGCTTGTAATTAATATAGAGAGATATAAAATCATGAAATATTTCCTAGGGTCAAATGGGTATCAAATGGGGTGTGTTTCAGGGGTTTTGGTGATTTAAAATACAATTTTAGAGTGCCTTTAATCTCATTCATGGTTTTCCTTGCAGGGGCGTACTGTTTTACCAAACTATGTGCCTAAACCATGTGAATCATTTATAGGGGTAAATGGATACTCATAACTAAAAACAAGGATTGAAAAAGTGTTCACCAACCATTCAATTCCCCTATTTCCATGTTTTTACATTTAGCTAGGATAGGGCGCACAGTTAGGGGAAAATGTTCTCCAACCATAAACTACCCTATTTCTTCCATTTTTCTCAAAATTCCACCCAAACACACTCTAAAATATAAAACAAAAAATGTAAAAAAATATGGAAAATAGGGTACCTAAAATTAGTCTTGATTCAACTATAGAAAAGTTTGTAATCTTATATATTACCATCTTTTTGGTATCTCCCTTATCTTTATTCATTTTCCTCTTTATTTTTTTACTTAACAAAACTCCAAATAATGGAAAACAATTCTTCAGAAAAATGACATACTATTTAGGGATTTATATTTTTTTAATTAATGGAGTATGGATATAAATGTATTAATGTTTTTTTGTGTTTTTCCCATGTTCAAATAACATATATGGTTGTTTGTATTTCCTACTGAAAATTGGACATCCCACTGTCTACTGGATGATTGAAAACTTTATAAAGGGATTAAACAAGGTGAATTATTTTGTGGGAAAATCCTTCAAAATGGTACATAGCCTGAACACATTCACATTGTTTAATGTTAAAAGTAAGGTTATTAACAAAAAGGATATTATTTTTTCATCATACATGAGGTTCGTGGATTTTACAACTTTAAATGGGGTGACACGCCATATCAGTCTCATGAGTTGATATTTTAGGATGATGTGAAGATTATCTAAATTTCATTCATCCATTTATTTATTTTCTCTTGACTTAAAATCACTCTTCAGTGATTTTGGGGAACTCCACTCCATCTGAATCACTTTGTTCAATTATTTTTCTCCATTGAGGTTGGGTTATATCACTCTAGTTGAGTAATCATTTGGTTTCTCCATTTTCTTTTATATTGGAAACCTTGTAGAAATATGATTTTATATTTGTTATTCTATGTTGATGAGTCTCTTGATTCCTCCATAGATCCATCTTGCGATATTGTTCTATGGGAATTTCATTAATTTTTGTGGTGTGGTGGTCATTCGTTATTTGATTTATTGTGTGATCTATGCTCTTCACCGATATTTTTGCTAATGTGAATCAATTATGAGTTTTGAATATTGATTATAGTGCCTCTATGGTAATGTGGTTGTTCCATATCAATGGATTCCATTACGAATGTGTGAAACTTGGTTTTTAGGTACATGGTTCTATCTCTAGCTTATATTGGTTTAACTTTATTTCCCAATTTTTTATCAAATATTTTATAAGATAAATGGAATGAATTAAAGATGAATTTGTGTGTGTGGATATGGGTTTTCATAAATAATGGATTTTCCCTAATTTTTGTTAAATAAAATGCCTTTTCATAGAAATATGAAATTGGTTTCTCTAGTGGTTTTCAATTATTTGTTTTGATTAAAGGGTTTTTAATGTAGATCACATGGGAACCCTATGGTACATTGGTGTAAGGTGTGGTGATAGACCTTGTTTGTTGAAATAGTTGGGGGGGTTTCCACATGTGGTGTTTCTATATTCTATAGGAATTTTATTCTAGGAACTTGATGTACACTATTAATAGGATGAATTTCTAGGGTTTTCCTCTCCTATGAAGTTTTCATGTGTACATCTAGGGGCTTGGGGCATGTGTGATTGTTGTTGATTGGGGTGAGAGAGTCCAAGTTAGAATTTCCTGTAATGATACATCAAATAATGTTACTTATGTATTGCATTGTAATACTTTAGCTTATACATCTATGGATTTCAAAAAACACTCCATGATATTGTAGTATTTCCCTTCCAAATTAAAATTAATTTCATTGATATCTTAGGGTGCACCCAATACCGAGCATAAACGACCCGTGATATACTATTAAACAGTATTATTTTAACATGATCATTTTAAAATTGCCATTAAATTTGTAGGTTTTAATAGTATTAAGTATATTATGAAATATATAGGATGTTCATATTTAATAAAAATTTATTTATTCATGCATTGTAAATAAACACAATATCTTTAGTAAATTCATTTTATTCTTCAAATATAAGATTTAATCAAAATGTGATATTTATTTTATTCTATGAAAAAATAAATATAATTAATTTTTTAATGATTCATGAAAAGTATCTAGTAAAATAAAAAAAATTGGATTCATGTTTTTAAAATTAACTTATGATAAATTTATAATAATATTCTGAAAAGATTAATTTTTCATTAAACTGTTAAAATTCCATTTTTTAAGGTAATTTATTTTTAATAAATTATGTGATCTGAATGTACCATTATGTTTTTATATGGTTATAAGTAACATATGTATTATTAAGTTATATTTAATCCAATTAATTTCCTTTAAATAAATATTATATTGTATCTTGGAATATATTTATTTTTGGGTTTAAAATTCGATAGTTTCTGACAACTATTTTAATATACATAATGTTTCTCCTTTTTGTAAAATTAAAATAAACCCTAATGGGGAATGTTTTCAATGAAATTTAAATATTATATATCATTTTTTCATACAATGATAATTATTATTAATAGATGTAATATAAAATCATCTTTTTTTTAAAATACACTTCATGAAAACCCATTTTTTCTAAATGTTTGTGGGTTTATTTTAAATATATTGTTTTCAATTATATTAATTTAATTTGTTAAAACAGATTCCATTTTTAAAATTAGATGGTCCAATTTTTTTATGTTATTTTTTTGGGAATAAAAATTCACCATAGTAAAGAATATGATTTACCGCAATAAAGGTAAAATAATGAAACGATTTAAAGTCAAAATATAATAGATTAAAATACATAAAAACTAAAATTTTAAAAGGGTGGTTGATTTGTTTCTTAACGTTAACCAAAAAAATTAAACATTAATTATATATATAATTTATTTTAATTAATTCCAATTAATTTTTTTAGCTAAAAATATAAATTAATCATTATTTAATCATTTAAACTCACCCCTCCTCAAGTAAAAATACCACTCCTCACCACCCACTTTCTCCTCCTATGGCATGAATATCCTAAAATATCTTCCAACCCATTTCTTAACCACTCTCTATATATACAACTAATTATGGACTCACAAAAATACCACTTTTAGTGTCTTTAATGGATCCTTCAAGGATGTGATATGTAGTAGGTAATTTACTCAAACCACCTCTCTTATTTTTCTTTTCTTCATCTACATTGTCCACACCTCCTTCATCAATCAAGGAATCATAAATATATAATTAGATATATACAAGTTAAGGTAATTATGAATGGTAATCATGAATGATAAGTAACATAATATGTAAATCATTAACTATTTAGGAAGAAAAAAACATGAATTTGTACATGTATAAGTCAAAACATGTAAGAATAACAAAGATAGTATTAATTGAAACATAACATTGACATAGAGTTCTTAATAAATGGGAAATATAATGACATTACCAAATCATATATGGTATTATTTATAATAATATGGTTCTATGGTATATGTATAATAAAGTTATATTAAATATAATTTATTTTTTAATGTGTAGGAGGGATTTCATGTCTTAAGGGAAGGGTATTTCATACACTTTTTTTGTGAGATACATGCCACATTCACCACTCGCTTCTTTTTTTTGTATATACATCCTTATGACATGTTATATCATTAATTTCCTATATTTAATGATATAAAGTTATTAATTTATGTTATTAATTCATGGGTATCATGATTTTATGGTCACCCACGTAGTAAGGGTATTCTCTCCTCATTTTTAATCTTGTGGGGATTATGCCTTATTCAACGCACATTTATTTTGTGTGGTGCATATACTTTTGATTAATGTATTAAATTATTATTATACATAAATTAATGGGTATTTAAATATTAACTTTATTAACTTTATTTCATGGGTTTTATGTTTCAAGAAGATACCAGATCGATAAGATTAATTTTTCTCATTTATCTTTCGTTGAGATACAAGCCATGTTAGGCACCTATATTATTTTATGTGGGAAAGATATTGAGTTCAAAAATATATTTAATGAGTCTAATTATTTTAATGATATTTTTATCTGGATGAAATGTTATTATTTTATGGATATTCTAATTCATTGTTACTAATTTAGTAGCATTTTACTGTTATAATCTCATCATTTCTCAAAAAAAATTATTATTATGAATCCATTGAGGAAATATTTTGATCAAAATATCAGTAAAACTAATGAATTTAATTTTAATAGGTTTATACATAATATCATCACGTATTATTATCATTTACACACCTTGGTTCTTTAGATAATTAAGAAATCAAATTATGAAAATTCAACTTTATCTCTCCTTTCGATCGAACATCTGTGTTCTTTGAAAAAGCTATTTTCTAAAAAGGGTATAGAAAACATTTTTATGTATAATTTTTTTTAATATTTCCATGATTATTTTATATGTTTTCAAGTATTTTTTTAATTTTTCAAGCATATTTTATATGTTTTCATGGAAAATTATTTTCAAACTGATTTCAAACTTCTTTTATAAAATATCATTGATTTTTTTTTCTCCAATTTGTTTCCAAGATAATTTGTATGTTTTCAAGGAAAAAGGTTTTTAAAATGTTTTCAAGATTAATTTTAAATTTTTCATATAAAATAGATTTTAAAATATTTTCAAGCTTATTTTTAAATTTTTTCAAGAAAATGGTTTTTTCAATTTTTTCAAGCTTCCTTTAATGTTTTCCATGGAAAATTGATTTCGAAATATTTTCAAGAATATATTATAAGTATTCACATAAAATAGTTTTTAAAATTTTTCCATTCTTCATTATATGTTTTCATGTTTATTTTAAAAAACAACTTTTTTCACTCAATGTTTAAAAAAAATGAAGAAAGGTTATTTTATTCAAGAAATGTTTTAAATTAAATAGTAATGAATTATTTATAACAAAATAATTTTTGAAATGGTTCTATAAAATGTATTTTCAAATGAAGGCTATATTTTATAATAAATTTTCCATTAGAGACATCAAAATCCTTCTGCACCTAGGATGACATACATTGTTATATTTTATGCTTTTATAGGGATATGTTTAATGAATACCAATAATTTTATTTCCTGAATGTATTTTTTAGATTTAATGATGTTTATGAAAGATGTTCCTCTTCTTGGAGTTATATTATTTTCAAAAACCATTTTTTATCATGTGTTTTGTTTTAATAAATGATTACAAATACTATCTCTATTCCATAGGTAATTATATGATAAAATTTTATGACACTGATTTCATTTGATGGGTAATGGTATGGTGTTTTTGAAACCCATCTATTTTTATGGGTCATGATTTGAAACATGTTTTATTATCTTGTGGAACATGTATGTATGATTTTATTTTGTGACTGGTGGGACCTATATCTACCCCCAATGCATTGGGTAAGTATTTATATCTCATGAGATAATGATGGGAATCAAGTCGATGAGATTGATCCACTATGGGAATTTGGGGAAATCTGATCCACTATAGGAAGATGGAGAATCCTGATCTAGTATAGAATTATAGAGAAATTTGATACACTATGAGAATATGGGGAAACCAGATCCACTATGGGAAGATGGGGAAACCTGGTCCTCTATAGGAATATGGGGAAACCTGATAACATACAAGGAAATGATTTTTTCGATAATGGTGGTGTATCCCACCTAGTAGTTGTAGTCCCCATGAAGTTCCTTGATAAGTTCTATTAATATATCTTGACTTATAGATAATGATATTACAAGTTTTTTTTCCTTCTACAACTCAATTCTTATGCTGTTATTTCATGGGTTATGATCTTGATTCACTTATTATTCTCATATTCTGAACTTCCAATTATTGTTCCATGATTCTTATTTAGGATAATTGATATATTGGGTGTGATCTTAAAATTTCATAAAAACATTCCCCTACACATATGCTAATGTTTTTGGTTACATATCTCTATTGTTTACCCTTATTGAGAATCTGATATCTTACCTTTTATGTAACTATTACCAAGTCATAAAGATATGTATTATTCATGATGTTCCTATGAAGGGTTCTAATAATTAAAAACATACAATAAGATAATGTAACTAACTTATCTTATAATATTTTTATTTCCATGTTTCCAAAGTAACTAAACTAATAGGTTCTTTGGGTGTCTGTTTGTGTAATGTATTAAGTATTTCACAAAATTGATTTAATGTTTATGTGTATTACTAATTGGTTGTTATAGAAAATGTATGAAATTTAGAGATGTAATCCATTAGAGTTTTCGATTCGTGACTAGGTATTATTGAAAGTTACCCATCTGTAGGGTCATCGTCGACTTGTATAATATGTAATGTTTTCTTCCACATATGTTGGTTCATTTGAGATCACTGAGAATATTCAAAAGGATTTTTGTCCATTATCATTTTCATGTCAATTTACAAGAATTCATGGGGTTTTAAAAATATTGTAGCTCAAGACATACCATATTGGCCCCTCTCAAATTCTTAGTTGGGATGAGACCAAGTAATAGCTAGATTTTTCTATTGTGGATAATCCAATAGAAATCATTTATGATCACATGAAATTCCTATATGGGAAGTCAATTCCTATGGTCAAAATGTTTTGGAATCATGTGTATAAGCCTCACCAAAATTGGAGCATGAGTTACTAGTGGGGGATAAGTTTCCTCAACTATTATAGGAATACATTCTTCCACATGACTTGTTGTGGATGGAAAGGAAAAACATTGGTAGTTTATATCATCTCATCACGTAACGTCCTAGCCTGGGTTCCATGTACTGGTTCCCAATGTCGGTAAGACACATGACATCATGATCGTCTCTCTATATGGTAGAGGATTCCAACTAGTAGTGAGGGTATAATATCGATTATGGGGAGACTAAAATATATTTTATCTATGTAATAAACATGTGGAAAATAAAAAAAAATAACTAAATAAAATATAACCATAAACTGAACAATATAGTAACATGATATAACCAAATTGGAAATTCAATATGAAAACCAATTAGTATATATACAATTCTAGAGTATGTTTTATGTGTCAAAATGAAAAAAATACAAAGACACTGAAGACTCCCTAGTCGGTACCATCCCACTTTTTTTTACCTCAAGCATGCTCCATCTAGACCCATACATCTAACATATGTCCTTTTAACTTATACTTTCATGCATCCATAAAGTCTATTTTGCTACTGATTATGAAAACCGAGTAAGGTGTTAGTAAAAATCGGTATATCACTACCAAAGGTGTCTAAAATAATATCCAATCAATAAAAATTGTACGAAGTTATATAATAGATAGGTACAATTCATAATTAATAGTTATCATTTTATCATTTATTCTATAATTAACCACATAGCCCTATAGTTTTCTAAAGACACCCAAACTTCAATACCTACTTTGGCCCATTCCAGAGTCTGAAGAATTTAACCTTATCAATTCACTATTCATTTAACAATTGGATTATTATTATCCATTTCAGTTCAATTGATGATGCATCTAATTGGAACTTTATTATAATGCCACTATTTTAGGCATATATAATCATGTATAGTGCCCCGTAATTATTGGGAAAATCACTCCTTGTCTCACACATCATGGGAATTTGAAGCATCATTACATATCCCATACAATTTTCATGCATTCCTTGGGTATAGAATGACATGTGAAGGACCCCATGGTATTTGGTTCATCAGTATGTGTCTCACACTCCATTTTCCCAATCAATCATGTATTTCACATGTATCACATATCTCAAATTTATCACATACATCACATGTACAACATTAATTAATTTAACAATAAATAAATCATAGAAACTCCATTAATTAAATAAACAACTAAATAACCATGAAAACCGATTCATTTAATTTATTAATTAATTGGTCACATTATTTCCATTAATTAAATCAAGAATTAATTAATTATGTCAACAAATTTACTAATTCATCAATTAGATTATCACATAAATCCCATTAATTAATTCAATAATTAATTAACTAATAAATTAAATAAATACAAAATTTCTAAATTCAATACTTTAATAATTAATTCATCAATTAATTGTCTAAATTTAATAATTGTAATTATTCAATAATATACCCAATTCCTCAAATTCACCAATTGACCAAATTAATTAATTCAATTATAAATTCCAATTTCTAAAATAATCCTATAAATATAATAACATAAATACAATTGATAATAAGGCTATGGGATTTGAATAATAGAATGCCTACCTTGTTCCATTGATGAACAATCTCCTAATTGAATTCCCCAAAATTCAGCAGAGTAACGTCATAGAACGAGATCCAAACCTATAACCTAAGTAAACATTAGACAATTCAAGATCTCATAATTATAGATCTAGATCCATAATCATATATCTATATTCATACAATCATGATCTAGATCTAACAAAATAGGTGATAACAACAACCGAAAGAAGAATAGAATGAAGGAGGATGAACAAGAAAGCAATGAGATTTGATCCAAATACCTGGAGGGGTGAAGATCTTCGATTAAGGATTCAAATCATGAATAACAGAGGTTAATGAGGGGTTTAATTCATTCACATAGATCTAAAATCTTCCGAGAGGACCTAGGGTTGAATGAGGGTCAAATGGGGTGAGTTTTTAGGGTTCGGGTTATTTAAAATCTAATTTTCGGGTGACATTAATTATGGTTTGTGGTTTTATGGGAGGGGGTGCACAATTTTCCCTAAATATGCCCCTAAAATGTGAGCCTGTTTTTATAGGGGTGCATAATTACTCATAATAGGGATCACTTTTTGAAAAACTATGAACCAACTATTCAATTCCCATCTATCTAGGGTTATACAGTTAGTTGGGATATGGCGCAAGGTTAGGGAAAATCATGTTCTAACCATGCACTTCCGTATTTCTTCCATTTTTTCTTAAAATTACACCCAAAAACACTATATGTTATAAACAATGATAAAAATTACTCAAATAAGGAAAAAATAATACCTAAAATCAATCCAGATTCAACTCTAGAAAATGATAGGATCTTATAATCTCCCTATATTTTAATATCTCATCCTTGAGTTGCACTCCCAAGAATATCCATGATTATTAGTAAAATATATTGGTCCATTGAGACCTAATATCTATTTCCCATTACCATTTTTCCTTATGTGTAGACCATTGTTTCCAAAATACATGATCTATTAATATTCTCTTTCCCTCCAATACTTTTCACTATGATCAAACACACATATCATATAATACTCAAAGGATGTATCGATCTGAAACTCAAAATCATCCACATTGATCACAAGAAAAGTGTCGGGGTGATATTATAATAGTTGTGATACATGGAAAACATCATGCATAGCAATGTATCTATATGAGATAGACATTCTAGATGCCACCAGTTGATTCTCTTCACCACCTCAGACGGTCCAATAAACTCGGGAACCAACTTCCCCTATCTATGTATCCTATAGTGACCCAATCAAGGTGACACCAGATAGAATAAAGGATCATTCTCTATAATATATAAGGCTCATTTATTTATATCATCATATAAATTCTTTCTACTCTGATCCATATCCATATGTTTCCGAATAAACTAAACCTACTCTGAAGTCTCCAATAAGAGACTATGTCCCAACAGGATAGACTCACCTACATCCATATAGCATAGAAGTTGTCTCAATGACCTACCATAAAGAGAAACATATGGTTACATCTTTATATTTTGTAGATAAATATTTTTATTGAAAAACTCCATGAGAGCTAGGATCTTCTACCAAGATCACCAAAAGTCAAGAACACGTGCTCGCAACATATCCCATTACATATGTTAGTATGCTCTAAAAACCCATCTTTCTATGGGTGGAAAACCACACTTAATGGAACCTAGGTACCAAGAACCTTCTCTATTACTTTATAGAGTCAAGATGTAATATTCGAGTCACAATCTGAAACACTATTTTGTTTCACCCCATGAAGATGGACTATCTCTTGAAATTAGAAAACTCTTAACTGCCCCACTAGGAAAGTGTACCATATATTCAAAAAATGTGATACTTTAATTAGTCAATCCATAATCACCTAGATAAAATAATTCTTTTGATATGTCCTTACGAGACCCAACAAAAGTAACATGGTCACTTAATCTCACTTCCATTCTATAGTAGACAATGAATTTATCAAACCACATGTTCATTTATACTCTGCCTTCACCTGTTGATATGTGAAGCATCATGTCACCAACCCTGCTATTTCTGTTTTCATGCCCGACCACAAAATCTATCATTGTAGGTCTTGGAATAGTTTTTCACACCTCTATATACCACACACTTTGGGGAATGAGTTTATCAAATCAACTCCTCCTGCAAGATCATAGGCACAAAAACACAATTATGAACATCAATGATCTCATTGTCATCTATGATACAATCAAAAGAAGAATATCCACCTTCAAGGATTTACCTCATTGTTAGGAACTGTAGATCCACATACTACCTATCACTAATTCAGATAAAGATAGTATAATCCACTAAAACTAATATGAGATTCATCTACTCCTATTTATACTAAACAACCACATTCATTTCCGTATATACAGTCATCATCTTCTTCTCAGTTCTAGACTCTTGAATAGCATGAGTCTCTATTATACTACATAGATTTGCATCAAATTTTTCCCCTTTCTAGGTGTATATACTATCTTATAATCAAATGAATAAATATAATCAACCCACCTTCCCTATGAGAGATTAAAATATCATTATGAAAAGATATAGTTAAATGTACTTTGATCTGTATAGACATTAAACTTTTCTCCTGATTGATAATGTTGAAATCACTACAAATAATATACCACTGATGTTAACTAGGGGTCATGAATAGGGTAGTTCCATTCATGAGGCCTTAACTGATGAGACCTATATTCCACAAATCTATCTTTATGCATCAACAGTACTCCATTTCTAATCCCATTATCATCACAATACACCCAATATTCCTCACCAGGATTAGGTAGGATGAAGATCAAGGTTGATGTAAAACAATTCTTACACTCCTGGAAGGCATTCTAATATGATTATGATTATTCAAAAAAATCACCTATAGTTCAATCTCATGAGTGGTGTTGCTAATCATGAAAATCATGGTTGAACCTCTAATAATATCTAGATAAACCCAAAATGCTATGGATATTTAAAAAAGTCATTGGATTCTCCCAAGAGACCACTGCCTATACTTTATCTGGGACCATAGACACACCTTCCTATAAGATAATGTGACCCATAAACTATACATGATTAATCCAAAACAAACACTTATATATCTTGGAATATATAAGATGCTCTATCAGTGTACACAGGACAATGTCAAGGTATTGGGACTTAACTTCATATTTCATGGAGTACACCAAGATATATTACTCAAACTCTACCAATAATTTATCTCAGTATGGATAGAATATCATGTTCATCATTCCCATAAACAATTATGATATGTTTATCAACCCAAAAGAAATTATGAAAAACTCATTTTGTACATACTAGGTTCTAAATACAGTCCTATGTATATTAGAAGTCCAAAATCTCAACTGATGATACCATGATCTAAAGTATACCTTTGATAATAGAAAATATACTCTCAACTAGAAAAAAAAATATTTTTGATATGTGGAAGAGGACACAATTTCTTCACTATAATCCAGTTTAACTTATGATGGTCATCACACAAGTATAGACTCTCATCATCATTCTTTATAAACAACACTGGTGAACTCCATGGTGACATTATCATAAAGATAAATCTCTTATCCTAAAACTCCTCTAGATAATTATTGAGCTCTTGATGGTCCAAAACTTCCATTATATATGTTACAATTGAACCTATTTCAAACCCATGCATGACCTCAATATTGAATTCCACATCTATCTCAGGTTGAAACCCTGAGCTGAATTACAAAAACTTGTCCTGAATCCTTTCTACTATAGGTTGAAAGAATTCATTATTTTCACCTTTACCATCTAGTAATGGACATGCAACCATGGATGTGAGCTCTCCCAGTTGCTGAGTAATTGGTCCTGCTCGACCTTCCTGGATATCCAACTCTATAACCTAAATATGTTTATCACTTATAGGATATATAAAACTCACTCTCTTCCAGTAACAATAAAATTGGGCTTGGTATGAGACTCACTAGTCCATAACCATAATTAGGTTTAATCATGAAATTTCAAGAATATAAAGATCCCATAGAAATTGATACTCCTTGATCTCAATAGATCATTCCTTCCACAAATTGATATCTCTATATCGTACTCCCAATGATTTATTTGTCCTAATTTTCCCCTCATGGACTCCACTTCAAGGCCCAAACCCCTAACAATAATTGTAGATATAATGAAATGAAAGGAACCAATATAAAACAAAAAACTAGATAATGCAAGAGATAAGAGAATTGTACCTCCCACTATTGATGATCGAGCCTCAATCTCCAAAAGTGTAGGATGTGTAGAGAGTAACTGTCATGCCCCTCTTAAATATATTGTAGACTAAATTACCTAGGCTTTTCTACTCTATTGATATGTCCTCTCATTCCTAGAAGAACCACTTCTAATACCTCTGCCACCTTGTCTATTAAAACTCTAGATATCAAACTGATATGGTGCAAAAGAACAGCTTCCTACACTATGGTTATATTTAGCTCCTCCATCATTAAAATTTTTTTCACGAGTTCTCAAATAACCTATGTAGATGTCCCATCATGCAGAATGCTCAACACTCTATTAGGGGTTAGGGACAATATTTATAAAAGTTTCCCAGAATAGCACACTAGTGGAAAAGAACTTGTGTAATATCCTGAGTAACTGATCCCTCTAACTAGACACTTTCCTTACCACTTATCTGGATAATGTTTTCATAAGGACTGTTCCTTCTCCCATAATATGTATAAACAAATCATTCTTAATAACCCACCTATCTTGTAATGGATGCCTTTTTCAGGTTACCCTCAACTTTGAGTTCCTGATTCAAAACTTTTAAAAACTTACTCATCCTGAATATGTTCACTTGGGACATGATTTCACACTTAAGTTAATCCTAAAAATATTTTTATGAAGTATCCTCATATTTCATAAATACTTGATCAAATAAAATGAAATCTATAAAGAATATATAATAGTCTATTATAGACATACTCTTCTGAGTCAGTCTCCGGATTTAAGAATCTATCTCTTTTATAGGTGGATCTGAAAAAAAAATCTCTAAGAACATCTCTTTAAAGTAATCCACTTAATAGTCTCTATCTATTAATCCCAAGTATTGATGTCCCACGAATTACTCTCTTGAAAATAAAAAATAAAATAATCCATGATTACATATTTCTCAGAAGTATTCTCCAATTGGTTATGTATAGTCTGGACAGACTTAATCCCAAACTCATCTTCCTTAGGTCCACCTTACCAAGTAAAATTTGGTGGTTGATTCAATGGAAACTCCATTTTCAGTTCATAAATTATTTTCAAAACCATCTCTGGTCCACCTTCCATGAATATCATGCAGCAAGAAATTTTCTCTAAGAACTTCTCCCATACTTCCTTAATTGGTACTATTAGTGCCACAGGTTCCACTACTGGTGGACATATCCTACCATATCTTTATATCATCCCCTCAACACAAATCATCATGGAGTCATATCTCTAAAATTCTATATACACATCTTTGGCCCATAAATATTTTTAATCACATTTACATAAGAAGGAAACAAAACAATTCAAATATTGTATTTTCCCGAAACCACTCTATGTAGTGGAAACTAATAATCTATTAATACCTTTAACCATCCTACATAGATGTATTAGGAAAGAAGGGTAAACATGTTTCATTTTACATGTTTCTCATTTAGACACCTAATTATTCACATTTTTTATTATTTTTTCCAATATGACATTCATATTAGGCACCATTTTCAACTCAATTTCACAATCATGGAAAAAATCATGTTCAACAACTTTCCAAAAACATGTCCTCTTGTATGTGCCTAAAACTAATGCGTGTCAAAAAAATAATCCTGAGTGCCTTGAATGATGCATGAAAATAAAATATATTTCCAAACTTGGCCATGATTCAATTTTGCAAAACTTTTATAAACAACAATATCATATTGAAATAGTTTTATAAGTCAAGGTGAACTAATATTCAACTATAACATAAAACAGTAAGAAAAACAATCCCACCCTAGATTCATGGGATTTACCCCATACATGGTTTTGCAACTCCCATGTACAATCTCATAACCAAAGCATGACTCTTCCTAGTTTCAATTCCACATTTCCCAAATATTAATAAATAATAAACAGAAAATAGAATTGGTCTTTGATACCACTTTTTAACATCATGACTCGGGTTCCACGCATTGGTTCCCTGAGTCGTTCAGTTATACGACCTCTAATGTGCCTCCATGTATGCCAGAGGATACCAACTATAAGTGAGTGTCTCATATTTATCATGGTGATACTATACTCTCTTTCATTAGAGTAATAAACTAGTAGAAAATAAGAAAACAAAAAATTCATAAAAAATAACAAAAATAATAATAATCCAGTGTCATAAGAAAACAAAAATTAGAAATAAAAAATCAAAGCCAAACAGTAGATATGTAATGCTAGAATATGTTCCATGATTCAAAATGAAAATGAAAAAAATAACGACACCGAAAACTCCCATAAAGGTCCAGATCCACATCTGGTTCCCTCAATCAAGTTCTATACTGACTCAGTTACCAAACACATATCATTTTCCCTTATCATTTCTTGCATCAATGAAATCAATTCAGGTACTGACGGGAAAGCCCATGTTGGGTGTTAGTACAACTCATTTGTCCACCACTAACAGTGTCTAAAATAGTATATTGTCAATAAAATGTGTATGAAGTGGTATAAGAAAATAAGTACAATGAATAAGTAATAGTTATCACATTATTAGTTATTCATTAATTAACCACATAACCCTATATGTTCCCGAGGACACCCGAACCTCAATTACTTCTTCCACCTATGCCATAGTCTAAAACATTTCAGATTATCAACTCATAGTTCATTTAACAATTGGGATTTCATTATTTATTTCATTTTAATTCATGATATGACTAATTGTATCCATAGTCTAATGCCAATATTCTAGGCATAGATCATCATGTATAGCCCAACGTGAGTATTTGGAGCATCATTCCCTAGCCCACACATCATCGGCATTTGGACCATCGGTCCATGTACCATGCAATTTTCATGAATGTATTGGGTGTATAATTCCATTTCTAAGACCTCATGGGTATCTGGAGAATCAGTTTGTGTCCCACATCCCATATTCTCAATCAATCATATATTTCATATGTCTCCCATATCTTACATGTATCACATATATCATATGTTTCCCAATAATTAATTCAAAAATTAATTAATTCTATAAACTATATTAATTAATTAAAATTTTAATTAATCATAAAAACCCTTAAATTAATTTTTTCAATTAATTGGTCATAATAGTTCTTTTAATTCATTAAACAATTAATTAACTATATCATCAAATTTAACAACTGGGTGATTAGTTTATCACGTCACTTAAATTAATTAATTCACTGATTAATTAATCTACTCAATTATATTAAGTAATTAATTAACTAAATCCACAATTTTAAAATTCAATCATTTGATAATTAATTGCTTTATGAATAATCCCAATTTCATAATTTTCATTTTTAAATCAAGTCCCCAATTACTAAAATTAATGAAATGGCCACATCAATTAATTCAATTATGAATTCCAATTTCCAAACGAACCCTAGAAATTCTAAATTCACATATATTTAATTGATAATAAGACTATGGTATACGAATAATTTACCACCTACATTGATTCATCGATGAAAAATCACTAAATTAAAGGTCCCAAAATTCAAAGGAGTAATGGCATTCAATGATATGTTAAACTATATCCAAAATCAAAATGAGGTAGTACACGATAACTTAATTCTAGATATAGATTAACAAGGATAGATCTTGGTTCATCAAATCTAGATATCTATCTATCAAAACATATAATAACAACCACCAAAATAATTAGGGAAGGAAAGAGGATGTATGCGAAGGAAACATGATATGATCCGCTTATCGGGAGGGGTAAACATCATTAATATGGGATTTGAATAATGAATAATGGAGGTTCATAAGGCTTGTAATTTATACATAGAGATCAAAATTCTTGAAAGAGTACATAAGGTCAAATGGGGTGCATTTCGGGGGTTTGGGGGATTTAAAATATAATTGTTGGGTGACTTTAATTCCCATGCATTGTTTGTTATGCAAGGGCATAGTGTTTTCCCTACTGTGTGCCTAAACCATGAACCTTTTTTATAGGGGTAAATGGTTACTCCAAAAAGAGAACATGACATGACAAACCATGCACCAACAATGAAATTAACCTATGTCCAAGGTTGTATGGTTACTTGGGATGTGAAACATGGTTAGGGAGAAAGTGTGCCAACCATGAACATCCTTATTTCTTCCATTTTTATCAAAATTACACCCAGAAACACTCCAAATAATAAACCAAAAGTAATATGATAAGGGAAAATGTGTTCCTAAAATAAATCATGATCCAACTATTGAAAAGGTTTTAATGTTACACATTACTATCTTTTTGGTATATCCCTTCTCTTAATTTAGTTTCTTATATATTTTGTTTCATGTCTGAACTCCAAAATATGGATAAAATTTTTTTAGTTAAATGACTTAATGTTCAGGGATTTATATTTTTTTAAATTAATAGATTCTAGGTATAAAATTTTTAATGAATTATTCGGTTTCTCCTCATGTTTAGATAACATCTAGGGTGGTTTGTATTTTTTGCTAAAAACTAGACTTTCCATTATCTATTGGGTGATTACACACCATGTAAAGTGATTATACAAAGTGAATTATTTTTTGGGGAAAATACTTGATATTGGTACACAACCTAAAAGATTACAAACCATGTAATGTTAATAATAAGGTATTTAATAAAAAATAGTTTTTTTCATAAAACATGAGTTTCATGGACTACACTATCTGTAAATGGGTTACACGACATGTAAGTCTCATGAGTTGATATTTTAGGGTTTTTTGGAGCTGGTATAAATTTCATTCATCCATGACTCTCTTCCCACTTGACCTAGAATCACTCTTCGGTGATTCTAGGGAACTCCACTCCTTATGAATCTCTTTGTTCAAAGATTAATCTCCATCAAATTTGCATCTCTCTGGTTGAGTAATCCTTTGGTTTCTCTATTTCTTTTGATCATGGAAGCCTTGTTACACTATTAATTAACATGTGATGTTTTATGATGATGAGTCTCTTGAAAACTCTCAAGATCCATCTTGCGATCTTATTCCATGGGAATTTCATTAATTGGTTGTGGTGTGGTGGGAATTTGTTCTTTGATTTATGTTTTGATCTATTATATTCACCTATCCTTTTGATAATGTGAATCGATTATGAGTTATTAGGATTAGTTATATGGCCTTTTTCACCTTTTTGTTTTTCCTTGTCAATGGATTCTATTGCGAATGTGTGTAACCCGATTTTGATATATATGTTTCTATCTATAGCCTATGTTTTTTGAACTTTATTTCTCTCCATTTTTATTAATTATTTTATAAATGAAATGGTGTGATTTAATGATGGATTTGTGTGTGTGGAAATAGGATATTCATAAAAGATAAATATTCCCTTATTTTAGTAAAATAAAATTTCTTTTCAAAGAAATTTCAAATAGATTTATCTAGTGGTTTTCAATGAATTTTCTTGATCAAAGGGTTTGTAAAGTAGAGAACATGTGAATCCATTGGTACTTAGGTGGAATGTGTGGTGATAGTCCTTGTACATTGATACTATTAGGGGTTTGCACATGGGGTGTTTCTATGTTCCCTATGAATTTTTTAGAGACTTTATAGACACTATTGGGAGGATGAATTTCATGTTTTTTCCTCTCCTTCCAAGATTTTATGAGTATGTCTAAGGGCTTGTGGAATGTGTGATTTATTATGTTTTTTGTATAAGAGTCATATCTAACCTAACCTATAGTGATACTTGGATAATGATACATGTGTATTGGATTTTAATAATTTAGATTTTACATCCACATATTTGATATAACACCCTAGGATTTTACATTATGTCTATTGATAAATTAATTTAATTTCATCAAAATGTTATGGTGCATGAAATACCGAGCTTAAACAAACCACAACATACTAATAAATTGTATTGTTTTAACATGATCATAATAAATTGACAATTAAATTTGTTTGTATGAATATTATTAAATATATTATGAAACATATAGGGTGATCATATTCAATAAAAATTTATTTATTAATTTCTAGGAAATAAACATTCAATATTTAGTAAATTTATTTTATTCTTAAAACATATGTTTTAATCAAAATGAGATATTTATTAATTTCTATAGAAAACTAAATATAATTAATATTTAAAATATTCAAAAAAAATTAATGGATAATATAAAAATTATTTTTTCAATCCAATTTTAAAAAACCATTAAGGATAAATTTTTTAGAATCTTCTAAGAAGATTAATTTTTCACTGAATAGTGAAAATGCAATTTTTTTAATGTAATTTATGTTCAATAAATTAAGAGATATGAATATAAAAATTTTGTTTTAAATATTGTTAAAATTATCATAATTATTATTTAGTTATATTTAATCCACTTAAATCCTTTTAAATCAACTTTATGTTGTATTTTAGAATATGTTTATTTTTGGGTTTAAAAATTAGATAGTTTCTGGAAACTATTTTAATGTACATAATGTTTCTCTATTTTATGTAATTAAAATATAAACTATTAGAGAAATATTTTAAATGAAATTTATTAATTATATATCATTAAATATTAATTTATTTTAATATAAAGATAATTATGAGTCATACAAGAAATATGAAATCATATTTTTCTTGAAAAACACTTCTTGAACACCCTGTTTTTCATCACGTATGTGGGTTAATTTTAAATATAATGTTTCAAATTTTATGAATTTAATTTGATAAAATGGATTCCATATTTGAAATTATATGTTCTAAATTTTATTTTAATATAATTTTCGTTTTTAGGCACAAAAATGTTATCGTGGTAAATAACCAGATTAATTGCAATATAGGTAAAATATTGGAACAATTTAATGTTAAAAGATAACAGCTTTAAATACCTAAAAACTAAAAAATTAAAGGGGTGTTTCATGTTATTATAGTTCATAAAAAACATTAAAACATTAATTATATATCTAATTCCTTGGAATTAATTCCAATAAAATGTGGTTTTCTAAAAATATAAAACAATCATTTTGTAATCTGTTAAAACCACCCCTCCCCAAGGGAAAATACCACTCCTCATCACCCATTATCTCATCACATGCAATGAATATCATAAAATATATTCAAAACATTATCCTCACCACACTATCCATTTCCAACTGATTCTAGCCTCACCAAAATAGAACTTACAAATTCATTAATGGATCCTTTAAGGAGGTGATATACTGTAGGTAAATTTCTCAAACCACCTCTCTTATTTTTCTTTTCGTTATCTACACTAACCAAACCTAATTCATCAATAAACCAATAGTAAATATAGAATCATTAATATATTATAATATTATTTTTCTAATATAATATCTTATATCCTTCCCTTTTCTTACATCCTCTTATGGAAATAAATGAAACCATTTTCCAAATTATGGTTGTTAAACTTCTCTGTGAATGATGTTTTTTTCCATTACAACCATAAAGGCTTGTCATAAAATTGTTATTAAAGTTATATCATGTTATAAAATATATATTATAACCTAATTCATTGTATAGAACTCATATATTTACAAAATTTTAAATTAAATGAAACGATTTCTTGATGGTGGAAAAAAACCTCCAAAATAAATTAAATAGTTATCATTTACATTTTATCAAATGTATCATCATCATGTCATAAAAAAAATAAATGTGAGAAATTAAAATTATATAGTTTCATGAATACCAACTCATTTCACTTATGGATTTTTATTTACATTTGATTAGAAAATATGCCATTATGCACAAATGAACCAATCATGAAACCACAAAGAGAACACCCCTAAAACAATGTAAATAAATAATTATTATTAATAAAAAATAGGCAAGATGTTATGAATATAAAATCCAAAAAATAAATGAAATTACCTATATTTTAATTATTTTATATATTTTTAGACTATAAAACTGTCACATAGAAAACACAAAACTAACTTTATAAATGAAGAATGAATGAAATACGAAGTGCTTATCGAAATTAAAGAATCTAATCTAGTTCAAAAGTAACATGACCTATGGAATGATTTTGGGACCCTTAAAAATAGTAACCCTACAAATAGAATAGTAACCTCACCCATGAAATTATAAATAAAATTTATCTATTTTATAAATTAAAATATGATATAAATATACCGTAGTATATATAAATAATTTTTTTGAAAATGATATATAGAGTGTTTGTATTTTAATATAAACATAAATATTTATTAAGAATTTTATAAAAATTAAAATTATTTAAAAGAAAATTTATTTTCATAAAATAGATTTATAAATTGATATGTTGTTATCTTATGATTACTGCATAATTTTATGAGACCTCAATTAATTTTTTTCAAACTGTTATAAAATCTATTATAATTTTAAAAGTATTATTTTTTTGAGTAAATTATTATTTTATTTAAAAATAAAATTTTCATGTTTCGTAAATTAATATCATAAATGGATTCTATTTTTTAATTCTACACTTAAAAAATGGTTACACTGATTTTTCGGGGGTTTTTTTAAATTGTTGAATTTTTTGTGAATAGTGAAATATTTTAATTTATAGTTTAAGTTAAATAAATGAATTTTTGAGTCATTATTGATTCATGGATGATGTATGTGGTTATTATTTATAACTCACATTCAATATTTACTATATGAATTGACAAGAATCCACACTGTTCATAGTCTTCATCCAAAATAATAAACTAATGAATAAAATAATAGAACAACACCCCTTTCCTGCACTATAATTATCATCCCTCGCCACCTCTTTCACTCACACCACTAAAGCCTTTAATATTTTATAAATTGTTCCCAAACCACTTCCCAATCACTCCCCCATTTCACGATCCTTTTTTTGAAGAATATACCAAAATCATGTCCCTCAAGGAGGTTCTAAAGGATAATAACTCTAGAGGTAAAAACATTTATCATTTTGATTTAATTTCTTTCCAATTTATTTTCTTTTATTATTATCTCCTTAGCTACACTTATTTAAGTGAAATGTTAACTCCATTATATTAAATAAATTTTATTTTTATATTATTAATGGAATAATCAATCATCATTTATTTGTCCTCTCCTTTTCATTCTAAAAATGAAAACATCATCTACAATGTGTTAATTTATCGCATTATAGGATGATGGGTTTTCAAATTCCATTACAGCTTTCTAGGGTGATCATAATGAAAATTTTTTAAATACTAGATTTTAATATATGTATTAAATCCTTTTTAATGTTATGTAACCGTTATATATATATATAATATTAAATAATATAAAAAACTAATTTGTGAGGATCGAGAAACTGCCAAATTAATCAAAACCATTATTATTAACATTATTTATAAATATTCATCCTCATAAAATATAACCAAATCATATATGAAAAATAAAATCACATTTATTTTCATTAATAAAAAATAATTTCAATTGTGGAAAACTATTCTCATTCTACGTGATCTTTTAAACCCGTATAAAAATGGACTGATCATGAAAACCAAGGAAACAGACACTCTCAAACGATGAAATTCTATATTATAACTCAACAAAAAGTACATAAATAAACATAATAAAATTATAATAAATAAAATAAATATATAAGAGTATATTAATTAATTAATTAATTAATGTAATTAATTTGATTATCTATGACATTAATTTCAATTATATAACACTTTTGGACATATGATAAGGGATTCTTTCTGAACATCTGTTTTTTTTTTCGTGTTACGCTTTATCTCTCGTTAACCTATTGTAAATGTTATTTATTTTTATTTATATATATTTTTATAAAAATTCAATTAATAGGTTACAAACTCATGTATCTATACCATTTAATCAATCTTTTTTGGGGATATATGTGTTTTTAAAATGTTCACTTCTCAATTCTTCCCGATAATCAATCCCGATTAAAGGGAACATCCTGATTTCTTACCCATTTTAAAGTGAACTACATAATATGTTTAAATATACCATTGTTTTTTTATAAAATATCTAATTTTTAGATGAAAAACTATATTTTTTCATTTCTGGTTTTATAAAAAAAATTATTCCTTTTTCATTTTAAACAGTCATGAAATTTTTCTCTTAAACTGCACTAATATTTTTTATTTATAATGTTTATTGAACTCTATTTTTACATGTTTTCATAGAAATTTGACTTGACTTATCATGATCTATGAATATTTTACCTTATGATTTAAATAAATTATTTAATGTTCACTAATGTGATATTCCATTTTAATATTCCTTTTAACCTGATTAAGATAACCAATTATTTCCATGGGTAACCCTTATGTTTGTTTTTGATTCCTTATGTATGATTCTATATGTAGAACCCATATTTATGAACATGATATGGTGGGTGCAACCAGATAGTGAGAGAATGCATTGGTTAAGGATTAGTCTCATGATACATCATGTGTAGTGGTTTTGGTGGTCAGCCTTGACTTGTTCTCCATGTGAAATGGTCTTGGTAGTTATCCATGACTCATGCTTCTCTAGGTGAAATGATCCTTTATTCATTATTTTTTTAAGTTTTATGTTTCCTATGAATTTATATCATTTAATTATTACATGATACCATGTTCTATATTTTATGCTTCTATATGTTTATTCATGTTCAATTTTTTTATGTCATCATGTTGTGCCTTAAATAACAAGTGATATGTGTTATTATTATGTTTATTCCCTTAATTTGATTTTTAGATCATTCATTTGTTCCAGAATTCTATAGGTAATCCTATACATATTAAAGGGATAAAATTATGTTAGGACCTCATTTTGAATATTTAATGAAATATTTTTTTCAATTTTTTTCATTATTTTTAATTATCTATCTAACATTCCAAAGACACTAGAAATTACAATACTTGGTTTGTATTTGAAGGATAATTATCCTTAAAATAATGTAATAATATGTGTAAAAGGAAAGGTCAACTAAATTTGTTATCAAACCATGATCTATTTTTTTTGGATATTAGCACTATAAAAAATTAGTAAGAACACTAGGGATAATTCTATCACAATGGATAACCTAAATTGAATCTTATAGAATCAAAAGTTAGTATAAACTTTTTTTTACATGTTTATCCTTATATGTTCAATTTTTCCTTTTTATATGCTTATTAAATATGTATTAAATCCCATTAATTATTCTTTATATTTCATAGTTAATGGTTATAAATAAGATAACACGTGCCAATAATGAATGTGATGGGGAATGTGACAATTGCCATAATGAAATGCCAATATGATGGGAAAGGAAACTGAAAATTCATGATAGTAATTGCTCAGCCGAATCATGTTACGATTAATAACATGAATTATATAGAACTCACTCCTTCCCCTAATAATGAGAATGTTATAGTTGAATTCTTTATACGACAATGTCCTCCCATGTTTAGTGGATCTTATGATCCCCTCTTTACGATAAAGTGGGTTAACTCCATTTAATGATATTATCTGTCCTTTGGTTATTATAAGAAGATAAAGTTGTTCTAGTTGTCTGTTGTTTTGTTGGGGATATTTATCAGTGGTGGACACTAATCAAGAACAAGATATCCATTGAGAAAATTGATTCCATCGAATAGAATGATTTTAATAAAATATAATTCAACAAATAATTTCCCTGAACTCACTATCTTGAAATGAAGAAAGAGTTCCTCATAAGAAAAATGAAGATGACTATATCAAGGCTTATGAGGAAAACATCACATGACATTTATGATACACCTCCGACTTTGTCATGAAAACTGAAATCAAGTTGGATCACATCTTTATCATATTAATGTCGAGTTTATGAAAAGAGTTATAGATTCAAGACTTTGATATCTATGAAGATATTTTTTATTATCCCCTCAAAGATGTAATAAAGATTAGAGATTCTCAGTGGTCTCATGGGTGCAGATATAAAAAGAGGAAAAATATGTTTAATATGGTTTGATCAATAGATAAGTATCATGATGAATAAAAAACCAAATATACCATGTTTAAAAATTTTGGGACGAAGAATCATGGGAACTGTCTAAGGGGAACTAGGAAATGCTTCAAATGTGGAATAATGGGGAATCTAGATAATTATTTCCCAATAGATATGATGAATCCCACTAATTTGGAAGAACAAGGGAATGATTATATCAACACATATCCCACAGTGTAGTGTTTCAACTACAAGGACAATTGGAATTTTCTAATCCATTACCCTAATCCAAGGGTTGTTGGAGGGAATCAACAATAACAACCTCCAAGAAATCATAAAAGGAAACATGTTATCACCATTTCTGAGGTGGATCCTAAAAATATTATTGTGATAGGTACACCAATTATTCATTTAATAATAGCAAACATACTATTTTACTCTATTTCTATGCATTCATTAATATATACAAGTTTATTATAACTATTCAATCACTGCCACAAAATATAGAGGTCGAGTTATATTTGAGAACATAAAATGGGGAAATTATTTCATCCAAATTATATAATTTCTCCCAGATAATTTCATTGAACCTAACCTCCCAACAAATATTGTTTTACTTTTGTTGGTGGAGTTTTATGCTATATTGGGCTTGGATTGGCTATCTTTAATAAAAGCTAACATTGACTATCGTTAAAGGGGGAAAATATTCACATCCAAAGGAAACTACAATTATATAAAAGTGTAAGGAGGAGGATGAATTCCCATTATAATCATCATATTAATAGTATATATTACTGCGTTAAGTGAAATTATATCTAGCTCAAATGATTGAGATAAAAAATAGAATCATTATCGAATACATTCCTATTGTGAGGGACTACATAGATATGTTACCTCAAGAGTTTTTTGGTATTCCACATGTTTAATAGGTTCAGTTCTCAATTTATCATAATCCTTGGTCTCTACCTATATCAATGAAACCATATAAAATGGACACCATTAATCTGGAAGAACTGATGAAGATGTTACAGGAGAATCTACACAATGGTTTTATACACCAGAGTGCTTCACCATGGGGTGAACTTGTACTCTTCATCAAGAAGAAGGACGATTAAATTGTTCCTCTGTGTTGATTATCATTGGATCAATAATATTACAACAAATAAAATGTATCCCCTATCATGGATAGATGACATGTTCGATCAACAATGTAAGGCCAAGTATTTATCTAAGGTGGACCTTCAGTCAGGATATGACCAACTGTAGGTGAAGAGTGAATATATTCCAATGAAAACATTTTTAATGAGGTATACAAACTATGATTTCATAGGGATGCCCTTCGTACTCAGTAATGATACAGAAATATTCATGGATTTAATTAATAGGGCCTTTTGAGATTAACTCAAAAAAATTGTGGTAGACTTTATTGCCTATGTTCTCCAAGAGAAATTAGGAACATGATGAGAATTTGAATACTGTTCAAAATACATTAAGAAATGAGAAAATATATGAAAAGTATAGTAAATGTTAGTTCTAGATAGAGGAAGTATCATTCTTAGGGAATGGAATCACCAGTAAATGGATATTTGTGGACCCTTCCAAGACAATGACAATCAATGAGTGGACCATGCCAATATCTATAACATATATACATGGATTCCTTAGATTATCTAGGTACTATTAGAAATTTTTTAAGAACATGTGACAATTTTTAAACCCACTATCCAAGTTTAATTGGATGGGTTAAAAGTTTGTCTCAACCAGTGAATGGGAATACTTCTTTAAAGAGTTGAAAAAGAGTCTTATCATGGCACCAATTATCACACTACCAACAAGTGGGGAACACTTTACAGTGTATAATGATTCTTTGAAAAGGTCCTTTGTAGTATACTATTGAAAAATTATAAAGTGATTGCCTACGAGTCCTAGAAGTTGACAAATCATGTGAAAAACTATACCATGCATGATCTGAAGTTGGTGGTTGTGATATGTAAGTTGAAAATATGGAGAAATTATCTCAATGGGGAGAAGTTTGAGATATATACTGATCAAAAAAGCCTCATGTATATCTTCACTAAGGAATTATTATCATCAATCCTTTTTAAAAATTTTGTTCACCATACCTTATGGATAAAATAAAGGTTTCTCAAATAATGATGTGAAAATTCATTAAAAGGGGTAAGATATTTGAAATTGGAATTCCATAGAGTTCCAAATGGATGATGAAGGATTAATGAGATTTGGGTCACAATTATGTGTACCATAAAATATAGAGATAGAGAATGATCTTTGGAATGGAGCACATAGCTCAACCTTCTCTATTCAACTAGACAGGACAAATATGTATTGAGATCTCCAAGAAAACAATTTTCAGGGAAATTTGAAGAAGGAGATTACTAAATATACACCAAAGTTCCTAGTATGTCTGCAAGTGAAGGTTTAAAGGGAAAAAATCTAAGGGTTTGATGAAACCATTACCAATAACAACATGAAAATAAGAAAACTACAATAGACTTTGTCACCTGACTTCTAAAGACATCTATATAAAACAATGCTATATATGTTTTTTTGGATTATATTAAAATGATTGATCAACATATCACAATTTGAGGGTAATTATTCATGGATAAATGTGAAAAAATAAAATACAAGGATGTTGTAAGGAAACATGTAGTACCAATATTGATTGTATTCAATAGAAATCCAAGATTCACTTACTTATTCTCTAAAGGTATCCAAATTTCTCTAAACACGGAGTTGAATATTATTACATCCTATCATCCTCAAACTGACGGAAAATTTTAACAGGCCATTCAGACACTGGAAGGCATGTCAATATCATTTTTAATGGAATTCAAGGAAGGATGGGGCCAACATATTTCTCTTGTTGAGTTCTTATACAAAATTAGATTCCAATTGATCATCCAAAAGGCACCATATGAATCCTTCTATAGGAAATTATACAGAACAAAAGCATGGTGGGATGAAGTCAGTGGATATAAGATGCTAAGACTAGAAATGGTTGAAGAAATGATAACAAATTTAAAACCATCCATTTGAATATCTAGGAATCCCAAATTCAATTGACGAGTTATACATACAGTCGTTGATGAGACCTGAAGTTTAAGTTTGGGGACATGTTATTCCTCAACATATCTCCATGTAAGAGGATCATGATATTTTGGAAGAAGGGAAGGCTAAGCCCCAGGTATGTCGGCCCCATCGAGATTCTTGTTCATGTTAGAGTTATGGCCTATCAAGTAGAACTTCCACAAACCGTGTCTCAAGTAAACAATTTATTCCACGCATCTCTCTTGAGAAAGTACATACCATAAACCTCAAATGTATTGAACAATGAGTTGGTACAGATGGAGAATGATCTCTCTTTTGAGGAGTATCCAGTGAAGATCTTGGATCATAGATATAATGTTCTACATAACAAGACAAATCATATGGTAAAAGTACAATAGAATAACCATAAGTAATAAGAGGTAACTAGTGAATTAGAGGAAGTGATGAAGGAGAAGTAACCTCACCCATTTTCCCCAAATTTTGTAAAATGAAATTTTGAGGGTGAAATTTCATAAGGGGGGAATAATGTAACAACCAAAAATATTATCAATGAAAATTACCTTCTTATAATTATGTTATATAATATAAATAAGATAAATATCACATAGAAAAAATAATACATGCTTTATAAATTAATAATGAATGGAATAATAAGTATTTATCAAAATTAGGGGACCCAAACCAATAGAATAGTATCATAACCTATGCAATACTAATGTGAACCTTAAAAATAGTAACACATACAATAACAATGTAAACTAATCGAATAAAGTAGAAATAAAATTTATCCATCTTATAAATGAAAATATTATATAATTATATCATAGTATAAGTAAAAAAATATTATGAAAATAATAAATTAAGTGGTAGTATTTTTGTAAAACATTAATATTAATTTATAATTTTATAATTAATATAATGATTTAAAAATAATTTCATTTTCATAAAATAGATTCATAAATTGATATTTTTTTCTTTTTTACTAGAAAATAATTTTATAAGACCATCTAAACTCTTATTAAATCAATTATAATTTTAAAATTAGTAATTTTAGAGTAAATGATGATTTTATTTGAAAATTAAATTTCACAAAATTATGAAATTATTTTTATAAAATTGATTCCATTTTTTAATTATACACATCGAAACAAGTTTTGAGTAAATTTTAAGTATTTTTTTCTAAAATAGTTGATTTTTTTGTGAATAGAGAAATATGGTTATTTACGGTATATGGTAAATAAATGCATTTTAAGTCATTTTTTAGTCTTGGATGATGTAAGTGGAAGTTGGTTCTTAATCACATGCAATATTTACTGTATTTAGTAACATGAATCCACAGTACTCATATTCTTGATCAAAAATAATAAGCTAATAAATAAAATAATAAAAACGACAACCATATCCTCTAATATAAATACCACCCATCACCACCTCTTTTCCTCACAACACTATAGAAATGAAGATATTCCAAATTACGATGAAACATCTTCCCATGTACCTCCCCTATGTCTAGAATTATTTGGTATAAAAAAAATACCTAACTCAGTTTCTTCAAATAGGTTCTCAAGGAGAATAATTAAACAGGTATAAACCTATTTCCTTTTCTTTTAATTTCATTCCTATTTATTTTCTTTTATTGTTCTGTCTTCAAATACCTCTTTCCAAGTGTACCAGTAACTCTATTATCTCACATATACTGAAGTTATATTATGTTAATGTAATAATCCATCATTATTTATTTCCCCTGCCATTTGTTTCTAAAAATGAAAACATCATTTGTGAAGTGTTAATTTTTCGCATTCAAGTATAACAAGTTTTCAATTTTCTTTACCAGTTTCAGGGATGGTCATAAAACCATTTTATGGTTAAAAATATTATATTATATTTATTATAGCTTTTTTAAAGTTCTGTAACTATTATAAAACATTATATTAAATAATATAACAAAACTAGATCATGATGATCGAGAAACTAAAAAATTAATTTAAACGATTATCATTGACATTTAATCTAATGTTTCAAACATGTAAAATATAACCAAATGATATATAAGAAAAAATTAAAAGATTTATTTTCATTAATTTCTTATAATTAAACTTATTTTTATCTATTCCCATTCTATATGGTCTTCTATATAGGTATATAAATGAACTGATCATGAAAACCAAGGAAATGAACACCCCTGAACAATGAAATGCTATCTTGTAACTCATAAAAAAGGACATAAATGAACATTATAAAATTATAATAAATAAAATAAATATATAAAAGGTTATTAACTAATTAATTAAGTAATTTATTTAATATTATTATCATGAACATTATGTTCTTGTGTTGATTACTTTTAGACATAAGGTAAGGGATTCTTTATGAACCAACATTTTTCCTTCAAGTTACACTTTATCTCTCTTTATCATAATGTAAATTTTATTTATTTTTATATAATTATATTTAATTCTATGATTGTGTTCCAAAATCATGTATCAAGATCATTTAGTCATTCTTTTTTGAGGATATAAATTTTTTAAAAAGGTTCCCTTCTCAATTATTCTAGATAAGCAAGCCCAATTAAAGGGAACTTCTCAATTTCATACCCATTTTCAAGTGCACTCCATAATATGTTTTGAGCCACAATTATATTTCTAAAATAACTCATTTTAACATTAAAAATTATTTTGTTTCAACCATATTTTTATATAAACAATTATTCCTTTTCCATTTTAGATAATCTTGAAAATTTTCTCTTAAATTACACATAAGTGTTTTATTTCTAATGTTTCTTAAACACACTTTTTACATGTTTTCACTTTAGTTTGACATCACTTATCATTATCTATTTCTATTTTACCTTATTAATTTTTATTTAGGATTTAAATACATTCTTTCATGGACACCATTACGCTATTCCCTTTTGATAAATTTTTTGACATGATTATGATACCTAATTCATTCCATGGTCAACCCTTATATTTATGATTGATTCCTTATGTATGATTTGTTATGTGGAACACATATTAATTAAAATGTTATAATGAATGAACCTAGTTAGTGCTCTAATTAATTGGGTAATATTTATTTTCATATGACGTCATGTTCAACGGTCTTGGTGGTTAACCTTGAATCGTGCTCGATGTGAAACAGTCATAGTGGTTAGCATTGACTCATACTCTTCCATATACTATGAGACTTGAATCACGATTATTTCATGTTTTATGTTTCTGAAACATTACTATTATTCCATTATAAAATGAACCCATGATAAATATGTTATGAGTCCCTATTATTATTCATGTGCAATGCCTTTTGATGTCATCATGTTATGTTTTCTAACCCATGTGTTATGATTTATTATTGTGTTTATTATCTTACTAGAATGTTTAGCTCATCCCATTTTTCATGTATTCATAGGTAATCTAATGATGATATAGGGGCTCAAAGGATGATTGTATCTCATTATGAAGATTATATAAAATATTTTTCTATATTGGTTTCATGATTTCTAATTATGTATCTAATATTCTTATGAAAATAAACATTATGATACATGGTTTGTATTTAATAGATAATTATGCATAAAATCATGTAATTAATTACTTAAAAGTATAGGTACATTATAATGAAATTATCATATAAGTTATTATAAATATGGGTATAGTTCTGGAATGATTTAGTAACATTATTTAAATAAATATACAAGAGGTAAAAGTACACATCATTGAAGGGAAGTATAAGGTAAGGGTGTCTTGTCTCACTTTTTCTTTTATGTGATAAATACTTTATTCAAAACTGATTTCATTTCTAGGGTTTTACAATTTCATTTGACATATCATATCTGGAATCTCATTATCTTAATGGTATTCAATTTTTAATTTGATAATTATTACTTTTATGGGTAATGTAGTTTGATTGATTATAAGTGGCGAGGGACTTCTTAACATATTTTCAAATCATTAGGTTAAAATTTTGCCTCATTCATTATGTCATGATAAGATTCTATGTGAAATGAATTTTTATTATCATATGTTCTATATCCGCCTTTTTTATGTTGACTTATAGTGTATAAAAATAATTGATTAATTTAATTAATTCTTACATCAATTATATGATCTTTTTATGGGATTCTATGTCAATTTCACTTTATTAAGGCATATTATAATATTATGCACCTAATTTATTTTCTATGGTGTACATACTACCCATTTTTTTTATTTAGGATCATAATTCATTGAAAATTCATTTATCATAAATATCGAAATTTCTTATAATGTGGATATGATTATTTTATAGTTCTTATACCATTTTTATATATTGTTCTTACCTTGAATGTGGTTTGGTTAACTGTATAAATAATGTTAAATCCATATATTTAACCCAATACAAATATTTTATTGATAAATAATATTGATTCATGAATGAAATCAATTATTTTATATATAATGTTTTTTTGTATATGTAGGAATGGGTGGGGAACATATATAGAAATTCTTCTTGAAGAATCGATAGTCTCATGATATTAATAAGATTTCCAAATGTAATGAATGTTTACCCATAATGATTAAAATATCAAGTAAAAGGTCTTGAAAGAAAAGGTATCATGTTCCTGGGAAACATGACATCCAATAGTTAAGAATTATTTCATTATGAATTCTGTAATTTTTATCCATGATATTTTTATTATGATATTATCTGTGTACTTAGATTCTGAAAACATTATTTATTAGATGGTATGTGTGTTTATTAATTTTAACTTTCCATATTGATTATGCATTATTTATTCAGTATATCTTCTACTCTATGTAATTCTCAATGGGAATCTAATATCACCATTTTATTTGGTCATTCTCCCTATGTTATGAATATGTACATTTTGAATGAGTTCAAGAATGAAAATTATATTCCTTTGTTATGTATTATTTTTATCTACCAATTTAATAAGTGTGAAAAGTGTGTATCTAGTTATTCAAGAATAATAAATTAATATTTCCTTCAGGATGTGATTCTTTGTACCTAGTGCCAATATAATAAACTGATCATTGACTCTGGGTTACAAGGGTTGGGGTCTTTATAGTTGGTCTTGTAGAATGTTTAGTAGAAACCTTGGGAACTAGATTTTAAAATAAACATAACAAATAAGAGAACTAGGATATTTTCTTATAGTATTTAATAACTTTTACCATTAGGATAATTTTTTGTGGCTCAATACTCATGATTATTATTGTCTATCTTATAGTATGAAACTTTTTAATAATAGAAACTAATGTAATGAAATAAATCAATACCAACATATAATGTAGGTATTTTCCAACTATTCAAGAATCTCTTATAGTTTGGAGTTGAGTAGATCATAGCCATATTAGGACAACTTACTCATGTTATAATGAATAACCTTCCTCAAATAGAGCAACATGATGCTTTATGGAATGATACACCCATGAGTGATATTTTCCTGTGGTATAAGTCCTCATATTTTATTGGGATTATTAATCCAATAGCTGTTGAGAAATTGATCATGTACCTTGTAAGGAAATTTCTATCATTATGATTCGATGAAAATGAAGTGGTATTACTGGTAGAATATTGCCTCAAGGGGGATTCTGATTAATGGTGGTCATTGAACAATAATAATAGGGAGGAATATAAAATAGAACATATAGAATTGAGAGCTTTTAATGAAATTTTCATCAATAAATATTTACCTTTTGATATAGAAAATACCTTAGATTAAATAAAAAGGATAAAGATAGAGTGGTGCAGGATGAGGATACCATTATATGACTATCCAAGTATGATACATATTACATATTTAATTTGGAATGATTTATTGAACATTTAATTGAAGGTATCAATCGAAGTGACTGAAGGTTATCGTCTTCTCAAACATTTTAATCATATGATGAAATAGTGTTATATTCTAGAAAAACTAAGAAGGAATTATATAGATCCTATATCATCAAGGGAAATTAAGATAATAAGATGTTAGATGAGAACCATGATAATGGTAAATCACTAAAGAAGAATAACTGGATAAAGAAATTTAAATCCTGTGAAAAATTTTTGATGAAACTTCTAGTGAAATTCATAAAGGGAACATGAGTGTGTTAAAATTATAGAGACAACGGTCATTTATCTTATGAATTCATTGGGGAGAAATGAACTAATTATATTTCATGCTTCAACTAAAATGAAATGGGGTATTATTAAATTTAATGTCAAATGAATCATAATAATTGAATGAAAAATCAAGGGGGGTGGACATGCTTATGTAATCACTATATAAAAGATATAAGTGCCAAATGATGTATTGGAAGGTACATTAATCATATCCATAAATTTATAAAATTATATATTTGATTCTAGATCAGTGCACTCTATTATATATACATAGTTTTCAATGAAACATACACATTTCCCTTCTAATATTATAAGGGAGTTGTCAATAAAAACTCCAAAGGGATGTCTCACTAAAACAAAAATGTGTTGGATAGTCCTCATTATGGAACAAAACATGATTTATTTGTGGAACATATCATAATATCTTTGGTTTATTTTTATATAATCCTTATCATTGAATGAATTTCAAAATATAATGGGAAATTTTATTAAAAGTATAATGAAATTATTATTTCTGAGGAAGATGTATAATTATTTATCTTTAGGGAATACAATTCATCATCTTATTCTTATCTAGATCAAAACCCTATAACTCTACTGGATTAAATTCATGGGATATAAGACCAAAAAACAACTTGGGAGAAAGAATGTAATCTTTAATTTGAGGATTTACCTGTTTTAAATGAATATGTTGATATACTTTTAGAGGAATTACCTTGAAAGACCCTATATCCTAATGTTTACATTACCATTAATTAAATCCCTGATGTTTCACCAATATAAAATAATCCCTATATAGTGGAAACATTGGAAATAGTGGATCTGATGAAACAACTATAGGAGTTGGGTAATATGGGATTTATTCAACCTAGTTTTTCTCTATAGGGATCCCATGTTCTCCTTATTATGAATAATGATAGTTCCATGAGGCTGTGAATTGGTTATAGATAAATAAATGTTATTAAGATAAAGAAAAATAATCGTATACCTCTCATTGATGATTTATTTGAAAAAATTCATAGAGATATATATTTTTTGAATATTGACTTATTTTTTGATATCGTTAATTACAAGTAAAGAAATAATGAATTTTGAAGATATATTTTTGGATGATTTATGGAAATTATGAGTTTAGAGTGATGCTATTTGTATTTACTAACGAACCCTCGGTTTTTAATGATCTATTGAAAAAATTATTCATGGAATATCCTAATGATTGTTTGTGATAATAATTGATGATATTCTTGTCTATTAAAAAAGTGATGAAGACTATGAGAATCACATTCAGATGATTCTTGAGAATATGAAAAGGGAAAAATTAATTTGTAAATTTAGAAAGTGTGAATTTGAGCTTCAAGGAATTTATTTTCTTAGCCATAAGTTCTCAAAGGATTAAATCTCATTTGATCCTACAAATACAAAGGTTTTCTAAGAATGGCCTATACAAATGAAAAAAATGAGGTAAGTAGTTTAATTGGTTTGGTATGTTATTCTTTATATTTCATTCATAATTTATCCTAATTAGAAAATCCATTAAACAATCTCATACATAAAGGGGTTAGGTTAGTATGAAAAGTAGAATGTGAATAATATTTTGAATAATTGAAGATAATATTTTTCAATGCTGGGATTTTGAATCTACAATTACAAATTGGTGGGTTTGTGATATATATTGATGCATAGAAAAATGGAATGGTTTGTTTCATTATAATAAATTATAACTTTATTACATATAAATAATTATAGTCGAAGAATGATGAATAAAATTATTTAATGGATGATCATGATTTAGCAGTCATAATCATTTCATTGAAGACATGGAGACATTATCTCCTTGGTGAAAGATATGAGATATATATGGATTGTAAGAGATTGAAATATATATTTAAAAATAAAGAACTTAACATGTGGAAAATAATAGGGCTCATGTTACTCAAAGTGTATGATTTCTCCATACATTACCTCCCAGGAAAAGAAAATAAGGTAGAACGTGCATTAAGTAGGAAATATCACATACATATGACCCAAATTTGGATTGATAGATATCATATGATCATGTATATGGTAAATATAGATATGGTAATTACTATATAATGGGGGAAACCACTCCTTCAATAAATGATTTTTCATCCATATATATTTTAAAATATAAAAATCTCTTAATCTGAGAGTGATGATTTTCATAATAAAATTATATCTATGAATGATAAAAAATTTGGAGGCTATGTTTGTAAGGATGGTGTTCTATAATTTTGAAAGTGTTTATGTGTCAATAAAAACATGATCTAAAATGGGAACTATTAGATGATTCTTATTGCTCAAATTTTTCTATACACTCAGGTACTACCAATATGTATAGGGATTTGAATGAATGTTTTTGGTTAGATAATATGACATGGGAAATTGATGAAAATGTTTCAAGATTCTAAGTTTTTTCAACAAGATAAGTCTGAAATATATCATCCAAGTGGATTCATGTAACCTCTACATATTCATATTTTTATTAGGGGTGGCAATACCATTGAATTCGTCACATGAATACCAAATACCCCTAAAATGAAAAATCTGATATTGGTTATTATCGATCACATTACCAAATCAATACATTTTATTTCTACAAGACAAGATTTCCCACATGAGAGGACCAAAAAACTCTACATTAATGAAATTTTATGACTTCATGGTAAATCTCTATTGAATTTTTATGATATATATCCGTGTTTACATAAAAATTCTCAAAGTGTCTTCATAGGGATCCTAATATCGATCTTCATTTAGGCACCGCCTACCAAACTCAAACCGATGGACATTTTGAAATGAATATTTGAAAATTATAATACATGTTTTTATCATTCTAGCATGAATTTAAAGTTATGTGGGATTAGTATTTCTTTTTGGTAGAGTTTTCCTATAATAATAGTTTTCATTCTAGTATTCAAATGGCACTGTATAAGGAATTCTATAAAAAGAGATGCCATACACCAAATTATTTAGAGGATTTTGGTGGAAAGAAAATTATAGTACTATAATATATTTAAGAGAAAACAATAAATGTAAATATTATTCTATATCACATTAAAGAAGAATAATGTAGGAAAAATAGTTATTCTAATAACCAGAGACAGGATTTTGAATTACAAGTGGGAGATCATGACATTCTAAATGCATCTACAAGGAATGATGTCATAAGGTTCTACAAGAAGGGGAAATTGAGACCTAGATATATCATACCATTTGAAAATCTAGAAAAAATTGGTATTTTATACCACATAATAAAGATTTAATCTACTATCTCCAAATTTTATGATGTGTTCTACATATAATTACTATGGAAGTACAGGCCAAACCCAACACATGTACACACCAATGATAAAATAGAATTGTAGCAAGATATGACATATTTTGAAGAGCATATCTAGATTAATAAAAATTGAGATAAATTGTTGAGTAATATGATGAATGAACTGTTAAATGTTCTTTCACTAAATAATAAAAAGGAAGAAGTAATGTGAGAACATGATGTCCTTGGGAAGAAGAAACATAATAATCTATTGCAAATGTTAATATTCATAAAACATTTGAGGATTAAATTTTCCTAAGGAGCTAAAAATATAACACCCTAAGATGTTATGATATTTATATTATTAAATAAACTAAATTAACACGATATCTAATGTTTCACAAAACCCCAAGTTTAAATGAACCGTGATATATTATTAATTATTTTTATTTTAACTTTTCCATTATAAACTGGTCATTTAATTAGAAAATGTGAATATGATTAAATATATTATGAAATATATAAGAATGTAATATTTAATAAAATTTTACTTATTCATGAATAGTAATTAAACATAATATTTTTTGAAAATTCAATTTATTCTTTAAGTATATGTTTTAATCAAAATGTGATTTTTATTGATTTCTATGGGAAAATAATTATAAATAAGTTTATAAAATCTTATAAAATGATGTTTGTAAAATGAAAAAAAAAAATTGATTCATCATGTAAAAAATATATTATGATGAATTTTTTCAGAATCATCTGAAATGATTAATTTATTAGGGAAAATTCAAAATTATTTATTTTTTTAAATGTCATTTATTTTCAATAAATTACAAAATTTAAAAGCCCCATTATATTATGAATATTATTTCAATTAAAAAAATTATTAGTTATTTATATTTAATCTACATAAATTATTTTTAATTATGTCTTTATTTTATTTTAGAATAAGTTTATATTTTGGGTTTAAAAATAAGGGTTTTTCTGAAAACTATTTTATATCACATAATATTTATCTTTTTTATGAAATTAAAATAATTCCTATTGGAAATTTTTTTATTTTTAATATATATATTATATTTTATTAAATTTTAATTTACTTTTATAAGATGATAATTAAGACTGATATAGTTAATAATAAATCATCTTTTGATTAACAAATACTCTTCAAGAAAAAATGCTTTTTTGATGTGTCTATGAGTTTTGCTTTAAATATAATATTTCAGGTTATGGGAGTTTATTTTGGTAAGATGGAATAAATATTTGGAATCATAAGGTCAAAATTAGGTTATAATTTCATTTTTCTCTTTCGGAATAAAAAAATTTCATGGTGAAAATAAGATTTACCTTAGTATATATAAAATAATGAAATGGGTTAAAGTTAAAAGGTAAAGCATAAAATACCTAAAATAATTAAAATAGGTTTTTATGTGTTTCCAAACAATAACCATCTTTTAAAACATTTATTATAAATATAATTAATTCATTGAAATTCCACCCATGTTTTGTTGGATTTTAATATAAAATAATCATTATTTAATCAAATAAAACCATCCCTCCTCAAGTATAAATACAACTCCTCACCACCCATTTGTCTTCAAAAGAACTAAATCTATTAAACTATCTTCCAGACCATCTCCTCCCGTATCTAGAAACATCCAAGTGCTGATGGTATCACCAAAATACCAATTCCATGGTCTTTAAGGGGTCATTTATGGATTTAATATTCAAGAGGTTATTTTTTTCAAACAAATTCTCTTATTTTTCATTTCTTATATGACCTTATCCTAATATCCTTCATCCATCAAGGTATAATAACTATCTAATCATGTATATAATGAAATTATTTGTTTCTAATGGAATATATTATATCCATCTCTCTTAATACCTCCTCTCATTCAATTAAATGAAACCATTGTCCAAATTATGGTGGTTAATTGTCTCCGTGAATAATGATTTTTTAATTTTATATAACCACCTTCAGGGATAGTGATAAAATTATTATTTGGTTATATAAGATTTTAAATTTATATTATAACATATTTCGTGTTCTAGAGAAAATAAATATATATAATATTATATAAAATGAATCAAATTTGTGATGGTCAGAATAATAGCCAAAAAAACAAAACATTTATCATTAAAACTCTTTCAAATGAATAATACTCATGTAAAAAAAGATTTATATTTGTATTTCATTAATAATAATTAATTTACATTCTGGATTTTTGTTTATGTATGATAATAAAATCCATAATTATACACAAATTGTTAGGTCCACAAGGCTGAATACCCTGAGAGGGGGGGTGAATCAGGGTATGACTAATTAAAAATTAACGCTCGTTCTGATCTTGTTTTGCTGTTAAGAAAAACACTCTTCTCTCTCTTTCCTGTTGCACAAAGTAAACAGAAATTAAAGCATGCACAGGACACAGCAATTTTACTTGTTTCACCGCAAAGGGCTACGTCCAAGGAGCATACGCCGACAAGTTTCCGGTCGTACCAATTCCACTAAACTTCACTAGCTGTGGATTACAATGTTCCGGCTAGATCACTTCTATGCCCAGGATCACTGCCTTTACAATGTTTAGGGTCAGCTCACTGCTTTCCCAAGGGTCACTCCCTGTTTCTCTCTCTCTGGCTCACTGCCGGTGGAGAGGATCACCTTCTTCCTCTTCCTAAGCTCACTACTCTTGGAAGGAATCCACTCACAGTTTATAGACTTGTAGGTCTCTTCATTTTCATGAATAAATGCATCTTCCTCTGTGTGTAGATGCTCTGTTGAAGTACAACTTTCACCCGTAGATGACTATCTCTTTGCACCGAAGGTATCGGGCAACGTACCAGCTTCCACGCAGTCCGAGAAGCACCGCTGGAACAAAACCTTACTTGGCGCGCAAGTCAATCTCGGTGCGCAAGTATCGGCACGCAAGTCACAATGGGCGCGCAAGTCCTCCTCAGACACTTGCGCGACTCAAGCTTCCTCAACTCCAAACTTGCGCGACTCTCTTCCTTTTACGCCCAAACCAATATTGGCGCGCAACTGCCAACCGGCGCGCAACTTCTAAAACCGGCGCACAACTTCAACCTCTGGCGCGCAAGTCCCACCTGCGCGACCACACACACCACTTGCGCGACCACCACACCTGCGTGACGGGAGATCTGATTTCTCAAAGTGTTGAACTCCGTTAAGAATGAGGAGGGGTGGTCCAGTATTTATAGGCAATCTGACCACCCTGCGTGACGGCGCGCAAGTCACCTGCCCGACGGCGCGCAAGTCACCTGCGCGACCTAGTTTCGGCGCGCAAGTTCCCTGTCATTTTAGACACTTGCGCGAAAAACTCCCAAACTTGCGCGATCCTTTTCCTTAGCCATATTTTGATCTTCTGAACTTGAAAAACATATGGCGCACAAGTTCCCTATACTCCAAGTCCACGACGCGCAAGTCCCTTTGCCAAAAACACTTTTCTTCATTTGCTGATTTTCAGGCCCTAAAATTTGGAAAACACTGGAAAACGGTGCCACCTTGTATCTGTTCTTTTGTACCGCCTCCAGATCATCCATTCCTTTTATCGATGTTCTTGAATCAAACATGGATCATTGACCTCAGCTCTTGAACTCGACATTCCACCATGAAATCCTCTTTGTCAACAAATTTGTATGTCATTGTTTTGCTTTGTCAACAATCACTACTCAGATATCCACTTTGTCAAAAAACACAATCACCTCAAAAATTCTTCAATGATACCTTGAGGGATTTTTTCCCAACACAAATTAATTGATCATGTTACCAACGCACCCCAAAAAATGAAAATAATGAAATATTATTAATGAATGGGTTGTAAGATATTGTAAATGTATAATATATGGTATTATAAATATATGTATATTTATTTAAGGAAAGAATAACTTTATTTAAACTATTATAAAGGAGTTCAATGTATGCCCCACTGAATGGAAGTGTGAGGTAAGTGTTTCTCATATCACTTTTACATATGTGAGAAACATGCCTTATTAACCACTTATTTATTATGAATGTTGTATATAATGCCCATAAATATATCATATCCAAAATCTAATTATCTTCAAGTTATTAAATAATTAATTTTATTATTTTAAATCTTATGGTCTCTATGAATCAACTAATTACAATTGGTAAGGGGTTTCTTAACTTAATTTCCAATCATTAGGTTAAACTTCTACCTCATTGTTTATGACATCTTAAGATTATTTCTGAAATTAATTTTTATTATATTATATTTTATTTCATGTTGTTTATGTGTATTTATAATGGATAGATATAATTGATTATTTTTATTAACACATACATCAATGATATGATCTTTTTAAGGGACTTCATATCAATTTCACTTTAGTAAAGAATATTTTATTATTAGTCACCAAATTGCTTTTATATAGTGTATATACCAACCATTAATTTTATTTATGATCATCATTCAATTAAAATTTCATTTCCCTTAGATATTTATATTTCATGTATCATGGATAGGATTATTTCATAATAATAGACCATTTTTATATAAGTGTTTAAATTCAAAAGTTATTTAACTAAATGGGGAAATATTGTTAAATATGTATCATTTAATCAATATAGATATTTCTTGATAATCACTATTGATTCATGAATAAAATTTATTAATTTATATATAATAAATTATTTGGAAATGAAAGAATGGTTTAGGAACATTTAAAGAAAATCCCCTTATTGGATTGTTAGTCTCATTAGATGAATAATATGTCCAAATTAAAAGGGATTTTATCTATAAAGATCAAAATATTTTAAGAAAGACCTTAATGGAAAATGAATATTATGCCTAGGATACATGATGTCCAATAGTTATTCTTTTCTTTTATTAAGAATTTAGTTGATTATATCTATTATATTTTCACTATGATATTATTTATTCATTCAAATTTTGTAAAAGTTATTAATTAAATGGGAATTATGTTTAGATATTTAAGAATTACATATTTATTATGAATTAATAATTAATGGTAGATCCCACTATATTTAACTCTTACTGTGAATCGGATCTCACCCATTTATTTGATCTCATTTCCCTAGGTTATGATGGTAAAATATTTAAAAGAGTTCAATGATGAAAATTACTTGATTTTTTAGGTTTTATTTTTAATTACCAACATAATAAGGGTACCATGTATGCATCTATTCCTTCAATAAAACTAAATTTATTATTCCTTAAAAATATAATTCCATGTACCTAGTGCCAATGTAACAAATTAACCAATGAATCTAGGATACTAGTGTTAAGTTATTTAAATTTGATATGCTATGTGATACATTCTCGTCATTGATTTTATATATCTATTATGATATATTTATATGGAATGATTTCAATTCGTTTTACCTTCAAATTTGGATATGTGAAAAAATTAAAGAAAATATTAATTATTTTTCAATTCAATTATTATAAAAAATATTTATACTATCATTTATTCCTTGTTTTTCTATAAATATTGTCATTTATAGATTGTTTTACTAAGAGTTATTGTGGAACACCTGGTTGGGATCCTATATAGCTAATTATCTCTCACTATGCACCACTTCGATAGTGCATAGACTATTGTATGTATTTTGATAAAGGTAAAGTAAAGATGCCTTCGTGAGGTAGTGTGGTTATCAGTCAAATGGGTCTTTTAGTTGGTGGTGAGATAATGGCAGTTTCCCCAAGCTATCACATGGATATTTTTGGAGTATTTGTTTATTTGTTTATAATTTATTGTTGGAATTAACTCTTATAGATTGTTCAGCTACCATTTTAGTCCTATAATTTCCATTTCCTTCCTTCATTTATGGAATATATATATTTTTTAAATCGTTTCACTATCTTATATATATATATATCATGTTTTTTTTGCTTCAGGTTTGGTGAAATCATTACCTCTTATTGTTGTTAGATGTCTAAGTGATTGACGAAAACCCATATGGATTGGGAACACCCTTCTATTATATCGAAATTCAGGTAAGGTACTAGTTTCAGAGTCTCTATTGGATGGTTTTGTCACATAAATCCTTTAATCATACCTAATAATTATAACATCCCACCTTTAATTTAACAAAATATATTATAGGATCTAATTGGGAATTTTGACAAACACATTTCATGTATGGCCCATTAAAAAAATTAGACCCAAATCCAAAGAGAGAACTTTTTATATTCAATTAAAAAATAAAAAACTAACTTATTTTAGCTAGAAAATTTGATCAAAATTGATAAGATTTATAAAATATTTAAAATATATGCTAGAATCTTCATGCAATCAAGGAATAAAATTTGAAGAACTGTGCATGGAGAAACCTACCATAAAGCATTAACATTCACTTATTGTGGTGTTAATACACCATCCAAATGCTAGAATACCCTTATTAGTCTATAATAAAAATTATAATAATGAAAAAATAAATTATAATAAAATTAAACCATAACCCTATGTCACTAAGACCTTATTAGGTTAATAAGAGTGCATAAATGAGTAAAATATGGGAAAAAGGGACTATTAATATAATACGTTAGGGAATAAATTATAAAACATAATGAAAATCCATATAATCACAAAGGAATTACAGAGTAAGAATGTGGGGAAATATGAATGGGGAAGAAAAATAGGAATTAAATATTAATATTCAGTTTAGAGAGTAAAGGAGAAACCATATTATTAATATATTTAGATATCTGCATGGTCTGAAAATAATATTTAGAACACAATGTACAACTTTGTTTCCCTTATAGAGAATACATGGGAATCTCTGAATGGTTTTGCCTCATTATTTTTGTAATAGTGATCTCCCAATTCAGGTGGAACTAAAAACACAAGGGCGGTTGCATTTTTTTTTACATTTTATGAAACCATTTGTGAACATCTTTAATTAATTACAAGAATTTTATATTCAATCAATGTGATTTTTACTAAACATTAAAAAACTAAATGAAAGGCTCTATACCACAATTTCCTCTAAAATTTAAACAATCTCTACCCAAAACTCAAGTAAATTTATAAAAATAAATTTATATATCAAACAATATGAAAAATTATGGTTTATAATTTACACATAATCTCTAGGTTATAATTATGTTGTGGGAATGATACAATTAATTCTTGTGAGGAATGAACTTAATAATTTTCATATAAATCTTTTATAATTTTTAATCCCTTTATTGAATAAAATAGTGAGATTAGGAGTGGATATTACCATAGAGTGGGTGTTAATACATAATGGGTATATTTGTTGATAATAATAATAATATGACTTGAAGAATAGATTAATTATATATGTTTGATGTTTGGATTTTTTTTTCAATACATAAATCATGTTTAAAATCAAATATAATAAGTAATAAAATGTGAAATGAAGGTAGTTTGTATTTTTGAATAATTTTTACATAAGTTTGAAGTTTTTTGTAATAAATATGATGGTTATTTAATTACATAATATCTTAGTCTAAAATTTTATGAATTCCCTAATATATTAATGTAATTTTATTAATACATAAGGGTTACGATAGAAAACCAATTCTTAAACATAAATTATTTCAAAATTCTTACCATTATTTTATATAAAATAAAAACCTAGTTTTAAGTAGTCTAGTTTAGTTAAAAGACATGTTATATAAATCCATCACCATAAATGTAAAAAACATTATCATTATTTAGATCTACTCATAGTTCTCCTTACTGACATAGATATTATAAAGATTTATTGGATACACTGGGGGAAATAAACCTGGAAAATTATAATCTATTAAGCATAGTAAGGGAATAAACATTGTAATAAATATTAACATGATAGTCAAGAGGTAAAACATGTGGTCATAAATAGAATTATCATAAGAATGGAAACATGAAACAATTATATTAAAATATAAAATCATTTAATCGTGGAATATATGGAAACAATATAAGACAATACTTCATAAACATAATTCAATGGTCACTCCATAGACCAAAAAAATAAATTAATAAATCCCCATGGATGATTGGGTTCACTCTCCAATCCCATAAATATAGTGGGAAAAGTATTTTGGTGGATTGGTCCAAACATATAATGAGATATAATGATTTACAAAATACATTTTAAGGCCATATAATTTCAAGCCCACCTTCCACATAACATAGTGTGTTTAGGATTACCAACCATTCACCATATAGAGAATCCCAAGAAATGAAATCATTACCAAATTAATTTGAGGGCCATATAATTCTAGGATAACCATTCGCATAACGAAAATCATAATATCTATAGGAATATGATTCCCACGTTAAGAAAAGAGTACAGAAATAATGTATAATCTTAAAAAACATGATAGAGAAGTTGGTTATGTAATCTTGTATCAAATAATAACTGAAGAAAATGCCATAATGATTCTGAGGATAATAAGTAAATAAATAATTTAGGTTATTTATATTTCAATAATTAATCATAGGATATGATTATTATGTTAAAATACAAGAAAATTCATGAAAATGATCAGGGATAAGTAATAATACAATGAACTGTATATGGGAATCTTTTCAAAAAGTGCATAAGTAATGAAATAAAATATGTTTCCCTTTAGTACAGAATAAAAATATGATAGTTTTACTAAAAAATTAGAGTTCATAAAGGATATTAATATTAAAAAACATTATATTTAGGTTAAACTTTTCATGAAATAAGAATTTGGATATTTCTTATATTATATTTTAATAACTCCTTAATTAAAATCCCACAGGGTAAAAATAAATATTAAAACATTATTTTAAAAAGGAGATAATAAAAATATGAATTTAACAATAAGATATACTTAAATATGTTTCCATTTAAATTGGATAAAATTTTTGGAATGGGAAATTATGGAAAAAGAGGGGAATCCATTATTTAAGAGGACAAGAATTATTCTTAAAATAGTTTTATTTTCAATGACTGAAACTCATTAAAAAATATTTGAATTATATGTAATTAACTTGGATATAAATATGTTATAAAATATTATATGAAATACTAAACACAATTAGAAACATTATAAATTAAGAAAACATATTTATTTTGGGGAGACCCTTATATTTTAAGGTGGACATCAACCAGATCCCACAAAAAGAGAGAGCATGAATGGATTTGATGATTCTAAGTTCAATAATAATTTAAGTTATTTTAATTTATTGGGGATGTATTTAAACTATAAAATTTATATTTGTGAATAATATCAAAGAATTACACAATAAATTTTGATTGATAAGGAAGCCCTTACTATGTTCAAGATAGTTATGATCATGTGTTTAACTTCATTGGAGACTTGATTTTCCCTTAAAGATATAATTGGAAAATAAATCCTTAAGATGATTTCTTGAGAATTTTTTATTATAGAAGATCAATGTACTTCTTGGAGAGATAATTTTTTTAGAGGTTCATTGGGAAATCGAATGGGATGTGTAAACATTAAGGGTTGGAAGTGATCCCCATTTATATGTGAAGAAAATGAAATATTTGGAATATCATTTCCACTTATATGAGAATAACTCTAAAATTTATTTACAATGTATTGTGGTCTATGATTGGGCCAATAAATCCCAAACCAACATTTTCTATCAATTACTTATACCTGTTTCAAGTTATTTTCCATTGGTTTTTAAATCTTAACAATTTTATTTTTACCTTGGTATCTAGATTTTAACCGTGTTATTAATATAATATTTAAAAAAAAATTAGGTACTTATTAAAAGAATATTTTAATATTTTAAACTAAAATTTCATCTCTATTAAGACAAATTAAATTTCTGAATTTCTAATATTTAACTTTAAAATATCTAATAAATAAAAAACTAATTTTTATAAAAAATTAACTTTCAACCATTATGTTTTCAAAAAAATATTTATAATTTTTTGACAATTATATGAGTATTAATATAATAATATCTAGTTTTAAACATAATATTAATTTCATATTTTAAAATATATTTATTTTATTTAATTTTATAAATATTTAAAATATATATATATATTACAATTCATTTATAAAATTCATTTTCCATTATCAAGAAAATTAACATTAATCATACTAATATTGTCATTATTGATATATGTTAAATTTAAAATATTATCTAAAATTTATATTTTGATTTTAAAAAAGAAAAGAAATTATATAGAATTTCTAAAAGTGATAATGTAATATTTTTTATATAACAACATAAAAATAGCTTTAATTCACAATTATTACTTGAGTTTAAATAAAATTAACACGTGTTTTATAAATTCAACATAGTAATTTTTTTAATGATTTATAATACATGTTAAATATATATAATTATATAAAAAAGGTTTCTTAAAAATTTAAAAATTTATTATATTATAAAAGTTATATTTTTTACAAAAACATAATTTTTATTATTCACCTAAAAACTGGAAATTTATTAATAAAATACTATAAATTCATACAAAAAAAAATTTGTTATAATTACTTCAAATTTTATTTTTTTATATGAAATTAAAATTCTAATATGTATATATATATCATTTAAATGAAAAGTATAAATTATAAATAAAACTGATTTTATTGAAAAATTATGTTTTTAAACAGTCGGTGTTCATAAAATCAATGTATAATTTATGTGATGTTAATAAATTTTTTTATATATAATAATAATTTAAATGATTCAATTTATTTTCTTATGGAAAAATGAAAAAAAATTAGTAAATCATTTCTTTAAAAATAAATATTACTTTTGTACTAAATACGCTTTAATAAATATAATTAAATATTAATTTATTTTCAAAATTTTAATTTTCACTAATCTAATTTTATTGATATATTTATTTTTAATTTTATATATAAATAACATAATATTTTAATAAAAATAATAATATCTAAAAATAATATGTATTTATATATATATAATATTAATATCTTATTTTTATTTTATTCAAAGTTATATCTTTCAACAATACACAATATTTGTAGACGTATGGTATGTGTATCCAAAAACCATATCTATAACAACCCAATATACAATAACCATAATCATAATTACCATATTTTCAATTACCATATTTTATTCATAAATATAGTCATACATAACCTATTCCATTCACCCTTCTCACCAAATCTACAATAACCATAATCAAAATTATCATATTTTCAATTACCATATATTATTCATAAATATTGTCATACATAACATATTTCATTCCCACTTCTCATTTCCGTAGTTTTTGTTTTAGATATAAAATATGATTTTTTTTCATTCATTATGTTCTTCCATGTTATTCGATTTCTTTGGATATTGATCATCCTAAATGGTGAAGATGATCCAAGTGATATTCTAGTGATGAATATTTTTTCTTTTCAATTTAGTGTCCCCTTTTAATTACATAAATTGTAATGGATGTGCTATTCCATTTGAATTAGTAATCCTTGGTGTATAACACATGGTTTCATAATATTTTTATGCAATTTGTTATTGAGAATGAATAATATTTTATTGGATGGTGTCTTATCATGTATGGCTTACTTTCAAACAAATTTTGATACATTGAATATATAAAACAATTATTTGGAATTATAAACATATAGATTATGGAGATAATATTCTTTCTTAAATCATAGGGATTTATATTATCCCCCCTTAAATAAATCATTTCCTCATTTTTTTATTTCACACTAATGAAAATATTAAATGAATTATTGAAGGTAGAAATGTCTTAAGATATATTTTCTCAAGTCATATAAACCATATAAAAATGAAACATATCTCTGTACTTAGAATAGTATTATCCCTAATATTGATTATTTCACTAACTATTTGATATAGGAGGCTATCATTATTTGGTATAGAGACTCACACTATATAATTTCATTATAAAGTTTGTTCATAATCATCCTTCTATGGACTACCATAGGTTTATATGTAATGTGATCTCCTTATTGAAAATAATATTTCTTCTCAGTTGAGAGAACCAATTCAATTCCAAATTCCCATTATATTTATTAATGAAAGATATTAAGATTTTCTTTGTGAAATTTCTCATAAACATAATTTTGGTATACATTAATTTTACCGCTATAATGTTTTATTTTTAATTCAATTTATAGTCATCAAGGTATTGTATTGATGTTTGGTGAAAACATTTCATTTAAAGAGGAGTTGTTAGAAAAGGATGGAAATTTAATACTAACCATTATGGATTGGATGGTCATTATTCCTAAATCCACATATTTAAAACCATAATATTTTATAATATATTTCTATTTAATAAATTTGAAATTCTCAATAAATTTTTCTACACGCAACACCGAGTTTAACCGAACCGAAATATATAGTTAAAATTTGATTATTTAAAGTGAAAGTTATCTCCTATATAAAATCATTGGATGATTTAAATATGACTAACTAAAAAATGAAAAATTATTGTTTGCATATTTATAAAATTATTTTGATGGTTATAAATTTCTTTTAAATGAAAATAATAGAATATGATGGGAGATGGTTATATTTTTCTAAAATACAGTTTTTTTACCAAATTTTTCTTTGTCTTATAAAATTATATTAATCAAGGTTTATTAATAATTTTAATGAGATACTTATATTATATATTAAATAAAAAATTCAACAATAATATAATATTTTTTATAAGGCATGGAATAATAATAACCGCATTTTTATGAATAAAAATTCATTTTTCTTAAAACGATTTTCATCCAGTTTTGCATGCTTATTTTAAAATTAACTTCTAAAAATAATATAAATTTGATATAATAAAATTGGTTCAATGTTTTTAATTATAAAAAACTATAAAATTTTGTATCTTTAACTTAATTTTTCTCATAATTAATTATAAAAAATATTTATCACAGCTAAGTTTAAAAGGTGTTTACCAATGGGGTTAATATAAATGATATGGTAAAAAAATTCTTAAAATAATTTATTTATTTAGATTATTTTATCATATTATGAGATTATAATTCATATATTTGATTATTTAAAAAAATTTAACCACTTGACATAAGTAATACATTAATGTATTTCAATCTTTTGAAAAATTACTAGTGTGTCCTCTATGTCCATTATAAAATGATACCACCTCTCCTCTGTTAATCATACATTATTAGCCTTACAGATAAGACATTAAATACCATAATATCTTATTTAAATCTATAATAACATCATATATCTCATATTTTTATCATTATATCATCCATTCTGAGATTAAGGTGAAAGTCTTAGGATGTTTCTCAACAATGAGGTATAACTCTTAATTGAGTACATTCAATTTTATATTTTCTTCAACATCCAACAAATATATGTTATTAAATAAGAAATAATTTATTCAATATCTTAAATATATTTAATTTTTAGTATGATGATTTACTAGCTATTTTCCACGTCATTTTTATCAAATAGGAAATGAAAGTATCGCTCTTGCATAGGTGTGGACAACCACCTCTATGTAGTTATATGATTCATTTTACATCACACTAATTCATGGTTGTTTATTAATATGGATTTAATATATATTTATATATATATATATATATCATTATTATGAAATAATTATGATTCTATGATTTTATTACTTTTTCTACCTTCTTACATTTCCATCCATTATAAAATTATAAGGTCTCTCATGCATATGTGTAGACTAACACCTTCAAGAAGGGATGTGATTTATTTTTTATTATTAATTAAAATGAATTGTAAAAAGGATATATTTATGGAATATGTATGAATTTAGTTTTAAAATAATTATTCTACAATGTATAACTATAATTTAATTTTCATTCATTTCATACATAATAAAGAGATAACATGACTCATTTGTACATACAGACTACCATCTCCTTGAATCGATATATTTCATTTTTCTTCACCACTTCATATGAATAATTAATGTAAATATAATTTATATATAATTTAAATATTATATGTATAAGATTTAATATATGATAAAACAATGGTCAGAGTTCAAGTACTGAAAACATCGAACCAAAACATGCTTGGAAAATGAACTAGTTTTCCCTGAAAGTTCATCTGAATAAAAATATTATTAATAAAAGGTTATTTATAAATTATAAAAGAAAGATACATATTATATTATGTATATATATGTTTTTTTAATATATTTTTAATAAATTTATATTTATTATTTAGGATATTTTAATGTTTATTGTGATACAGCAGACATGATTTAAGGGATTTATGTTTCAATATCACATTAATTTGGATTGTTTATGCTTGAATTTACATCAGGAGAAATTAAATTCATGTTGTACATTAAATGACACATATTATATGATAATTTAGTTTTTTAGTTTTATTATATATTAGTTTCATTTTCATCTATTTGGTAATTAAAATAATCGATAAACAAATTAATTAAAAGGATACATTATTTCCTCTTTGGTCGATGAACATTTTATTCCATTCCCACACACATTAAAAATGCTTTATTAATTTTAAAATATATAAAATTATTTTTTAATGGTAAATTTCAGTACATTGTGAATTATTTACAAATGTATAAAAAAAGAATATTTTTTAAAAAATATGAACAAAATGATTTTCCCTTTTTAAAATTGCATTAGAGGAATTTTTCAATGAATATGGAATGGATTTATTTTTTCACCATCATGATGATTATTTTCTATGAGGATTCCTTTGAAACATTATTTTATTACATTAAATGAAAAATATTTTATCAATACACTATGATTTTTGTGTAAAAATGTTATAAAATTAAATAAAAATATCATTTATTTTCAAATAATAGTTCAATAGATATGTTAAATTTATTGATATTTTATATAAAATTTCATTAGGGATATTAAATATTTACTGGGTGTATTATCTTATGATTCCATCCACATTCGTTCTATGAATGTATTATGATGATGATTATTATTATTCAAGTATGATTCTATAAAACATATTTATTTTTGTAGGTTAATTATGTTATGATGAAACATTCATAAAGAATGTTTCATATCTTGATTTATGATTTGATAAAATGATGAAATGTTTATGAACTCCACTTCCCATACATGGGTTATAATATGTTGATGTGATGAATTTGTTATAATCTTGTTTTTAGAAATATGTTTTATTTTAATTATGAGACATGTGGGATAGGAATTTCATAGCCCTCCAACACGTTAGGTAAAGATGGATTTATCATGAGATAAAATGAACTAAAATAGGTAGTGAACCATTTTATGTATGATAATATGTGCACTAGTATTGTGTTCAGAGTGAACCTTGACTAAGGTAATGATTGAATGGTGAGTAAAATGAATCCACTATGATATCCTTAGAAGTAATATTTAACTATAGAAATGATTTTATATTCTTATGTGTTTGAAAATGAAATTATTTCTGATGATTATAATATGATCTCTTTGATTATGATTTATTATTGATGATTCTTCACACTAATGATTTTTGTTCCTTTTTTTGAAAAATTCTCAATCCATACATTATTATTAATGATATTTGAATTGTAATGAATGATTATTGTATGTTATTATTAGGTTATCATACAATAATATAATATTAAGATCATTTATGATCAATAATTGATATCCCTTATATTGTAAATTACTCAAAATATGAGCTCACCCTTTCTTTTTATTTGTTTCTTAGGCTATGAAAAAATATTTTAAGTAGGATAAACTATGATGTTTACTATATAATAAAAACATTTTGGGATATTTTGAATTTATTTTTTGAAATAATATGATTAAGTATATTATATAAAAATAATATATTCCTTTATGGTTTTGTGGCATGATTTTTTATGGGTTTTATTGAATAATAATCCAAAATTATTTAACATATATAAATATATACATATAAATATATGAAGTTATTGGGCTGCCTTAGCTTGTATGAGTGAAGGGATTCATTAATCCTTGGAGATTAGGATTGGATATCTTTTTTTAAAGACAAATGGAAATTTATTAGTATTTTATAACAAACCTATGCTTCGGTAACGTAGTCATTCTATGAGTTTCCTAAAAAAATAATTCTTGTCTATGTATTGGAATGTTGATGCATTTACGGAATAGATACACAGAGGGGAAACATCTTAGATTGGGATAGATTAGGTATTAACTAAATCATAATTGGTGTACTACAATTGTTACTAAGACTACACAAATGGATATTTACTCAAGGGGGATATTCTTTGGATCATT